>BLBF01000002.1:27140668-27248456 GCA_015471245.1 Laticauda colubrina
TTTCCTTTCCTTTCCTTTCCTTTCCTTTCCTTTCCTTTCCTTTCCTTTCCTTTCCTTTCCTTTCCTGCCTTCTGCACAGAGGCGGATTTGAAGCTGTACAGATGCAAGATGTCCATAACAAATTACATTTACTGGTTCATCAGGTATTCTCATAACTCACGTTTGTGACGAAGTTATTCTTTAATGACCAGTCCTTTGTATATCTGCCTTGTAGCAAAAGATGGCCATCTCCCAACCCATCTCACAGCGACAGAAAGAAGCTGCCACAAGCCAGAGAGTCCAGGCAAAAGAATGAGGAAAATCTCCCCCTCCTCTTCGAGGGTCAGTCCAGTGACCAATCAGGACCACAGATGTGGCCATGTGACATGAACCACACCTCCCAGGATACCTTCAACCACAACCACCATGATGCATTCCCCCAAGGGGACAGCTCACAATTCCCAAGTAACTATCCAATTTCCATAGACTGGCTGGGACAGCACATTTCCTTTCCTTTTCCCCCTCCTCTCTCTTTCTCTCTCTCTCTCTCTTCCTGATTTCTGGTAGTTACTTCTGGTTTCTGGAAAAAAAATGCCCATTAGATAAAATGGATTTCCTTAACAACCACTTTACAACTGTCACAAAAAAGGTAATAAAATCGGACATGATCATGTGGTGACTCAGATAGCAGCAGAAGTTCTTAATCTTTTTTTGTTCAAGAGCCCCTTCTCATTTACTTCTAATGGCCTCCATCACAGAGATGAAAAAATATACTTTGCAATGTTCAGAGTTGGTTGAAACATGGGTGACTATGTAAATGTTTTAAGTAAATACAATAAATAAATCTGCACTGTTTGTAATCTAAATTCTTTATATTATGAAGACAAAGTACTCGTCGTAGCTGACCAAAACAATTATGTAATTTTATGCTGTCACAATACATTAGCAGATAAAAAACCTAAGACATAAAATATCTAGCAGCAGCATAAGGCACCCTAGAAATATATGTCCCACACTGAGGACCACCAATTTACAGTACTAAGGAAATGGCAAGCACATGCGCGCGCACACACACACACACACTTTTTCTTTCATTATTTAATCACGTCCCACACCTTTTTGTTTCTTGAAGCCCTATGGCACAGGGATACTTGCATAACACCTTTCAACAACTTGTTAAACCATTTTTCTCCTTGTGATTGTGCTGCATTTGCAGAAAGCTCCTGTACGAAGCCAAGAGAAGATAAGAAGCTGCTGACAGATGCTCTGTGGGTGTCTCTGGGTTCTGAAGCATTTTTTCCCCTCCAAATTCATACCTCTAATAACCACTCAAGGGAGTTTAAAACAAAATAAATGTAGAAATGCATAACAAAATATAACAGAAAAATCAACCCGATCAAAACCTAATTTAAATAAACATAATTAAAATCAATTAAGAATTAAACCCTTGATGAAAGGGTTGTCTTTTGGATTTTAACATCCTAGCAGAATATTCCCCAGTCTGGAGCTCTTCAGATGCTCTACAGTGTTATGAGGATCTCATCAGGCATTTTTCTAAAGATGGTTTGCTCTTCTTCAGACTCTGGGATTTCTCCAACGTTGCGAATAGCTCCTTTTTGAACAGAACCAGGTCATTTTGATGAAGAGTGGTTATTAATGCATAGGGTTTCATCTGAAAGTAACTGGAAACGATCTTGGTATAGTTCATGAAGACAACATACAAAAGAACAAAACATATACTCTGTATTGCTAATGAATAAAAAATAAAATTGCCAATAGCATGTCTTGAATCAGATCTACATTTGGAACACTATATATGGTCATGAACTGCACCTTGGAAATGTATATTAGAACTGAAAAAAATAAAACTAGCTTTACCAATTATCTTAACATTTAATTATTTATAAATCACCTGCTTTCTGCTCACCTCCAAGTGACATATAATTGGGAAAAAAATGTACAAGAAAATTTGGGTGAATAAAACCATTCTTTTCCATGGCCATGGAAGTGCCAGTTTCCTTGCAATGTCCTTTATGCATTGTATCCAACTATCATGCCTCTCCTCTTTTTTCTCCCTCAGCCTAAAAGTCCTCAAGCCTTGAATCTTCACTACAGGTAGTCCTCGACTTACAACAGATCACTTAGTGACCATTCAAAGTTATGATAGCACTGAAAAAAGTAACAAGACTGTTTTTCACAAATATGACCTTTGTGGCATCCCCATGGTCACATGACTTACATTCAGATGTTTGACCACTGACTCACATTTAAGATGATTGCATTATCCCAGGTTCACATGATCTCCTTTTGCGACCTTCTCACAGGCAAAGTCAATGAGGAAACCAGATTCGCTTAACAACATGTTACTAATTTATCAACTGCAATGATTCAATTAACAAATGTGGTAAGAAAAGTCATAAAACAGGGCAAAACTCATTTAACAAATTTCTCACTGAGCAACATACATTTTGGACTTAATTGTGGTCACAAGTAGAGGATTACCTACATTGTTCTCCTCTCCATCATATCAATGTCCTTCTGGAAAGGTAATGTCCACAACTGTACATAGGACTTCAAGTGTGATCTCATCAGTGTAAAGGAGAAAGGAATAATGAAATTACCTGTCTTGGACAATAATCACCAACATGGATTGTTCAACAGAAGGTTAACAAATTCATGAAGGAAAAGGCAATCAATGAGTATTAGCTATACTGTTATTATTACCAATAATAGAGGCAGAATACCTTTCAATATCTCAATATGAGTTGTTAAGAAATGTAAGTAGGGTGTAATGATTTGTGGGAATGTCTTTAGGAGGCAGGATGATAATCAGAGACTAGATAATCATGCAAAAGCTATCTCAGTTCACGGAAATAAAAGCAGCATGGGAAGCATCTCAAGAGAACTCTCCCTAGTTTGTTGGGAGAAAACATAAAAAATAAAATAAAGAAGGGGAGAGATGCTTTCAGATTTTCTCACTGGAAATAAAAGTAACATTAATGCTACTCAAGGCTGTGCTTGTTTGAACTACCTCGAAGGACTGACACAAGAGGTTCTACTGCAATTAAGCTTTGTTTATAGGTTTCCAATAAACAATTGTTTCGTTATGGTGGGAATGGAATCCCCTCCAGGACTTCTTTCTGCAGCCAGAGAAAAATCAGAACAGGAAATGCTTGCATTAATTTACTGAGATAATTTGATATGATGACATAGAAAGATAACTGCATGTATCAAAACGATAGTCTTGCTCTTATAGATGCACAGGATACTTTAAGAAGATTCTTCAGTCATTCATCTTCCCTTGTTCATGTTCTTTCAATATTCTCACAAAAAAGACCCCCAAAGAAGCTGCTAAACTTGTTGCCCTTGTGATTTGCTTCTGAGTACTCACATATGCTATTGTCTACATATTTGTTTATATGCTATATGTTTTCCTACAATAGAGTAAAACAGTATGAAATGTTAAATAATTTAGGAATGCAAATATTATCTGACAGATTTGTCAGATAGAGGTTCTTTAAAAAAGAGGTAGTCTTGAATTACTTTGTTATTAGAAAATATTAAAATTTCACTTCTATTTGTTAATTGCTAGACCTGTAATCATCTATGAGGCTTTTCTGAAAATGAAACATATTGAAATCAGTAGCATTTATTTCACAGCAGAAAAATTTAAGATGCGCTACACATTATGCTACAGTTTTTTAAAAAAAGCATTAATATCTTAAGCCCCTGTCACACAGCACCAACGGATGCAAAGAGGATGTAAAATGGAGAGAAACACTTGCCATCCGCTGGTTAACGCGATGCTTCCGTTCTGTATTCACTGCGTCCGTTTTTCATCCTCTCTATCCGTCCAGCATCTGTCTGCTGACATTTCATCTGCTCAAAAGGTTTTGAGCTGCACAAAATTTTTTGAGCGGAAAATGTATCCAACACATCCGTTCTGCATCCGCTACGCATACAGGGAACATCCGTTAGACGTCCGTTGTCATCCATTATGCATCCGCTAGATCCGCTAGGCATCCGCTGCGCATCCGCGCAACTCACATCCGCTCCAGCGGAAAAAGGATACAGGGAGGAAGCGAAACGGACGCGGAACGGACATGCAACGTGAGTAGCACGGACGGAGAAAGGATGAAAGCGGATGCAGCTCGCATACAAAGCATTAAAACGGAAAAAATGCTCGCATAGGGGACGTAACTCGGATATTTAGGATGTCTGCAGGATGTCTAGAGGATGCAAAAGGACACCGAGTGGAAAACCTATATTTCCTATAAAAAGGGGGAGGAACTGACCTGGATCTCACTTTCAGTCCAGCAGCCCTGCTGTGCAGACCTCTTCAGCCTTCATCTGGCTCTTGCTCTTCCACAGCATCCAGTCATCTCCACCATGGATCATCACACACTCCTTTTGGTAGCCACCATCGTTCTACAACAGTGCGAAACCATCTACAGGCTCTTTCACCTATTCTACGCGAAGAAAAGGAGGCGGCCAAGAAGTGTATGGGTCCGAAGATGGATCGCCAGAAGAGCAGAGTACGGACTGTATAACAAGCTGATGGTGGAGCTGAGGAACCAAGACCCTCGTGCATTCCAGAACTTCATGAGGATGCCTCCAGCCATGTTTGACGAAGTTGTGGAGCGGCTGAGACCCAGGTTGACCAAGCAGAGCACCAACTTCCGGCCCAGCCTGGACCCTGGACTCAAGGTGGCACTGACTCTGCGCCACCTGGCCTCAGGGACCACGTACAGGAGCATGCAGTACGGCTGGAGGGTGCCACACAATACCATCAGCATTGTGGTCAGAGAAGTGGTGCAGGCCATCATCGAAGAATACCTGGAGGAGCTCCTCCAGTGCCCCTCCACTGAAGAAGGCTGGAAGAAAGTTGCAGAGCAGTGGTATCAGAAGTGGAACTTACCCCACACCGTTGGAGCCATAGATGGCAAGCACGTGGCCTGCAAAGCTCCAGCCAAGTCAGGGTCCACTTATCACAACTACAAGGGCTTCTTCAGCATCATCCTCTTTGCCATGGTTGATGCTGACTACAAGTTCATGTACATCGATGCTTCAGGCAACGGCTCATGTTCAGATGCCCAGGTATACGCCAGTCACCTCAAGGAGGGGCTGGAACGCAACTTCATCATGGGCTTCCCAGATCCAGACCCCCTGCCCAACAACACACAAGATGTGCCCTACTTCATCGTGGGAGATAATGCCTTCTCCCTCAGAACCTACCCCATGAAGCCCTACACTTCCAGATGCCTCACCCGTGAAGAGAGGATCTTCAACTACAGGCTGTCCAGGGCAAGGCAGGTGGTGGAGAACGCCTTTGGCATCCTGGGCAAGAGGTTCCAGGTACTTCTTACCACCATGCAGCATCGCCCAGAGATCGTGAGTAACATCATGGAAGCTTGCTGCATCCTGCACAATCTCATGCGCACCCGCTACCCAGTCTTGCAGAACAGGCTCGTGGACCTCCAACAAGGCAATGGGGACATGGAGCCTGGTGAATGGAGGCAAGGGCGAAACCTGATAGACACTGTGGATGTGCAAGGCCCCAACAGAGCTTCACGTGAATGGAAAAAGCAGCGCAACCTCCTGAAACATTGGTGCAACTCCCCAGCTGGAGCAGTGGAGTGGCAAGACAGGATGATAGATGCTTAATGGATGCTTCCTTCAGTCTGTCTCATCACACTGATGAGATTGTGCCATGTATGTTGGGTGGGCCTACAATGAACAGGGCATTTAATAAAGAGTTGTGTTTATGTTGACATGTGTGGATGATTATTACATTATTATTGATAATAAAGGGCCATAGGTGTGGCACCTGGGAGGGTAGACCATATAGTCCCACTATGGTTGTACTGGAGATTTATCTATCCCACAGCTATTACCCATCCCACAGGTATCCTAACCCATCCCACAGCTATTACCCATCCCAAAGTATCCCTGCCCATCCCACAGCTATTACCCATCCCACAGGTATCCCTGCCCATCCCACTGCTATCTTAACCCATCCCACAAGCATGCAAAGGCTTAAACCATTTCTAAAAGTTTCCACCAAGACTTTATTGACTAAAAGAACTGAAGCAAGTGTGTGAAGCAAAGATAATCTATATTAACAACAAACTGCAAAAGAAAATGACCCAAGTGTCCCAAGCAAAGATAAAGTCATCAGGTAGCAACCCAGTCTCTGGCACTCTTCTCAGTCACTCTGAGGCCTGCCCATAGTCTCAGGGGTAAAGGGTCCAGGTGCTGTGCAGGTGGCTGCTGCTGGAGTGCTGGTCTGAGGCGCCATTGGGGTGACTGGCCCCGAGAGGACAACAGGGGACGGTGTGTGGAGGAAGAGAGCTGGCTCAGTCCTGTGATGTTGAGAGACCCTTCCTCCAGGACATGGGGTGTCAGTCCCAAGACTAATGACAGATGTTCTGAGGCCGGGCTTGGCTGTGGGGTGGAGGAAAGAGGAGTGTAGTGGGAATGTCTGGTCTGCAGCTGAGCGAGGTGAGGCGTCAGTGGCATCTGTGGCATGGGTGGCATCGGTGGCATCAGTGGCATCGGTGGCACTGGTGGCATATGATGAACCTGTGCCTGGACTGGGAAGGGCTGCCTGTGCTGCTGGAGCTCCTGGTAGCCATAGCCTTGGTAGGTGAGGGCCTGTGGAAAGCCTTGGAAGGGCAGTGACATCACCTGGGGTGGAGGAGCAGACCTGGACTGGGTGGGAGCAGGTTCAGCTGGGTCTGGAGGGTTGTGAAGAAGACCGGTGATCCTGTCCTTGATCACCTGGTACTGTGATTTGGACATGTCCAGGAGGGTCTGGTTGACATAGGTGAGGAAGGGCTTGCGGTTTGAGGATGGTATGTCGGTGTGTACCAGTTGAGAGAGGAGATCTACGCTGCTTTTGATGGTGCCCCTGATCTCCAGCAGGACAGTGTGGCTCTGCCCCTCCGGTCTGGCTCTCTGCCTGCTTTCTGTGGAGGTGGAGCTGGGGGTGGATGTGGGTTGGTCTCTGGTGGAAGTGCCCTCTCCTTGCTCCCACTGCGTAAGGGGGTCCTCCACACACTCCGCCACGGGGAGTGCAGCTGTCAGGGGGGTCTCCGTCATGGGACACTCCACAGATACCTGCCTGGACACAGGAGCTGACTCTTGGCCAGAAGAGGATTGGCTCTCTGTGGGCTGCCTGAGAGAGAGGGTTGTCAGATGGGCTGCTCCTCGGTGGCGGATCTCACCCTCCAAGAAGCTGCACTTGGCCATCACGTAGGACTCTCGGTCCATCAGCTTGACCGTGGCCTGGCCAGATTTCTTGAGGTGCAGCTTCCCGTACCAGGTGTGCATGTGCTTCCACCAGCCGAGGAGGACCTCCGAAGTGTAGCCCAGTCTCTCCGCCTTCTCTCTCCAAGCAGCCTGCTTCCTTTTGGTGTCTTGATAGAGCCTGTGTCCCTTCCACCATAGATACTCGTTCCCTCTCAGCCATTCCACCACCTCATCCTCATGTTCCTCTTCGATGGAGTATTGCCTCCTCTCCCGTTCACGCATATGCCTCTTCCTCCCTCTGGCAGGGCCATCTGGGCCCTCATCAGAGGGGCTTCGAGGTTGTAGGGGCTGCTCCATCACACCACCAGCAGCAGCAGCAACAACAACAACAGTAGCAGCAAAAGCAGGACCAGCAGGACCAGGATCAGCAGCAACAGAGTAAGCACCAGCAGGACCAGGAGCACCAGGAGCACCAGCAGGACCAGCAGGATCAAGAGCACCAGCAGCACCAGCAGGACCAGCAGGACCAGGAGTAGCGCCAGCAGAGGAAGCACCAGCAGAAGCACCAGCACCAGGAGCAGCGCCAGCAGAGTAAGCACCAGCAGAAGCACCTGCACCAGGAGCAGCGCCAGCAGAGTAAGCACCAGCAGAAGCCCCAGCACCAGGAGCAGTGCCAGCAGAGTAAGCACCAGCAGAAGCACCAGCACCAGGAGCAGCGCCAGCAGAAGCCCCAACACCAGAAGAGTCAGCCCGAGCAGAAGCCCCAGCAGAAGCAGAGTCAGGGCCAGGGGGTGGGATGGTGGCCCTGTCCCTCTTGCCAGGACTGGCAGCAGATGCCACAGGCTTTCTCTTCTTCCCCATGGTTGTTGGCTAGCTGGCTGGCTGGAGCTGTGTCTGGCAGCAGGTCTTTCCTCTGAATGGTGACCTGCTTGCGAGCTGCTTCCCTTTATATCCGCGGGCCTGACGCAATGCATCCTCCCCGCATGCGCAGTGAACGCTTTGCATCTGCTAGGCATCCGCTAGCCATCCGTGATGCATCCGCTTCATCCGCTTGGCATCCGTTCCTTCCGTTGTGCGTCTACTTCGCTGTACTCCCCCTTCCATCCGCTTCCATCCGCTAGACTTCCGTAGAGCATCCGCTTAACATCCTGGCTACATCCTCCCCCCGTCCATTCCTTTCCGTTGTTGTCCGCTCTGCTTATGCAAATTCGGGGCACTTTTGAGAGCGGATAACAACAGATGGAAATTTTTCTCGTCCGCTGTGTCCTTTTTACATACGTTTTGCATCCGTAGGCCTATGTGACAGGCCCTTTAATAATAAACCCATTCTAAATTAATGAAACAGGAAAAGCAAGAAATGGCAAAATGATTGCAGTTAGACTATATGTGAACCCAAAAAGGAAATAAACACTTTAGAGGACAAGAATAAACACAAATTAGCACAAATTTTATGTTTCTCTTCCTTCTAAGGGGAATATTACAAATAGGGTGGGCTGTGAGCCTGCTCAACCTTTTAGATTTAGGTTCAGTTACTCTCTTTGTAGTGATATATGGGAATGACCTTGGAAGACTGGGAAGTGATGGTGGTGGAAGAGATGCTGCCTAGAGAATGATTAGATCAGTGGTGGGACTCAAATTATTTACTACTGGTTCTGTGAGTGTGGCTTGGTGGGTGTGGCAGGGGAAGATACTGTAAAATCTCCAGAGGTGGTATTTGCAAACTACCCAAAATTTCTGCTACCGGTTCTCCAGAACTAGTCAGAATCTGCTAAATGCCACCTCTGGATTAGATAAGAGACCACATAGCCCAAATCTACATAATGGATTGAGAAAGAGACTCAGAAAGAAATACCTCTAACTTCTCAGCCTGAATAACAGCAGCAGATCTGTACTATCAGACTTTCCTGGTAGACCAGACAGGAAACATGACCATATGAGCTAATTTACTTTATTGTAAGACTAGATTAATCTTTCAAATCTGATAATTCAAATCTTCTAGAATAGTACATACATATCCTATTTTTATGCATGGCTATGTCAAAGCCAATCAAAACAAAAGGTGGCCGAGATATAAGAAGCCAGACAATTAGATGGGTAAAATATGTTTCACAAGCAGATGTGTCCAAGATAATGACATCATAAATTCTTTGACCATATCCTATCATTTATTTTTTTCTATTCTTGTTTCAAGGTTTTTGAGCAGCAACTATTCTGTACAATCTAATGGGAAGTAAATTGCTATGACAAACAAGGATATTGCATAATGCTGTAATAGTATAATTGTAGTGCAGTTTTAGGAAATGACAAAGCAAGAGCTATTTCTGGAATGTCTACAAAGTTCGAATTTGTAGTCCTATCAAATTACTCAAGGACATGATGCCAACAATTTTGTTTGATAAATTTATAATTTAATTGTGCATGAAACTGGGATGTAGCACCTAATTATTGAAACAAATATTTTTGTTTTACATCATAACAAAACTTAAATGGAAACTTGCTTCCTCTCCTTAAACCTGAGGACTTGCATCCTTTACCACTTCCAACTATTATTTCTGAGTGGCAAGTAATCTAGGACTCCTGCATCTGCATTCTTCTCGCTTTCCAAAGAAAAATAAACAATGAAAAATAAACAATGCATGTAAAGGAATTCTTTTTCAAATGATTTATAAAATGCTTTTTAACCTGATCATACTTTATTAAAAACATTAAAGACTGTTTGCCAAAAAACAATCATATATAATCCTTTGACTGTATTTTTTGAACTTATCATACCAACAATCATATTTAAAAATAAGTCTAAAACCATATTAAAACATTTAACATAAAACATATCCATTAAAACAGATGGGAAAGAAAAAACAACTCTGTTTTCTGATTTCACAAAAGAAAAAGCCTTGTCATTTTGAGTTTCCATTGCCTGATTTACACCTTCATTCGTAAATAAAAACCAAGAAAACACTTTAGACATCTTTAAGAACATCTCTGAACCTCAGGGAACCCCTGCATAAAAAAATACAATATGAAAACCTCACAATACAATTCACTTCTAACCAATGCAATTCACAGTGGCAACACTTACAAGAGCAAAGCACACCAGCAGCTGATTTGCAGTACATAGAAGTTTACACCACTAAATGCTGGCTTCATATAGAACATCAAATTAAAAAAAAGAATGTTTATTTTTTCTTCAATCACAATCTCTCAAAAATCCCTACCGCCCACTGACAGAACTGTTGGGAAAGACTAATTTACTGCTATTCTTCTATCAGGAGTTACCATAACTAACATACTGTATTGTTGCTGATGGGACATTAGACAATATCACATAATGAGATGTCATTGTAACTTTGTAGAAACAGAAACTCTTCAAAACATGCAAGATGATTCTTGCATGTTGCACAGCCTACTTGGGTTAACAGATTAACAGAATTGGAAGGGATGCTGTAGGTTATCTCCTGCTTCAAGCAGGAGACCCTCCACCATTTCTGACAAGATAGCAGTCCAGTCTCTTCTTGAAAGCTTCTAGTGATGAAGCACCCACAATGTCTGAAGGCAAGCTATTCCACTGATTGTTCTGTCAGAAAATTTCTACTTATTTCCAGGTTGAATTTCTCCTTGATCAGTTTCCATGTATTATTCCTTGTCTGGCCTTCAGGTGCTTTGGAAAATAACTTGATTCCCTTTTCCTCTGTGGCAGCCCCTCAAATATTGGAACACTGTTATCATGTCTTCCCTGGTCCTTCTCTTTACTAGACTAGCCATGCCCAGTTCCTGCAGCCGTTCATCCATTATTCCAAACAACTCAGATGAGACAGCGCCACTTCAGTGATGTCCCATTTTACACTGCAGATGGAATCTCACCTCATGATATGTTTGTTCTATAAAAGTACTTTCTGTGTAAAAAATAATCACGTTTTATGTAACGTTCTTTGGGACAGAGATTCCTATGTAGGATTTCCACGGCATTTACTCAATACAAGGAGAGGGGTCCCTATTGTGATAATTTAATTACAAATAAATGAGAACATCTCATTTTAAGGACCCCATAATCCCTTGTGGGGTGGAGTCTGGGAAACTGAATGGAGCTAGCAGAGTATTTAATGGCCGGATGCCCTTTCTGTTGCCAATGCAGAATTTTGTTCAGCAGATATAATATTCTTATTGTGCTTAAATAGATAAATATCTGCCTCTACCTACAGTAGAATCAAACTCACAGCCTCCTGATTGTGAGGTGAGAGCTCCAACATGTGCTGATAAAATAGAAGAGGCTATTAAAAACAAAGCAAATTGTGCCAAAAGTAAAAATGTCTGCAGAAATCATTTCTGAAAACCTGAGGAAGTTTGAAGATGAGTGTTTCTTGGGAGGATCTGTTTAGTTAGTGCAAGTAGCTGCCATTGTACATATTCATACACAGCTGTTACAAGTGAAACTCCTCCTGTTTTCTGCAGCAACTAATTTTAGACTGTAAGTTCTTTAGCAAGTCTCTATTTTCTTCATATAAGTGCCCGCAAAAGAAATGTATAAATCACACGTCAAATTATAAAAATCAATATATACTTGACATCTCAAACTAAGTAACCAAAGAATTTAGCAGCTGGCTACAGTTATGTAAAAGAAATATAGAACAGAGAAAAACATGCCAAGAAATTGTTCTTATTGACTGCGGTCAACAAAGGTAGGCATTTTGTATTTTAAGCAATTTAACAAAAGAAAGGTTTTCTCAGTTTTCAAATGTATTGGTTTGCAACTCTCAGAATTACCAGCCAGCACTTCTAAATATTGAATTCTCAATTCCTTTATAAAACAGCATGTACCAATTATATAGCCACCCCAAATTGAAAGAAAACTGCAGCTTTACACTCAGGAGGTTTCTGATTAAATTATGAAATACTAGTGATGTTTGAAATCTGGAAAAGTTATATAATATGCATTATACCCAAAGCACATCCTTGCCTAGCTGTTAGGCCCATGATAGGCTTTTATTCAGAGCAAATCAAGGTTACTGTCCAACTATACTGCTGACTGGCTTGTCCAGCTATCATCTACAGAAGCTCTGTGGTTTGTCCGAAGAACAGCTGGGATTAAAGAGAGCAGCTTTTTTCATATCTACAACTAGGCTGTGAAAATCTTCCAAAGGATTTCCGTCTCACTTTAAGAATTAACTTTGGAGAGGGGGGAATATATATTGATTTAATTACACTTGTAACTTATGTACTGAATAAACGAAGTTATAGTGCTATGAATGCTTTTTTTTAGAATAAAAGATTTTGATGGTCTCACTTCTGAACAGTTACACAAATAGACAAAAATTATTTGGCACTGAATTGTATTTGTCCATTGTGTTCCATTTTCTGAATTGGAATTATTGTATGTTCCTCCTGATCTGCTACTATTGTGGTGATTTTATTACTATTTTTGTAAGCCACTATGAGTTGATTTAAAATTTCAAAATATGTACATCTGAAAAATAAATGAATTAAGTATAAATAAACAAAAGCTGAAGCCAATGATTAAAAACCCCAGTTTGGTCGTACTCATGGTACCAATAGAACAGAACAGAATAACAGTTGGGAGGGATCTTGGAAATCTTCTAGTCAAATCCCTAGTAAGGCAGGAAACCCTATACCATTTCAGATAAATAGTTGTCCAATCTCTTCTTAAAAACTTCCAATATTGGAGCATTCACAACTTCTGGAGGCAAGATGTTCCACCGATTGTTCTGTCAAGAAATTTCTTCTTAGTTCTAGGTTGCTTCTCTCCTTGATTAGTTTCCAGCAATTGCTTCTTGTCCTGCCTTCTTGGTGCTTTGAAGAATAGGTTGACTCCCTTTCTTTGTGTCTCTCTTAGATATTAGAACACTGCTATCATATCACCCCAGTCCTTCTTTTCACTAACTAGACATATCAAATTCCAGCAATCGTTCATGTTTTAGCCTCCAATCCCCTAATCATCTTTGTTGCTCTTCTCTGTACTCTTTCTAGAGTCTCAACATCTTTTTTACATTGTGTGCGATCTTTTCAAGTAGCAAGTTGTGGTCTACTTTATCAAATGTCTTAGTGAAGTCCTAGTAAATTATACCCACAGCATTTCTCTGCTCCACTAATTTTGTCACTTTGTCAAAAAATGCAATGCAATTTGTCTGATAGGATCTGTTTTTGACAAACCCATGTTGGTTTTTGGTCTTGCCTGTATGTAGGTGTTCTCAGATTTGTTGCTTATCTTTTCCAGAATCTTCTCATGTATTGATGTCAGACGAACAGGTCTGTAATTTCCTAGATTCATTTTCCCCCTTTTTTGAAGATAGGAACTATATCATCTTTTTTCCAATCCCCTGGTAATTCCCCAGTGCTCCAGGATCTCTGAAAGATATAGTTGAATGGTTCTGAGATCACATCTCTTCATTGAGAACTTTGGGATGTAATCCATCTGGTCCTGATAATTTGAACTCATCTTGGGTGGACAAGTGCTCTCTTACCATTTGAAATTCAGAAATAAACTAGTTACAGCCTAGGATAAATCATGAAATCTACATCCATCCTTTTTTTGAAAAACTAGTATTTTTAATTCTATCAGATGAGATATAAGTTCTTTGATAGCATTGATAGTTTAGAACCTACATTATCTTCTAAGACACCATGTAACAGCTATAGTGGCTGAGAATAGAAATGACCACAATTTCTGCTCCTCGACTACTAGGGTGTTTCAAAATCATTATCCTGCAAATAAGTCACTTCCTTTATTTTCTTTCTCATGTTCATCTGTGTAATCTTATAATTGGACAGAACAGAAACAGGCCTCTACAATCAAACCTAATAACTAGGAAGGCTCACAGAAAAGTAGGCCTTTTTCAGACAAATAAATCCCAAATCCTTTATCGCCTTAAACCAGACCTAATAGGATGTATTCCCATTAGGGATGTAGCTATGTAGCCTATTTTAAACTTGGAAAAAAGGCAACCAGTAGAGTGCACAGAGCATTTAGGAACATGTAATATTCTTTAATGTTTAGTTCCTTGATATTTTATTCTACCAAAAGCAAACTCATTTTCTGAAAAAAAAATTCACCTCTTTTGGACCAACTGAAAACCACCTACCATTACTTTTGGAATGACAGGATATACATTTGCCTGCAGAATTATGCAAATTAAAAGCCAACATTTTATCACTGTATGCTCCTTCTTCAAAACATGTACTTTTAGGACGAAGAATTCATTATTCAACCCTCATTTTCACATTTTTTCCCCTGCCTTGAATGTGATACCATGATTATTATTCAGGACAGAACCAAGCTTGGGTTTCCAAATAAATACTAGGAGAGCCAAAGAAGTTACACCTGTCAGTAAATCAAGGACACTGGTCTCATTTGTATCACCCTGGTTCACTAGAAGCCTATAAAAATGAATTCGGACATAAATGGTGCGATTCCTTTATTTAAAATACATACATCAATACAGGAGGTATTTATATCAGTGTTTTTGAACCTTGGCAACATTAAAGTAAGGGCAAGATGGATGGGGAATTCTGGGAGTTGAAATCCACACATCTTAAAATTGCCAAGGCTGGAAAAAAATCGATTGAAAGGGCTGCTTCTAGGATCGCCCAACTGGAAAAAGCGCGACTCTGTCGTATCGCAACGTCGCCAACGATAAAGAAATCCAAATGCAACCACAACGAAAACCGCCCACGTATATACCACATATATAGACGAATACATTGATATTCATCTAATCGGAGATGCTCCGAAGACTTCAGCAGGCTGTTGGGGTGGGAGGGGATGTGTTTCCCGCGCCTTGCCCCGTCAGGCTCTTCCCAAGTTGGGAGGACTAGAAAGCCCGTAACGCCAACTCCGGTCCCGAGGCAAGTCGGAAAGCCCGGTCGCGCCCGCTTTTGAAGCAAGGCCGTTGTCCCAGACCGGAGGAGAAAGAGACCAAGGATCACAGGCCGCGCGCGACCTCCCGACCGCCCGATTTCCCCGCTGCCCGCCGCTGTCGCTCCCGCCTGAGGTAAGAGCGCGCCGCCGCCGCCGCCATTGGCCCAGTTCGGGCGCGTTGTGGCGACAGCGGCCTCGCCTCGCGCTCGGGGCGGCGCGCGTCGAAGGGGAGGGGTGGCGCGTGCGCGGCCCGGCGAAGGTGGGGCTGCCGACGGACTGACGGACCGGGCGACAGACAGGAAGAGGGGACAGGAAGGCGCGCGGGCTCTTCCATCCTTTCGAGCGGGCGGCGGCGGCCGCTGCTGCGGGGCTGCCCGGAGCCACTCCTCGCCGTCGACTGACGCCTCGCCGGCCGGAGAAGCCACAACCCGGGTAAACGAGGCGGGAGGAGGAGGAGGAGGAGGGGGCGGGGGAACCGCTGCCGCCCCTGCCAGGCCCGAGGTCTTCTCGGTAGCGAGGCCGATTGCCTGCTTAGGGCGGAGGGCAGCGCCTTCCCGACCGACCGGCCAGCCCGGGCGAGGCCTCCAGGGTGGAGGCGAGGCGGCCCTGCGTTCCTCCGGAGCCGAGGCGGGCGCTTTTTTGGGGGGTGGTGGTGGTGCGGGGGGGGGGAGGGAGGGAGGGAGGGTGACGGCTGGGCACATTGTTGCGCGGGCTCCGAGGGGCAACAGCTTGTCGTGGCGTTTGCTGCTTTTCTCGGGGAAAGGCGGGAGGGTGCTGACCTGCGACGGGACGGGGAATGGTGGCCGCTGCCCTCTCTGGAAGAGCTGCCTGGAGTGAGCCTGAAGCCACGCTTCGGCGAACGGCGTTTCTTGGGAATTTTTCGCCCCTCTTGTTTTCGTTTCGAAAGTATTTGCCGGGATTCCTGGGAGAAGTTCACTGTGCGAGATGCAGTCGTTTGACTGGGAATACCTGTTTCCCTTGAATAGGTGAGGCTGGTGGAGGGAGAATGTTCCTGTGAGGTCCCAGGCTCCTGAGAGGCCTGTCTCTGCCGAAGAGAGGTTTCCTTCTGCCTGCTGTATGGCACAAAGTTCGGCTTGTTTTGGTTTGGTTTGGTTTTTTTTCCATTTGGGTTATTGCGTTTGAATACTCGGTGCACAGCATCAGCCACAGTTTTTACACTCTCTTAACTTTTTCACAGCTATTGTTCTGATCTTGCTGCCTGTTGTAGTTTCATTCCTTTCCCTAAAGTCACACGATGGGCCTGAGTCTTGTTGTCATCACAAGCAGCTTAAAGTCCATCTGGAATGTTTATACTTTTGCCTTTGGGAACCGAGAAGATTAAATATAACGATGTCTCATAAAGTTCAAATTAAGTTGAATAAATAGTTAAATTTGTGTTCAACTTTCTGTATGTAAAGTAATGGATTTCAGAGCAGATGCATGATACTGTTTCTTTCTCAGCTGTTTGCACTGTTCGTTTTCAATTTTTTAAATATTTTCTCCTAAGAAACAACTCTTTTTTTTTTAAATTTTTATTGGTTTTTCAAACAAACATAAACAAAACATGAAAACATCAGGCCATCTTCCGTATATGTACATACAGTGTGCAGGTTGGTTTACAAATTTTTTTGTGCTTCCATTTCGTACTCTTCAATTACAGTTACATTGTATATGATCTCATATTTTCAATCCAATATTAAACACATTGGTATCATTATTAATCATTTGACTATACTTTTATTCATTCATGTTTTAGGAAATAATCATATTTTACTTAATTTATTTTGTGACAATTCATATTATCATTATTGTCCAACCATTGATAGAATAGATCCCAAATTTTATAAAATTGTTTATCATCCTGTTCTCTAATTTCAAATGTCAATCTACTCATTTCAGCACATTCCAATATTTTCTTAATGATTTCCTCCTGCGATGGTATTTTCTCATTTTTTCAGTTTTTAGCAAATACAATCCTAGCCGCTGTTAATACATTTACAATCATGTATTTCAAGTCTTTATTATATATTTTAGGTAAGATTCCCAATAAAAATATCTTTGGTTTCAAATCTATATATATATTTTTTTGTCATTTTTCCTACCATATGTGGATTTTACTCCAGTATTTTTTAGCATCTGCACAAGTTCACCACATATGATAATATGAACCATGTGTCTGATGACATTTCCAACATTTTTTTGATTTATTCTTGAACTTTCTTGCTATTCTTGTCGGGGGGAAATGCCACCTGTAAAACATTTATACACATTTTCTTTATATGCTGTTGACATTGTCATTTTATAATTTTGAGACCACAATTTTTGCCATTTCCCTAGATCAATCCCATATCCAAAACTCTTTCCCCAAGCATTCATAGTTTCTTTAACTTGTTTTTCTTCTAGTTTAATTTCTAATAAATATCCATACAATTTTTAATCACCTTTTCATCAGTACCTGTCAAAATCTTATCTAAATCAATCAGTTTATCATAAAAACCTTCTGTTTTAGAATCTTTATCATACCTTGAATGTTTTTGCGCATATGAAAACCAATTCATCTTTATACTTTGTTCTTCTAGTTTTTGTATAGTTCACCCTTTTCATTCAATATTTCACCATAACTGTTTGTTCCTTTTTGTATATTATAAGATAAGAAAATGCTTCATTAGTCGATAGCCAGACTGGTATTGTCAAATAACATTGTCTTTTAATCTTCACCCAATTTAACCACAGAGACTGTCTTCTAAAATACCCCTGTGTTTTAGTTCCTTTGTACCATAAAAAGGCATGAAAAACAGATCATGTCCTTCTAATGTCAACAATGTAGTATTTCTTAATGTTATCCATTCCTTAAACCACATCAAATTTGTAGCTTGGCAATACAACTCCCAATTAGGCAAACCAAATCCTCCTCTTATTCTAGCATCTTGCAAAAATTTTAACTTTTCTTACTTTGCCATATATATTTCAACACAATTTTATTTAAAACTTCAAAATAGTTTTTTCTAAGCCTAATTGGAATTGTTTGAAACAAATATAAAATTCTGGATAATATATTCATCTTGATTGTTGATATTCTCCGTATTAATGACAGTTGTAAATATTCCCATTTTGTCAAATCTAGCGCTATCTGCTGTTTAAGTTTTATATAATTATTCTCTTTTAGTGTACTGCATCTTGCTGTCAAATGTATCCCCAAGTACTTGATCTTATTTGTGACCTGAATTTTCAATAGGTCTGCCAGTTCTTCCTTTTGTCTTGATAGCATATTCTTTGTCAAGATCTTTGTCTTATCTTTATTTATTTTCAAACCAGCCACCTTTCCATATGTCTTTATCTTTTTTATCAATTTTGGTGCTGTTTCTAGTGGGTCTTCTAAGATAAAAACCAGATCATCTGCAAATGCTTGCAACTTAAATTCTTCCTTTGTAATTTTCATCCCTTTTGTATTATTTTCATCTCTAATATTTCTATTTAGCACTTCTAAAGTTAACATAAACAACAGGTGATAGTGGGAACCCTTGTCTTGTTCCTTTTCTTATATCAATAGAGTCTGTCAGTTCTCCCTCTATCATTACCTTTGCCGTTTGCTTATGATATATAGCTTCCATTGCTTTAATAAATTATCTAGCAAAACCCATCTTTTCCAGCAGTAATAACATGAATCGCCAATTCACATTATCAAATGCCTTCTGTGCATCTAGAAATATCAGAGCCATTTGTTTTTCAGGATGTGCCCCGTAGTATTCCAAAGTGTCCAAGATTACTCTCATATTGTCTTTAATTTGTCTCTTTGGCAGAAATCCATTTTGATCAGGATGGATAAAATTATTTAAGTATTTTTTAAGTCTTTCTGCCAATATTGAAGCAAAAATTTTATAATCTGCATTTAGTAGGGAAATAGGTCTATAGTTCTTGATTTGTAATGGGTCAGCCTCCTCTTTTGGAACAAGTGTAATATAAGCTTCTGACCATGATTTAGGTATCTTCTTCTTTAACATAACTTCATTCATAACTTCTAGCAATGGAAGATTCAACGATTCTTGTAGTGTTTTGTAAAATTCTGCTGGCAGTCCATCTGGGTCTGGTGCCTTTCCATTATTTTGCTTCTTGAGTGCTTCAGTTAACTCCTTCATCCTTATATTGCTTTCTGACATTGTTTCATTCTCTTTAGGTATCTGGGGTAAATTATCTTTCTGTAGGTACTGTTTAACTCTTTCCTCATCAATATTCTCTTGTGTGTATAGTTTCCCATAATAGTCTCGAATGATTTCCTTCTTCTCTTTACTACCATAGCAAACTTGGCCTTGATCATTTATTAATTGCAATATTTTCCTTGATTCTTTCTCCTTTCTCAATTTATATGCTAATCATCTACCTGGTTTATTTGCATCTTTAAAGTAGTTCTGTTTAGCACCTCTAATTTTCTGTACTAATTCTTTTTCTATTAGACCCATTTTATGTTTGGTTATATCCATATTTAACTTAATGTCCTTTTTCTGTGGCATTTTCTGTCGCTCTTTTTCAAGTCCTTTATACTCATCCTCTAATGCCTTAGAGGCTAATCTTTTCATGGTATTTCTTTTCCTTGTATAGTCTATTATCAAGCCTCTGGCATATGCCTTCATTGTATCCCATACATTCTGGATTGATGTATCTTCTTTTTTATTTTGTCCAAAGAAAAAAGCCAGTTTTTTCTCTATCCACTGTGTGAAGTCTTTTTCCTTTATTTAACATCCATCTAAATTTTCTTCTTTGTCCTTTCCATTTAATTGTCATTGGATTATGATCTGCCCAAGTACTTGTTTCAATATTTATTTCTTGGATATTAGTTCACAATTCTGTTGACATCCATATCATATCTATCCTGGACCATGATAAGTGTCTATTTGAGTAGAAGGTGTATTGTTCAGTTTTAGCATTTCTTTCTTTCCATATATCTTTTAAGTTTATTTCATCTACCATTAAAAAAAAAAATTAGGGAGAATCTTTCTGTTTTGCTTTATTGTTTTCTGTGCTGTATAGTCCAGTTTGTTATCTACAATTCCATTAAGATCTCCCATCATAACTATATTAGCATAGTCCAGTTCAATTATTTTCATATGTAATTTTTTATAAAATTCTTCTTGATTGTCATTCGGGGCATAGATTGCAATCAGGAGTGTTTTCATATTATTGTCCATTATTTCCACCATTAGTATTCTTCCGTCGTCATCAGTATAAATCAATTTCGCTGGAATGGTCTCTTTAATATATAAAACCACTCCTCTTTTCTTGCATTGTGTCAAGGAGGTAAATATTTTCCCTAATTTTGGCTGTATCAACAATTGTTCATATTGTTTTTTAATATGTACTTCTTGGAGGCAGATTATATCAAATTTTAATTTCTCTAATTTATGGAAGGTTTTCCTTCTTTTAATGGCTGAATTAAGTCCATTTATATTAATTGTAATCATTTTTTTTCTCTTCCATGGTTATATTTTATAATTAGGTTTGGCAGCTCTCGTGGATCTTGGTTCACGTTGTTCTTTGGCTTCCTCCTTTCTACCTACTGCACCTTCCTCTTTTTCAGTCGTCATTTGGCAGTCCTCTTGGAATTCAGTTAGTGAAATTTCTTTTTCTGCCTCTTCCTCTTTCCCTCTGAAAAATTCTGTGTAAAATGATTCAGCTTTCTCAACTAAATCAATTCTGTATCTCTGTTCTTGCCATGTGAATATTAAATCTTCTGGAATCAGCCATCTATAATTCACCTCTTTTTTAAGTAGCAATTTGGTCAAGAATCGGTATTCTTTTCTCATCTCTCTCACTCTTCTGGGTAGTTGTTTCAAAACCACAATCTCCTTATCTTTATATTTCAATGTTTTCTCTCTTGCCACTTGTAATATTTGCATTTTAATGGCTTTCTTTGTAAATCTGATGTGAACTTCTCTTGGTAGGCTATTTCTCATTGCGTATCTTGTGAAGACTCGATAGACCTCATCTCTTCCATCCATCACCTTCTCTTCAGTTATTTCCAAAGCTTCAGCCAATATTTCTATCATTATCTCAGCTAGATTTTGTCCTTTTTCTTCCTCTATGTTTTGAAATCTAAGGTAGAATTCTGATCTGTCCATCTCCCATCTCAGCATATCACTTTTATCTTGTTCAACCACAGTTCATCTGTTATCAATTTCTCCAATCTTCTTGTCTCTTTGTTTATCTTCTTCAATTTTTGGTAGTATCTCATCATACTTCATCATCATTTGTTGGATGTTCTCCACTTTTTCATCGGTTTTCCCTGTGCTTTGTTCAATGTTCTCTGTTCTTTGTTCGATGTTCTCTGTTCTCTTTTCAATATTCTCTGATCTTGTTTGAATGTTTTGAATTCCTCGCATAATCATCTGCAAGGTCACTTTTTCTTTTTCTTGTTCTTTCTCTTGCCTTAACATTGTATTGAACGTTGTCCTCCAGATGGTGGAGAGGAGGAAGTAGAAGTTGAAGAACCAGGACCTGTTAATTTCCTACTCATTTCAAACAATTCAAAATCTTCAGGTTCTTCTAGACCTTAATCCAATTGTGAAATAACCAATTGCAATTCCAATAAAAATAAAAGGGAGAAAGAAGCCAAATAGTAGTAGTAATAATAACAATAACAACAACAACAGTAATAATACAGGTTCTTGTATAACTTAATTCAATCGATTGGTTCAATAACAGTGAAAATTCAAAAATGAAGGAAAAGACCATAAACACACACAAAAGAGAAAAAGTTGTAAAATCCTAAAGAAGACGGAAAAGTGAGGAATAAAAAGCTAAAAAAAAAAAAAATCTTCATGTTCTTCAACACCTTAATCCAATTAAGAGATCTCAAATATAAAAGGCTGCATAAGAGAAGAAAAAAAAAAAAGGCCAGGAAGATAAAAAAAGAAAAAACCAGTATTGGAGGTAGATGGAAAAACAAAAATACCAGCAAGGCAGAAAGAGAAAAAGAAAAAAAAGGCTACTCCCTAAAAAAGAAAAGGAAGGGAATCATTAATACTAAAACCTTTCTTTTAAAATAAAAAGCAAGCGTAAAAATTTAACTTCCAAAGACAAGCAAAAAAACAAAAAAAACAAAGACAAGTTTCCAAAGAGCTAAAAATCCAAATAGCTATTTCAAAAAGTAAACTGATGAGGAGGGGGTAGCACCGCTTAGAAAAAATCAAGAGAACACACTGGCATTTTGTTTAGTTAGTTATCCAAGGCTCTTGTTATAACTCTCTTCTCCAGAAACTTATCACCTTTTCTTTTCCTATAAACTTCCACACCAGACTCCAGCTGTTGATAGAAACCCAGAAGAGCACCTGCAATAATACTCTCCCATGCTCTTCCCTCTATCTTATCAAACAGGCAATGTCCTTGAAAAAAAGTCTCAGTTCTTTCTTTCTCAGCTTTGTCTGGCCACAAGAGAAATAGAATATTTCCAAGTCTAGTTGGCAGTGTTACAAAGTTTCTTTGCTTTCACTTTCCCCCTCCTTTTCCAAGCAAAAATATAATAAGGATTAATTAAAAAAAAAGAAAAATATATTTTAAAAAAGAAATAACTAAAAGGGAAGTCTCTAACCTAAAATGTTACAAAATCAAGAAGGAGAAAAAAATAGATGGAAGAAAAAAAAAAAAACCAGTCCAGTTTCAAAATATAAGATCATGTATAGAAAATCCAGCAATGAGAAAAAAAAACACATGACTTTGACACTCCTGTTTAAAATCGCTGCTTAATCACTTCTGTCAAAACTTTTACAGATTCTTTCTTTTCCTTAGGGTGTCCTTTCAGATCTTAGAATAAAGAAAAAGTTCTCACCAAATTGGCACACTCTTTCTGTTCTCTTCTGTTTCGAAGCTGTCCCAACTTCAGCAGCTTTAATGGCTGCCTCTTTGCCATTGCCAAAAAGAGCTTTTCCTGGATCTATCGGGGATTTTGCGGTTATCCCTGAGATCGACAGGATGCCCTCTTCACTTTCACCATCTCTTTGGGACGGTTTAGATCCAATGGGACTGTCCAGGAGCAAAGATATCAGCAGCAATCTCAGACCTCCAAGATTGCATGCCGTATCGCCATGACACCAGCTCCTCCCTCCCCTAAGAAACAACTCTTGTTGCATGAAAGATGTAATACTTAGTAATTTAATCTAGTATTATTTCTCGAACATTGTTGGGCAGCTTTGAAAACTTTATCAACTTGTACTTTTATCCTCCTTGGAAAACTGGGTTGTTGTTGACTGATTATGTTAAGAGAGTCAAATATGTTGTCCCTCCCCCAGAGTTATTTGTAGTAAGACTATAATTTGTAATGCAAGAATATGAACATGGACTAGAAGAAAGTATATAATATTTTACTCTGCTTTTACAAATGAGAAGCTGACTGTTTCAAATCTGGTGTTGAATATTGTGAGTTTGCTTGAAAAGTAGGAATAGTCTGGTAGCATATGTTAGTTATGTGCAGTTTCAGGAGAACTAGGTGTTATAAATACAACATTCTTTTGGAACTTAAAGAATTCTAGTTGGTAATCTCATGAACAATTTTGGTTTGTTTTTATAAATACCCAGCCTACTTTTTAGAATTCTCAGCTGTTCCAAACAAAGTACTGTATCCATAAGGTTATTGAAGACCTGATAAGGCAGTGACATGAATTTTTGAAAAAAAAAGCATCATAATAGGAGTCAGTGTATAATGCTGATTGACCCAGTGTAATAATTATACAGATAATTGTGATTAAAACAATTGTCAGTAATTGACATATATAGTAATTATAGCCCACATGGTTGTCACTCTCTTTGTTTTGAATTAATATGGTGATGTGTAGATGAAAAAAAGGAAACATTTGTGAAAAATTAGAGAGGATGATATACGATATAAGGAAACATAGATCTTCCACATGTTCCCTTTGAGGGAGATTCAGTGATCCTGTAGAATTATTATTTTTGTCCTGTTCTGTTACCAAGCAAAGAAAAGCCAATATTTGTTGAGGAAAGCTAAACTGGATTATGTAATGCTAAATTCTATACCTCCTGTATTCGTTGTCTCAAAGAAAATGGTTGAATTTTAATTCTTTATTTTATTGATTATTGATTGCTGAATTCAGTTAAAATTATTGCTCATTGTAAAATGTAAAGCTTCAGTTTATAATCAAATGGTTTACAAAACTCACTAAATGCCTTTTCTAAGCACTGGAAAAATTAATGAGGGTACTTTTGAAAAGTTAAAATCATTACTGAATAAATTTATCTATCCATCTCTTCTCTCATAATTTTATTTCCTAATCTGATAAATTTGTACCTCTTAAAAACACTTCAACCAAACTGCAGTAAGTATTGATATGAACTTCAGAGGATTACCACGTATGTTTTAAATATTAAGCTGGATAAAACTAACTTACTTTTGATTTTTATCTGGAATCTAGAGGATTTAGCTATCTTCAGGTTTTTTTTTTAACCTTTTCCAATAAAAAGGAAACATTTGCATGTTTCTTTTCAGAGTGAATTTGCACATTGTCATGCTACACATTAGAAAAATGGTTTAGGATGCAACTAAAGCAAACCAGAGTATGTTTAAAAGAAAATTATTAGATCAGCTTTGTTGGCACACTTGATGGTTAATGCAAATCTTATCCACGCGTGTGACCAACAGAGCGACCTCAAGCCAATTATGCTAAGTCCGATTTTATAGAGCAACTATGAGAATAAGAAGATATAATCCTGTACGGGTAGTCCTCAATTTACAACAGTTTGTTTAGTGACCCTTCACAGTTACATTGGCACTGAAAAGAGTGACTTATTTTTCACATGACCATTGCAATAATCCCATAGTCACATGATCAGAATTCTGCTGCTTGACAACTGAGTCATAGTCATGATGGTTGCATTGTCCCATTGAACCTTTTTCAATCTTCTGAGCAAGCAACGTCAAAGGGAAAGTGAGATTCACTGAACCCTGTCACTAAAATTAACACCTGCGGTGATTCACTTAACTGGGGTAGGAAAGATCGTAAAATGGGGCAATCTTAATTATTTCATTTAACAACAAAAATGTTGGGCTCAATTGTGGTCATAAGTCAAGGACTACCTATATATATTGTTCTGAATTTTCTTAAAAGTTGAGGTAGAATCCAAATGGGAGTTGAGACTTTTTGCGTAACAGTTACATTAGTTTCAATCTTGCCCCATCTTGGAAGCAATTTAAGTGGATGAAAGCAATGGCAGTTTGAAATTGTAAATAAGAATGTACCACATATTGTTTTCTATAGTTATAACTGGGTAGATGCAAAGCACTTTAAGAAACATTAATAGATTGTTTGATTCTGTTCATATAAGTTCTGTTAATAAGAGTTGCCTCCAGGCAAGATGGGTAGCATATAAGTTGAATGAATGAATAAGTAATAAATATTAATTGCAAATATTGTAAAACATTTCAATTCAACCATTACATGAAATGTCCAATGTGTGCATGGATTGGCAGCCTTATCTACCACATGGCTGACCCAATGACCACATGACAATTACTTTGACAGACTTGTGTTTCATATTTAGAATATTTGTGTAGATAAGTAGGATAATCTTTAGGGCAGACTTGGCATAGGAAAGAATTGGCATAGGAAAGAAACTTTTATTCTTTTGCTAATGACTTTTTTTATCTGCGCTTACTTCCTCAGAATCTTTAACCTGTTATTTCAGCAGTTACAGTTCTGTATTATGTCATACAGAATTGGTGGACAGGGGAGCCTGTCCTGTAGAGATCTGGATTTGGCCTTTTTGCTGTATCTGTATATTGTTTAATTAGTAGTTTCATATTTTGCAAGTTTAATTTTCTTTAGGGCAAATTGTATATAACTGTACAAAATTAAGAGTTTGTCTTTATCTGGTAAATTGTGTTTCTCATAAAGTGAAACTAAGCTGATATTTATTATATTTATTAATTATAATAAATTTTTTGAACATGAACATTTTTGTATAGATTCACTAACATGGGAGTATAGCCTGGGTTTGAGACCTGAGCTCTATGCAGCATTACTTGCTCCCATTTATTTGCTCCAGCTCCAGCCCACCTGTTCAAAAGCATGCAAATGCAAGTAGGTAAATATGTACCACTTTGATAGGAAAGTAACAGTGTTCCATGCGCCTTTGACATATAACCAGGCTGGCCACGTGACCATGAAAATTGTCTTCGGACAACGTGGCTCCCTTGGCCAAGAAACAGAGATGAGCACCCTGCCCTAGAGTCAGACACGACTGACAGCAAAACCTTTACTATTTTTTAACTAGAAAAAAAAATCCACTTCCCCCCCTACCTAGATACCTTCCACATTTGTTGGAAACTACCCAGTATTCACAAACAGCAAACAAAAGGCTAAAGAATTATGGAATATTTAATGGCCTGAACTGATGATAGTATTGTGGGTACCTTTATGACAGTCTCTTAAATCTGATAATTTAATTGAATTGGATGTACTTGAATGGAAAACCTATTATCTGCGCCAGTTAAAAGATTTTAGATTTATATTAAATATCCTTTAATTTTAGTACTGATTTGTGGCTACAAATGAGCTATACGACAAAACTTCTAATCTTTTTTTTTTTACACTGTTATTTTTCCTCTTACAATATAATTAAATGCAATCCTCTCCAAGTTGTTAATGGCGTTCAGTGGCTAAAGAACTGTTGTTTTCTTTTTAAAAAATTGATATTCCTTGTATCCAGAATTGCTGGCAAATATTTTCCTGAGTGGTAAAAGGACTAACTTCCTTTATTTAGTGAGAGATTGATAGTATTCCATATATACTGCTATGTGCATAATAGTCGGGGGAACAAAATACATTACAAAATGTTGATTTGCCACAAAATGGAATGGAATTATAAGGAAATGTACAACAGTAATAACATTGGAATATAAAGTAGATGAGTTGTAGAAAGAATATTTGTTATGAGAATATAAATTACAGCAGGAGTCCTATCTTTAATTCCATTGCATTTGTTTTTATGCAATTACATTTATTAATGTATATTTGAAAGCTCTGTGCGACTTACAAAACTACATAAATAATATACAGAATTCTGAAACCATTCTAAAATAAGATTAAAAATAAAGACTTAAAACTCAGGAAGGCAGGAATGTTAGATATGTTTGCTGCCTTGGGTTGCTTATAAAAATAATGGCAGCATAAAAAAAAATTCAAGTAAGTCCAAAATTGAAATAAGAGGAGACCAGATTTATCAGCAATATAGTAGTAATATATTTTGTTGTGTATTAATATGTCTCTGGCAAGACCTATAAAACATTCCCCATGAAAAATTGAATTTATCAAGATCTTGTGACAAATCCTGCAATTATTTAAGGCCTAAGCTTTATAAGGGTTTATA
Source organism: Laticauda colubrina (assembly GCA_015471245.1). Taxonomy (NCBI): domain Eukaryota; kingdom Metazoa; phylum Chordata; class Lepidosauria; order Squamata; family Elapidae; genus Laticauda; species Laticauda colubrina. The sequence goes on from BLBF01000002.1 coordinate 27,168,141, forward strand.
CACCTAAGCAAATCCCTTGAATTTGGCTTGGAAAGCAACTGGCAACCAATGTGAATGTTTCAAGATAGGAGTTTTTTTGTGGTGCCACACCCACTGTATAAACTGCATGCTTCATTTTGGAACAGTACCAGTTCTGTTACAATTTCAAGGGCTCTCACACAACACAGGAATGTTGCAATAATCTACACCTGATGTTACTGGCACAGGTATCACTGAAGTGTCTCTTGAAACAATTATCACGGCAGTGGAAGCTTATGAACATTAATCATAGCAATGGAAGCTCATGAAAATCCTCACTTGCTGCTGTTATCCAGTAATTCATATGTTTATATAATTTCGGCTATCAGTGCAAGTTCAAGGAGAACTCCTGGACTATGAACTTGTTCCTCATTCAAAATAGATTGTGTCTCATAGAGTATGAGATAATTTTGTACTGTACTTCAAAGAAAATTGGAAGTTTTATTTATTCTCTTTCCACTCCTTCCTTCCCTCCCTGTTCCTTCCAACAATTCAACAATCTCTTGTCAAATTCCATCATTGTGAAGTATGCCCAATTCTATATTGTCTTGAGTGTAATGAAGTTAATTTTGAATACATTTGGTTTGCTGGTTTGGGTCTGGTATTAGTTTTTATAGTCTTTGTAAAGCATTGCGTACAAATTTATTAAAAATAAATGAATTTTAACACTAATATCTGACACTAAAAACTTTACTTTCATTTTGGTTCAGCAATCTGATGTGTTTAAATGAGCTGCCTTCTACAGCTGATATGTGATCCTGGGAAAAGGCATGTTTGGCTGCAAATATTTCTGACAGCTGCTACTGTACATGTGGCCCGTTATTGCTATATATCACATATTGTCCTTTGAATTGGGATCATTGCAATACCCTACTTTATATTTTAGCTTCTGAAGCAATTGTCAGCATTCCAGAAAATCTCCACTCCAAAAAATAACTCAGAGACAGACATCTAAGCATGTATATAGGGCAGTGGTGGCAAACCTTTTGTGGCTCCCATGCTAATAATTGCATGTGTGCTTACACTCGCGCGTGCCAGCACCCAAAAGGCAATGTGTGCTGGGCCCACCTACCACACCCCCTGCGCATGCATGCGCAATCCCACTGCAGTGCGCTGTGCATCTGCACATCTGCGTGCAATTCACACGCTTGCACACATGATTCCTTTGCCATGCACCATGCGCGATTCCCCCACCGCGCACCTGCACATGTGCATGTGATTACTCCATGTTGCGCATCTGTGCATGCACGTGCAATCATCCCCATGTGCCATCCATCTGCACATGCATGTGCAATCCCTCCATGCACCCTGCATCTCTGCATATACACCTGTGTCTCCTGCGCTCCCTCCCCCCACGCATGTGCGCCAGATACCCAACAATCAGCTGTTGTGCGGCAGCGGTGAATGCATGCGCAGTGGAGGCTTTTCTGGGTGAGCTCTCACATGCTGGCAGAAGTGACTCAGTGTGCCACTTCTGGCACACGTGGCATAGGTTCGCCAACACGGATATAGGGTGATAGATTCATTTAATTTAGAAATTATACATGAATAACCAGTTATAATTTCTATATTTCTAGATATGGCTCGTGGACAGCAGAAAATCCAGTCACAACAGAAAAATGCCAAAAAGCAAGCTGGACAGAAAAAGAAGCAAGGCCATGATCAGAAGGCTGCAGCTAAAGCTGCTTTAATATATACATGCACCGTCTGCAGGGTAAGAAGCTTTGAAACAAAATACTGGACAATCTTTCTTGATTTTAACTTGGGAGTATGAAGTGTAGTATAGCAAGGCAACATCCTTCTGTGTCAAAGTTTGTACTGTATTGATAAAAGGTAAGGAAATTTTGCCTTAGAGCTGTTTTCCCTTAAAAGTAATATAATGGGGAAGCTTCTTTCAGAAGTTAAGATAGCTGGATTTTCCAAATAAAAGTTATATATTACTTGATCAGTATACCATATGATTACATTGATTAAACAAAATTATTAATATGGGACTTCCAAAATTATTTGCAATGAACATGAAAAAAAAAATAGAAGAAACATTTTAGTTAAAATATGTGGGAGTGGTGCAGTGGCCTGGAGGTGGAGTTGTCACTTCACAATCAGGAGGCTTTGAGTTCGATCCTAGTTAGAGGCAGATATTTCTCTCGCTGGGCACATATTTCTCTCGTGGGAATATATCTGCTGAACAAAACACTGCATTGGGGACAGGAAGAGCATCCGGCCAATAAACATTCTGATAGTTCCATTGAGTTGCCCAGACTCCATTCCGCAAGGGATTATGGGGTCATTAAAAGGAGATGATGATGTAATATATAATATAGTTGTCTTTGCTTTATGACCATCAGTTTAGTGGTCAAAGTTATAACAGCCCTTAAAAAAATGACTTACAGCCAATCCTTGTACCCATGACTGTTGCACGAAGTTGCAGCATCTTTGTAGCCAACTGATCACCATTTTTGATATTCCCAGCTGACTTCACTGATTCTAAACAATGGTTGCATAACCTTTCCAGATGTTTTAATCTAGGAACCCCACCTAACCCAGAGAGCATGGATATTTATAGGAATTATTATCCTTCCAATTTAAGGATTATTGATTTGATAAGGGTAATGATAGAAACTTCAGTCTGTCAAAGGTTGAGTTATTGATTCCTAGTTAATATATATTTTTGTAGTCAGAATATAGTAAAATGCTTTCCTTTAATGTCATATTAGGATTTCAAGAAGATTAAACAATTCTAAATAATTTATGAGGAAAACTATATATGTATTTCATTAAATAATTTTTATTATCATTTTCTGATGCCCAACACTAAAAACATGCAGAGTTGAATTGTTTGATTTTAATAAGGAATGTCAATTAAATATGAATAAAAGGAAGGGTACATGTAAGGATACTATTTATTATGTGACCAAATTTGTAAGCGAATTAAAGTTGAGCATGGGTTAATATGTTAAAAAAGAGAAATTAAATGATGAAAGAGGCGGTAATATCCCAAAAGCCCATTGTGTACGGATCTGAGTCAAAGAAACTAAAGGAATGTGGCAGATCCTAAGGACAGAGGAAGAAGAAGACACTGTCCTTGATTTGTTGCTTTGTTCTCTCCCTAACCAGACACAGATGCCAGATCCCAAGACCTTCAAGCAGCACTTTGAGAGCAAGCATCCCAAAACCCCACTTCCTCCAGAATTAGCTGATGTTCAGGCATAAAGTTCACTGGTAATTTTGTACCATTTAAATTTTGAATTCATTGATTATAAATCCTAAATAATTTTGCTTGATTTATGTTTCATTTGTTGAATTTCTGAAGGGTATGAAAGTGAAGAGATAACTTTTATATAAAGTCAACTGTTTGAGCTTTTTTGGGGGAGGGGGATATGTTCTATTTACAACTTTACTTGTACTGTACAGTTAAGCTATTGTTATCACCAGGCCTATTTGCAAAACTGCAAAAAGTAACTGAAAGGATATTTTATAATGTTCTCATTTTGATTTAGCCAGCTCTGTTAACAATTGTTTGGGGTGGTTAATTTTAAAATTGAATTATATTAATCAGTGTAAAATTTGGCAACTTTAAAATGTATGGACTTCAACTCCCAGCAGTCTGAGAAATTCTGAGAATTGAAGTCTTAAAGTTGTAAAGTTTGAAAAAGACTACATTAAATTATCGCATGATATTAACATAACAGTTCAAATAATATATTTATTTTTGTGTTTCAGGTGAATTTGTGGAATCTATTGACTCTTCTATTGTCAGACATTATGGAACAAATCTGCAGCTGTTTTCTTAACAAACTGTTGATCAGCAGAAAAATGAAGGGGCTATAGAAACATTCATATTTTTATGCTGTTCCTTGGGGTTCATGTAAAGACAACTCTGTGTAATTGTACAGTTGTGCCCTACTTGGAAATCTGGAAATTGGTTCATTCTTAAAAAAAAATTACAGTTGTAATTATATTGATGTTCATATTGTGTAAAATAACTCATTTAATAAAATAGTACTTTGATTTTACAATATCACAGGTCAAATGCTTGTAGAAATTCTATTTCCATGTTTCATTTGCCTTATAAAACTTCAACAAGTGAACTTCTCACTCTGCCAAAAATTAGGTAGCTTAGTTAGGGTAGATTCATTGCTGTTTATGAAGTCCATTAGAAACAAGGAAATAATTTATCCATTCAATATGATACTTGCTTGAGCGTGATCATTTTCTTAAAAAAAACCAACACTGCTTTTGATGGAAGACGTGCGCACTTTCAGCTACTTAGGTTGGAGTGCCTATTCTGCTGGTTATTGTGAAATTTCACTTTTTATGCATAGAGGCACTTGTACCTTGGATTTATGCACTGGAGTCAGTAGCAGTGAATCATTATACTAAATGGTGGGATATCAGAAGTATACTTGAACTGAACATTGTTTTTTACATGATCTGAGTGGTTCAGACTATAGCAACATGAAATAACTGCTTTCTGTTGTGAAGACCCACTGTGTAACTTCTTAATTGTACCTCTAAGAAATGGGCCACCTGGCAACCTTCCACATGTAAAAATGACTGCTGTAAATGTTTCCCTGTTTGAAAACAAAAATGGGAAAAGCTTATTTGATGGAATAGGATAGCACATGCAATAGAAATAATGGCTTTTTCATTTGATTAATTGGAACTGATTACATAAAGCAGTGTAGATATTAAAATTTCAATACCAGGCAGTGTTGCATTATGTTACAGACTTCCAAACTATGTTTGAGCAGGATTCTGATCTCAGGTGCAGTCCATAGGTTCTGCCCCAGGTGCTTTTCACTCAAACAAATAATTTGTGACAGGTTACTTATGTTACTGGTTAGACACTGACAGTAATATTGACCAAAGTTTGCTTGTGCCTAAAACAGATGTCTTTGAAATCATTCTGTTAAGCCAGCACACATAATACACATTTGATACATAAAGAAAAAATAATTGTGATCTCTTTGTTTACTAATCTGATATGTCAGTTAAGTTAATGTTGTTTTTATTATCCTGGGGTAAACAATACCAATAACACTGCTTACTTGCACTTGTACACCTGACATTGGAATAAAGCTCATGCTTCATTTTCTTACATAATAAAATGTCCTCGTAAAATGACAACGGGGTCCCAAAGGCAAGAAATATGCCTGTCAAACCAATAAAAGGTACTGAAAAATTGGAATAGAACACCATTTTAAAAATGATTTGAGATGTTATACGTCCACTAACTTTACTTTTAATTTGTTTAGGTGGAATTCTGGAAAGCTGTTTTCAGTTAAATTAATTCCTCAAACAGATACATGTTCTTTTCAACAAATAAAGGGGTAGGAACAAAAAATAGGTTTCTACTAGATTAGTACAACTGACCCACTTATGTTGCAGACTGCATTTTTCTGAATTGCTGTTTTACGTAGCTTGTATCTGTACATTGAGCAAGCTAAATCTTTATTTTATACATTAATTAAACTGCTAAAGATAATTTGTTTCTTACCAATTAAAGGCCACAAGAAAATCCTGACATTCAACATATGGGAACGAATTAGATGGGTTGGAACGATCCATAATAAGAATCTTTTAATTCTCTCTGTTGATTAAAGGAATGGGTGTAAGGAATAAATGAAAATTTTTCCAAATCTTGTGGATAGAATGTTAATTTTGGATCAAAAGACACAATTGTGCATTGTAATGTGTCTGATTAAAATCTTTTAAAAAGCAAAAGTCGAAAATGTGATATTTCCTGCCTACCTAATGCTAGTGTCATTTCTTTAACCTTGATGCTAACTGAGCAGCTTTAGTTCTTTGCTTTGCACAAGGAATGGAAATAACGGCAAAGGTTTCATTGGATTTGCATGTGTCATTCATAGATAAAATCAAGATAAGATTAGACAAAATATGCACAAGGACTTTGCTGTTATGAACTTTGTGTATTGGTAGTTAGCAAGCCAACATGCTTTTGTGTAATTTGTTTAAACCATCATTTGTTATACTTACAACGCACAGGATATAATGTGCCAAAATACACAATACAGTAATGTTTCCTTTCAGTGATATTGGTCACAGTCCTATTTCAAAGGCTAATTTGAATGTGGATATTCCAAAATAATTCTTTTGGACATATCTTTTAAAATGCTACCTAGCCTTAGGGATCTGAGTGTTGGCAAAGAACTTTAGTAAAACAATTGGTTTAAATACTGGAATGCTAAAAATAAAATTTGTCTAATAGTTCAGATTTGATTGTTACTGTTCTTGGAAAAATGTATCAGGCTACTTGAATTTCAAAATGATTATATCAAGTGAGGCATTTTTCATCAATCTGGCAGCATGTTATATTTGGGATCGTTGCTGTTGCATTACTTATGTGATGGTACAACTCTAGATTAGAGTTGCAGAATACTTGAGAAAGTGGGGGTGCAACATTTTTTAAAAGTATGCATTTAAATACAGTCATTTACAGAATGGTTGATTTTAAACTTTGGTCTTGCCTGAGTATGAACCAGAGTACTGTAAAGCAATAAAAAGTGGTAGACCATACATATCCATGGGGATTAAAATATTTTGAAACAAGAATTTGATTTGTTTTAATTTGTACTTCAGAAAAACTATAAAATCAAGAGAACATCCATGATCAACAACATATTATTTCTTATATTCTTTCTCTTACACCTGTATATTAACATAAAAACCAGATTGCTTTCATGAAATATAAGTGTATGAGAAGAAGCTATTCCTTCTTTATGGCTCTGCCAGCATCCCATAAGAAAATTCTGATATTAAAATTTTACTGGCTGTTCTTAATATTAGGTAGATGGAAGAAACTAGGTTCCATGTATCTTCTAGGCCAGGGCTTGTTCTAGTGCTTGCAGCATGTTTCGTGGAAGTGTTGTTATGACTGATCTGCCATAGTAGCCTCAATCTATGAGACCAAAAAGTATGTCCAATAATGCATCCTCTTCTAAATGTTTAATTTGGGAGTACTTTATGTAAAATACATGTTTATAGTAGTTCATTGATACATAACTGACCTCATCACCTTCCTTCGTGAGGCTATATTCTTGTGCCATATCCATCATCGGACATTGGCGATTATGTTGGCAATCCTATTTTTATCAACAGCTGCATGAAAAGGTGCTGTTGAGTTTTGTCCAAACCAGTCTCTTAGATTTTGAAGCCATGATCTTCTTCTGCCTGGACCTTGTTTGCCTTCAATCTTTCCTTGAAGGATTAAGTGAAGTATGCCATATTTTCCCGGGTGTTGCATCCCATGTCCAAAATATTGTAACATCGCTTTTTTTATGGTTTTGATGATTTTCCTTGGCTTTCCCAGGCAATGCTGATCATCAAAAAAGTTTCCCATAGGCCTGCTAATATAATGTGTACTGTACTGGACAATTTTATATGAAAAAAAAAGGGACTTCCAACTCTCTTAATAGCACTGTACCAGTTTAAATCTGTTTTTTCCAGTTGTGTTAGAGTTTCAAAACTTAGACTTCCCAGACAAAAATTACATGCCATAGGTATTTTGAGGAATGTAGTTCAAAGGACCTTTATTGAATAGATAGGGATTTAGCAAACAAGATTTAACTGAAAGGCACTTTGGCCTGAATTCCAAGCAATATCACTGCCTGAACAAAGTGGCTAGGATAATGTTATTCAACACAATTGCAAGGCAGTAGCCCAACTGAGAGAACTATTTCCCTGCTGGGCCCAAGCACTACTGGCCATTATTGCTTAGCAAATCAGTTCCAATCCCAAATATTGCCAATAGTGGCATTTGTACATTGGGCATTTTTTTTTTTCTGCTTCTGCCCTCTCTTGATGATTGCTATTAACAGCAACAAGCCTAGGTGTGTTTGAGGACTCAAAAAAATCCCCTTTGACAGTTTATCTCCTTTGGACATCAATGAATATCCTTTTCCCCATTTGTTAAATCTAGGGCGTCTGTAACTCTAGGTCACTAAGTTGGAGGAGTCTGCAACAAAAATCTTGAATAAATTCACACTAATTTGTAATCTGCATACAACCATGTTTTTTTATTCAAACATTTTCTTAACTGTATATGGAGGTATCCTGTACGATTTATTTCTCAGAATGGCCCTTTTGAATTATTTATTTTTCTGTTGATAGTAAGTAGAACAGGTTCCTGATGGATAGATCAAATGCCATAGGTCAGATGTATACATACAGAACTGGTCTTGAATTCAATTTTCTTTGAGTATCACAATAACCATAGCAAGGAAATTAGACCTCGGAGTCCTCCTCAACCTGAAGATGCTACATAAATACCAGAAATGTGCAAACTTGATTACTAAGTACCTTTACTGGTGAGAAAGCAGGAGCAAAATCAATTTCGTTGTATATATCTACAATGACAATAAAGATTATTATTAAAGAAGAAGCCACATTAGTCTATGGTGACAAATCAGGAGCCATGTAGCAATTTTTATTAAAAGACATTTTTGTAAATTGCATAAAGTATGCTAGCTGGAAAAGGTGCTATCAGATTTCTGGTTTTTTTGGTAACTTTTTTGAAATGTGAATTACTCATGGTGTGGATAGGATCACTAGATGATGGATGGTTTCCTGTGGCTTGTTAGGTTTCACCTCTCATGCTTGCTGCAGCTTATGGAAGACTTGTGAGACAGGAACTAGAATTTTCCACCACAAATGGCCTTTTTCCGGCCAATCAAGGAGTCCTTTGGGAATAGAGTGAGGTGCAGTGGTGGGCAGCTGGATGGTTGGTGAGGTTCAGGTGAACCCCTCGCTGTGACCTCTGGCTGGGCCCACCCACCTGCCCTTGTGCTATGCTTATCCAAAATAACTTTTTCCCCCACCCCGGGCTGCCTAGGTGAGTTACGTGCCATCCTGCTGTACTCACCGGAGCTGCCTGAGTCAATTAGCTGCCTGTTTGAAGCTGCATTTCAGGCCCAAAGTGGCACGTGAGAGCAAAGCACTCACACCCAGCGAACCCTTTGTCAACAGTGGTGGGTTTCAAAAAAAATTATGATTGGTTCTGTGGCTGGGGTTTGGTGGGCCTGGCGGGGCTTGGTGGGTGTGGCTTGGTTGGGCGTGGCAGGGGTACTGTAAAGTGTCCATTCCCACCCCACTCCAGGGAGAAGGTTACTGCAAAATCCCCATTCCCTCCCCACCCCGCTAACCTGCTTTCCAGCTCCGTTCTCCTGTGCAGGGTAACAAAAGAAGACCCAGCCGATTAGCTGGGACTCGGGAGGCAGAGAATAGATGGGGCAGGAGACAGTCAAAGGTAGTATTTGCCGGTTCTTCGACCTACTCAAAATTTCCGCTACCGGTTCTCCAGAATTGGTCAGAACCTGCTGAAGAGCCACCTCTGCTTTTCAATTAAAGTGCAGCCCACCTCTGGTGAAGTGGCACCTCAACCTTAACTCTACTTGGATTATTTACCATCTCTCGTAAGCTGTATGCTTGTAGACTTTGTATATATGTTTGGGTTATGATTGAATCTCAGGACCATTAACTGGTAGAATCAATCATTGCTACTCATCTCAAAATCTCAACTGCTGTATGCTTTTCCTTAGAATGCTATATCTGTATTCCAGTGCAACTGTTTTGAAATACTGAGGCAAATTGAAAAGGTATTCCATCTCCAGCCCTATTTCAATGTCAGATCAAAAGCTAGTCCACAAGTCCAGTTTAATTCCCGGTGACTTTATAAGTCACATCAGTGTAGCTTTTTTTCCTGTACAGAAATGTTTTGCTGCTATCACCTTGCATGTGTTTTTGACTTCCCAGTCTAGTCTAGGGTTCTGGGACTTCCTGGTTAGCTCCCATCCAAATAATACTAATCAGATCTAATCCTGTTTAACTAATCAGCCAAAATTGGTTAGTTGCTGCCACCTAGCTGAACTTTAAATCCATACACCTTCAGAAAAAAAAATCAGAAAAGGCAAAGAGGTGGTATACATCCTGCTCAATTGCCTTTTGACAATTAGCACATTGAGTACATTACTTTTCTAATGTTCTCTCTCACTGTTCCTGGGAAAAGCTTAGAACTTTCTCACCTAGTCTAGATTTTATTGACAAATGTAGACATGGAGGAAACATTATAAAACATACTTAGTTATTGTAACTAAGACAAAAGAACTTGCTTTTTTTTAGTAAAGAGAAAACTATGAAAAAGAAAAAAAGAAGGTGTGATTATATCTTATATAAAGCTAGAACAACCAATCGTTTCCTGTTCCATGAAGTCACTGAGGTGTGCAGCCATATGAATTTACTTAATAAATAAATAACGTTTCTTCCTATCTAACCTACAATCCACTGAGTTCCTTGAAACAATTTCTAGTATATTATGGACCAATTTCACTTGAAATTGAACAATTTGCCTAAACAGTATAAAGTTTTTCTACCTTTTTGTTAGCATTTTTTAAAAAAATAGTGTCACATATTTGAATTAAAGCAAATGTAACGATCAGTCATGCTAGTTCTTTTACAATCGGATGGACTAAAGATCTTGTTATAACATGTATAAAATCTAAGACAATGGTGAAAAATTAAGGCTGTAAATTCTGTTTGATCCATATTTCAAAGAGAAAATCTGGATTGGATACACCAGCTCTTTTCCACAATTTTCCACTTTCTAATAGAAAGGATAATAAATCTAATGCTAAACCCCGAGAGAGGGAAGAATTAATCATGGTGTAGGGAAAAATATTTTAGTTCTCAATGAAAATTTTCTATGTCATCTAACTATTCTGTTAATCTCTGAAAAAACAAGTATTTAATATTGCTCTGCTGTGCTGAATAATCTAGAGCCAGATACCTAGAATGAATGGTGAATCTATCAATTTAAGCTAAAAACTTTCCTGAGACTGGGAGTTGTTACTTGTTTATGCTTTACAACATGGGTGTCAAACTTGATTGTGTCATGTGACATATTGCAACATATCACATAGTTTTTTTTGCCTTTGCGCAGCCAGGGTGGGCATGGCCTGTGCATGACGCATCCAGTCCATGGACTGCCAATTTGACACCCTTATTTTTAACAAGGATGTCCAACTTTTGCTACTTTTAAGACTTGTGCTGGCTGGGGAATTCTGGGAGTTGAAGTCCACAAGTCTTAAATTTGCCAACCTTGGACACTCTTGCTTTACAAGGTATAACAACCACCTAATATTTTGGAACGGCAGATACTATACCGGCTTACCAGTCATGTCTTCCTATGCAAGTAATGCAATAGATTGTCTGAATATGTAAGTATGATTTTCAAAGATACCTGTCTTAGCTGTGATTAGTGCCAGGCCTGTCCTCTGAAAATTAGATTCTCCTTTACATTCTTCTTATTGACAAGTATTGTATGAAATATTTATGACTAAAGTCAATTATATGTTTTATCTTATCATTTCAAATTCTTAATTTCCATCTAATTACTCTGTTACCTTATGTCCTCTCTTTACTATTATTCCTTATGTTATTTTATTTCCTGTTTGTTTTGCCCCCATCAGGATTGGCCTGATCACTGGCATACCCAGCTGAGTTGCTATTTTTAAGTGTTGGTTTTGATTAGCAATCAGCTGGATGTTTCTACAGGCCTCTTCTCTTAGTTTACTTACCTGCTACCATTCAAACGCCTTTCAGAAAGTCAGTCCTGTCAGGTGAACCGGGAAATATGACAAGATTAAATAATTCTATTTTTTGTAAGGCCACATAAACAGAATCTTGCAAATCTGAAAATACAAACTTCTAGACATCACTTCCAACTGCTGCTTCTTTCTCTTGCCATTAAACCAGTGGAGACTCCTGCCTCTCTTATGTAATTGTTTCCTGTGGTATCTTTGCCTCTGACTTCCCAAGACTCATTATACTTCATGTTCCTGAAGGGCTGCTCCTTGTCCCTGATTCCATTTGGTTTGAAGTGAAATGTGGATAAGGAAAAAGTTCTCCAAAATATGATCTCTTTCAATGAATACTCTGTTGTAATTTTAAATTCACAAACTGGATAATATGGTACTGCCATCATATATTTAAAAATGTGATGTGCTTTTGAATCAGATATTAAAACTTTGGCATGTATGACTCTATGGCAGGGGTGTCCAGTTCAAGGATCCGGCCCACAGGGTTCTTAAATCTGGCCTGCGGGTCTGGCTTGGAAATAGCAAAAGACTAGCCCCAGGGCCTATGGCAGCCAAAATGGTGCGCATGCCCCCCCCCCGGTGCCCCATTTTGATTGGCAAGGTGCCGCAGGAGGCTGTCCATCCCATCTCCCCCCATCCCTGGCTGGCCTGCAGAGAACTACAATGCTGATCCAGCCTTCGAAAAAATCCAGTTTGACACCCCTGCTATATGGATTATGGATTTGTCTTGTAAAAGAACAGCATAGAAAACACTTTCCACAGTTCAAAGGATGGAATTAGTCCAGATTTGCAATATGGTCTCTAAGAGGCACTCTCTTGATGCAATGAAAAGACTAATTTGAAGCTTGGCCATGCAAATAATGCACACTCATTTGAGTGGATCCTGGTTTTGTATGTAATATAGTTTCCTTCTTTTTCCTTTTTTTGCTGTATAACAAAATAAAATTATTTTAAAAACAGTATATATTTTTTTCTAAAGTCTACCATAGATTTGAGGAAACAGAAGAAATTAACAAATTTTTCATGTTATAACTTAGCCAAGGATTATGCTCTATATTTGTACAAAAAAATCAAAATATAAAATGCATCCTCACAATAATACATATTAAATAAACAATGATTACTCCATACTAATTCCATATACTAAGAGTAAACATTGTCCAGGTTTGCATTCTTATTTATGTATTTATCCCTTTTCTACAGCACCCATCTCACTTAAGTGACTTTCTTAAAACATCATTGCACAAAGCAAGTATTTTGTAGGTTTGTGTGGTACATGAAGTTTTCAGAAGGCCAAAATGTGTTCAAAGAGAAAAAAATTATAAAGGTGTGGGAAGTGAGACTCTAGAAAAAGTACAGAGAAGTGCAACCAGGATGATTAGGGACCTGGAGGCTAAAACATATCAAGAATGGTTACAGGAACTGGGCTTGCCTAGTCTAGTAAAGAGAAGAACCAGGGGAGACATGATAGCGGCCTTCCAATATCTGAGGAGTTGCCACAGAAAGGAGGGGGGTCAAGCTATTTTCTAAAGCACCTGTAGACCAGACAAGGAATAATGGATGGAAACTGAACAAGGAGAGATTTAACCTGGAAATAAGGATAAACTTTCTGACAGTGAGAACAATCCACCAATGGAAGAGCTTGCCCTTGGAAGTTGTGGGCGCGCCATCACCAGAGGCTTTCAAGAAGGATTGGACTGCCATTTGTCAGAAATGATGTCAGGGTCTCCCGCTTGGGTGGAGGATTGGACTAGATGACCTACAAGGTCCCTTCCAACTCTGATTATCTGTTATCTGTTAAGAGAGAGAGAGAGAGAGAACTTCTCTCCCCCCACTTCCCTGAAGGCTCCATAAAGGTGATACAGGGATACTTTCAGAACGATAACTAGCAGAGATCAAGTATTTTGCAAAGAATGGAATAAGGAAGAGATAGAACAGCTTAACAAAGTATTCCATACCATGATCTAAATCAGGGGTCTCCAACCTTGGCAACTTTAAATCTGGGGGACTTCAACTCCCAGAATTCCCCAGCCAGGAAAGCTGGGAGTTGAAGTCCCCCAGGCTAAAAGTTGCCAAGGTTGGAGACCCCTGATCTAAATTATTTTCCATTCATCGGAAAACTGATTAATACTTATAAAAGCCACCCCCCCAACACACACATTTTTAATAACCCAAATCGCCAAATGGAAGCAGTGTGTGCAGGCATGAACCCACACACATTATATCCACTGAAAAAAATGTTGCTTTCACTGCACACAATTCTCACATTGCCATAGTTAATTTTTAAACATCCCTGAATGATCAAGAACATCCAGCAAGGGGAAAGGGTGAGGCTTTGATTGCACAGTTGTGATCCAATTTTTTGATCTTTTTTTACCTTTTTTTACTCTTGCCCCAGTGGGTAATCTTGAAACTCCATTGTCCTATACTCTGAAATATTCACTATTTATATAAAGAGCAGTGGTGACTTGTGCAACACCCAAACCTAGGAATTTATTAACCCACCTTCAAAGTAATTAAGATGAGAAAAAGAAACACAGTTGAATAAATTTAGAGTAGTAAAAAGCAGGTGTAATGAAATGGAAATATCACAGAGTAACCATTGATCCACATGCTTGCATAATCTGCTGCCCCAGTGGCACCGGCCACTGCAGCAATTTTTCTGCCCTTGGCTAATAATAAGAGGTGATGGTACATGCATAAAAGTGGCTCCCAGAAACAAAATCTCAGACTCCCCATTTCACTGAGGCAGGAGTTTCTGTGCTTCAGGAGAGAGAATTGCAGAATTGATTCAAGAACAGGATTATTTTCGATTAGCCGGATTATGGAGAACAAATGGAAAGTTTAGCGACAGAAGGAGCATTCTGCTCTATAAACTCTCTTCCTCCTACTTTGTTTCAAAACTCACCTTTTCCACCTGTAGAAACCTGCCTGGGCTAATAAAGTAATTGCAAGGAAATGATTCATGCTTAACAATTACAGCTCTCTTCCCAATGCATCACAAGCCACACCCGCTGAGGAAGCTGCGATGTTTGCCTGGTAGATTTCAGCTTTTCAGCACATGAGATGGTATACGAGGCATATTTTTTGTTTTTAAAAAGGTTATGCAGTGTTGACATTATATACTGGGAGGATACATACACCAAGATGCTAAGAAAGTAATCCACCTCTGGCAGCTTCCTGTGTCTGATGACACACACACGTATTGACATAATAGCATTGCATTGCATGCCTGTGAAACTGCAGCTTATTTGATTGTTTAATTAAAAGCTTCAGAAAAAGAAGCTGCACAAAATAGTGATTTGGCTTCGTAATAATTCTTTATCTCTGCAGAGATAATATTAATAGCCTCAGTTTTTCTATAACATTGTTGGGAACCTAAAGACATGTGAGGCCAAAGCTTCCCTCCCTGGAAAATTTTGAATTTTGGGGACCTGAACACCCTAATTTTACAAAAAAAAAAAAAAAAAACCACCTTGCTTAGAACTGCCTCTATCCTTAGATACTGCCTTTAATAATTCTTAGGACATAGCTTGGAGTTTGAATTATTCAATCTTAGACTGTAAATCCAACTGCAGATTACTACAAATACCAATGCTATACCCTCCTAACACTATGCTGCCATCTAGTGGTCCTTTTCATTTTAGCAGCCAGATCCAGTCCTTGGGAGTAATGTGTTTTGGAATTTTAATACAAAAGATTTGTTTGTTCTAACAATGATATTTAATAGGTCAATTTTGCTTCTTCAGAGAAAAAAATGGCAGAGAATCATGCTCCATGCTCAATAGCTTTATCCTCAAAATCTGTTTCACCAGGTTGTTAAGGGAATTAATATTTTGTGGGAACAGTAGAAAATGGATCACTTCACCGGATCAATTCATTCACAGAGGTAAATTTAACCCCAACTTTTTTAGTCACACAAGGGGCCATATCAGGGGTGGGATTCTACCAGTTCATACCTATTCGCTAGAACCGGTTGTTAATATTCTAAGCAGTTCGGAGAACCGGTTGTTAGAAGAAATTATTGGCCTAATCCTGTAAGGAAGGCAGGAAGGAAACATTCTGGTGTTGCTTACAGAAACTGCCTCTCCGTTAACCCTTATTACATTCTTGGCAGGACGAGACTTTCTGTCTCAGAACTTCTGTGGAGTGTTTTTCCCCTCCTTTGCTGGTACTCTTTTTGTGTGGAGTGACCATTCAAAGTTACAATGGCACTGAAAAAAGTGACTTATGACCATTTTTCACACTTACGACTGTTGCAGAATCCCCACAGTCAGGAGAAGCCAGGCAAGGAGATGCGTGTCTCGATGTGAGTGATGTTGAGTTGGCCACACCCAGCCAATAACATGACCACCAAGCCATGTCCACCACCTAAGCCACGCCCAAAGAACCACTTGTTAAAAGTTTTGAATCCCACCCCTGGGCCATATGCACTCCAGCCAGGCAGGCCTGTCCTGGGCACTTAAACTAAACAAATTATCCCTTTCGCACAGTGCTCTTAAAAAAAGAACAGCTGAAGAAACAAGTCTCTCTGTTTCAGAACTCAGACCTCGCAGCAAACAATATACCTGCAAACTTTATTTTTCCTCAGAGCTCAACCACATTTGCTATTGTTCAGCGGTTAGTAAGAAAGAGGTCATAGCTTCTGGGCAACATCTCTGAACATCTAGAGATCAATACTGAAGTATTAATTGGGTTTCATCCTGCATCTCTACAAAGTTTCCTTGATGCTTCCTTGATACCCCCACAAAATGGGGGTAAAATATCTGCAATATCTCCAATGACCGTAATATTTATGCACTAATCTTCCAAAGCCCAGGGAGCCCAATCACATGATATATACGGCAAACCTGGGCTATCTCTATTCCAAGAGAACCAAAGGAAAGAAGCCAGTGAAACAGTGGATACTTTTGGTGCATGACTTCCTCAGATTTTATATACTTCCTAGGGAAAAAAGGCACTTTGGGTTCCAAAAATGTGGGTTTTGACACAGGATGGTCATGTCCTAATAGAACTACTGGTTAGCAGATCTGATTGGGTTTGTAGATGACTGAATGAGCATTTTGGGAACCATTATCTCTGAATGGCATGATCTTGGAGGTTATGGATTCTTCTTCTTCTTGTGCCATATCTGTCATTGGATGTTGGCGATCATGTTGGCGATCTTATTTTTATCAACAGCTGCTGAGTTATGTCCAAAATCAGTTCCTTAGATTTTGAAGTCATGATGTTGTTCTTCTGCCTGGACCTTGTTTGTCTTCAATCTTTCCTTGGAAGATTAAATGCTGTAATTTTCCAGGTGTTGCATCACATGTCCAAAATATTCTAACTTTCGCTTTTTAATGGTTTGGATGATTCCCCTTGGCTTTCCCAAGCGGCTTATCACCCCGTTTCTGATCTTGTCAGTCCAGCTTATAAGTAACAGCCGTCTGTAAATCCACATTTCAAATGCTTCTAGTCCAGGAGTGGGATTCAAAAATCCCAGCAACCAGTTCGCTGCCTGGTTGCTGGGTGGGCATGGCCATGGTGGGTGTGGCTTGCCAGAACTTCCCGCTTCTGACTTCTGGTGGGTCTCCAGAGCCCGAGGAAGGTCATTTTCACCCTCCCAAGGGTCCAGAGGCTTCCCCGGGCTCTGGAGGCCTCTGGAAGCCAGAAACAGGCCCATTTCATAGCTTCAGGTTTTTCCAGGAGGGCTGTTTTTTGCCTTTCCAAGGGTCTGGAGGCTTCCCCGTAGCCTCTAGGAGGGCAAAAATGGCTTTCCCCAGGCTCTGGAGGTCCTCCAGAAGCCGGAAACGGGCCTGTTTCTGGACTTCTAGAAGGCCCGTTTTTCCCCCTCCCAGAGCCTCCACATGGACCCTGCACTTACCTCCATCAAAAATGGGCTGAGTGAAGACTCCTGGGAGGGGAGGGGAGGGGAGGGGAGGGTTGGGCAGGGCCGGCCAGCCAGTCGGTTGAAATACCAGTTTAGTGAACCAGATGTAACTTTAACAGCTGGTTTGCACGAACCGGTCCAAACTGGTAGAATCCCACCCCGTTCCAATCTCTTCAAGTGGCTTTCTGTCAGAGACCAAAAGTCTACTCTGTAGAGCAGGATAGAAAAGATGTAGCATCTGACAAACCTGACTTTCAATCTTAGGCTTATGTCGTGACTGCAGAAGACCTTTTTCATTTTGAAGCATGCTGTTCGAGCTTTCTCTATCCTTGTCTTTACTTCAGTGGTCATGTCCCAGCTTTCATGTAAATTAGAACCGAGGTACGTGGGGTTATGGATGCTGAAAGCAATTATGGTCATAGAAAAAGACTCCTGAGTCCCCGTGTGGCATAATGGCTGCAAGTTGGCCGTCTCTTGTATTAGCACTGTCCTGGGCATACATAAATTCAGTTTGAAGAGAGTTCTTTTTATCCCTCTTTTCTTTTCTGTCCTTGTTTTGTGTCATGAAAATGGGAAAGTGTGTTTTTCCAAGAGAAATAGAAACAAGCAGTGAAGATCAAATGTGTTTATCGCGTAGGCATGTTCAGGCAGATAGTACCCATGCGAAGTGCCACTGGCACACCCACCATTAACTGATCCCCAGTAAAGGTTTTGGGCATGAATTCCAGAGCAGAGCTTCCCTTTGAAGCTTCTTTTCTTTGCTCTGAAGTCTGCAAGAAAGGAGGTTTTGACTCATAACTCCCACATGAGTTATCATGCTTGCCAGAGCTTGCATGGCTTATATGTTGGAGGAGGAGGAGGAGGAGGAGGAGGAGGAAGGATGGATGTAGTGCCCCTGAATTGATTGCCTATCACATTATTAGAACTACCTAGGCAATTAGATTCAGAGCAGCATGAGTAATGCTAGCTTCATAAATCCATTTGATGGCACTGAGATCAAATCAACCTGAATTCCCCTAGCAGCAAAGCAGTGGGAAAGCCCAGCTGAATTGTTAATTGCCAAATGCATCCAATATTCTAAGCTGCTGGTATCTGTGTTGAAGTCCATAAGTCTTAAAGTTGCCAAGGTTGGAGACCCCTGCTCTAGGGGTTTAAAACAGAACCCCTGTTTGAGAATCAAAAGTGATATAGCGTTTTGAACTCAAAAATTGCTGCTAAGAGGAAAATATTTCAGGACTATGACTTATCCAAATTTAATCAAGGCATTTCAGAGATGAAAAGCCAGTTTGTAGCCATTGTCTGACTCAATTCCAGAGAAGAAAGTCAATTCATTCTTGACTCTTTTTCCAACACAGGCCATGTCATGTTGCTGCCTTGCATTGCTCCTATCCTGTGACTGCACAGGATCAGTTTGTTTGGAAGAAAAATGCAACTTTCCTTTCCCAATGATTTGCAATATGACAGTCATTCTTTAAAAAAAAAAAACAACAACAGGTATATATATATTTTTTTAACCAGTGTCAGGAAGGCCAACTTTTCTAAATGCATTCTTTACTAATTCTCGTATTAGTAAGGAGAGAAATATCAAAAGACTGCATCTTGCATAGTACAGTCATCTAAAAGTGCTGTGTGTCAACTCATAAAATATTTCTATGGTCTTTTTTGAGTTGCCAACAGAAAGGGAGGGGGAAGCAGTGTGGCAGCTTGCAAACCGAAAGTGCATTCCATAAATGTTTTCAAAGATAGTAACTCGGTGACTGAAGTTTCTGCCATGCAAAATTCTAACTGGAGAGCATGACTGATGACTCTCGGCTATGGATGTGTCTCATTGGAGAATATGAATTACAATACACCTGGGGGTGGGGGAAAAACAGGGTCAAGGGTAACAATGAATTATGTGTCTCAGAGTCGGGTACACCCAGGTAATGCCAGACATCTTAACTCCCAATAAATCCTTTTTTAAGTTTTGGAAATTTGGCTTGAGACTCATGATTTAAAAGGGGGTAACTGCCAGAATCCTGACACTGTGACTCTGTTCAGAAACGGGGAGGCTAATTTATGGTTATGGGGTGATCCAATAAGGGGACTAATTACATAATACCCATTCCCAAACCTGACACCATCCAAATGTGTTTGACTGTAACTTCTAGTAAAAATCGCAGTTCCAATTTTAGGTGCTCTGGGTTATAGAAAGTTCTCATAACCTAAGAATCAATTCACGATGTATAAGTATGTTACATGAACATTAATACAAACTCCCTGCATATATGAAAATAGTCAGGTGGATATTACACTATCCTGTTTCTCCAACAATACGGCCTCCCCCAATAGGAAGTCCCAGCATGTTTTATAGGCATGAAATGAAATTAAGCTCCTCCCCCCAAATTAAGGCCTATATTATAGGCCTGTTGTATTAAAACATGCGAAATGGGGGGGAATGGTGGGGGAGCTTGCTGTTAGGAAGTACTTTTGTTGCACACCCGGGTATGGTGCTGCCTGCGTTGACCCCGATACAAAGTGCCCCATCAACGCTGAGGTCAATATCCAAGCCGTCGCCGCCTGCCTGCCCGAAGATGCAAGGGGTGGGAATAAAGTCACCCCCGAAAAGACAGCCTGGCCATTTTTTCGGGGCTCAAAAAAATATAAGACCCGGCCTTATTATATGAGAAACATGGTATTTAAAGGCCTGATCAACAATAACAGAAATTTCTGCCCAGAGCCAGAGTCCTGGTGACTGCCTGGACAAGTCCTTGTGATTTTTTGGCAAAAGTTTGGAAGCGATTTTCCTTTGCCTTCTTCCTATAGTGGAACTCATCTCCAGTGGGGATGAGTCTGCCTACTGAGATGAGGTGGGCCGGTTCCTTTCATGGTGTGGAGACAATAACTTGGTCCTCAACACCAATAAAACCAAGGAGCTTATAGTGGACTATAGAAGGAACAGATCAAACATCCAGCTCTTGCTTATCAATTGAGACCCAGTGGAGCAAGTGGCCTGTTTTAAGTTTCTGGGTGTTACCCTAAAAGAGGACCTGACTTGGGGTTCCCACATTGCAGCACTGGTCAAAAGGGCCCAGCAGAGATTATACTACCTGAGACTTGTCAGAAAACAACAACTGAATGAAAAACTGCTGGTGACCTCCTACCGCTGCACCATAGAGAGCATTTGAACATACTGCACCTCTGTATGGTTTGCCAATTGCACAGTGGCAGATAGGAAAGCACTCCAGAGGGTTAACTTCATTGCCCAGAAGATCATTGGTTGCCCTCTTCCCCTCTTTGGAAGAGCTTATAGCTCCTGCTGCCTAAAGAAAGTTCAAAACATTCTCAAAGATCCATCTCATCCTGGGAACCCTTTTTTTGAACTATTACCAGATGGTAATACGGTAATACCATCCAGCTTCCTTTTTAATAACTAGCTTAAAAGCAATGGTGAAAAAGTAAGAGCCCTGAAGATATTTGTCAACAACTAGCTAATAAACTAAATGGGCACATATGTCATAGATCACCATTGCTTTCTTTATAAGAATTAGCAATCAATTTAATCTAATCATTTTGAATGCATATTTATATACAAAAATCAGCTACAAACCTGGGCAAAATCCGAAGGTTTATCGAATGTATTACTTTTGTTCCTCTTTCCCCTAGATTTGCCAAGTATCTCAACAGAGCCAAGAACAAAATATATAATTTAAAAGAAGTCTTGCACAGTCTAACATTGTAATTTTCTTCTCAGTGCCAGAATAAAACTGGGACATAAAGTAGTTCTCATTTAGTGATTGCCTCATTTGATGACCATTCACAGTTGTGACAATGACACAAAAAAGGAACTGCAACCACTCCTTGCCTTTACAATCGACAAACTGGAGTTGTAAAGCAGAGGAAACCTGAAGTAAGATCATCTGAAGAGTTGTGATTTCACTTAATGACCATTTTGCTTCATGACTAAGTCGCTGGTACCAATTGTGATCATTAAATGACTACCTGTATATAAAAAGTTCATTCCTGACTACAAGCTTTCCTAATTTTTCAAAAGCCGAAGTAGAGTTGCCAGATGTTTTACTTCACAGAGAATGTTTCTTTGAGGACTACCATAGTGTGGGAGAAGAGAAAGGCTGGTGTTTGTTTTGTTTTTGTTTTGTTTCATTTTTCAGAAAAGGCTCTAATTTGCAACAATAGGTACTTCCTCAAAACTGGAGATAGGCACATACAGATATGGAGGGTGACGTTTGGAGGATTACAGTAGAGGAGAAATCGTACAAGAATATAAGAAAATGTCTGATGGGTCCACCCCAGAGGTGGTATTCAGCCAGTTCTGACAGGTTCTCGAGAATCGGTAATGGAAATTTTGAGTAGTTTGGAGAACTGGTAAATATCACCCCTGACTGGCCCACCCTCATCTATTCTCTGCCTCCCGAGTCCTAGCTGATCGGCTGGGTCTTCTTTTGTTGCCCGAACAGGAGAACAGAGCTGGAAAGCAGGTTAGTGGGGTGGGGAGGGAATGGAGATTTTACAGTATATCCATCCCCTGGAGTGGGGTGGAAATGGAGATTTTGCAGCTGTCCCCTGCCATGCCCACCAAACCACACCCACCAAACCACACCATGCTCACAGAACCAGTAGTAAAAAAATTTGAATATTTCCATTGGTCCATTCAATACAACATTCAATATTGTACAATATCAACTGGATTCAGAAACATTATTGGGACATTAATAGACTCATTGACTGTACATTGAAGGCACTTTTTCTGAAAAAGTTGTTCTTGCCTAATAATCATTTTGGTTGTCCTTTTTTTCTTTTTGCAATTCCTTGAATGTTAGGGGCCCAATGAAAAATTACCCCCTTCCTTTAGATGCTCTTCATTTAAAGTAAAAGGGAGATGCATGAAGAAGAAAAGTTACCACAAGTTCCTATCAAGTTGAAAAACTTGACTGGAAGGTTGTGCTCCCCTTTTGGCTTACCAGCTGCACTGTTTTATCTTAAATAAATCAACCTGAATATATCATTTTTAAAATTTTTAAAATTTATTTTTAGCTGGCCTTTATTATTTTTGCAAATAAGGCAGCGAACCATACCTTCTTCCTCATATTTTCTCCATAACAACAATCTTGTGAGGTGGGTTGGGCTGAAAGAGAGTAACTGGCCCAAAAAGATTCAATTGGCTTTCATGGTTAAGGTGGAACTTGATGGATTCCTGCTTTCTAGCATGGTTAAACCACACTGGCTCATTCTGGTTGATCATTCTGGTCAAGAAATAAGTTAAACTATCATATTTATATTTCTTAGTAACCATACAAAATGGCAGTGTAAAAACATCACTGCAACTGGGAAAGGAGGCATTTCACCTAGAAACCTATACCTCTCTTTCTGTACAACTGAAACGGAGGTCTTTATTCCTTGCTTCTTTTCACATTGCCCTGGAATAACCTCCTACACTGAATAAATGCTGGGATCCACCTTAATTCTGAGCTATTAAAAACTTATAAATCCCACCTTTTCTCTGAAACATTACACCACCAAGCAAACTGGCTGTTCATTCATATGACGTGACATGCCATGACCTAGATTTCTCAGGTTTAATCTCCTTTTAATACACTAATTGTTCTGCTCCTGTTTTTGCTCTGACTTTTGCTTCATCTCCAGGTCCACTGACACACTTCTTTCCTTCTGGTATTTTACTTGGTTCCACGCTTCATTTCACACAGATACTCTGTTGGGCTCTATTCAGGACGAAGCAGAAAAAACTCCTCTCTCCAGCAAATCATCAATTCATGGCAGGGATGTTTCACCTTCATCAGCTTAAAGATGACACCAGATTTTGTACAGAACACCAAGGACCACACTCCATAAATACAGGGCAGGGCCAGGCCTGGAGTGGGTTAGATTTGGTGTGTTGGAGGCTTTCAAAGCTGGCACAGTGCCTTAATCCTCTGCAAAGCTCAAATAACCAATTTTGCCACTTAATCTTTCACCACCAGTTGGTCCATGTCAGAAAGACCATAACACAGGGGTGGGATTCTACCAGTTCGCACCTATTAGCTAGAACCGGTTGTTGATATCCTAAGCAGTTTGGAGAACCGGTTATTAGAAGAAATTATTGGCCTAATCCTGTAAGGGAGGCAGGAAGGAAACATTCTGGTGTTGCTTACAGAAACTGCCTCTCCATTCACCCTTATTACATTCTTGGTAGGACTAGACTTCCTGTCTCAGGAACATCTCTGGAGTTTTTTTCCCCTCCTTTACTGGTACTTTGCTTGTGTGGAGTGACCATTCAAAGTTACAATGGCACTGAAAAAAGTGACTTATGACCATTTTTCACATTTATGGCTGTTGCAGCATCTCCACAGTCATGAGAGGCCAGGCGAGGAGATGCATGCCTCAATGTGAGAGATATTGAGTTGGCCACGCCCACCAACTAAGCTACGCCTACAGAACCTGTTGTTAAAAAAATTGAATCCCACCCCTGCCATAACAGGTTGTTTGGTTTTAGGGATCTGCTAATAGAGTGTTCCCCAACCTTTCTGGTTTTGCGGACTGGCGGTGGGGGAGGGAAGGGGATGGCTTCATGTGTAAGGTGGGCAAGCATGCGTGCAGCTCCAATTTCAGAAGTGGTGGGCACGCACACTCGCTACTTGCACAAATGGAGTGTGTGTGCATGTGCTTGCCCGCTGCTCACCCAAGTGGGGATGCACATGCGCGTGCATTCGGCCACCTTTTCTGTGGCCCAGTTCCAAATGGCTCCAGGCCCAGTAGTGGGCTGTGGCTCTGTGAGGACCCCTGTGCAAACTGATTCAGCAATTGTCACAGGTTGTACTCTACCCCAAAACTTTGATCCTGTTCTTTTCCAATTTTAAAAATTACTGCTGTTATGCAGATTTCTATGTCAGCACTTTTGTCTTCCTCCTCAATCATTATCACCATCAGCTATCAAAGACCTTAAATCAAAGATCATTCACATGCCAAGAATTTGACAAACACGTACCCTACATTTGGCTCTTGGTGATCTGCCAAATTTGGGGCCTCTACTGACCCTGCAATCTCCTCATTGATGCCATGCTGGGCTCCCAAGGGAAGCAGAGTTCTCTGCTTAATAATTACATGACAGCATGACATTATGCAGCACATTTATGAAAACTGGTACTGGTGCCTCCTTTTTTTTTTCCTGATTCAGTGATTTGAGCAATGCTGTGCAATTGGGGCACAATCGGCCTAATTCTAAATGTTCTGTGTCCTTCAGTGAACCTAACCAGGAAAAGAAGAATAGCTGCTGTAGTTCAACCTCAATGCCTTATGATCACACGTTCAGCCCAATTTTACATCTCTATAATCATACATGTATAATACAAAGTACATTATTTTTTTCCCTGATAGCACTGAAGGATGCAATAGCAGAGGTAGTAAACTACCAGATTCTTCCTGTGGCCACTGTTCCCAGGAATAACATATGGTTTGATTAACAAGAAAATAATTCTTCCACTATTTCTATGCTGGATCTTTCTTTCTTTTTCTTTTTTTTTCATTCAAAGAGAACACCACCAACATAAAGTGTTAACATTCTCATTTACATCCTCAGTCTTTTTGTCCTTTTGTTCCGAATCAAAACTGCTGGTGGAAGTAGAGGGGAGGCAAGCCTGTCTTATTCCTATTTCAAACTCAGGGAAGGAAAACTCCTTCCCCTTACACTGAACACAGTCCCTTCGTCCAACAAGGAATCATTGTGGTCTTGCATCCGTCACTCAGGAGGCCACAGCTAGGCGATGCTTGTGAAAAAGATCTGACACGGATGGTCCCTGTGTGGGATTTGTACTCAGCTGTGCTGCACACTAAGCAAGGTTTTGTTGCCATGGCAACAAGAGAAACCACATGACATCCACACTGCACAGCCAGAGATGCCGGAAGGCTTTAAAGAGTCCATGCAGCAGTTGGAGCTGGGTGTCAGATGGACTCCTGCTCCACCCTGCCCAGTTTGAACGGTACAGTTGAGGAATTGATTTCTCAGCGCAAGATTCTGGCAGAGAGATTTATACTCATGAGCATCAGCTGCCTCCAGGGCTACAGGTGTCTATGTGGAATTCAGGAATTGAGGACTAGAATTGTGAAACAGACCTAAAATGTATGATGCTCCCTGCCAGCTTCTCCCAAGGAAACACAACCGGGAAGATTGGGAGGAAGTCAAAAATCACATCTGCTCCCCCTCCTGCTTTTTTTTGCCCACCCATCAATCTGTTTGTTTAGGGAAGGAAATATCTCTGAGACAATGACCCAGCAGAGCACGGGGTTGCCTAGTGTATCTTAAGTTTATGCTCCGGCTTTTGTAATGTTCCCATGAGATTTATGTGCGTTTTGCTATACATACAGTGTGTGTTAGAGGTGATAGAACTGCCACTTGTTTTAATTATGGACGTCCTGCATATTAAAGAATCAATTGTGTAATTTCACACCCCACCCAGGATGTGTAGGATTGCTTGGCTTAAAGCCAGAAGACTGCATGACATTTGAATTATTTAAATTGCAAATTGAGGGAAAGTAACTTTTTTTGAACCAGCTGAAAAAGAAATTGAGGGATTATTGAATGTTTACTTTAAGGTTTTAGAATTTGGAGATTGGCTGCAGTACTTACCATCAGACACGATCTGAATATAGTTAACATTGCATAATAAGACAAAACTGTGTGATTATTTTTTCATTAGTTTTATCTATTTATCATGCACTTTTAACTAAGTTCATTACAAATGTGGAATAAAACAATTGGAATAAAATAATGACTCACCCAGAGTCATTGAATCCGAACAAGATGGGCAGCGAATAAATTTCCTAAATAAATAAATAAATAAATAATCAAAGTCAAACACAACCGTGATGCGGCCCTCAATGAAATCGAGTTTGACACCCCTGGTCTAGACCTTTAGTCTTGGGCAACTGCCCTGTCTATGAGTAATTGGCATTTTAAGCTGCTGAGGTTGTTCCCAATGCCCTTTTGAGCTGCGCTCTTGTACTGACTCATGTGCTCTTGTGACCTGGCAGATATAATATCTGATTGGACTTTCTATGTTATGGGAAGGCAGATTATAGGCCATTAGTTGGACAGTGCTGTGCCCTTGTGGAGGTTTTTCATGATCAGTCTTGTCCTTCCCTGTGTTAGCCAGTCTGGGTGGAACTCTACTGCTCTACTATATAGAGTAGAGATAACAAAAACAAAGGAAATGTGGCTAAAAGTAATTTATGCCATCAGTGTTTATTATGCTTCTCCATATCTTCTGCCTTTGCGAACATATTTTCTTCCACCACATCTGCTTCATGCATTATGTTTGTTCTTTAAACTTCCCACCTCTTTATTTTTGAAGATCTCATGAATGTCACTTTCTTGGGCTCCCTCTTCCTCTTACTTCATTCTTCCTTAACATACTTGTTCTGATATTAAATTCTCATTTTTTCATTACATGACTAATCCAGTTCAATGTATCATTTTCAGACTTCCTTCTCCTTTTTGTATTCAGTCCATATTCATTCAGGATCCATTTATTTTGAATTGCATCTTTTCTTGTTTTACTAAACATGCTTCTGAAGTGTCGTGTTTCCATTTTTTTATTTGTTTACTTTCACCTCCATATAACAGTGGGCAGAAGCATTTTTTATACACAGGAATTTTCATTTCTTTCAACAATCTCACAACAGACTGCATGCTATCTATCTGCATTTGCAAGTCTTAAAATTTCTCCATCCATGTTCCCATCTTGAATAAATATTCTATCAAAGTAAATAAATTCATTTCATCATTTATGTTACACTTGCAAATGTTAATACTATATTCCCTGTCAAAGATATCTGTCCTTGTTGTGTTATCCAATCTATATATAACATTCACTAAAAAATCATACATGTTCTCAACCAACTTCATGGCATCATCTGCATATAAAATGCAAACCAAGACACCAAAATCAGTCATATTTCATATTTATTCCTTTTTCAAATGTATGTTAAATAGAGTTATGGTTAAACGATGTATTCAAAATAAACAAACTTTCCTTGGAGAAGTACGAAGTAGTACATAACTCATTTGAATATGAAAAGGTTTTATTTGCAGACAACATTCTTTTGTTTATTTCTAAATATCACACTATTATTCCAGTGTTGAGATGCCTTTAGTAAAATAGCAGTATATTCTATTAACTAGTCCAAATTGGAATTGATGCCAATAGATGAAAATTTTGTTAGCCATCCTTTTAAGAATTATAAATTCAATATATGTACTGAAGCTATTAAGTATCTAGGTAGGTGTATACCAGAATTATAACTCAGTAACTTCCATATGCTTTTAAGCATATGGAAAAATCCTCCAACTATTTCTGCATTCATTTATAGCCAATTTGCTCTTAAGCATTAGGGCCAAGCAAGTTTTTCTGTCTTCTAACCATTGTTAGAAGAGAAAAAGGCTTCATCCAGGAATCTCATTTGTCACTTCCTTTTATTAAGAAAAATGTTGGAACTTCTGGAGAAAAAGTAGAAACATTTCAAAGCATATCACTTCAAGAACATGAACATGAAAAAACATGGGTCACCTCCTGGGCATGTTACTAAATCCAAACGGACAATCAGATTAGTAAGCACCAACTCCTTTATTCAACAAAATTGTGTCAAATAACATTTTGCATTTCAGGACAATTTTTATAGTAGTGAACTAAGGAGGAGTGAATTTTATAGTGTTCTTGAGGTTTAAGAAGGAACTCATAGTAGAATAAGATAGTGTTTTTAATCACCTAAATGAAGGTAGAATTGTTCAACTAGAGTCCCAAAGCCACACCAACTTTAACATTGTTCTCAAAGTATAATTATTAATAAATATAAATTATATTTAATGCTAAATTATAAATGTTTAAATACTATATGAGCAATGGGTCAACCATATTCAATATAATTAAAAATCAAGCCATAATGTGATTTGAAGTAGCTTGCCATTGCTTTCGTCCAAGGGCTAAGAGGGAGTAATTGGCATAATGTCATCCCAATGACTTTCAGACCTAAGGTGCAACCAGAATACATAATCTCCTGGTTTCTAGACCAGTGCCTTAGTCACTGTAACAAACTGACTGTCTGTCATAGTTTATAGTTCAGCAAATTGTATGCACACAATTAATATAAGTCATATGTGCCTCATTCTAGGATCAGGGATTATATTAGGTTAAAATAGGGTTGAGGAAGCTTCATGTTGTTGCTATGGCAAACACCTGGGAGAAAATGAGCTTGCTATCTACTGCAAACCATCTAATTATCTTCCAGAAGATTTTTATCTGCCTTAAATTTGACCATATGTTTACCTTATGTCTGGAATTATATCAAAGATTGGCACTAAAAAAAACCATCTAAGGACATTACTCTTTTTAAAAAAATGATGGGAAAAACTAAGGAGTATATGTTTGCATTAATCACATTTCTGCTAATTATATGTGTACAGATAGTCCTTGACTTACAACAGTTCATTTAGTGACCGTTTGAAGTTACAACAGTACTCAAAAAAGTGATTTATGATCATTTTCCATACATACAACTATTGTAGTATGCCCATGGTAACATGATCAAAATTCGGATGTTTGGTCATATGTCAGTTGACTGATTCAATATTACAGAAATGTTTGTATAATCTCTCCTCCCCTCTATGTTTATGATTGATTTTTATAAATTGTATATACTGTTTTGGGGAAATATAAAGAGTACTACAGCAGGACATGTATAGTAGGATGAGAGTAACTCTTAGACTTCCATCCCTTTCCTTCCCTCCTTTAAAAATTTTGATTTACACAGATGGGTTACACTTGTTCAGAGTCTGAGAGTTCAAAGCACAGAAACAATTGTTTTAACCATAGTCTGTTAAAAAACATGTATTCTATTGGTTGGGTCAATATAATAAATTCAGTCTTAGTTGGTGGCTTATTAATCCAAAATGATTGCATTCAACCTTTGTCAACTAAACCAAATTATGGCAGTTTAATATGATGTGTGAATCCAGTCACCAGTTAAAATAATGTGATATATGATCTTTTCATTTTACATAACCCTTAGTTCTTATGAATTTGATTGAAAGAAAAATAACAATGCAAATATGGGGAAAATGGATGCAAAACCATTTTTTTCTTTTTCATTAAAATTTATTTATTTTAATGAAATTTATTTTATGACATTTATTTATTGGCTTTCAAGGCCACCAAAATGCTGTGCGTGGCTTGCAATACTTAAAAGAATACATAACTTAAAAGAAATATCACTATCTGGACAAAATTATAGAAATTATATTTTTAAAAATTGATAGATACTCACAAATTTAATATACTATGGGTCTAGTATACTATTATATAAATCATACACGAATAACTTCTAATTTTAGAATCAACACTTCAATGCTTCCTTCTATGCAATTTTTTTTTAATCAACCCTACCCATCCTGGCTATATACTGTATTTATTTTATTTACATAATTGAGCTATACGATGAGCATTTTAATTTCTACCTTTAATGTATTAACATCAAATCTCAGGATCATAGTTCAGTCTCATGCTTCATTATTCTAATTATTATTTTAAAAATATTTTAAAATATTATGATTCATTGCATCTAGTTAAATTCAAACACATGTATCACTAAATGTAAGATCCTTATTAATACCCCAACGTTTCTTATGTTGAGTTGCAGAATTTTCCATGGCAGATGGCATTGGGTTACATTTGTTTTGTTCTTTCCATTCTTACCACCTTGACTAACTGATTACGGCAAATTGCCCCCAAATACTTTATGAATCATATTGTTAAATATAAAAACTGCATTGACTGAGACAATAAAGCATTGGCCTCTCCAACTTAGTTGTTATTCTTCATGGCAATTCCATTCCCAGGTTTGTTATGGTATTTGAGATTTGAGTCCAGGACTATATTCCAGTTTTCAGACATGAATTCGTGTGGCAGTGAAATGCCTTCTCACAAGAACCATGCTCTTAGCTCAAACTTGATTTCCCCCATGCTGTTGGGTCTCAATTTCCCTCTTTCTTTATCATCGGCCATGTAGCTTCTGTACAGAGGAAAGGATAGTGAAACAATATCCTTACATCGAAAGCTGTGGAAGAAAATATACAACAGGATCCTCTAGATTTTTTTTTAGTAATCTTCATAAGCATGCATGAAAGCTGCACTAAACATGCAACATACAGGCATAACCTTCAAACATCTACAATGCTCCTGACTGTACCAGTACAAAAAGAAAAGCAAGTAGATTGATTGGCACAACAAAGTTGGAGGGGATAGAATGGGAGAAATATCCATAATCTATAGCTGGGATGTATCTTTAGATGGACCAACCCAACACAAATTGCTTAAGTTCTCCTGAACTTTTCATCAATCAAATGCTAAGGAAGAATGAAGTAAATACCAACACAGGCAGTTTTTGACCTAGAACCATTTGTGTGGTGACTTGTTCAAAGTTACAACAGCAATGAAAAAAGTGACATGACAGTTTTTCTACACTTACGACCATTGAAGTATTCCCATGGTCACGTGATCAAAACTGGGATGCTTGGTAACTGGCATGTATTAATGACAGATGCAGTATCCCAAGGTCATGTGATGATTCTTTTATGACTTGTGGACTTCAACTCCCAGAATTGCTGAACCAGCATGAAAGCTGAAGTCCATAAGTCATAAAAGGGCCATAGTTCTCCACCTCTGTCATATGCCAAGGAGACAGACTGTAGCCTAGCCATGAGGCTGAACTGTTACTTTCTGATGTGTAGGATTTATACAGATGATTTAGTCATGCCATTCTTGATCATTAATTACTGATTAATGATACAGTTCTAGGAACTTATATACATCCGCATGCCCACATCTGATGTCTTCTAGATCTGTGAATTTCATCTTACAAAAGTACCCAGCCACTTTTGCCATGACTGAGATTTCTGGAGGAGGGTAAGTTTGGGGGAGGCTACTATAGAATGTGCAGTTTGTTGGCATCTCGGTTCTGCCATCCATTAACATCTATTATCTAAAGAAGAATCATTTTCTTCATTATCTGTAACATAATGGCATAATGACTCATTATCATATATTTATACAGGGTCAAGAGCAGTGGGAAACATTTTAAAATAAAATGTATGAATCTGATGTTTAAAAAAAAGCAACCCAGGAGTAATAAAGACAAACAGATTTTTGTGTGTGTGGCATACAAATTATATGTATTATTGAAGACTTTTCCAGCATAGTATCTTCCAGATGTACTGAATGTAAATCCCCCTAATTTTGCAGTCGATAAGGCCCTTATTTGAAATCTATTTTTAATACCCAAAGAAAAACAGTGAGGGACTTTACACTCATATAAACTGCAAATAACAATAAAATATCCAACCATAAAATCTTGAGTTCATATTTGAGAGTTAATGTGTTGAATATTATCTATTTACTAGATCCAATTGTAATTGACATTCTTAATCTGCTGGGTATTTCAGTTTAGCATATATTTGGACAATGATTCCCTGTCATTGCCAGTTTGGTGTAATGCTTAAAGTGCTGGCCTAGATACCAGGAGCCTGTGAGTTCTAGTCCCAGTTTAGGCATGAAAAACTAGGTGACTTTGGGCCAGTCCCACTTCACAGGGCTAAAGAAAAAGAGGGGAGTATTACGTATGTTCCCTGCACTGAGTTACTTGTAATAAAATAAATAAATAAAGTAATAAAAGTGGGAGAAAAGTCAAATAAACACTGGTAAATGTACCACTTTTCAAAAATCATTTTCAGAAACAAAGTGCTGCTACTCAGGCTATTATCTTTTGCATCATTTCCCCCACAAATGGATTTTAAACCCCGTTTGAGAAAGATTACTAAGAGATCATTTTAGCAATGGCTTCCAATATCAGCAGACAACCAAATATTATGCAACATAAGATGAAAACAAGGGAAGGCAACATCTTGATAAGATAGCAGTAGCATGTCAATCGATAAATAAAATCAAATGCCTGGTAAAGAACACCAGCAGCAAGGCACATTAAAATATCAATGCCACATTTAAATGGGTGACAATATCACAAACCATCAGGCAGCTGGCTGTATTAAATGGTTTTGCAGAAAGTGGCACCTGAAAATTACCAATTTACTAGATAGCGGTGGCTATTATACGTGGTTCTGAATCTGAATATAAATGCCTTTCACATCCATTAGTGAGGACAGCATCAGTCACTCTCCCCTTTTCTCAAGATCTTCTCTTTCTCCAAACCAGCTTTAAATTCACACCCAGCTTCTGCAGTAAACAGGACAACTGCGTCGTATTGTGCATCATCTGCCCTGTGGAATTGAAACTTATTGCAATATTCATGCCAAAGGGTGCTACACTGTTTCTATCTCACTCTTCCTCCCAGTGCCATTATGTGCATGTGCCCTGCATATTAAGCACTTGTTTGCTCACAACTCCCTGCTGGGACAGCCTCATAATGATATTCTAAGGCAGCCTGTTCCAACCCAATGCTCTCTGGGAACATAGAAGTACAAGCTCCTACATCTCCAGCAAGCATAGCCAATGGGAGGGATGAACACTTTTGTCCAATATTCCCAGAAGATGCCAGGCATCTTGGTTTAAAGGAATGCCTGGGAGGGTCAATTTTGCTTTGGTTTTGCCTGCTTTGCTCTTTATGACCAGAGGAAGAAATTCATTGGGTTTTCCAGCTTATCTTAATTATGATACCATTGTCCTTGGCAAAGATTAATGAATACTAATTCATATTTGTATTGACCTGAGACACTCTACCCTAACCCACAGTTTTGCAAATGCAAGTGGTCTGAAGATCCTTAACATTTCAATTCCACATCATAATGAGTCCCAGTTTTTATTTATTCTCTGAGTTAACAGATCTGAAGTACCTTGATTCAAAGTGTGTTGCTCTATAATGTACCACCTTGGCATTAAAGGATATAAACAATAGTAATATATATATTAATACCAGCAAGACCATAGATGACCAAGACCTTTGCCCATCAAAGTCACCCTCAGTTGTTGAAGGGAACAATTAGAAATAGTGTACCTTATCTTGAACTCCAAGAAGAAAGGCAAAATGTAAACCAACCCCCACCCAAAATGTATGAGAAAATCCAAGGCAGCAAAATAATTCTTGGAGTAATTGCCAAATTAAACAAAAAGTGTTGATCCCACAGATCATACCAAATACTGACCCTACTTTTCATCCCTCCCTCTGAGGGCCCAAAGCAATTTTCCCCATTGCCCTTGCTTTAAAAAGGGCCCAAATCCTGCCTTGATATAGCACCCTATGTGATGAATTTTGTTTCAATGAAACTACCTCTGCAGATTCTCAGCAGAAAGACCATAGATATTGTTTTAAATTGGTTTAAGAGCACAGTGTAGAAAGCCATATTTTTTTATTTTTTTATTTATTTATTTGTCAATCGCTTACAAAATAATAGGTATAAATATATACATAGTTATGAATACATGAAATGGGTACATATAAGAAAAATAAAAGAAACAATAAGATAGGGACAGTAGGCACCTTGGTGCGCTTATGCACACCCCTTACAGACCTCTTAGGAAAGGGGTGAGGTCAATAGTAGACAGTCTAAGGCTAAAGTTTTTGGGGTTTGGGGAAGAAACCACAGAGTCAGGTAGAGTATTCCAGACATTGACCAATGTATCCCAATAGGGCTTTCAGATCAGCTCATGAAGAAAGAAGAAACAAAGCGAAGGAAGGAAGGAAGGAAGGAAGGAAGGAAGGAAGGAAGGAAGGAAGGAAGGAAGGAAGGAAGGAAGGAAGGAAGGAAGGAAGGAAGGAAAACTTAGATTCATGGTCTTCATGTTATTGGTATATTCTCATTCCCCTAATGGCCTGGTCAGATAAAGCAGATGAACTTGAGCCACGTGTTAAGTTTCATAACCATTACTGCCCACTTTACATTTTGTGTGCAACTAGCCTGTTTGATTTATGAGTGGTTCAGTGTATTATAGGATTCAGAAAAAGGCTTACATGAAAAACCAGGCTAAGTATTCTGAAGGAATGAAGCCTCAAGTAGAAAACACAAACTATTCCTCAAATTTTCATGTTGGAGACATGATGACTGCATTCTAAAAGCTTCATTTCTGCTTACAGAAAATTGGCTATTAATTTTAATACAGAGAGAGAGCAACTTGACCTAGTTTGTATTGCAACTTCTGCTGAAAGGTGTTTGTGAGAGAGCTGTGTTAATAAGGTTGGCAGGAGAAGAAAGAGAGAAAATGAGAATGATCTGCAAAGTGGTCTGAACTGAGAAGCAGGAAGCAGGTAGGCAAACCAACCTTCTACCATTGGGTTGTCTTTCCCCCCAAAAATGCCAAAGTGTTTAGGGAACAACACATTTACCACAACAATAGTTAGAAATCCATTCCTTTGAACTGTTGCTCAAGACAAGCAGAAACAAAGAGAAAACCATACATGCAACAATATGGGATAGGGTTAAGGATACTTCAGGACATTATGACATTCAACAGATTGAACTGTTTATATTTAAATGCATTTCTATTCCACATTTCCATCCTGCAAAGTTCTACAAAGTTGCTATGCTTTGAAACAGAAAACAAATATTGAAAATATTAAAATAAATTTATGCCTCCAACTAAATGGGAATCACGCATCTGTCTATCCTCTGAAATACATTTGGTATCTGGGCAAGACAGTACCTTTTCAGTAGAAGTGTCAAGAACGTGAAATTCTTACCAGTCAATTGAGATGTAGATCAAAATGTTCCAGGTTCATACAGCTAAATTCAGCTACCTCTTCTGCTATTTCGGATGGCTTAATTGCCACATTCCTTATGGATAGATTGGATCAAGATTGTCTCAACTTCACAAGGAACCAAAAGGGGAGACTAGGGGAGGCAGCAAAGGCAGACCTAAATAAGCACTCATCAAAGTTGGTTTTGGCCTTCACATCAGATTGTAGGAGCATTGGACTGAAGTAGATTCTTAGCTAGGCAATACAGTTCATATCTTGCATGATCAGGCTCATTGATGCAAACACAAGGTGCCATTCTCCACAAAGAAAACTGGGAATCATGCTGTTGAAAGGTGTCAAAATGCCTTTCTTTCGAGGATTCAATTTTCCCTCTGGGAGAGCTCTGGCGCAAGGATATGGACAACTGCTTGAAAGCTGGATCTTTTTATTTTTCAGGAAGGCAGAGAACAGCGAGAAGTCTGTGTTCCTGGGCTAGCTAGCTTCTTATGGTAAGTCCCTGGTTTTTTTATACCCTTTTCTCTCTTTGTAAGTTGATTTTGTGTGAGTGTTTGTATTTGTGCCTAATGTTTCAAAACCTGTTTGAGTTTGTCTTTATTTCTGCCGGAAGGCAAACTCTGCGAGGTGCAGAAGGCAAACTCCGTGGGGTAGCCAGATTGTATTATTGGTTTTCTGTAATCTCTTTTAGCTTTAAGATAGTTTTTCATATTTGTTCTGTGGCAATCTCCTGTCTGTCCCTTTTGTAATTTATATTTTGTGTCTTTTGTCTGTTTGTTTTGCTTATTTGGTATGTCCTGTTTTTATAAGGGTTTTCTAAATTATCTTTTGTTTCCTTTTCCTATTTGTCTAGTTTTCTTAATTACTTAAGCTTTTGTCTATAGCGATTCTTTAATACTTTTTATTTGATTCCTTTTCCTATGTAAGTTTGTTTTCTGGCTGACCTGATGTTCCCCTTGGGCTTTTCCTGTTTTTTGTGACACTACTGCCTTCGTGAAATTCCCTTTCCACAATGCCAAGCAGCCACACCTGAGCTAACCAAAGAACATGGACCAATAGCTGGATTCTAGGAATTGATTGTATTACAAGCATGAACCAATAAACTAGAGAAACACCATACTTACCAGCACAAAAGATTTTTAGATGATGCCCTATGTGATATCTATCACATAGACCAGTATTTTTCAACCTTGGCAGCTTAAAGGTATGTGGATTTCAAACATCCAAAAGGAATTCTTTGGTGGAAGTCCACATATCTTCAAGCTGCCAAGTTTGAAAAACACTGGCACAGACTATATATTCTTCTGTTTTGTTTGATTCTAGATATCTGGGCAGCTGTTCTGCAAATTAAACTGAACCAGACCATTGTTCTCTTGTGATTTTTTCAAATTTGAAAGGAGGAAGGAAGAAAAAGAAAATAGCAGAATCTCCTTGCACACTGCTTCCTTGTGCACTGATAGGCTGCACTGCAGACAGTACTTTCCGGGGGGGAATGATTCATCCATCTAAATTGGATGCCAGATTTTTTAGAGCCAAATTAGTATTTTGCTTCAATTTCAGTTGGGCTTTGCTTAAGTAATGAGATATTCTTCTGCAATCCTGTATCTTGCTGTGGTCATACTTTCTCTTGATACTGTTCTTTGCTCCAAAGATAAATATATGTGTTTCTAGGAGGAATTACCCACAAACCTGTCAATCCCATTTTAGCCAATACATTGTATGAACCCAGTTTACTTAGTTTGTTTCTGGTTCGTGGTGTTGTGTAAATCCAGAAAACTTATTCATCGGCCAGTTGGATATTTGTGGGGCTTGAAAGCATGCCATGTCTGTCCTCGGAACAGGGTTGCCATGAGCCAGGGAACCAAATACTGGAAACCAAAGAAAATGTTAGGATGCAGTTAATCACCAATTAATTTGCTAATACGCCCTCTATGATCTCAATAAACATTTTTAGAACTAGAAGTTGAGTTGAGAGTGATACTTCTGAATAGCAGGCTAGCTCTTTTTTTCATTTTCAATTAAAATAATATTTTTTTAAAAAATGAAATAGCATTGTTCTAAATAAGATCATCCTAAGTAAATTCTATCTGTGTGGTGACTTGGAGTTAAAAAATGACTTGATGGCACATAATCAAATCATGAAATTAAATAACGTTTTGGCCCCAAAGCTAGCATCTTTTCAGATGCATCACTTTAAAATAGAGGGATGTCTAACTTTTGGCTACAAACCACAGTCTGATAAATCATCAAACAAGGCTGTGAATGATGTGTATCCAGCATGAATCAGTTCGGGCTCTATTTCTATGAGTAAACAATGAAGGGATAAGCCTACAGACAGCTTTCACAGTGATATCCAGGACATTGGGAGGGGAATGTGCAGCAGAAATATTTTGGACTTGCCAAGCAGTGGGGATTTTAGAGCAAAGAACCCAACATTGTATATTAAATTGTTTTAAAAAGCATATTTTCTGAAAATATGGAAATCAGGTCTCCAATTCTGACATGTTCAGTCTTGGTCACATTATTTCTTAGGTTTATAATCCCACGAACTGATTTATGGCATTTTTTTAAAAAAATTCATTATTTATGTATTTATAAATATTTTAAATACAATGTAAAATATAATATTTAAACATAAAATGTTAAATGTGGCTGTCAGGCATTTGGCAAGCTAAGCATAATTTTCAAGAACAACTTCTCCCTTTGTCTGAAGACAAAAGTTTTCAATTAGTGTGTGCTACCTACTTTAACATATGCTGGTGGAACATGGACACTAACCTCACAACTGATACAAAAACTACTAGTGGCACAAAGAGCTGTGGAAGGATACATGCTCAGCATTACAAGACAAGATAGAAAGACCTGCACATGGATAAGAGAACAAACGAATATCACCAATAGAGTAAAGATACGATATCATCAGTAGAGTAAAAGAATTGAAATGGAAATGGGATGGTCACATAGCAAGAACAAATGATGGCAGGTGGACCGAGGTAGTCACAGAATGGATAAAATAAGTGAATAAAAAGCATCCACAAAAGAGACCTAAAACAAGATGGATCGATAACTTCAGAAAGTATTGTGGACCCAATTGTCAAAAGAAAGCTGAGGACCTGTTGGAAACATCTGTTGGAAACATCTATCCACTCTAGGTCTTCATCCTGCAGTGGATAAACAATGATGAAACATAACATTATATTACCTGTGTTTCCCTGAAAATAAGACCCTGTCTTGTTTTTGTTTTTTGTTTTTTTGCCACCAACATGGGCATCAGGTCTTATTTGGGGGGGAATGTCATCCAATGACTCATTTCACTTGCACGCATTGCTCCCGGCCCCCTTTTTGCTGTCAGAGGCCTTCAGGAACTTCTACAGCTTCCAACAGTTGCAGCCAGGCCTCACACACCTCGGCCCATTTCTTCTGCATCCAGCAACATTTTCCTGAAAGCTTCTGTAGTCAATAACAGAGCTCCAGATCAATCCAGAGCTCTGTTATTGGCTACAGAGGCCTTTGTGAAAGCCTTATCGGTTGCAGCAAAAGACATGGGCCAAGGTGGGTGAAGCCTGGCTGCAACTATATGAAGGTAAGTAGTAAAGCAGCTCCACTCCCCTATCCCACCCTGGATTAATTTTTACCTGTGCACCCTGGAATGGGTGGGATCTTAATTAGGGCTTATTTTTTTGGGGGGGTAGGGCTTATATTGGGTGCACATGTAAAATCAAGCTAGGACTTACTTTCTGAGTAGGTCATATTTTCAGGAAAACATGGTCTTTTTATTTTTTATATATAAATTTATAAATAACTCAAGGGGGCAAACATACCTAATATTCCTTCCTTCACCTATTTTCCTCACAACAACAAGCCTTCAAGGAGAATTGGATGGAGGGACTGGCTCAGGGACACCCAGTTGGCTTTCATACCTAGAACTCACAGTCTCCTGGTTTCTCGGCCAGCACCTTCACCACTATACCAAAGTGTCTCAGCATAAATTACACAGTCAATTTAATCTGAAAATAGGAACTGTATGAAAGCATTGCAGTGAAGTGTGCTGCTGTTCAGAATTTTAGCCTGCTTCCTATTTAGCCTCTTCCCCCAGAATTTCAGTCTGTCCACTGTACATATTCCATGTTAATTGAGCATGTTCAATCTTTAATTATTAGAATCTGGGTCTCCCAATATTAATGTTATTGTAATCAGTCAGGAGACAAAGTTTTTTTCTTTTATTATGTTGTTCTAAATCAAATCCTAATACATTATGCTTTAATACACTCATAGTTATTTAATTTGATTGAAGTTTAATAGCATCCTATTATTTCAATAGCTTAGAGGATTAAGAATGGAAAGAGAAAGAAAAATATTCCATTGGTGTTAGTTAGAGATGTCAATATTGTCTGCATAAAATTATATGGCTTTTTCATCCAGAGTCAAGTGTAAATTCAAATTTCTTTTTAAAAAAATAAACATTTGTTATGTTTAAATAAAGAACAATATAACAGTATAATTGTATTACTATTATATAAAAGGGTTACCAAAATTTCTGCATGCGTACATTTGGATATGTGTGTGTGTATGTACAGTGTGTATGAGTATGAGAAAAAAATGTAAAAAAAATCCTCTTATTCAAGTAAATAAAACAGAAAGCTTCTGAGAAAAAAATGATGCAAGGAAATAAAAAAGCTAAATTACAACATCAAAATAACAACCTAAAATAAATATCTATACTATATTTATTTCTAAATGTGTATGTAAATTAAATAGAATACAGGTTGTCCTTGACTTACAACCACAATTGTACTCAAAATTTCTGTTGCTAAGTGAGACAATTGTGAATTTTACCCCATTTTATGATCTTTCCTGCCACAGTTGTTAAATGAATCACTGCAATTGTTAAGCTAGTAATACAGTTATTAAATGAATCTGGCTTTCCCATTGCCTTTGCTTGTTAGAAAGATGCAAAATGTGATCATATGACTGTAAATGATATCATAAATATGACATCATAAATATGAACCCGTTGCCAAGTGTCTGAATTTGTGGCCATGGGGATGCTGTAATGGCTGTAAGTGTGAAAAACAGTCATAAGTGTCTTTTTTCAACGCTGTTGTAATTTTGAACATTCCCTAAATGAATTGTTGTAAGTCAAGGACTATCTGTATTTAAATTATCTAGCTTCCTTCCATTTTTCAATGCTGTGATTTGATTTTTAAATGATGAATTGAATTTAGGCCATAGGGAATCACATCATCCCGTATTTATTTATTTATTTGTTTGTTTGTTTGTTTATTTATTTAGTCAAACAATTATAAGATAACAGGTATAGGTATAAACCTAGTTATGGATACATGAAAGGGATACATGCATGCCCCCTACTGACCTCTTAGGAAAGGGGTGAGGTCAACAGTAGACAGTCTAAGGTTAAAGTTTTTGGGGTTTGGGGAAGAAACCACAGAGTCAAGTAGAGTATGCCAGACATTGACCACTCTGTTGCTGAAGTCGTATTTCCTGCAATCAAGTTTGGTGCAGTTTACCTTGAGTTTGTATCTATTGTGTGCTCTTGTATTGTTATGGTTGAAGCTGAAGTATTCATTGACAGGTAGGACATTGCAATATATAATTTTCTATACTATGCTTAGATCGGACTGAAGGCGGCATAATTCTAGCTTTTCTAGGTCTAGAATTTCAAGTCTGGTGGCATAAGGTATTCTGCAATGAGTAGAAGAGTGGAGAACTCTTCTTGTGAAATATTTCTGGATTACCTATGTCAGTGCAAAGTTGCCACAAAGGTTGAGAGTTGACCCAGTTCATTAAGTCAACATTTAACATCTGGAATAGCTTAGTGCACAAGCACCTTTTTTTGCCAACTTCCAAGGCAACTCACTTAAACTCAGTGAAAAATAATGTTTGTACTGAAAGGTATCAGCCTCCGTGGTTTAAAAAGCATTTCGGGATGGCAAAGGGTACTTTTGCCAGTACCCTGCCAAAGGGTACTGTTGTGGAAAGCATCTCGTTTTAGCAGCAATGTCAGCCAGGCTCTCAAAGAGGCACAAAATCTCATTTGGCTTTCTGTGGTCATCTCTCGCCCCCAGGCTGCAGGCCCATCCCTTTCTTTAGCTGAGGAACA
Organism: Laticauda colubrina; assembly: GCA_015471245.1. NCBI lineage: Eukaryota > Metazoa > Chordata > Lepidosauria > Squamata > Elapidae > Laticauda > Laticauda colubrina. The sequence continues at coordinate 27,209,509 of BLBF01000002.1, forward strand.
ACTGTGAGTGATTGTAATTCGGTATTAATTCCAAAGAAGGAATGAGCTGTTTCCCCTTTCCACCCCAACCAGTTGCCCAAGTCCTATTGTTTGCACCTTACGTCATGCCCAACCATTCCCTGCAGGAAGGATCTGATTTCCAACCAATCTGCATGCATTCCGATGCTTTCCAGGTGACTAGATTCCATACAAGTTTCCATACAAGCACACTACTTTGCAAGGAAATTTACATGGGTGGGTCCCATTTACAAACGCAAACCTGAGCCTGAAGGACCTATTCAGAAGGCACCACAGCCCTTAAAAAAAACTGTTTCCAAAAACAGGATTTGAAATGCATTAAGTGTGGTCCTAGATAGATTATTGTTGCCTTTGAAGGTCATGCTGATAATATGCATTTAGCACAGAAAGCTTACTTTTACTGCTGTGAAAATTATTCAAGTGTAGCACTTGCCAGGCCTAAACCTTACAGTATGTTTTGAAGAAGTTACCCAAAACTGATTCCTCCCCCCCCCCCAAAAAAAACCCTTTCTGTATATGCAGCTTTTCTTTTGCAGAGTTACATTCTTATGTTTTCTACAACACCTTGCATAAACAATCCTTTTTCACCTAATTTAATTTGATGCTAATAAGCTGCTAAACATTACATTATTTCCTTGGTTCTTTTTTAGAATACTGAATTGGGATGGAGATGAAACAACATATAGAATTTTACCTCACAAAAACAACAGCACAGTTTTGTTGTTGTTTAGTCAGATAACAAAAGCAATGAACATCACTGAAGGCCGATTCTTTGATGTGCTACTAAATTTGCATATACAATTCAGCTCACAGCCTTCTGATGAGTGTTTTTTTCTACATAAATTGTATATGTTTATCATTGCAACCAGTTCCCAGGATTTGTATACCAATAAAATATGGGAGGCAGTATAGAAGGAATATATGTAGTCTGGTCTGAATATATTTGTTCTATATTTTCTGTATTTGGTTTAGCTTGGTCTACTCTACAGTTTCATTCCCAAGGGGAAAATTGTTCATTATTGACAATAAGCCATCACTTAAACCTTATTTGTTAGTTTATGCATCCTGGGTAATTAAACTAAATCTGATTGTTAGATTTGAATCCAAAATCTTTGCTTAATTCTCAACTATTTCATATTCTATTTTCTATTATTGATTCCACCAAATCAGAAACTGACCAAATAAGAAACACATATTTTGTTTCACTAATGTGTTCTTGACCAGTTCAACAAACCATGGCTAAAACAAATTCTCTTTTAGCATAATGTGCGAATGTCTTCTGTGTTTATGATGCCCACAGAAAATAAATCAACCGATCCCTATGCTTAACTATATAAGATGGAAGGAAGGTTCTGAAGATCATTTCTTTTAGAGCTCCTTCATCCATTTTTTCCCAACTTAATCTTTCTATTTAATCCGAAAATTGGAGACTACAGACGCAGTGGTGGGATTCAAATGTTTTTACTACCGGTTCTGTGGGCGTGGCTTGGTGGGTGTGGCAGGGGAAGGATACTGTAAAATCTCCAGTTGGAGATGGTATTTGCCGGTTCTCCAAACTACTCAAAATTTCCGCTATCGGTTCTCTAGAACTGGACAGAACCTGCTGAATACCATCTCTGATATGACTCTGCTAGCTACGAAGATGGGAGTTACAGTCTAACGAATCAGGAGAACAATAGATATGGGGATATATCCTGTACTGTTCCAAAAACTTCTCTTTAGAATGATCCACTGCTAGAAAAGGGTAGAGGAAACCATACTTAATTGGAGTTATTTCAAAAAACTTTTCCAAAAAAAGCCTATATTTCTATATGGGCCCCAGGAAATACTTCAATATTTCAATTAAAGTAAAACTTTAATTAATCCTCCTGAATTAATAAAATAGCATGTAAGTTTGTAGTTCTCTAGTCGTCAGGCAAGGTTAATTGTTACATCACTGAATAAACAAAGCTGAAGGGAAGGGAAGTAGAAGAGTGAAAAACTAACATCTTCAAGCCACGAGGATCACATTTAGTCAGAGGATTGGTAGAAAAAAAATCTATGAAATCTCAAATTTTGCTACAAGCTTGCCTAAAAACTTGAAGCTTGCATCTTACAAACTCACAAGGGGTAGTAGGACAAAAAATAAACAACACTATTGTTGTGTTCATGAAGAATGAGACTTGAGAGCAACGTAACTTCAGCTCTTTTATTTAATTCTCAAATTCTGTCTGAACCAGGAGCCGCGGCAGCCCTTTTTTATAGAGAGGCTGCTCGCGGCTCGTGGCCAATGATGGCTCCTTGATTCTCCCGCCGCTGAGGTGGCCAATCATAGACTAGCTATTTTTGGCCAATCAGTGTTGAGTAGAACACCAATCAGATTCAAGTGTTTGTGGACCAATAGGAGTAGAGTATTTGGAGTATGCTAATATGGAACACCTCTCCCCTCTTGTTTTGGTCCTACCTTATGTAGTCACGTAAGTAGGCAGGTTTTTTATGTTGTCTAGTTGACCTGCGCAGTTATGCTGTTGTCTTTGGCGGGTTCGGAGGGGATCGCTGTTTCACCCATCTTTCTCTGTGGAACCTCCTGGAAGGTGGAGTCAGCCATGCCACTCCCGCCTGACCTACCCAGGCTGGTAGAGTCGGCTCAGCCACTCCCTTCTGGAGTGGCTTCTTGGTCTTCTTGTGCCTCCTGTTCCTCTTCGCCGAAGTCTTCTTCAGGAAAGTCGTTGTTTCTTTCTGAGTTTATTTGTGAATGTGATTTGTGGGTTGTGTTTTGATTTTGCGGTGTTTCTTGTTCTGACGGAGGGTCTCCCCCTCCCCTCTTATTTGTGTTTGAGGGGTCTCCCCCCCTCTGGTTGGCTTATTACTGTTTTTGTTTAATGTTTGCTGTGGTTCTGGCGTGTGTGTGTGTGTTGTTCTTCGTGGCTGGGTATGTCAGTGGTTCGTTCCAATGTTCTTGATCTTAATTGATCAATGTGTCTCCTCCAGCTTCTACCATCATCCGTTTCTAGTCTTTACGACCAGGGTCCTGTTATTTGTGTTATTTTTGCTGGTATCCACAGCAGGTGCCCCGTGAGATTTTTAGCATAGACTAGGTTTCCTGGTTCAAATGTGCAGTGTCTGCTGGAGGAGTCTGTTGGTTTTTCAGGGCTGTATGTGGGGTGTAATCTATCCAATTGTGATCTTAACTTTCTGCCCATTAATAATTCTGCTGGGCTTTTATTTGTAGTTGAGCTCAGTGTGATATGTTGTATGGTGAACATTTTATAAATTTTCTCCTGTATGTCTCCCGTGTCTAATTTTTATATAGTTTCTTTGGTATACTGGACCATGTGTTCTGCCTACCCGTTTGTAGCTGGTCGGCCCGGCACTGTCAAAGCATGCCTTATTCCGTGTTTGGCGAGGAACTTTTCAAATGTCAATGCTGTGAACTGTGGCCCGTTATCTGAAACTAATAGGTCTGGTAACCCATGTGTGGTGAAAAGTTTTCTGAGTTGTTTGATAACTGCTTGTGTAGTTGTTGAGTTCATGATGTTGACTTCCAGCCAATTTGAGTAAGCATCTACTATGATTAAAAATGTGTGTCCTTTTGTGGGCACTGCGAAATCTATGTGAATTCTTGACCAGGGCCCCCTCGGTGTTTCCCAGTCTAGTATAGGTGCTGAAGGAGGTGCCGGTCGGGATCTTTGGCATTTACCACAGGTTTCTACCCATTTTCCAATATCCTTATCCATCCCTGGCCACCATACATAACTCCTGGCCAGACATTTCATTCGTACAATACCCGGGTGTCCTTCATGTAGGCTATTCAGTACTTGCTCTTGTAATGCCTCCGGTATTACCACCCTATTCCCCCCACAGAATGCAACCTTTTAACAATGACAGTTAAGTTTGCTCATTCCTGAATGGTTTAAATCTAACGTCTGACTCATTTTCCGGCTACCCTTTTCCTACCCAGTTAAAAACCTGTGACAAAGTTTTGTCTCTTGTTGTTGCTTTTGCAATGTCTGCTGTGGTTATGGGTAGGTTTGGTAGTGTCTCAATCTGTAGGGTGGATGTGGTTGGTGCCAGGTCACTCCCTAGGTCAGGTAGGGGAGTACGGCTCAATGTATCGACGTGAGAAATATCTTTGCCTGGTCGGTGAATCAGTTTATAATTGTATGCGGCAAGGAACTCGGACCATCTTGTCATTCATGGGGAGAGTATGTTCGGAGTGGCCCTGTTCCCTGCTAATATTCCCAATAGGGGCTTGTGGTCTGTAATAAGTGTAAAGGTCCTACCGTAAAGGTATTCATGAAACCGTTTGACACCGGATATTGCTGCTAACGCCTCTCTGTCCAACTGACTGTAGTTTCTTTCCATTTTGGATAGTGTTTTGGAGTAGAATGCAATCGGTGCTTCTCTCCCATCTGGCAGCGTGTGGCTGAGTACGGCTCCGATATCGAATGGTGATGCGTTGCAGGTGACTGTTAACAGTAGTGTCTCGCTATATTATATTAAGACAGATTCGGATGTTATTAAATCTTATTTTCTGGAACGCTGTCTCTTCTTGTCGTCCCCAGGTCCAGGTGGCTGCCTTGTCCACTAGTCTATGTAGTGGTTCTGCTATTGTTGCCTTCTGTGGCAGAAAAATAAAATTGATAAGTCCCAAGAATGCTTGTAATTCTACTTTGTTTTTTGGTCTAGGTGCTTCTTTGATTGCTTTGATTTTTTTATCTGTGGGATGGATGCCCTCTTTATCGATTAGGTACCCCAGGAATTTGACTTTTGAGGTGGCTAGCTGACACTTTTCTTTTTTGACCTTGAGTCCCACCTTTTGGAATCTTTGTAATACGATTCTGAGATGGGTTTCTAGTTGTCTCTCGTTGCTGGCTGACACTAGCACGTCATCAAAAAATGGGACTACCTCTTTTATCCCTTGTAACAACTGCTCCATCAGGCTCTGGAACACCCCTGGGGCCACGCTGACTCCAAATTGCAGTCTTTTGCATTTGAAGGCTTCCCTATGAGTCACGATTGTTTGTGCCTCTGCTGTTTCGGGGTCGACTGGCAATTGTTGGTATGCTTGCGCAAGGTTGAGCTTTGCGAAAACCTTGCCACTCCCCAATGAGTGTAACAGGTGTTGCACTACTGGAACAGGATATGCACTTTGCTGTAGTGCATGGTTTAGAGTGGCCTTGTAGTCACCACAGATTCTCACGGACCCATCTGGCTTAATTGGGGTCACAATTGGTGTTTCCCATTTAGCGTGGTCAGTTGGTTCCAATATGCCTTGTGCTATGAGTTTATTGAGTTCCTCATCAATCTTCGGTTTTAATGTGAAGGGAACTCGCCTCGCTTTTTGTTCTGTCCGGAAAAACGCGAGGTAGACCGGGTTCCAACAACAAAGTCTTTATTCCAACAACAGTCAGTAAAAATGGAACATTGGCTCAAGCCGTGACAGTCTTTTTATACTCTCCTGTCTGCCGGCTTGTAGCCAATGACATTTATTTGATTTTGCCACCTTTGTGCGGCTTCGAGGATTGGTTCCTTTTTGAACCAATCCCTTTTAGTTTTTAGTAACCAATCAGAATGAGTTATTTGGAGCCAACTATTTTATACAGAACACTTTTAACCTAATAGGAGCTATTGTTGGATTTAAATTAAATGATATGGGGGACGCTCGGTACTTGCCTAGTTTCCCATCGAAGACGTCCTGGAACTCCCTCATTAGGTTCTCCTCCCAATCTGTCTCAGTGACGCTGTTTGTGCCCATCACTCCGATTCCCAAGAGTTCAAACTACTCGAGTCCCAATAGGCTTGGGCGGTCCCGGTCTATGATGATTAGAGGCAGAATTTTTGTGTGTTCTCTGAAGGTGACTTGGAAGTGTCTGAGTCCGACTACGGGGATCCTGTTTCCTTGGTAGTCTTTTAGTATTAGTGTTTGGTTTTCTAATTCAGTTCTGCCAATATGTGGTATTAGTCTTTTAATAGTATTCCATGATACCATTGATAGATATGATCTGGAGTCCACTCCATCTCGCATTCCTGGCCCTCAATCCTGACTGCCACATGTACTTTTCAGCCATTGGTTGCGCTTGAATGACCAATAATAATAGTTTGGTGTGTTTCTTCTTTTCTGTAGTTTTCATTTAGCCGCTTGCTTCTGCTTTCTCGACTCTCACGGCTCCCTGTTTGTCTTTCTTTTATCCTTGGTGGTGTGTTGTCTCTACGTTGGGGGCTGTAGCTCTTACGGTTTCAGCAGACTCTTGCTATGTGTCCCCGTCTCTCGCAATACTGGCACATAGCATCTCAGAAATGGCACTCGGAATGGGGGTGGTCTCCTCCGCACCCGGCATATTGGAACTCCGACTTACGTCCTTTCTTCTCCCATTTATTTCGTTCAGCCTGAAGTCTGTGGATCTCCTCTTCCTCGCCGTCGATCTCAGACAACGATTTGCTATCTGCATAGTGTGTGATGGTCTTGTGTGTGTTCTCTGACTTTTTCTCTGGAATTTGGCTTGTTTCTGCCAGTGTTTTTGGTGTTATCACATTCATTTGTTGCATTTTGGCTGCTGATTTTTTAGCTACTTCAGCTGTCATGGCCTCAGCGATAGCCTCAATGACTGTAATTTTTGGTCGAGTTAGCAGTCGGTTTTGTAGGGTGAGATCTCTTAGTCCAAGGACCACGCAATACCTCATGGCTTCATCCATGTTGAGGAACTCACATGCCCCTCCAATGTCCCTGAGAGCCACTATGAAGTCTGCGATGCTCTCACCTTCTCTCTGGTCCCATTTGTAGAACTTGTGTCTCCAAATAAGGCTGGAAATGGTCGGTGTGTCGTGAGCCTTCAGCAATTTTTCCAAATCTGGCCAGGCCATCTGCTTTACATCCTCTGGTTTGGCTAATGCCTTGGCCATCTTGAATACTGTGGTCCCACAATGCATCAGGAACACGGCTCTCTTTCTGTTGTCGGAGATTCCTTGCAAGTCGTTGCTTTCCAGGAACATGAGGAAACTATCGATGTATGATTCCCAGTCCTCCGTTGCTGGATTGAATGGTGCAGGTGGAGAGTTGGTTCTGGCCATTTCGTCTGCTCGGTTCTCGCTGCCACATGCTCGACTGGTCTCCTTGTCTCAGAATCCCACCTTCGTCGCCAGTGTTGTGTTTGTGAAGAATGAGACTCGAGACCAGCGTAACTTCAGCTCTTTTATTTAGTTCTCAAATTCTGTCTGAATCAGGAGCCATGGCAGCCCTTTTTTATAGAGAGGCTGCTCACAGCTTGTGGCCAATGATGGCTCCTTGATTCTCCCGCCGCTGAGGTGGCCAATCATAGACTAGCAATTTTTGGCCAATCAGTGTCGAGTAGAACACCAATCAGATTCAAGTGTTTGTGGACCAATAGGAGTAGAGTATTTGGAGTATGCTAATATGTAACAGCTATCATTGAGAACTGCTGCCATCTTTAAAAAAAGCCCACCAAGTCTCTTGGTCAGGGGAAAGAGAAATAAAACAACATTCCCCATTATTTTTTCCTACTCCTGATGTCAATTCGGGCTTCACAGAAGTTTTATAAACATTTGAAAGGGTAACTTGTCTGAGAGAAACCCAAGCTGCAAATATGAAATAAAATCTGAGAAGACACTGGTGGTTGCCAGACCCTGCTATGCATAGCCATTATGATCTATAAGCCATACTTTAAGTCCAGGATAAGTCATATCCTGAACAGCTGTCTGTTTGATTTCAGTACTTCCAAACTTATGTGTAACTTCAGTACACATAAACTTCCAAAATTAGACACATCCCACTAGTGTACAATGCCTGTCATGCTTGACCCTTTGAAAAGAAGTAATGTATTGATTTTAGTTTAGATATACGTATATGAGTACATCCTCTAGGGACAATGGCACTTTAAGTAGTAATGACTTTAAGTTCTACTGACTGAAAGGGTCTACCCCAAAATCTAACTTAATCTGGGTCACCCAATCCAATTGTAATATCTATGCCTTCTCTGCTCCCTTAATTTGTCATTTCTCTGTTTCACATTGCATCAAGAATATAATGACATCTACAATCGTATAGTTGAAGCCCTGCCCCTCTTTTTACAAGTATCACATGTGTAACACACTTTAGAAAGAAGCGAATCTTTGGTCGCATGTTCATAGATGCTGCCTTGATTTATCACCTCTGTCTCTAGAGTAGAATCTGCACTTTTAACAGGATCACTGCAGTGCTTATTTTAATCACTGGATTGCAGCTAATAAGATTAATTGAATGTAATTTTCACTGAAATCAGTAGGACTTGATTTAGTTGTAACTATCTTTTTCCGTTGATTTATTTTACTTATTCTGAATCCAAACCACTGTGGCAATCCTTCTGTGGAGGATAGAATTCTGTCATCTGTTTGGATTTAGAAAAGGCTTAAAGAATTAAAACAGTAACAAGGTTACCAGAAATCTATCTCGCATGGATTCTAAACTTTTCACCCAGGACCATACAGTGCTGGATCATAAACCTGTCATTTCTAACAGGAAACTAAATAAACCCACAAAGCCACTAGGTGTTTTAGTGACCAGAAAGAGTAATATGCTTAATAAAAAGAATGAGTCTTTATCTGCCTCAGGCAGTAAACAAAAATATTTTGCCATGGATTAATCTTGTAAAAGGAAGGGAAGGTGATTCTTTCCCCATGCTCGTCACTTATAATTGCGATCTTGTCTCATGGGTAATTTATTCATTTATTTTACAGCATTTATAGCCCATCCCAATCCTAATAGGCCAGGAGACAGCAAAATCTCCCCCCCCCCCATTAAAAACATATATAAGTAATATATATCAACAATAAAAAAGCTACTATATAAAAAAGGGGCCATTCACCTAAGCTTAGGGCTAAACTCTTCTTGTAAGAGTGCTGTGTTGATCTGTTTTTGAAATATTTCCCCAACAGGGGCCATCCATATCTCCAAGATCTCCTATTGCTGGCCCACCTCCAGTGAGCCTCACAAGAAGCAAAGACTTGTCATAAGATTTATCTTAGGAAGCATGGAAAGATACCCCCTGATTAAAGCAAAGTAATGCATAGAGAACTGTATATCTTTCTAACATGTAAAGATATCCTCAAGTTGACTTTTTATGCCTTTGAGTCAGTTTTTAAGTCCTAGCAGCTTCTGGACAAGTCCTTGAAGTTTTTTTGGTAAGATTTTCAGAAGTATTCTACGGCTATGGCTATACCATTGCCTCCTTCCTGACAGAAAGTTGCTTTGTGCCTAAGGTGGGACTAGAATTCACAATCTCTTGTTTCCAACCTGATGCCTTAACCACTACCTAAAACTGGTTCTCTGACCAAGTTGACAGCTTTCAAAATAAATATAAGCCACTCATGAGGATGTCTTTACTGGAAATGAAGATATTCCAATATAAAAATTTACTCCAATTGTTAACTCAGATGTTGTTGTTTTTTTTCACTTCAAAGTAATACTAATAGAAAAAAATTGGAATGGACCTTGGTTTGAAGAAAAACTATTTAACAGTGTCATGTAATTAATTTTAGCACTTCTATTAGCATATCCATTTACTGTTATTCCACTCATAATAAACGGAGAACGAGTGGAAACTGTCCCTACGATCAGATTCCTTGGCATCCATATTTCAGCTGATATCTCCTGGTCTCCTAACACCAAGGCCATAGTGAAGAAGGCTCAGCAGCGGCTGCACTTCCTACGGGTTCTCAGGAAGAACAATCTGGATAAGAAGCTGTTGCTGGCTTTCTATAAAGCCTCTGTGGAGAGCACTCTGACATATTGTCTGGGTGTGTGGTATGCAGGCTCCACAGCTGAGGACAGGAAAATTGTACAGAGAGTAATAAACACAGTTCAAAAGATTACTGGTTGCCCTCTACCCTCCCTGGAAGACTTAGCCAGGTCCCGCTGCCAAAGCAGAATCAAGGCCATTATAGAAGACCCCATACACTCTGGCAATTATCTTTTTGACCTGCTGCCCTCTGGACGGTGTTTTAGGTCACCACTAGACTAACAAACAGTTTCTTTCCCTGGGCCATCTGAACGGCAAATAAACACAAAGTCACTACCTCATTAAAATGTGAAAAGATGTGAAATCTCAATACCCCATTCAGATGTATAATAACATATTACAGTACAATCCATCTCTTGTGTTTTATACTCGGCTAAGCGTTACAAGTCAGTGTTGGATGTATATTTTGTGTATATCTGTAGATATTGTACTCTCAAATTGCAAATGGAGATGTGGGTACTCTATCTTTCTTATCTTCATTTTTAAGTGCTTTGGTTTTATTGTATTGTGAACAGTTGCTGGGGGGCATCCACAGTTTCATTGTACTTGTACAATGACAATAAAGTTCTTCTAATTCTAATTATAAATTGGTTAGGAAGAAAATTAGCCTGTCGCTGGCAGAGAAGAGATTTTTAATGACAAACACCAGTGATCACTCTAACAGAAATCCTATTGCAAATGTTCCAAAATGAAAGTCAGGAGGGATTGAATTGTAATCATTATTGAATACTTGAATGATAATCAAATGGAGCCTCCATAGCAGCTTTCTATAGTTTGGATGGAGATGTTGGGTCAGTAGCTCAGAATATCTGGGGTGTACTAGGTTGGGGAAAGGTCTTGGAAATATTAACATTTGCCTATGTAGTATTATGTTGCTAAAGGACTCTCATTGCTAGAAAATGTAACTTGCCAATCAATATTTAATGCCAATTCCATTCTTTTTATGGCCCCAGAAGAACCCAGAGACTGAAAACAGGAAGGAAACACATTTTCTCCAAACCTCATTTAATCAGGTGTAATGACTTTTTAAAATCAGGATAATGTGCTTTAAGAAAAGGTAGAAGAAAACCAGGTGTACAGCCAAGTTGGAAAAACTGGAAACTGTGGCCTAAAATAACTACAGGGTACCAGATTTTTCTGAACAATTCAGTGAGATTTGCTTCACACTCAGAGCCTTTAAAAATGGGAGTGGTATATATCCATTCCCACTATCAATTTTGCCTGTTTATCTTTTCCTCTGGGAAGAACAAAATACTGAATATTTGTTAATCATAAAGTCACTTACTATGTGTTTCCCTGAACCTGGACCAGTTCTGGGACCCTGGGAATATCACACTGAATTTTCCCATTGTTTAGCACAAAGAAAGCCTGTTCTTACTTAGGTTGTGCCATAATTATGCATAAAACATAATTATTATGCCCTTAAAGACTGTGTATTGCATGCATTTATATATAGTTCAGGTTTTGGAGGATAATTTATTATGTGTTCTTTTAAGATTGACGTCTTTTTGTTTCAAAAAAAATCCCAGCATTAGCTGCATTTTGCCTCATATTGCAAACAGCAAAATATCATCATTCAACTTGGCCCACTGCAGCAGAGGAAAAATATTATTTTTAAAAGGTATTTTAGTTTATCATTCCCAAAGGTTATAAAGCAAAACATTTGCTTTCAGGATTATTATACATTTTGTTTTTGACTCTGTTTCAATAATACAATTAATGAATTCATGGAAGAGAGAGGAAGTGGCTACAGTCTTACTGTGTTGGGATCTCCAACACAATTGTCAGTTGATCCTGACTAAACTCCCACAATAGACCCAGTCTTGCTTGGGTTAAGCTACATCCACTCAGTCCATCAATTGTAGGAAGATTTAAATCAAGTCACTTGACCAATTTAGTTTACTAGCTTCCAAGAAAAAGAGCTGGAGAAAAAGAATGCCTGCTCAAGCAAACTCCTTCATCACAGAACTTACTGTCAAAATCTGGCACTACAGAACATATCTCCCCCAAACATTGGCTCAATGAAATAACTAAACCATGCTTATTGTTTCTGTGTAACCAGTAATATAATGAACTTTTGTCATATAGTCCTGGTTCAGTGTTCATGGGATACAAAATCTTCCTGGAAAAAGTGGTGGGGATTTTCTCCAAATGGCAACTTTTAATCCAGTTAATATGGTTGTAATCTGCCAGAACCACCCAGGAGATGGGTTTGTGGCTAACTGAGTTTAGCCACTGTGGGTACAGGGTCATAAAGATGTAGTCGAGTTTCATGGAGGAACCTGCAACTCCTGAGAATTGTCCCAGGGTTTGTCTGAAACTGGCTGTGGTGTAATGATTACACAATTCTTTTCCATAGTCAACAGAATAGAGTAGAATTCTTTATTGGCCAAGGGGGGGGAAGGAATTTGTCTTGGTGCAAATACTCTCAGTATACATAAAAGAAAAGATACATTCGTGTAGAATCATCAGGAACGACACTTAATGATAGTCGTAAGGTACAATAAACAATCAAATCATACTGGGAAACAGTCAATATAAATCGTAAGGATACAAGCGACAAGGTTATAGTCATACAGTCACAAGTGGGAGGGGATGGGTGATAAGGAGTGATGAGAAGATTACACAGTAATAGTCGTGCAGACTTTGTAATAATTGAACAGGGTTGAGGGAATTATTTGTTTAGCAGAGTGATGGCTTTCAGGAAAAAACTGTTCTTGTATCTAGTTGTTCTGGTGTGCAATGCTCTATAGCATCATTTTGAGGGAAGGAGTTGAAACAGTTTATGTCCAGGATGTGAGGGGTCTGTAAATATTTTCACATCCCTCTTTTTGACTCATGCAGTACACAGGTCCTTGAGGGAAGACAGGTTGGTAGTCATTGTTTTTTTCTGCAGTCCTAATTATCCTCTGAAGTCTGTGTCTGTCCTGTTGGGTTGCAGAACCAAACCAAACAGTTATAGAGGTGCAGATGACAGACTCAATAATTCCTCTGTATTATCACAGCTGTCAAATCACAGCTCCCAGAGGATCTTGCTCAGCAACCCATCAATGCTCAGGTTGGGTTTATCTGAGAGAATGCTAGTTTGTATAAGACCTATCCTTCGAGATAAAAATTAAGGAATGTTCCTCCACTGTTAAAACTCAAATAGATGAGGAATAGTTTCCATTGGCTTTGACTTTTAACTACATTCAGAAAGGAAAGGAATGGATGTGTTTAAATTCTATATGAGTGAGGTAGAATGGAAATCCTAGGAGTTGTAGACCCAATACACCTGAGGAATCTGCTTTATACAGATCCTTTGGAAACAGAAACTGTATTGCCATTCCCTTTTTCAGAAATAAAGAAACATTTTCCTCAAAAACAATAGTTCCCAACCTTTGCGGCTTGGCGGCCCAGCTTGGGGGGGGGAAGAGGAGAACTGGGCTGCATGAGTGGTGGGCCAACATGTATACGCATGCAGCTCAAATTGCCTGAGTGTTGGGCAGGCACACACATGCATGTGCATGCAACTTGACTTGCACAGGTTGAGGGGTGCAGGCATGTGCATGCATGGTTGCCTGTCGTTCATGCAAGTTGAGCTGCACACACACTTACACGCATAACAGCTGCCACTCACACAGCCCAGTTCTGAATAGACCATGGTCTGATAGTGGACCATGGGCCAGGGGGTGGGGACCCCTGTTCTAAAGCAGTTTTTTGATCTCCACAACTTTAAGAAGAGTGGGGCTTCAACGGCATGCTGGGGTGGATAATTTCAGAAGTTGAAGTCTACAGATCTTAACGTTGTTGAGATTCAGGAAATTGCTCTAAAGCATATCTCAGCCAAACTTGCTGGGATCTTGCTTTAGAACTGGAACAGATTATAGAAGAAAATACTGATGTATTAGTTTTGTTCAAGACCCAGTTTGTTATAGTGGCTAAGGCAGTGGTAGCTAACCTTTTTGGACTCCTGTGCCAAAAAATGCATGCACACCAGTGCACACACACTCACATGTCAGAACCCAGAATGCAATGCGTGCCCCCCTCCCTAGACGCCCTGCATATGCGCATGCAATCCTCGCCCTTTTACCTGCGCTGAACCTCACAGCTGATTTTTCCGCCTGCCATTTTGTCGGGTCTATAATTCGGCCTGAAAAGCCTTGCAGATACTTTTTCCAAGCCTCTGGGAGGCCGGAAAAGGCCTCAAACCAACCCCCCCCCCCTCCAAAAAAAAAAATCAGCTGTGAGGCATGCACATGCGCAGTGAGGTAAGTTTGCCTGTGGCTCGCATGCCAGCACAAATGGCTCTGCATGCCACTTGTGGCATGTGTGCCATAGCTTCACCATCACAGGGCTAAGGCATCTGGCTAGAAACTGGTGAGTTCTAGTCTAGGTTATAGATGAAGCCAACTGGATGACTTTGGGCCAGTCATTCTCTTTCAGTTCTCAGAAGGAGGCAATGACACTTCTGAAAAACCTTGCCAAGAAAACTAAAGAGACTAGTCCAGACACTTGCCAAGAGTCAAAAACTGACTGAAAAACCCACCAACAAAATAATGCTTTGTTTAATATGCAATATGGAAATAGGTTGGTATTGAGGCATTATTTTTATCCTTAGGTTGGGCAAAACCCCTTTTGTTTGCATTTTAGCTGGGGCCAGAGAAAAATAAAGTATGGAAAGCATGCATAATGTAACAATATTATAGGGTTTTTTCTTTCCTCATTCACATTAACATCCAGAAATAATTGCTGCAGGCAACTGATGAGATTCAGGAGGACTGATCAAATAGCTATTCATAGGAGACAGGATAGAATTTTGGAATTTGCTGCCCTATTGGCAACTATATAACTTTACAAAAAAATTTAACAATGTCATGGAAATAAGTGTTTAGCAGCTGTGAGTTTAACAACTGTATGGTACCTCTGGAATCCAAAGCTTTGAATTGATGGAGAGCAATAATGGAGGAAGGCCTGTAAGAAAAATAGGGTACATCTACCTTTAGAGTGATCCAACAGAGCTCTTTTGATAGGAAAGTCAAAGGGGTAAGTCAAGAGGTTTTGCTTCCCGATAGTGCAAGATCACCTGCATGTCTGGTTTTTCATTGCAAAAACACAGGTTCAGCAAAGGTAGAAACAAAGATTCAACATTCCAATACAAGTTGTCCTCAATTTATCACAATTCATTTAGCAACTGTTCTAGATTACTATGGCACTAGGAAAAGTGAGCTACAACCAGTCCTTGCACTTACCACCATCGCAGCATCCCAAACAGTCATGTGATCAAAATTTAGGCAACTGGCATGTATTTACAATGGTTGCAGCATCCCAGGGTCATGCGATCTCCATTTGTGACTTCTGACATCAATGGGAAAGCTGGTGTGATGACCCAGGGGGGGATACAAAACAAACACAGTCACAGAAAACAGGTGAAGCCCCTTTTATTTCTTCAGTTTGCTTTCAAGCTCCGAATATCTTTGATGGAGGACAAAAACACTCCCACACAAGCAGTTACACAAAGAAGGAAAAAAGCAGCACAAACCAGGCAAGATAAGGGCTGGAGGATGTCCACAGATAACACACACTGGGAAGGATGCCAAACTCAGAGAGGAACTATAAACCAGAGATATTTACACAATTTGTTTCCAGCATTTGCCAGTATGCAGGTCCAAACTCTTATTCAGTTGTCACACCTGCAGCCCATGAAGAAGATCAAGGCCCTCTCCTCCCAATGAGACCACGTCTCTTCCTTATCCTCTCCTCTCTGTGTGCCCTAGGACGGATAAGGGATGAGCCTGGGTTCCTCCTCTGACTGCTCAGCTGGCTTCTGCCCTTTCCTAGCCTCCTCCACAACCTCCAGCCACACTTACACTCCCTGTCAGCTGTTCCTCATCTCCCTCAGAGTCAGTCTCCACCAGGGTCATGACAGCTAGATTCACTTAAAGTCCCTATAATTCACTTAACAAATGTACGGATTCATTTCACATTCATAAAAGAGTCATAAAATCACGAGTGATTCACTTTAGAACTACTTTGCTTAGCAGTGGAAATTGTCGCCCCAATTGTGATAATAAGTCGAGGAGTACCTATGGTCCAAAATTAATTGTTGTCATATCTGAACTCCAGGGAAATGTCTGGTACTCAAAAAAAATTAGCTTATTTTTATTAGCTTAATAAAAAATTAGCTTATCCAGTTCTTTCTGTCTATGTGATTATGGTAATTCCAAACTGGGACTCATTTGTTCCTTCCATCTAAAGATATATTACTCTTTCCCACTGTTGGGCTGGAGGAATCAGACTAATTCAACTCATCTCATCATCACTTAGATTTGTGGTTCACATGGCAACATATTGCTGCCATGTATCTAACAAATAGGTTTAAAACACTCCATCTTGCTCATTAACCTTCCTCTATGAAAATCCAGTTTTATAATAAGACATAACAGATTTCTTAACTAAGTGAAATGCTCATGGTCCAGATCTGATATATGTACAAGCATTTTAATATATACCATCCCTCTTGGGATATTCAAAGAATTCTTCCAAGCTAGTTTGTACATTATACTAGCCCATAACATGACTTGTCTGGATTTTTTTTAAGAATTTGTTCAGAATGCTATATAAACACAGCCATTATTGCATATAAACCATGGTTTATAGCTTAGTATATTATGTCAGTTCAGCCAGCTGGTGCTCCTTCAACAAACTAAAGTCAGATAAACAGTGATAATGAAATCCAGTCATTCAATATAAAACATGTATACAGATTTCTCTTAACCAAATAAGAATGGAAATAGCAAAATGATTTGTTGCTATTGGAATAAATTGAAGAAAGATAAGTATCTATTGCTGAATGATTTATGGTACCTTAATCATTTATAGTGGAGTGAGGGAACAAATTTCCTTATCTGATAGAAATCAGACAAAGGTTTGAATTTATACATGCAAATTTTTCCAACATATGGTTCATTCATGGAGAGAGTAAATCCTTCCTAAAGCTATCGTTTGGCATCTGGTTCAGATTATTAAGCCTCAGGGTTCTAGTAGAAATGATAGTAGATCTTGCAAGCCTAACTTCTGCTTGCACCTGCCATGAAAACACAAGCCTTGTCTTAAGGGATCTGATCCAATATCTTTTAAGTCCATACTTCTTTATAACCAAAAACTAGCTTTGAGCCCTTTCTTGTGCACTCTATGGCTTTTTGGGGGTATTAGGTAAAAAAAAGAGATGGTCAAGCACACTGACTCTCCATCTCCTCAGTTCCTGACCTTGCCAAGTTAAGCACTAAGGTGTGAATGCCACTGTATGTAGAGTGAGCTGTATGCATATTCAACATTTTGCAACTAAATCCCTAACATGGGACCTACGTACATCTGTAATCTGGTAACACTTCTCCTGATAGCTGCCATGCTGAAACCCCATTTGATTTTTACTTATTAAAAACTCTTTTAATTATAAAATAAATATGAAGGTAGTATGTTGGAAAGAAAAGCACAAGTGTCACACATTATTTTAGTTGCATTGCCAACAATGCCTTCAGGCCAACATAGACATCAGAGATCTTCTCAGCAAATTAAAAAGATAGAAGGCTGCAGACAAGGACTTTGACTAGAAATGTGTCCACTTGCCCAGCAAAACCATAATGAGATGAGAGAGAGCATCCTGCATTACCAGAGGGAGACAGGGAGCAATAGCATCAGATTGCCTTCCAGTAAATGGATGTTTTGTCTATGATCACCAAGACACCCATATTTTCATAATGCTCATAATATGTTCTGAAAATTATCACTATGCATTTTAGAAGGTGATAGATGGGATCCATGTTCTGTGTAATCAGGGCTGTTCTATATAATCAGGAATTCTAATTATGTTCAAGCAAATATTTGTAGAACCCCAGTCAGATGTTTTCATCAGGATGGCAAAGTTAGGGAGTGTAGGAATGGCTTGCAAAGAAACATCAGAGTCAGGGCCAGTGTTTATGGCTCTGTGTTTCTTATATGTAATTAAACGTTATATTCACACCTGAACAGGACAATGTACATCTTCAGACAGTTCTCTAAATTCTTGCAATCATGGCAAAGAAGTAAAAATGAACTTTCATAAAATAGCTGTAACCCCATTGCCATGCACCAGTTTTGCTACTCTTACTAGAAAAATACTGCATTGCATTTCAAAGAAGCTTTTTTCTGTGGCAGGTATCTTTCAGTTTTAAATCCAGGAGAAGAAAGGAGTCACTAAACCAAAAGATGACAATGTATTATGGTGCTAAAAATCTACAAATAAGAACAACTAATTGACGGACCGAAGCATTTTTTGCAAAACAAGCAAACAAACAAAAACAACTAGATTATTCAGATATATTTTTGTCTGTAGCTCCCCACTAATGGGGACAAGGCAGCTTTATAAGATTATACCTGTTTGGGAGAAAATTTGATGGAAGCAAATGCTTCCATTTTTCACATCCTGCCACTACATTGAACTTCACAGCAATCAGGTTTCTACAAGATTATGGAATTGCCAGCATGATGTGATAGTTCAGCTATTGGGGATCAAATGAAGGCATGATCTTGAGGATCAGGGTTGTCTGATGGCGGCCATAACCATGCAACCAAATCCTCATTTTACATGTAAAAAATGGATTGAGCTTTGATTGTATGGTTGTGGTCGTCATCTTAACATTTTGGACCCCTGTAGATATCCCTGTTGAGGACACTGAGAAATAAAGGATGTTTGTTTATTTATTTGTTTTTTTTTAATTTATTTAAATTTTTTTATAGGCTGTCCATCTTATCTCAAGGTAATCCTGGGCCTGTTTGTGAAATGACATGAAGACCAGCTCAGAAACTGAACTGTATTGTGAAAGTGAACAGAAGGCACCATATTTTTGCCTGATGTGCTGGAAGGTAAAAACAGAGGAAGAAAATGTTCCAAGGGGGAGAAAATTGGAAAGGGGGAAGGGTATCTTATCTCAAGTCTCCTTCAACCATGATCTTTAAATGTATGTATATTTCTCTACCATAAATGATTTTTGTAACACTGGTTACAAACTGGGTACCCAATTTGTATTCTTAAACTTGAGAGGACTTCTCATTCATACCCAGAGATGAACAACGGAATGAACTTTATTTCAGGCAGGTAGGTAAATGCAGCAGATTTTTTTCCCCTTTAGGATGAACAAGTTTAGGGTGCTGTTAGGGATAACATTGTTCACCCTAACTGGTTTAGGTGAAATAATAACTATGAATCATAGTTAGTGTATGTTAGAGTGTATACAGCTTTAACTGTGAAATAGCAATTAAAGGAGTGGTTAAGAAAACAATATAAAAGTAGCAAGACTACGGCTTGCTCTCTCTCTCTGGCTTTGATGATCCCTGATTACTGCTTGGAATCAAGACTGCATTGCTCGAACAGGAGAGACAACAAAGGACTGATCTGTAAGTGAACTGACATAGGATATTCTACATGGACTTTGCTAACTGAATATCCCTGAATGGACTGACTACATGGTAAATGAATATTGGACTGTTATTTGACTATGCCACAAACTTATACTGGAATAAACTATATTCTTGATAGCACAAGCGTATCTGTTATTTTTACTGTATGTTAATAAACATACAAGCTTAGCTCACTCATTTATCTGTGTGCCTATCTGACTAACGCTGCACATTCTGTTTAGCTTGTCTACCTAACCCTGGTTGGGGAACCCAGGCTTAACACTGGTTATGGGCCCAGAGGCTGCAAAGTCAGTTTAACTAGGATAAAACAGATTTATGTAAAAAGTGAGAGTTTGTGTTGTTATACATTACAGTAAACAGACAGCTGTGTTTTTATTGATTATATTTTTATATCCATATAAGAAAACATGGCACAAGTCAATCTACAAAGTTTGTCCCTTATATCCAAGCTGGATGGAACAAACTATGTATCATGGTCTACAAAATGTAGTCTACTTCTACAAAGAGAAGGTCTGTGGAACATAATTGAAAATCCACCAAACGTAGAAGAATGGGATCCAGAGGATGAGGAAGACAGACTAAAGATAGAAGAATTTAAGCATAAAAATCAACAAGCCATTTGCATAATTGCGTTAACCTTAACTGATCAACAGCTTGTTTATATCCACGGAGAGAAAACGGCTTTTGGGTGTTGGCAGAAGCTGAAGAGAATTTATGTTCGAGATAATATTGGTGCTCACATAAATCTAACACGGAAGCTTTTCAGGACACATCTCCAAACAAATGGTGATATGCTGAGTCATTTAAAAACTATGCAAAGCATTTTCCAAGAATTACACGAGAAAGAGCTTATATTCTCTGAACAACATCAAGTTTATATAATTCTATCTTCCCTTGATGAAAGTTATGATAACTACGTAACTTCACTTGAAATTTTGCCAAAGGACAATTTAACTTTAACTGATATAACTGGCAGATTGATTGAAGAGGCCAGAAGAAGGCATGAAAGAGATGAATTAAGGAGGGAGCAACCTCAAAAAGAAGATAATAAATCTCCTACTGCATACGCAATTAAAAGGTGCTTTAATTGTGGAGGAAGAGGACATTTGGCAAGATTTTGTAAAAAGGCAAAGTGCCAGAACGCTGGCCAGAATACTAAAAATCATCAAAAAATAAATAAACATTTAGAGTTAGCCATGTATACTAACGGAGCTGTAAAAAATAATTTATGGGTGGTTGACAGTGGAGCATCCCATTGTATAACAAATGATAACAAAAATTTTATTAAAATGTCCCAGAGTACACAGCAGATATCGTTAGCCAATGGCTGGAAACTGAAAGCTAAAGGTGAAGGTATAGCATATTGTTCTTTTATAAAAGAGAATGTAAAAATGTTATATGTACCACAACTTAAGTTTAATTTAATTTCAGTTAGAATTTTGGTTAAACTAGGATATGTAGTTACATTTAAGGGAGATAACTGCATAATTAAAAAAGAAGATAAGATAATTACTGCATCTTTAAGAGATGGATTATATGTGTTAAATGATGATGGTTTAAAGGTGGCTAACACAATTTATGAAAATAAGAAACCTCATGACGAATGTATTCACTTGTTACATCGAAGGCTAGGGCATTTAAATTTTAAAATGCTTAAGAAAACTGTTGAATTGTCTAAGGGAATAAGTTTGAAATCTTGTAATAAGTATTTGCAATGTAATGCCTGTAATCAAAATAAGAGCAGGGTCATACCGGCTAATAGAGTTGATGGATTTACCACTAAAGAGCCTTTAGAAGTAGTATTTGCTGATTTAATAGGTCCGAAAAAACCAAGTGTAGGAGGAGCTCGTCATATACTAAGTATAATGGACCACTATTCTAGATATGGGTTTTGCTATTTAATGAAGAGCAAAACTGAAACATATCAAAATCTATTTAATTGGTTAAAATTTGCTGAAAGAAAAACTAAAAAGAAATTAGTAACTCTCATCACAGATAATGGTACAGAATTTACAAATAATAAATTTAAAAACAGACTTAGAATGTTAGGTATTCAACATAAAATGTCTGCACCATATAGGCCACAACATAATGCCTTTATAGAGAGAAGAGGCCAAACATTACAATCAATGGCACAAACTATGATGTCTGATTCAGGATTACCTGACAATTTATGGGGAGAAGCAATAATGTGTGGTAATCATATATTAAATAATGTTGTTAATTCAACAACAGGTGAATTACCATTCACACTGTGGCATGGTACAAAACCTGATTTAAGTTACATGCACACATTTGGAGCACCAGCATGGGTGCATATCCCTACACAACTTAGATACAAAGGACAGCATAGAGCTAAAAGATTGATTTTTGTAGGATACACATCTAATCATAGATCTTATAGATTCTGGGAACCAGGAACATCTAGAGTTTACACCAGTGCTAGTGCAAAATTCCTAGAACATGTAGGATGGAATAGATTAGAGCAAGATTTAAATAATGAAGTATTTATTGAACCCTACAAAAGGCAGAAAGATGAGATTAGCTATAAGAAGAGTCCAATTAAAGAAGAAGTCCACGAAGAGCAAATAGGACCAGAACAAGAGGAAATAGTTGATCAGGAAGAGTTACATAATCAAGAACAATTAATAAATGAAAGTCCACCTGTAAGTCCTATAATACCTAGACGTACTACACGTGTAACTAGACCACCTGATAGGTATCAAGCAAGTATAGTTTGCCAAGTAACTAAAGTTCCAACTAGTGTAGATGAACTTAGGATGTATCCTGCTAAGGATCAGGAGAATTGGCAAAAGGCAATGGAAAAAGAACTAAATTCATTAAAGGTAATGAAAGTGTATGAAGATGCCAAATTACCTCCAGGAGAAAAATCCATTGGGTGCAAATGGATATTTAAAGTAAAAACTGGAAATGATGGGACTGTTACCCATAAAGCTAGGTTAGTAGCTCAAGGATTTAATCAAACTGCATCTGATTATGATGAAGTTTTTGCACCAAGCCTTAAAGCTACATCTTTAAGAGCAGCATTAGTGTGGGCAGCTAAGAAAAACTATGTTATTAACCATTTAGATGTAGAAACTGCTTATCTACATGCACCATTGCAGCACACTATATATTTAAGAAAACCAATTGCTATAAATGATAATAAAATAAATAGTAATGATTGTTGGAAACTCAAAAAGAGTCTTTACGGGTTGAAACAATCTGGGTTTGAGTGGAACCAATATATTGTGAAAGAGTTAAACAATATAGGTTTTAAATCTGGTTTAGCAGATCCGTGTGTGTTTAAAAGAGAAAATAATGGAACGGTGTCAGTATTGTTATTATTTACTGATGATATTGCTTTAATAACTAAAACTAATAATGAAGCTAATGAGATTATATCATTATTAGCCAAAAAGATAAAAATAAAGCATTTAGGTGAAATTAAAAGGTATCTAGGATTGACAATAAATAAAACAAATAATGGTTTTAAGATATCTCAAGAAGATAAAATTTGCCAATAAATTAAAACTTATAAGATGGAACTTTGTAAACCAGCAAAGACTCCAATGAGTCAAGAAGTTTGCCAAACTAATGATCAAAGTCCCAAATTTGATAAGTCCATATATCAATCTTTGATTGGTAGCTTATCATATATAAGCAATTGGTCAAGGCCAGATATAGCTTATAGTGTAAATCAGCTGGCACGTTTTAATTCAGATCCAAAAGAATGTCATTGGAAATCCTTAAAAAGAATATTGAGATATCTTAAGGGAACAAGAAACCATGCATTATATATAGAACCAAAGGGTGATTTGAGTCTTAGTGCTTATGCAGATGCAAGTTTTGCAACTGATATAAACACTAGAAAATCAACATCTGGTATGGCTATATTATTTGGTAAGACACTAATAGGATGGAGGTCAATCAGACAACAGCATATTAGCTTATCCACGATGGAAGCTGAATTTTCATGTCTGTCATTATTATGCACTGACTTGATTTTCTACAAACAGTTATTGTTGGACATGGGTATAACTGTAAAAGATTCCATTATGGTGTATGAGGATAACCAAGCAGCTATAAAGTTAGCTACTAGTATTGCTGTAAAAACTAGATCAAAACATACTGACTTAAGATATTTGAATGTAAGAGAATCAGTGAAGAATGAACTGATAAAATTGGAATACTGCATGTCAGAAGAAAACATTGCAGACCAATTTACAAAAGCTCAAGGAGCAACTAAGTTTAAAGAAAGTTGCGAAAAATATTTTCTAAAGATGTAAATGATTCATAGTTATTATGTAACCTAAAAGGGGAGAATGTTAGGGATAACATTGTTCACCCTAACTGGTTTAGGTGAAATAATAACTATGAATCATAGTTAGTGTATGTTAGAGTGTATACAGCTTTAACTGTGAAATAGCAATTAAAGGAGTGGTTAAGAAAACAATATAAAAGTAGCAAGACTACGGCTTGCTCTCTCTCTCTCTCTGGCTTTGATGATCCCTGATTACTGCTTGGAATCAAGACTGCATTGCTCAAACGGGAGAGAGAACAAAGGACTGATTTTTAAGTGAACTGACATAGGATATTCTACATGGACTTTGCTAACTGAATACCCCTGAATGGACTGACTACATGGTAAATGAATATTGGACTGTTATTTGACTATGCCATAAACTTATACTGGAATAAACTATATTCTTGATAGCACAAGCGTATCTGTTATTTTTACTGTATGTTAATAAACATACAAGCTTAGCTCACTCATTTATCTGTGTGCCTATCTGACTAACGCTGCACATTCTGTTTAGCTTGTCTACCTAACCCTGGTTGGGGAACCCAGGCTTAACAGGTGCTACTCAGGGGTGCGATTCTACCAGTTCAGACTAGTTCTGTAGAATCAGTTGTAATGATTCTGTGCAGTTCAGAGAACCAGCAAATCATGCCACTGACTGTTCCCCCCCCCCCCCCGCCATGGGATTTCTGCTTTCTAACTAATCTAAATCACTGTTGTACTGCTTTGCCTTCACCCAGGAGGCTTCCCTGAGGCCCAGTCAGGGGTGGTATTCAGGGGATTGGGGGGTGGGGAGAAGTGGCCTGAGAGCAGAGCCACACCTTCCTTAGCACTGAAGCTTCTATTTTTCAGTGCAAACTGCACTGATTGCAGAAAGGTAGATCTGGGGTAAATCTGTGACTCTGCGAGCAACTCAATTTGCTTTGCCTTATTTCGGTAAAAGTTGCATGTGTGTGTGTGTGTGTGTGTGTGTGTATGTATGTATATATATATGTATATATATGTTTTTTTAAGCTTTCGCGGGTACTTACATGTGTGCTGTTCAGCTTCCCTCGGGTATTATCCCACGTCATTGTAGTGCTGTTAAAGTTGTAGCAACATTTCAGCAGAATCTCATCTGCCATCAACAGGCTTCTGTATGGATGTGGGTCTCACAGCTTCTGGTTTCAAATTCGAGGCTGGTCTATTCTGATTGGCTAGTCTAGGTCTGTGTTCACTGGACTTGGAGTTTGATTGATTGGTGTTTCTGGTTTCTTCTGTCTGTTTTGTGGCTTTGATTGGCTGGCAACACTCTGTTCCTGTGTTGCAGGCTTTCAGTGCAGCTTGGCTTCGTGTGAAAGGACGGCTGCTATCCATTAGGAAGCCAGGTTTCACTTGGGTGCCTGGTGGGGGGGTGTTTGAGTTGGAGGCATCAGAGGGAGTCTGTTTGTGCTCAGGTGTTTGTCTGTATTGTGGTGTGGAGATCTTTCTATTTGAGAGTTCAGGCTTCCAAATGATTGACAGTCTACTAGAATCATCTCTTCTATTCATGCTTTCAGGTCTTTTTTCAATCTCTCTGGCTTCTCTGATAATTCTGTGGCTGGGGTTTTCTATAGTGGCTCGGGTTTTAGTGCCATTGAAGTTGATGTTGTGACCTGTGGTTTTCATGTGTTGGACTAGTGAGGAGGTGTGTTCCAGCTTTTTTACTGCATTTTTGTGTTCATCCAGGCAGTTACTTATTCTTCTATTGGTCTGTCCAATGTATGTGGCCAGGCATGATGCACAGGGAACTTCGTATATGCCTTGGTTTTCCAGGTCAATTTTGTCTTTGGGGTTTTTAAGGATGGCTGCTATTTTTTTGTCTGTTTTGAAGGCAGTCTTGATGTGATGCCTGTGTAGTATCTTACTGATTTTGTCTGTAGTACCTCTTATGTAGGGCAGGACAGCTGTTCCATAGGTCTGTTGATCTTCTAGGTCTCTATTATATCTTAGTGTGTCTTTGTGGATCAAGCTAGTGATTTTGTTTTTGTGGAAGCCGTTGGCTGTCAGTACTTTAGTCAGGGTACATAGTTCAGTCTTTATATGTGTCTTGTCTGCCAGACGTTTGGTTCTGGTGATTAGTGTTTTGGCCATGGAGTTTGTCTGTGCTGGGTGGTGGTGGGATTGGGCATTGAGGTAGCAGTTGGTGTGTGTTTTCTTCTGGTATACTGTGTGTCCTAGTGTGCCATCTGTTCTTTTGTAGATTAGTACATCTAGGAATGGTAGTTGTTTGTTTATTTCCGTTTCCATGGTGAACTTGATTTTGGGGTTTGTGCTGTTTAGGTGTGTTAGGAAATTGTTTAGGTTTTCTATTCCATGGTGCCAGATCACAAATGTGTCATCGATGTATCTTAGCCATAGTTTGGGTTTGTGGGTGGCATTTGGGTTTGTGGGTGGCCAAAACACGAATCACCAGAACCAAACGCCAGGCAGACAAGACACATGTAAAGGCTGAACTATGCACCCTGACTAAAGTACTGACAGCCAACGGCTTCCACAAAAACAAAATCACTAGCTTGATCCACAAAAACACACTAAGACATAATAGAGACCTAGAAGATCAACAGACCTATGGAACAGCTGTCCTGCCCTGCATAAGAGGTACTACAGACAAAATCAGTAAGATACTACACAGGCATCACATCATGACTGCCTTCAAAACAGACAAAAAAAATAGCAGCCATCCTTAGAAACCCCAAAGACAAAACTGACCTGGAAAACCAAGGCATATACGAAGTTCCCTGTGCATCATGCCCGGCCACATACATTGGACAGACCAACAGAAGAATAAGTACCCGCCTGGATGAACACAAAAATGCAGTAAAAAAGCTGGAACACACCTCTTCACTAGTCCAACACATGAAAACCACAGATCACAACATCAACTTCGATGGCACCAAAACCCTAGCCACTATAGAAAACCCCAGCCACAGAATCATCAGAGAAGCCATAGAGATTGAAAAAAGACCTGAAAGCATGAATAGAAGAGATGATTCTAGTAGACTGTCAATCATTTGGAAGCCTGCACTCTCAAATAGAAAGATCTCCACACCACAAGCCAGGCAAACACCTGGGCACAAACAGACTCCCTCTGATACCTCCAGCTCAAACACACCCCACCAGGCACCCAGATGAAACCTAGCTTCCTAATAGATGATAGCCTTTTACACGAAGCCAAGCTGCACTGAAAGCCTCCAATACAGGAACACAGTGTTGCCAGCCAATCAAAGCCACAAAACAGACAGAAGAAACCAGAAACACCAATCAAACAAACTCCAAGTCCAATAAACACAGACCAAGACTTCCAACCAATCAGGATGTAGAAAAAAAACATCCTGGCACAGCAATAGGCTAGCCTCAAATTTAAAACCAATGGCTGTGAGAGCCTGACCCAAATACGAACTCAATACAGAAGCCTGATGATGGCAGATGAGATTCTGCTGAAACGTTGCTACAACTTTAAAAGCACTACAATGACGTGGGATAATACCCAAAGGAAGCTGAACAGCACATATATATATATGTTTGTTTTCTTAAGTTTTCGCGGGTACTTACATGTATGCTGTTCAGCTTCGTTCGGGTATTATCCCATGTCATTGTAGTTGTGCTTTTAAAGGTTGTAGTTGTGCTCTTGTAATTGTGCTCTTAAGACCTGAAAGCATGAATAGAAGAGATGATTCCACCAGACTGTCGATCATTTGGAAGCCTGCACTCACAAACAAAAAAATGTCCACACCACAAGCCAGGCAAACACCTGGGCACAAACAGATCTCCCTGATACCTCCAGCTCAAACACACCCCAACCAGGCACCCAGATGAAACCTAGCTTCCTAACAAATGATAGCTGTCCTTTTACTCAGAGCCAAGTTGCACTGAAAGCCTCCAATACAGGAACACAATATTGCCAGCCAATCAAGACACAAAAAAAGCCACAAAACAGACAGACGATATTAGAAACACCAATCTAGCAGAACACAGCAAACTCAAAGACCAATAAATACAGACCAAGACTCCCAACCAATCAGGATGAAGAAAAAAAACCATTCTGGCACAGCGTAGGCCAGCCCCAAATTTAAAAACTGAAATGGCTGCGAAAGTCTGACTCACAGATGAACACAATACAGAAGCCTGATGATGGCAGATGAGATTCTGCCGAAATGTTGCTACAACTTTAAAAGCACAACTACAATGATGTGGGATAATACCCGAAGGAAGCTGAACAAAATACATCTATATATTCCTCCCTTTTCCAGCACCTTAAAGCCACAGGACATAAAATTAATTTTGAGGGAATCAAATTAATCTCTAATACTGAATACTTCAACAAGAGAATAATCAGGGAAGCCACCGAAATAGACAAACACCCCATAACATGAATAAACGGATGATACCTCCCACCTACCAGACATCTGGAAACTAGACCTTATCTATAAACGAGTCCCAGCCACAAAAACCAACACCGGACCCAAAACAACACATGACGCCACCACCAATCTCCCTCACCAGACTCAAGCCTAAACCCATCCCATAGATGAAAGGCAACCACTGTCCAGAAACCAGACCATGGCTGCATCACCAGCAGCCAAACACACCTATCCCCAAACCAAGCAAACTGACACATGCCATGAACATATAGCCAGGTCTCAAACTCGGAGCCAAACCAAAACCTGGAACATTACATCACAGCCATCCGCTCAGGATATCACATCACAGAACTCAGGAGGTTACACCACAAACCTCAGAATATTGCAACACAGCTAACGACCCAGGAGATGATAGCACAAGACCCAGGATGTCACAACAATAGAACTCAGAAGGTCATCACACAGCCCATTACCTAGGTCGTTACAACACAGGAGGCTGATAGACACACAGCCAGTACCTCACCCACACAGGTCCTTACGAAAAAGCCAACCAATCTGCAAACATCAACTCCATCAAGCAATCAAGAAATAACAACACAGCCAACCAGCCTGCTTACAACAGAGCCAGCACACCACACCTCCCCACTAGTATTTATAGAGAGATGGCAGCTCCGATCACACTTTGCTTGCACAAGCACAAAGCCAAAAGCACTAGCCTGAAGATGGTGAGTGGGACCTCATCGAAATCGCCAAGATACTCTCAATCTTACACAGGAAAAGACCTGAACACACCAAAACCTGCATACATATATATGATGCATAACCTGCACATATATTTATATAATACAATATTTTTATAAATATTTACAATATTTACATATAAGCCACACCCACCCAGTCACATGACCACCAAGTCACCCCCATCAGCAAGCCACACCCACCCAGTCACATGACCACCAAGCCACTCCCACAAATTAGGCCATGTCCACAAAACTGGTTGTTAAGAAATTTGAATCCCAACCCTGGTGCTAATTCTGGTTCCAAATAACTTAGTTAGTCAATGACTTGCTTTCCAGCTTTGCCAGGCTGCCTTCCAAGACAGTATAGTCGGTGTTCATCTACAGGGAAAAAGAGAGGATCCTTTGCTCATTCATCGCATTTGGAAACGTGTTGAGATTTAATAGGGGAAAGAGAAATAAGCACAGGAAGTCAGTGAATGGCTGGCTTTGCAAGGTACCATTCTGGGACATATTTCAAATCTTAAGATTATGAATTATTTTGTAGTTTGCCAAATCATAACACAAAATGTGTTGAATATGAACATAGAACTACTCATATTAGAATGTCATTGTACAAATGTATGACACATCCATGTGGGTAATGTTATGAATGATTTTGGTACAGATACACCTCATTTGAAAAGTGATATTATACACCTGCAAAGGTGGATGGATTATGATTCCTTATCATGGAAAACTTAACCAAGGTGTATAAAATCACTCATGGGATGGAGAAAACGGACAGAGAAAAGGTTTTTTCCTCTTTCAACAAAAGATGATCAGGGATCATAGAAAGAAGCTGATTATAAAGAGATTTAGAACAAAGAAAGTGTTACTTTCCAAGGAGCGTAATAAATGGTGTATTTCATGAGTATGAATGCCAAATCGGGTTGCAGCGATCCAAATTAGTAATTTGAAATTTCTGTATCTCTTTGTTGCCATATATTGGCAGTTTGAATTTTTTTAACCCAAATCTTGGTTTCTCTATTTAAAATGACATAAAGCAGATTTGCAATTTTTGGGGGCGGGGGGGAAATGTTTTCACTGATGCAAATGTGCCATGTATTGGATGGTTTAAAACAGGGGTGTCAAACTTGCAATGACACATCATCATGTGACTGACATATTGCAACTTTTTCCCCCTTCTATAACCTGGGGATGGGCATAGCCAGCACTTGACACATCAACCCCCCAGGTCGCGAGTTTGACACCCCTGGTTTAAAAGGCCCGGATGCATCATGGAGGACAAGTCAATCAATGGTCTCCAGTCTTTAAGGTCCAATGTTACCTTTGGGTTGGGAATTATTATAATTTAAACATGAATGCAAATACCGGCCAGCTTCTTTTTTTAGGAATAGCAGGACCATCATCCTGGTCAATGTATTTGAAGAAGGTGGGAGGGTTGTTCATCTGTGCTGTCCTACTCTAGTGTAAGAAAAGACAATAAGCAAGACAAATACTTCAGGCAGCTTGCTTGTATTCTTCCCTATGCAGCAACTGAATGTTGCTGGGACCACACCTAAGAGCAAGGAACAAAACAGAGCTGGGGTAAAAGTAAAGAAATGATGGGTAAAGAAAGGTTAGCAACTTTAATCAATCAGTCTCCTATACTGTAATCAAGGGGTCCCAGTCTTTTTGGAGAACATATTGTATGCGTAATCATAAAATGTCTTCAAAGAGAATCAGAACCAGATACAAAGTCATAGTACCCTCTCTGATCCCTCCTTCTGTAGACTGCTCCATGATGCCCTTGTTTACCTTTGTTCTTTTTCTAGGCAGGTGACCATCCAAGCAAATCACTAAGTTGTTTAAGCTGCCCATCATTTTAAATCTCAAATTTACTAAACATATTTGGGCCCTAGGGACATTTCTGGAAATAAAAGTAATTCTGAATACTGGTACTTTGCTTTGCATCTTTTATTTTTTAAAAAAGGAGGAGGAAGGAGGAAGGAGGAGGAAGAAGAAGGAAGAGGAGGAGGAAGAAGAAGGAGGAGGAGAAGGGGGAGGAGGAGAAGGGGGAGGAGGAGAAGAAGAGGAAGAAGAAGAGGAAAAAGAAGAGGAAGAAGAAGATGATCATCAGCTCGGTAGGACTTATAAGTATTTGAGACACATTGGTGCTTCTGGATGCTGTATCAGAAACCCTGGTTCCTTCATGCATCTCTTTGAACAGACTGGGATTTCAATGAACAAGCTTGACCTGAATTATAGCTAATTTTAAAGCAGTTATTTGACAGCCCCTGGGGTTGTCAAAGGAACTGGCACAGATGAAGTCTGAGTGAAGGAAGAGAAATATCACAACCCCTGCCAGGCTGCATTTGCTTGTAAAGCCTCAAGCAATTCCCATTTCATTCATGCAAGTGTTGTGAAATTATTTAAATATGAGAAGATGATTTATAGACTATCAAGCCCCAAATATGTTATTAAATTCCAGGATCTTCCTTTTCTTTGTCTCAGGCAATAAAAAAACAGGAGCTCTTCGTGTAACTGATAAATGGTACATACCAAAGGAAAAGTATCACCTGTGCATTTTATTAGAATTTGAAGGCAATTTGCAGTTAAACTTTCTTCTGTTAACAATTTTATGCCTCCCCCACACCAACTGCAAGTGTGTAATTACTGAACGATCTGTAGAATTTTAATGAATTCTACCCTCACAATTGAATTGTCATTGCACTGACTTAAAGCTCATCCTTATGTCCCCCTACCTGTGCCTCAAGGATGGCTTGTTGATCATGTCCTCATGATGCACCCTCATCTCAACCCCCAGCTCATAGCTGAGGCTACTTAGCTTCAATTTATCTGATCCAAGAGAGAAAAGCAAGTAAGAGTAAGAATGATAGATATTCTTTCTTCTGAGTATGGGGTGCCATACTTGATCCCAGGAGCAAGTAAGGGCTTCACAGAAAACCAGAGGTGCAGAAAGCCCTTGCTCACGCAACACATTGAGTTCAGACAAAACTAAATCAAGATTACCTTGGGAAGACCCTAGGAGCATTTGCTTGCTATTGGTACCAAATAACACTATTCAACTTGTCAATTTACCTGGCTGATAAGAGACAAAGGAAAATAACAATTATGGGCTGCTAACTTCTGTATTGATATTCTTAGTCATTGCCTTTTGGAAGATGTTTACCCAACCCAGATATCAACCTACCTGCTGACTTCAAGCTAACCTAGCTTTGAAGCAGGAGAACTGTTGAAGAAGATACCCCTCCACTGTTCTCAATCTATTGCTTCCACTTACTCCAGGAGAGGCAAGCATCTTGATTTTCTTTGACAAAGCCATGGTGGAGAGCCGGATTAGGCTAATGGTGCAACATTTGTCCCTTCAGTGGCTGCAGGATAAGGAAAATCTGGTTTCTTAGGACCAGGAATGCTGATAGCAGAGTGGCTGGAAGAAGATAGGGTAGTAAAACTGTTGCGTTCACGGAAGAATGAGACCCGGAGACCAGCGTAACTTCAGCTCTTTTATTTAGTGCAGAAAGTCCGTCTTAACCAGGAGCCGCAGCAGCTCTTTTTACAGAGAAGCTGCTCGTGGCTAGTGGCCAATGACGGCTACTTGTTTTTCCCACCACTTGAACTGGCCAATCACAGGCTAGCTATTATTGGCCAATCAGCATCGAGAAAAGGAACCAATCAGCTTTGAGTATTCTTGTCCAATAGGAATAGCCTATTTGGAGTATGTTAATATGGAACACCCCTCCCCTCTTGGTATGGTCCTTCCGTACATAGTCACGTAAGTAGACGGGGCTTTTAGGTTGCCTAGTTGACTTGCGCAGTTGAGTTGTGTCATCATCTTCAGCGGGTTTGGACGGGATCGCTGTTTCTCACGTCCTTCTCTGTGGAACCTCCTGGAAGGTGGAGTCAGCCCTGCCGCTCCTGCCCGGCCTACTTGGGCTAGTAGAGTCGGCTCGGCTGCTCCCTTTCAAAACGGCATCTAGGTCTTCTTGTGCCTCCTGCTCCTCTTCGCCGAAGACTTCTGCGGGTAGGTTATTGTTTTTACTTGCATATATTTGCGAATATTGTTTATTGTATATATTTTGATTTTATGGGGTTTCTTTTTCTACCGGAGGGTTCTCCCCCTTATTTGTTATTGAGGGATCTCCCCCTTCTCTGGTTGGCCTATTGATATTTTGTGTGCTGTTTGTGCTGTTTCTGGTGTGTGTGTGAGTTGTTCTTCGTGTCTGGGTGTGTCAGTGATGTGTTCTAGCGTTCGTGATTGTAACTGGTCAATGTGTCTCCACCAGGTTCTGCCATCGTCTGTGTCTAGTCTATAGGATCGAGGTCCTGTTATTTGCATTATTTTCACCGGTCGCCACAGTGGGTGGCCGGTGAGATTTTTTGCATAGACTAAGTTTCCTGGTTCAAATGTGTGGTATTTGCTGGAGGAGTCAGTTGGATTTTCAGCAGCATATGTTGGGTGTAACCTATCTAATTGTGATCGTAATTTTTTGCCCATTAGTAATTCTGCTGGGCTTTTATTTGTAGTAGAGTTTGGTGTTATGTGTTGTATGGTGAGCATTTTCTCAATTTTTTCATGAGTGTCCCTGCGTCTAATTTATCTAAAGTTTCTTTGGTATACCGGACCATGCATTCTGCCTTTCCGTTCGTTGGCCTGGTGCTGTCAAAGCATGTCTTATGCCATGTTCAGTGAGGAATTTTTCAAATGGTAGTGCAGTAAACTGTGGGCCATTATCTGAGACGAGCAAATCCGGTAACCCGTGTGTGGTGAATAGTTTTCGCAGTTGTTTAATAACTGCTTCTGTGGTGTTCGAGTTCATGAGGCTTACTTCTAGCCAATTGGAGTAAGCATCTACTATGATTAAAAATGTATGTCCTTTTGTCAGCCCCATGAAATCTATGTGGATTTGTGACCATGGGCCCCTTGGTGTTTCCCAGTCTAGGATAGGTGCTGAAGGGGGTACAGGTCGGGATTTTTGGCATTTCCCACAGGTTTCAACCCATTTCCCAATATCCTTGTCCATCCCTGGCCATCATACATAGCTCCTGGCCAGGGATTTCATTCGTACAATGCCCGGGTGACCTTCATGCAACATGCACAGGATTTGTTCTTGTAATGGTTCTGGTATTACTACCCGATCACTCCACAGAATGCAACCTTTTAGCAATGACAGTTCAGTTTGCCTATTCTTGAACGGTTTAAAAGTAACGTCTGTCTCGTTTTCCGGTCACCCTTTTCCTACCCAGTTTAAAACTTGTGACAAGGTTTTGTCTCTTGCGGTCATTCTCGCAATGTCAGCCGCGGTTATTGGTAGGTTTGACAGAGTCTCAATCTGTAGGGTGGATGTGGTTAGTGCCAGATCAGTTTCTAGGTCTGGTAGGGGAGTGCGGCTCAACGCATCAGCGTGGGAAATGTCTTTACCGGGTCAGTGGATCAGTTTATAGTTGTAGGATGCAAGGAACTTGGACCACCTTGTCATTCTTGGGGATAGTATATTTGGGGTGGCTCTGTTTCCAGCTAGTATTCCCAATAGGGGTTTGTGATCTGAAACAAGGGTAAAAGTTCTACCGTAAAAGTATTCGTGGAACCGTTTGATGCTGGATATTGCCGCTAATGCCTCTCTGTCCAATTGACTATAGTTTCGTTCAGTTTTTGAGAGTGTTTTGGAGTAGAACGCGATGGGTGCTTCTCTCCCATCAGGCAGGATGTGGCTAAGTATGGCTCCGAAGCCGAACGGTAATGCGTCGCAGGTGACTGTTAATGGTAATGTCTTGCTGTATTGCATCAATACCGAGTCAGAGGTGATTAGGTCTTTTATACCTCTGGAATGTTGTCTCTTCACCTCGTCCCCAGGTCCAGGTGGCTATCTTGTCCAATAGCCTATGTAGTGGTTCTGCCGTTGTTGCCTTCTGTGGCAGAAAAACATTGTAAAACTTTATAAGTCCCAAGAATGCTTGCAACTTTACCTTGTTTTTAGGTCTAGGCGCTTCTTTGATTGCCTTAATTTTTTTCTCTGTGGGGTGGATGCCCTCTTTATCGATTTGGTACCCCAGGAATTTGACTTTCGATGTGGCCAATTTACACTTTTCTTTTTTTACCTTGAGTCCCACCTTTTGGAACCTTTGTAACACCACTCTGAGACGGGCTTCTAGTTGTCTCTTGTCGCTAGCTGAAACTAACAGTATGGGACTACTCTTTTTATCCCTTGTAATAATCGCTCCATTAGGCTTTGGAACACCCCTGGGGCTACGCTGACTCCGAATTGCAGACTTTTGCATTTGAAGGCTCCTTTATGAGTCATAATCGTTTGTGCCTCTGCTGTTTCAGGGTCTACTAGCAATTGTTGATATGCTTGGGCAAGGTCGAGCTTTGAGAAGACCTTGCCTCTCCCCAATGAGTGTAGTAGATGTTGCACTACTGGAACAGGATACACACTTTGTTGTAATGCATGGTTTAGGGTAGCCTTATAATCCCCACAGATTCTCATGGACCCATCCGGCTTAACTGGAGTCACTATTGGGGTCTCCCATTTGGCATGATCAATCAGTTCCAAAATGCCTTGTGCTATTAGTTTGTTTGGTTCTTCATCAATTTTGGGTTTTAGTGCAAAGGGAACTCGCCTCGCCTTCAGCCTAATTGGAGCTATTATTGGGTCTAAATTAAATGAGATAGGGGACCCTCGGTACTTGCCTAATTTTCCATCGAAGATGTCCTGGAACTCTCTCATCAGGTTCTCCTCCCAGTCTGCGTCGGCGATGTGGTTAATGCCGGTCACTCCGATTCCTAGAGGTTTGAACCACTCGAGTCCCAATAGGCTTGGTCGGTTTCCATCTACGATGGTTAGAGGCAAGGTTTTCTGGTGTTCTTTGAAAGTTATCTGGAAGTGTCCAAGTCCGACTACCGGTATTCTGTTTCCTTGGTAGTCTTTTAGGATTAGTGATTGGTGTTCTAGTTCAGCTCTGCCAATATGTGGTACTAGTTTTTTAATGGTATCCCATGATACCATCCATAGGTACGATCCGGAATCAACCTCCATTTTACATTCTTGGTCCTTGATCCAGACTGCCACATGTACTTTTCGGCCATTTGTTGCGTTAGAGTGACCGATGGTGATGATTTGGTGTGTTTCCTCTTTCCTTTAGCTCTCGTTTAGTCGCTTGCCTTTGCTTTCGCAACTCTCATGGCTCCACGTTTGCTTCTCTTTATTTCTTGATGGTGTGTTGTCCCTATGTCTGGGGCTGTAGCTTTTTCGGTTTCGGCATACTCGTGCAATGTGACCCCATCTCTCGAAGTACCGGCACACGGCATGTAAGAACCAGCACTCAGAACGGGGGTGGTCTCCTTTGCACCTGGCACACTGAAACCCCGACTTACAACCTTTCTTCAGTCGTTGATCTCATTTAGCCTGGAGTCTGTGGATCTCCTCTTCACCATCATCGTCGATTTCGGATGATCCACTGTCTGTGTAGTGTGCGCTCTCTGACTTCTTCTCGGTGCTCTGGCTCATTTCAGTCAGTGTCTTGGATGAATTGGCATTCATCTGTTGCATCTTTGCCACTGATATTTTGGGTGCTTCTGCTGCTGTGGCTTCAGCAATAGCCTCAGTAACTGTAATCTTTGGCCGGGTTAGTAACCGGCTTTGTAGGATGAAATATCTTAGTCCGAGGACCACACGATCCTCATGGCTTCGTCCATGTTTAGGAATTTGTATGCCCCTCCAATGTCCCTGAGAGCCGTTACGAAGTCTGCGATGCTCTCACCTTCTCTCTGGTCTCGTTTGTAAAATTCGTGTCTCCGAATAAGGCTGGAGACGGTCGGTGTGTAGTGAGCCTTCAGCAGCTTCTCTAGATCTGGCCAGGCCATCTGTTTCACATCTTCTGGTTTTGCCTGTGCCTTGGCCATCTTGAACACTGTGGGCCCACAGTGCGCCAGGAACACAGCTCTTTTTCGGTTGTCTGAGATTCCTTGTCGACCGTTACTTTCCAGGAACATGAGGAATCTATCGATGTAGGATTCCCAGTCCTCTGTTGCTGGATTGAATGGTGTGGGTGAGAGTTGGTTCTGGCCATTTCGTCTGCTCGGTTATCAATGCCACGTGCTCGACTGGTCTCCTCTCTCAGTATTTCACCTTCATCGCCAGTGTTGTGTTCGCGGAAGAATGAGACCCGGAGACCAGCGTAACTTCAGCTCTTTTATTTAGTGCAGAAAGTCCGTCTTAATCAGGAGCCGCGGCAGCTCTTTTTATAGAGAAGCTGCTCGTGGCTAGTGGCCAATGACGGCTACTTGTTTTTCCCACCGCTTGAACTGGCCAATCACAGGCTAGCTATTATTGGCCAATCAGCGTCAAGAAAAGGAACCAATCAGCTTTGAGTATTCTTGTCCAATAGGAATAGCCTATTTGGAGTATGTTAATATGGAACAAAAACCTATTTGCAAAGCAATAGAGGCACTGTTGTTGTTGAAGAAGAAAATATTAAGTGGCAATTGCAATAAAGTATTGCCTAGCTCTCTGTGTTGGGATATCTCCTTCCTGCAACTAACTTAGGGTTTTCATTCTCTCCTTTCTCCTTCTACTCCTTCCTACAAAACACCCAGATAAGACTTCAGGAAAACAATGGATTCAGAGAAGTAGTTGGTTAGAAGGACAGATTAGATGCAGATATTTTGGCAGGGGGTTACTGACTGAAAGGCCCTGTCACACTGACCAACGGATGCAAAACATTTGTAAAAAGGACACAGCGGACGAGAAAAATGTTCCATGCATTGTTATCCGCTCTCAAAAGGGGCAAAAATTTGCATAAGCAGAGTGGATAACACAGAAAGGAACGGACGGGGGGAGGATGAAGAGCGGATGGAAAGCGGATGCAGAACAGAAGCCTAGCAGATGGAAGCAGATGGAAGCGGATGCAGAGCGGATGCAGAGCGGATGCAGAGAGGATGCGTAGAGGATGCAGAGCAGATGCGTAGCGGATGATGTGGATGCATAGCTGCATCTGCTTTCATCCTTTCTCCGTCCGTGCTACTAATGCTGCGCATCCATTCCGCTTCCTCCCTGTGTCCGTTTACCGCTGGAACGGATTTGAGTTGCGCGGATGTGCAGAGGATGCCTAGTGGATATAGCAGATGCGTAAAGAATGCAGAACGGATGTCCCCCGTATGCCTAGCGGATGCAGAACGGATGCATTGGATACATTTTCCGCTCAAAAGTTTTGAGCAGCTCAAAACCTTCTGAGCGGATGAAATGTCAATAGACGGATGCTGGACGGATAGAGAAGAAGCAAAACGGAGGCAGTGAGTACAGAACGGAAGCATCGCGTTAACCAATGGATGGCAAGTGTTTTTCTCCGTTTTACATCCTCTTTCCATCCGTTGGTGCAGTGTGACAGGGGCTTTAAGAACAGCAAGACAGAAAAAAAGAGTCCTTAAGAAAGATGGATGGAAGGGTAGGGCTACATGAACTCCAAAGTACCTTCCAATCTTTATATTCTATGAGTCATATTTCTGGGAGTCAAACTTCCACTTATGAGACCAATAGCATCATGGAGAGATTTAGTCCTTTCTTTTTTTAAGGTTGTAGCAAAAATCGCTTCATTCACAGGGCTTTTTGTATCTTGTTGAATCCCTCTTCCCTGTCACTTTAAAGTTTATATGAGCATTGTTATTTCTGGAAATAAGGACCTGGGCAATTGTTAAGCAATCAGGGACTACTATTTTCTTTGTTGGATTACAGGAACATGACAGGAATTAGGATTACAGGAACATGACAGTCCAGTGATATATAACTAAAGGCCCCTCACATCAGACCTGGACATAAACTGTTTCAACTTCTTCCCTCAAGAGGATGCTTGTTTTGCAAGCCAAAACAACCTGACACAAGGACAGTTTTTCCCCATGCCATCACTCTGCTAAACAACTAATTCCCACAACACTGTCTTATAAACATCTAGTAGGGCTATATTACTATTATCCTTCTCCTATTTCCTATTTCCTATTACCTATTTCTTTAGCATCTTATGACTAATACTTTGCTGTATGTATCTTGTGATTTATGTTCATTTCTTTTATTTAGTATCCTATGACTGTCACTGAGTATTGTATCTTATGATTTATGATGATATTATTTTATGATTATGATCATGATTATCACTTGTTGCTTGTATGTGCACTGAGAGTTTATACACCAGAGACAAATCCCTTGTCTGTCCAATCACACTTGGCCAATGAAGAATTTTATTCTGTTCTATTCTATTCTATTCTATTCTATTCTATTCTATTCTATTCTATTCTATTCTA
>BLBF01000002.1:27256907-27296449 GCA_015471245.1 Laticauda colubrina
TCCTGAACACACCATCCCCTGTTGTACTCTCGGGGCCAAGCACCCCAGTGGCGCCTCAGACCAGCACTCCAGCCACAGCCACCTCCACAGTCCCTGGCCGCTCGACAGCTGAGACCATGGACATGCCTCAGAGTGACTGAGAATAGTGTCAGAGACTGAGATGTTACCTGTTCACTTTATCTTTGCTTAAGACACTTTACTTGGTTCATTTTGCTTTTTTCATAAAGTCATACAGTTTATTTAAGACAGTTATTAATAAAGGTTATCTTTGCTTCACACACTTGATTCATTTTATTTACTTCATAAAGTGTTGGTGAAAACTTTGAAAAAAGGGTTAAGCCTTTGCATGCTTGTGGGATAGTAAGGATTGTTGTGGGATAGTAAGGATTGTTGTGGGATGGGTAAGGATAGTTGTGGGTTGGGTGAGGATAGTTGTGGGATGGGTAAGGATAGTTGTGGAATGGGTAAGGATAGCTGTGGGATTGATAAACTTACAGTGCAAGCATAGTGGGACTGTATGGACCACCCTCCCAGCTGCCACACATATGGCCCTTTTTATCAATAACAATTTATTCATTGATCAACATATTTCAAAATAAACAAAGCTCTTTATTAATGCCCTATTCATTGTAGGGCCACTCAACATACATGGCACAATCTCATCAGTGTTATGAGACAGGCTCAAGGAAGCATCCATTAAGCATCTACCATCCTGTCTTGCCACTCCACTGCTCCAGCTGGGGAGTTGCACCAGTGTTTCAGGAGGTTGCACTGCTTCCCTTCACATGAAGCTCTGTTGGGGCCTTGTACATCCACAGTGTCTATCCGGTTTCATCTTTGCCTCCATTCACCAGGCTCCATGTCCCCATTCCCTTGTTGACAGTCCACAAGCCTGTTCTGCAACACTGGGTAGCGGGTGCGCATGAGATTGTGCAGGATGCAGCAAGCTTCCACGATGCTCCTCACAGTCCCTGGGTGATGCTGCATGGTGGTGAGAAGTACCTGGAACCTGTTGGCCAGGATGCCAAAGGCGTTCTCCACCACCCATCCTGCCGTGGGGGTTGCGTTCCAGCCCATCCTTGAGGTCACTGGCATTGTATACCTGGCTATCTGAAGCTGACCCGTTGCCTGAAGCATCGATGTAGATGAACTTGTAGTCAGCATCAACCATGGCAAAGAGGATGATACTGAAGAAGCCCTTGTATTTGTGATAAGAGGACCCTGAGTTGGCTGTAGCTTTGCAGGCCACGTGCTTCCCATCTATGGCTCCAAAGGTGTGGGGAAAGTTCCACCTCTGATACCACTGTTCTTTAGGTTTCCTCCAGCCTTCTTCAGTGGTGGGGCACTGGAGGAGCTCCACCATGTATTCTTTGATGATGGCCTGCACCACTTCTCTGACCACTTTGCTGATGCCTTGTGTGGCACCCTCCAGGCATGCTGCATGTTTCTGTATGTGGTCCCAGAGGCCAGGTGGCGCAGAGTCAGTGCCACCTTCCATCCAGGGTCCAGGCTGGGACGGAAGTTGGTGCTCGGCTTGGTCAACCCGGGTCTCAGATGCTCAACAAGTTCGTCAAACATGGCTGGTGGCATCCTCATGAAGTGCTGGAATGCACGAGTGTCTTCATTCCTCAGCTCCACCATCAGCTTGTCATACAGTCCAAACTCCACTCTTCTCCCGATCCATCGTCGGACCCACAGAGCTCTTGGACGTCTCCTTCTTCTCCTTGCGTAGAAAAGGTGAAACAGTCTGAACAGGGCTTGGTTCTCGTGTTGAATGATCGCAGCTACCATAAGGAGTTTGTGATGATCCATGGTGGAGATCAATGGATGATGTGGAAGAGCAAGACCAAGGGTGAAGAGGTCTGTACACCAAGGCTGCTGGACTGATACTGAGATCCAGGTGATTTCCTCCCCCTTTTTATAGGAAATATCAGTTTTCTGCTAGGTGTCCTTCCACATACTCTAGGCATACTCCAGACATCCTAAATATCTGAGATATGTCCCATATATGAACGTTTTGTCTGTTTTAATGCTTTATATACGAGATGCATCAGCTTCCATCCTTTCTATTTCCGTGCTACTAATGCTGTGTGGACGTTCCGTGTACCTTTCGCTTCCTCCCTCTTTCCGTTTTCAGCTGCAGTGGATGTGAGTTGAGGGGATGGCCAGAGGATGCCCAGAGGATACAGCGGACGTGTAACGGATGACAATGGACATAGAACGTTTGTTGCCCATATGTGTTGCGGATGTACATCATACGCGGCGGAAAGTTCATCCACTCAAAAAGTTTTGTGCAGCTCAAAACTTTTTGAGTGGATGAAATAGTAGATGGATGTTTGATGGATAGAGCGTATGAAACACATATGCAGCGAGTACACAATGGATGCATCGTGTTTTCCAATGGATGGCAAGCTTTTTTGTCCGTTTTACATCCTCTTTGCATCCGTTGGTGCAGTGGGACATGGGCTTTAGTGAAGACACTTGCCTCCCTCTCGGAAGGTTAAATGTTCAATCCGAAGTAGCAGCAAATGTTTCTCAGGGCCCAAAGTAAAAATATTTGCTGTGAACTCTATGTAAGTGTCAGGAAGGGTATCCAACCAGCAAATGCTCAGCTCCATTTAGTCTCCCAACACTACCCCAAATTAAGGGATTATGGGGTTGTATGAAGAAAAAAAAAAGTGGGCAATCAGCTGCTTCTTAGATGTTTTGTTCCCAAATTGCCTGAGTTTTGCATTTGTTGGCTGGAGTTTTTGGGAGATATCCTTCAAAACTTCTGGAGAGGCATAACAGAGTATCCTCTACCCTCAGATTAAACCTAGAGAAAGCCAAGTTGAAATATTTTTTCTGGTATGAAGATTTGGTGCGGGGTCAGTCACTTTCTCTCAAACCTCACCTGAATTACCAGTTTCTTTGTCTTTGGATTCTTTGGCAAAAACTCAAATACAAACTCTGTTGTTGGGATTTTGATTGTCAACATTTCATTTCTTTATGAATATGAGGCAAGGAATTAGACAATAATCTTCAAAGATAAAGAAAAATAGTTATCTGGGAACTCTGCTCTAGTGTCTTCCTAGTATAAATTCCATTCGCTGGCTGAGGAATTCTGGGGTTGAAGTTCAAAAGTCCTAAAGTTGCCAAGGTTGGAGACCCCTGGTATAGACTGTTTTTCAACCTCAGCAACTTTAAGTCAGGCAGACTTCAATTCCCAGAATTCCTCAGCTATGGTGTAGATAACAATACAAGCAGCTTTAGCTCAATATGGAAGAATAAATTTTTGGCAATCAATCAAAAAAAGTAGCTCCCAATAAATAGCTTGGTGTCTGTCTGTCTGTGAAGGTTTTTTTTTAAAGTGTAGCTGAAAAACCCTGGACCTTTTAACAAGAGCAGCCACTTGAGAGGAAGCTGATAGCTATAGATAGATGAGTTGTGTCATCTACCAAGCTTGAAAAAAAGTGCCAAATTCTTAACACTTCTTAATGATTAGCAGGAGACTTCAATTACAGTTGAAAACAATCCAAGAGGTTTGCTCATCTCTGGCGCTATTTGGATACAAAATAGGAGACCCCTTGCATTTATACATTTATACTGCTTAATGGCTAAGGTATTATTTGGTGAATAATTCAGCTCTGGCTCATCCCCCTCTGGGTTTGACTTAACAGGAGAACAGTCTCAGAATTCAAAGAATGATATTTTATTTTGCAGTATTTCTTCTTTGTATTCGCCAGCTTTAATTAGAGCAGCGCCCTCTTGCGACAGAGAAATCAAAATGCAACATCAACAGTGTGGCTGGATTGAGGGAGGGGCTTTGTTTCTAATATTGCCATATTTTCCCATTAGAAATATTGCATGGGAGGACAAGGAGAATGCAAACTAGAGGATAATCATTTGAGAAAGGCAGAATTTAGTGTATCTCAGATCTTTCGGCTGTGAAATAATCCTGGCTGCAATGCAAGCCCTGACCTCATCTCCATCTGCTGCAGAAGAAACCTGCTGTGAGTTCATGCTATCACCATGATCAGGTGCTGCTTATGTTTGAAACTATTAGTGATCTGGACATTAGGAGAAGACAATATGTAGATCTGTAAA
Organism: Laticauda colubrina; assembly: GCA_015471245.1. Lineage (NCBI taxonomy): Eukaryota > Metazoa > Chordata > Lepidosauria > Squamata > Elapidae > Laticauda > Laticauda colubrina. The sequence goes on from BLBF01000002.1 coordinate 27,260,994, forward strand.
TGGTGGAAAGCAACTTGTAAATGAAGAAAAACTATCAAGGCCAAGGACACTGGTATCAAATCTGGACTTCCAAACTTCACAGAAGTACTAGATGACAGCAAAGAGATCCTCTACATTTTTTATAGCCCAATGGGATGGGCTACTTACTTCTTCACATGTCTGCAGTTTGGAAGTCCTTGCTACCATCTTTTGGTCATGTGTATGTTTGCAGCATCTCTATTCTGGGTCAGGAGACTTTAGAAAATTTAAGTGAAAGGATGGTTACCACCTAGTCCTCGTTTGAAATTGTGCTTTGGGGCTGCAGAAATCCACATGACCATCAGATAGAAGGGTTTTCAATTACTTTTCATTCCCATTTGTTCATTAATTAGATTTATATTTTTCATTCATGAGCACAGAGTGTAGTGTATTCCACTATGTACAATAGAATAGAATAGAATAGAATAGAATAGAATAGAATAGAATAGAATAGAATAGAATAGAATAGAATAGAATAGAATTCTTTATTGGCCAAGTGTGATTGGACACACAAGAAATTTTTCTTGGTGCAAGTGCTTTCAGTGTACATAAAAGAAAAGATACATTCATCAAGTGTCAAGAATCATAAGATACATCACTTAATAATCGTCATAGGGTGGTGTTCCCCCCTTTCTTTCCCTCCCCCTGGTAACAGCCCTGTTGAGATAAAAGATGAGGATTGCAATGGTTATCTGAATTTTTGTAGGTCAGATAGAAAAGGATAAAACTGTGGTCAAAGGGTTTTTGGGAAGTAAGGGAAAATAAGTTTTTTAAAAGTGGAAGTAGCGATATTATTATGTCCTGTTAAGCAGTATTTCATGATTTGCCATGCTGTTTATAGCAGCCATATTGTGAATAGATTGCTGGCCATATCGGGACACAACCTTCTAGCACTAAATGCACCCATCGCCTCAAAGATTGTTTATCTGTACTTTGGAGTCTCCAATGTTGAACTCACAGATCAACTTGTTCTTGTCCATTATGAGCATATTATTAGCTATCACTAGGCAATGTATGAACATTTTAAAAATTGCAGTCCTGCCTTCAGGCTAACAGCCTAATAAGCATAGTGCTATAAAAGACTAGAAGGGAGGAAAAGCAAAGTTAGCCCTGTGTTGTTTTGTTGTTACTGGCAGAAACAGTGAGTTAACTTCTCTCCATGTGTAGTATCTCTTGGAGTAGAAGACTGCAAAGCCGGGTGTAAAATACACTATTTTACTGTTCAGGCAGATAAACAGATCAGAGGCTGTTAATGTTTCAAAGTCAGTCCAAGTCGTTTGAAATGAACTTGAAAATAAAATGGTAGCCACCAATTTAGACATGCTGCAATGATGCCATTTAATCTGTTATTGCAGATAGCAACATAATAGGCACATTCTGAACCAATGGCCCTTTTCTTCAAAGGCAGCCCTACTTAATCTACATCAGAGCAGATGAACCTATTTGGAATTAATTGCTAAACTGAAAATTCTGATGGCATTTTTTGTTTAAAAATCAAGGGGGAATTGGAGCTAAGGGAGGGGAAAACCACCTCAGAAATCTAAATCTGAAATGGTAAAGAAATCAAGATATCCTCAGGACTCAGGTTGATTAGATCATACAACATGGCACATTTTCTACCAAAATAAACCCCGTAGATAGACACAGACAGAATTTCTGTCCATTTCTGCCATTTCTATTTCTATGATTGACCAATAAACCCTATAGGGTAAAAATGTTCTTCCATTTGGAATGATATCACATTGTTTAGTACAAATGGGAAAAGATGTAGTACAAATTATAGAGTTCATAATTTTAATAATTCCAGATATTCAGTATCATGCTACGATAACTTCTGTAACATTGCATCCAGATACTTTTGTCTCCTACAAAAAAAATACAAACTGATATTTCTACTCTCTTGTGAACACATTGACCAGCCTTGTACTTGTCTTTTTGTTCCATCCAGCTCAGCATAATCGTCTTTTACTTATCAGATCTTACCGAATCTCTTTCTCAGTTTTGAAATTATTAAACGGAACCTGAGCTTGAAGAATGCTGCATGCATATTAAAAAGCATGAAAAGCAAAATGTATTTGATGATTAAAATTAGGGATTTTTGCAATGATCTGTAAAGTCTTTTTTTTTTTTTTTTGGTTAAGTTTTATTGATTTTTAAGGATAAACAAAAACAAAAAAACATAAAAACATCCAACTTCCTTCCATAAGTGTACAAACAGTGAGTCGGTTAGTTTACAATTTTTTTGTGCATCAATTTCATAGTCTCATTTACAGTTACATTACATAATAACTCATATTATCAGTCAAAAATTGAATATCCTAGTATTATTATTAATCAATCATTTGACTATAATTTTGTTCATTCATACTTTGCGAGATCACTATACTTTACTTAGTTTATTTTATAACAATTCATATAGTCCTCCCAAATCTATTCTAAAAACATTTTATATATGTAATAATAATAAAAAAAGAAATACATCTTTATATATTCATTATTTTCTATACTTCTACATATTCTATTACTATATTTTGTTATCTAGCCATTGATAGAAAAGGTCCCAAATTTTGTAAAATTGTTTATCCTTTTGTTCTCTAATTTCAACTGTCAATCTACTCATTTCAGCACATCAGTACCTGTCAAAAACTTATCTAAATCAGTCAATTTATTATAGAAACCTTCTGTTTTAAAGTCTTTTTCATACCTTGAATGTATTTGCGCATAAGAAAATCAATTCATCTTCATACCTTGTTCCTTTAGTTTTTGCATCGATTTAAGTTCACCCTTTTCATTCAAAATTTTACCATATCTAACCGTTTGTTCCTTCTTATATGTTATAGGATAAGAAAATGCTTCAATAGTCGATAACCAGACTGGAGTTTTCATATAACATTGTCTTGTAATCTTCTCCCAATTTAACCACAGAGATTCCCGTATATGATGTCTTCTAAAATAACCCTGTATTTTAGTTCCCTTATACCATAAAAAGGCATGCCACCCCAACAACAAATCATGTCCTTCTAATGACAACAATCTAGTATTTCTTAATGTTATCCATTCCACAATCTAGTATTTCTTAATGTTATCCATTCCTTAACCCATGTCAAGTTTGTAGCTTGGTAGTACAACTCCCAATTAGGCAGACCAAATCCTCCACTTTATTCTTGCTTTCTTACCTTGCCATATATATTTCAACACAATTTTGTTTAAATCTTCAAAGTAGTCCTTTCCAAGCCTAATTAATATTGTTTGAAACAAATATAGAATTCTGGGTAAAATACTTATTTTGATTGTTGAAATTCTCCCTATTAGTGACAATTGTAGGTTTTCCCATTTCGTCAAGTCTAGTGCTATCTGTTGTTTAAGTTTAATGTAACTGTTCTCTTTTAATGTACTACATCTTGCTGTCAAATGTATCCCCAAGTACTTAACCTTATTTGTGACTTGAATTTTCAATACATCTGCCAATTCTTCTTTTTGTCTTAGTAACATATTCTTTGTCAAAATCTTTGTCTTATCTTTGTTTATTTTCAAGCCGGCCACCTTGCCATATGCCTCTATCTTTTCCAATAGTTTTGGTGCTGTTTCTAGAGGGTCTTCTAAATTAAAGGCCAAGTCATCCGCAAAAGCTTGCAATTTAAATTCTTCTTTTTAATTTTCATTCCTTTTATACTCTTTTCGTCTCTAATGTTTCTATTTAACACTTCCAGAGTTAATATGAATAGCAAAGGTGATAGTGGGCAACTTTGTCTTATACCTTTTCTTATATTGATAGAGTCTGTTAATTCTCCCTCTATCATTACCTTTGCCATTTGCTTATAATATATGGCTTGTATTGCTTGAATAAATTTTCTGGCAAAGCCCATCTGTTCCAATAATTATAACATGAATCTCCAGTTCACATTATCAAATGCCTTTTGTGCATCTAAAAATATCAAAGCCATTTGTTTTTCGGGGTGAGCCTTATAATATTCCAAAGTGTCCAATATTACTCTCATATTATCTTTAATTTGTCTCTTTGGCAGAAATCCATTTTGGTCAGAATTGATAAAATTATTTAAATATTTTTTGAGTCTCTCTGCCAATATTGAAATGAATATTTTATAATCTGCATTTAATAAAAAAAATTGGTCTATAATTCTTAATTTGTAATGGATATTCTTTTGGAATAAGTGTAATGTAGGCTTCTGACCATGTTTTAGGTATCTTCTTCTTTAGCATAACTTCATTCGTGACTTCTAGCAATGGAAGGTTCAGCGATTCTTGTAATGTTTTATAAAATTCTGCTGGAAGTCCATCTGGGCCTGGTGCCCTCCCATCATTTTGTTTCTTAAGTGCTTCAGTTAACTCCATCATGGTTATATTGCTTTCTAACATTTTTTCAGTCTCTTTAGGTATCTTAGGTAGATTAGCATTCTGTAAATACTGTTTAACTCTTTCCTCATCAATATTCTCTTGCTCATATAATTTCCTATAAAAGTCTCGAATGATTTCCTTCTTCTCTTTATTGCTGTGGCAAACTTGACCTTGATCATCTATTAATTGCGGTATTTTCCTTGATTCTTTTTCCTTTCTCAATTGGTATGCTAACCATCTACCTGGTTTGTTTGCATCCTCAAAATAATTCTGTTTAGCACTTCTAATTTTCTGTGCTAATTCTTCTTTCTCTGTTAAACTCATTTTATGTTTAATTGTATCCAGTTTAGCTTAATGTCTTTTTTCTGTGGCGTTTTCTGTCGTTCTTTTTCGAGTCTTTTATACTCATCTTCTAAAACCTCCGTGGCTTGCCTTTTCCTAATGTTCCTTTTCCTTGTGTAGTCTATTATCAAGCCTCTAGCATATGCCTTCATTGTGTCCCATACATTCTGGATTGAAGTGTCTTCTTTTTTATTTTCTCTAAATAAAAAAACCAATTCTTTCTCCATCCGCTGTATAAAATCCTTCTCCTTTAGAATAGTATTATTTAACATCCATCTCGATCTTCCTTTTTGTCCTTTCCATTTAATTGTCATTGGATTGTGATCTGCCCAAGTACTGGTTTCGATATTTGTTTCTTGAATATTAGATATTAATTCTGTTGAAGTCCCAATCATATCTATTCTGGACCATGTTAAATGTCTATTTGAGTAAAAAGTGTATTGATTGGTTTTAACATTTCTTTCTCTCCATATCTCTTTTAAATTTATTTCACCTATCATTTTAAAAAAGGATTTGGGGAGAGTCTTCCTATTTTGCTTTGTTGTTGTTGTTGTTGTTGTTGTTGTTGTTATATAGTCCAGTTTATTGTCTACAATTTCATTGAAATCTCCCATCATAACTATATTGCCATAGTCCAATTCTATTATTTTCATGTGTAGTTTTTTATAAAATTCTTTTTTATAAAATGATTTGTAAAGTCTTATAGTAAATTAAAAATAATTTAAACTTTCTGCCAGATATCTCATTCCATATTTGGGGTTTCACCAGGTATTTCCTTCTCCTGGTTAAGTATGGGTTTCACACAACATCTCCCCAGCCTGAGGGCCTGAAGGATATTTCTCATGTGATGGAACTGAAAAGTAGAAAATGAAGAAGAATGTTTCCATTCTTATTCCTTCCAGCCAATGGCTGGTGCAAGTACATATGTCTATTCCAATATCTGCATTTTGTTGCAGAGACAATATCATGTCCTGCCCTTCATGTAGATATCATCCCATTGCAGGTATTCATCTGCTCCAGTGTTCACCAAGTCCTCTGCAGCAAATCTGGAAAGCATAGAGAGAAGATAGGATGTAGAACTGGTGATTGGCTCAGACTCGGGATGTTTCTATGGATGCAAATGCAGTTTGTCAAAAAAAAAAATTCTTGCAATATGATATAGAAGCAAGCTTTTATTTTAAAGTGAGAGTGCCTGAATATTTTAGCACGTACATTGTGATTTCTGGCCTCCTTCCCACAGCCCATTTTACTGGGATGACTGCAGTTAGGGTGGTAGTACTTTGCAGGAATACCAAGAAAAGAATCTGTTAATCTATCAATTAATCTTATCAGAAGTGGTTCCAAAGAGAAGAGACTTCATTGCACCAATCCGAAAGGTGCTTTTTCAAGAGGCAGCTGGACTTTCTGGTTTTTCTTCGGAGACATTTCACTTCCCATCTAAGAAGCTTCTTCAAATCTGAACTGAAAGGTTGATGATTAGGGATGGGATTAGGGATGGGAATGATGTCCCTCTAGAAATTCTCTATTCCTGGTTCTTCATCCAGGCCTGCTGTGGAAGAAGAATGAGGGCCCTTGTTCCATCATGTTTGCCATCTTTTACCTTTATCTTTTATTGGTTCAATTGTTACTTGTTGGATTGTGGTGATCTGTCCATAGTCGGGTGGCATACAAGTTCAATAAATATTGTTACTGTTGTTGTGCTTCTGTTCCTTAGTCCGGAATTGCATTGCTTCCCCTATGATTTTCTGAATAAGCCACAGCAGCTGGACTCACAAACAGCTACACCAAAACGCATTTGGCAGGTTTTGATGGGTTTTGCTTAAATCTTGGCAAAAAGAGGTTGAATTAACCACTGCCCCATCACGGTCCCTGCAAGTTGTCAAGTTATGACTGGTTGCTTAGCAACCATTTGAAGTAACAAAGGGTTAAGTACTCCCAAATATACTTATGCCCCAAGTTATGACAGCTGTCCCCTTTCCCCTGCTATCATATGACCGTAATGCAGGCACCCAGCAACTGGCCCACATTTAAGGCTGTTTGCAGCACTTGCAGTCACATAAGGGCAATATTTGACACTGCCGCAAAGGAAATATCCTAATCTTGACCCTTAAACATTCAAATCAGTAGTTATGTATTTCCTTCCTCACTGAGGCTTTCATCTTTTATTTTGGCAGCTTCCATCTTCTACTTTGTCAGCTGTCCAACAACTTTTTAACAGTGTCTTTATATGTGATGTTTTTGCCAAAACCTGGTATTTACTTCCACTTTTCAGTGAAAATGCCCCATAGTGAACAATGGCTTTGCTTAAGGACAGCAGTATTTGCTTAATGATCTATGCAAAAAAATAAATAAATTGTAAAATCAGGTCTGTCACATGGATGACTTGCTTTACAGCCATCATGACTTTCCACTGCAATGGACAGATTACAGATTGCTCTTTTCTTAACCTATAGAATAAGTAAGTATTTGCATTCATGCAATCAGCACCAAAACTAAGCAATCCCATTTATTTTGCCATTTATTGTATTTATTTTGTCAGGAACTGCTTCATTGCTTCATTTTGTCAGGAACTGCTTCATTGATTGCAGTATTGTATATGCTTCATTCTGGTCTGGCAGGTGTTCATGTGACTCTTCCTTCTTTCTGCTTTTATACCGCGTTGTAAAGCTATTGGGCTATATAACACTTGTTCAGGAAGTGAAGTGGAAAATTTTCATTGTTGCAAAGACACTGCAAAAACTTCTTTATAACCTCCCCCAATTCGGTGAGCAATCAGAAAAACACACCCCAGACTATTTTCCATCAGCATGAGAAATTGTGATCACCTCTGGAGAGAGAAAAGTGGGGGGACGGGAAGGGAGACCTTGGCCTTTAGAATCTCTTTTAAAATGGAACTGGCACTGCTTTAAAGATCACCTCGGAACGGCATGTCCAAACTAACTGAGCCAAGAAAATAAAGACAGCTACCAAAGCTCCCTGTATCAGTTAACAGAAACGGACACTCCCTTGTGAAAGCTCCAGGCTCCTTTTTTTATCTTCCTGACACATAACAAGGGCTTACACAATAGCGTTTGAGGATGTGGCTCAGCCAAACAGAGAACTCGAAAGTGGAAGGGAAGATTGGTATGGAAGGAGAAATGTTGCTTCTGGGACGCTCAAAAATATTTTGTTTACAACTGGCGCGAAACAGCAGACTTCACGGATGAAATTTGTGGTTTAATCAGGGGATTTGCTGGTTTTTCTCTCAAGTTCTCACCTGGTGAAAAGTTCTGTAGACCTGAAAAAACATGCAAGTTCTTTATTTGCTTGACCCTGACAGAGGTATGATCTAGTTATGGATCCAGTGCTCTCCAAATGGATTGGACCAACTCTCATAATCCTTACTTATTTATGCAGTTCAAATATATCAGCTGTCATTTATATATATCGGCTGTCATCATTTATTCAGTTCAGATATATCAGCTGTCTTAATATTCAGAGACTCTAACATGCTTACTATCTTGCTCACATAATAACAAATTATATGTAAGACAGCACCGAAGAGGATACTGACTTGGGTCCGAGAAACACTGATAGAAGGAGAGGGTTTTTCAGACTGCATCTAAGCTTGTGTGAGTCACCAGACCATCTCTAATGGGGTGAATTTTTAACAGGGCAATTAAACAGGATTTAAGAAACATGATGGTGAATATCTTTTCTGGGAGGTATATTCTATATGCCTAATTTTCAACCAGCATTTTATCACTTGGTGCCTTGATGCTCCCACCACAAAGAGGAAGATCTTCTGACCTTTAAAAGCAAGCCCTTGAGGATGGCAGTTGCATGGGGGGCGGGGGGAAGTATTGACAGTTATGATCCTTCTCTGTCAGCAGCTCTCACATTGCAAGCCAACAGCTGATGGTGCTGAGGTTGAAAGAACTTTACCTATCTTTTAATCACTCTGGAGCCATGGAGACAGGACAATAAGCTTTTTGCTTTTTGATACTTAGTAAATTATCTTTTAGTGCTTAAGGAGACAGAGTCCTTCCTTAAAAGATGCTCAACAGCAGGGCTCTCCAACCTTGCCCATTTCAAGACTTGTGGACTTCAACTCCCAGAATTCCTCAGCCAGCTTTGCTTTGCTTTTCTGGCTGACGAACTCTGGGAGTTGAAGTCCACAAGTCTTAAAGTCGCCAAGGTTGGAGAGCCCTGCTGTACAGCAGTGTTTGTCAAACTTGGCAACTATAAGATGTGTGGACTTCAGCATGTTGGCTGGGAAGTTCTGGAAGTTGAAGCCAATTATCTTAAGTTGCCAGATTTGACAAACACTGCTGTAGAAGGTCTTGGTTGCATGATATTATTGTCAAGCATTGTTAAAAGAAACAGTTTAGAGAACTTTCTTTGAAAAAAAATATTCCCGAAAAAAACATTGATTTGACATACATTTAAAACAGACAGATCAACACACACACATATATACATTTTACAGCGTATATTGATCAATGGTTAATTTTTTTTTCTTTATCTTTATCATTGACGTGATCTGCCTTGTTACAATAACTCCTTCGTTCTTTTAATGTTTTGATTTCTCTATGTAGTTTATAATTAAATACACGTCCTTTGTCATTTCCATAACTTATCCAAATATCAAATATTACCTTTTCTTTAACCAATCATACCAAATGTTCCATATTTCATAATAGTCACTATTTTGTTTATTTTTTAACAATTTGGTTAGGCTATCCATCTCAGCACATTCATGTAGTTTTTTAATTACCATATCCTCTGAAGGAATGAAAGAGAGTTTCCAGTTTTGTGCGTAGGTTATTCTGGCTGCAGTTATAATGTGCAAAATTAAATATTGATTTTTTTCTCCATGTTTAAATCTATCATACTTAGCAGAAAGGTTTCGGGTTCAAGTTTTAAATTTTGTTTCGTTATATTTAAAATCCAATTTCTAATATTTCTCCAAAACTTCTGAGCATATGGGCAAGTCCACCACATGTGAAAATATGTTCCTTGTGCATAGTTACATTTCCAACAGTTGGGTGGTAGGTTGGGGAACATCTTAGCCAGTCTCACAGAAGGTAGGTGCCAGCGATGAACCATTTTATATAAGTTTTTGTTATATGAGACTGACATGGTTAATTTGTAATTTGTTTGCCAGATGTGTTCCCATTTATCTAATTCAATACTATGACCCACATTTTTAGCCCAAATTATCATAGATTCTGTGACTGTTTCTCCTTTTAATTTATCATAAATTCTGTGATTGTTTCTCCTTTTAATCCAAAAGATATTTATGTTTTACTAATTGTTTTCTTTTCCTCTCCATATTTTATATATAAAATATGAATATAAAAATATATATTTAAAATATAAAAATAATTCCATATTTTATCTAATTTTTGTGGGGTCATATTAAAGCCAAATTGTTCTCTATCTTTTTTATAATGGGTTTGTATTTGTGCAAAGGGTATCTCCTTTCCTTGAATTTGTATTTGGTTCCTATTTTTAAGCTCTCCAATATTATATAGTAAATCTTTATACCTGACAATATTTTCATAATCCAATAGATTTGGATATGTGACTGCTTCCAATGTAGATAGCCACAATGGGACCTTTGGGTAGTGTTTTTTTTAATCTTTCCCCAGATATTGAACAACACATTTCTTACATGGTGCCTTTGGAAATATGAATGTTGCTTAGATGTTCCATCCCACATGAAGGCGTGCCAGCCAAGTTCGAGATCAAACCTTCTAATACTAATAACCTTCTATTTTCTAATTTAACACAGTCCTTAAGCCAGTTTACTACAGCAGCATCATAATATAATTCAAAATCTGGAAGGCCAAATCCTCCTTTTTTCTTGGCACCCTGTAATAATTTATACTTCACTCTGGGTTTTTTCCTCTGCCATATAAATTTAAATATACATTTGTTTAATTCTACAAAAAAAATCTTTTCCAACTTGACTGGCACTGTCTGAAATAGGAACAACAGTTTTGGCAAAATATTCATTTTAACTTTTAAATACATCCCAATAACGATAACTGCAATTTGGCCCAATTATCTAAATCTTTAATTATTTGCATTATTAACTTATCATAGTTATCTTTTTTGATCGACGAATATCTAGCAGTCAACCAGATCCCTAAATATTTTACTTTATTTACCACCTGCATACCTAATTTATTTGCTAGTTCTTCCTTCCGCTCTTTTGTATAGTTTTTTGTTAACATTTTTGTTTTTCTTTAATTTTTAACCCTGCCACCTTTCCATATCCTATTTCTCTTAGTAGTATAGGGCTCGCTTCTAAGGGTTCTTCTAATATAAATGCCATATCATCAGCGAATGCCTGGAGTTTATATTCCTCTTTTTAAATTTTTAGTCCTCTAATCTCTTGATTTTGCCTAATTTGTGCTAAGAGAATCTCTTCTGCCAATATATACAGTAGGGAAGCTGGGGGAAGCCTTGTCTTACTCCCTTATTTATCTTTATGGTATCTGTATTTTCCCCATTTATTAATATTTTTTGCAGTTTGCATGTTATAAATTGTCTTAATAAATCCTATAAAATTTTCACCAAATTTCATGCCTATCAGTTGTTTAATAAGGAAGTTCCAATTCAGGTTGTCAAAAGCCTTCTGGGCATCTAAAAATATTAATGCCATTGTCTTGATTGAGTGTACTTCATAATATTCTAATATATCCATAATGGTTCTTGTATTTGTTTTTATTTGCCTATGAGGGAGGAAGCCATTCTGATCAGTGTGGATAGTTCTACTTAATATTCTCTTTAATCTTTCCGCCAATATTGCAGCCATTATTTTGTAATCTACATTGAAAAGTGATATTGGTCTATAATTTTGAATTTTTAGTGGGTCTGATTGTTCTTTATAAATAAGGGTAATATATGCTTCCAACCATGATTTAGGCATGTTAGCATTCTCCAGGGCTTCATTGTACAAATCCAACAATATCACCTCTTTTGTTTCTTGGAATTCCTTATAGAATTCCGAAGGAATTCCATCTGGGCCAGGGGTCTTATTTGCTTTTTGTGTTCCAATTGCCTTCCTAATTTCTTCTATAGATATTTTATTATTCAAATTTTCATCATGATGTTTTACTCCCTGTATGGAAGTATGATGAAGCTTCTCTTCACATGATGGAGCTTCTCGTCATCAGTAATTTTGGGCAAGTTCTTTTCATTCAAATATTGATCAATAGATTCTTCTGATATTTCTTCCTGCTTATGCAATTTCATAAAAAACTCCTCAGCAATTTATTTCTTTTATTGGGTCTGCGTGCATAATTTCCTTCCTGATCTTGGAGAGCTATGATCATTCTCTTTTCTTGTTCTTTTTTAATTTTATGGGCTAACCACTTCCCCGACTTACGTGCATTTTCAAAATAATTTTGTTTTGCTCATTTAATTTTTTGGGCCAAATCCTCCTGTACTTTTAAATTTATCTTATGTTTTACCAGATCAATTTCTTTCTTCATGTTTGAATTGTTTGGGTCCTTTTGTCTACTTGTTTCCAAATCTTTCAGTTTCTCCCTCCATATGTTTTGTTGCTGTCTTTTTTCTTTATTCTTTTTAATATTGTAAGCAATAGTTAGACCTCTCCCATAGGCTTTGGCCTTATCCCAAAGATTCTGTATGGAGGTATGCTCTCTTTTGTTTATTTCAAAAAATACATTCAATTCATTCTTTATCATTTCAATATATTCTTTATCTCTTAATATGGTATTGTTAAATGTTCATCTTCCAATTTTTCTCTTTCCTTTCCATTTAATTCCATTGAATGGGATTATGCTCAGCCCATAGATTTGGCAAAATCTCGATCCTTTCAATATTCTCCATTAACCCAGGGTCCATCCATATCTGATCTATTCTGGACCAAGAGTGGTGGGGGTTCGGAAAAAAAGGTATATTGTTTTTTATTTGGATTTAATTCTCTCCACACATCTTTCAAGTTAAGTTCTCTTACCATATTATTAAAAGATGAAGGGAGTATTCTCCTTTCCCTTTTTTTTTTTTTTTTTGGAAGTTCTATAATCTTTATCTTTGTCTGGGACTGCATTATAGTCCCCTACAATGCATACATTAGCATACTCAAATTCTGTTATCTTATGGTGAAGCCTATTATAAAAGTCTTTTTGGTTTGTATTTGGGGCATATATTGTGACTAATAACATCTTTTTCTGATTTACATTTATTTCTATAAAGAGCATTCTCCCTTCTTGATCTTTGTATATTTGTTTATGTTGCAACCAATCCTTTACATATACTACAATATCCCCTTTTTTTTGTTTGCAAGTGCCGAGTACATTTTATCCAAATTTATATTCTTGAAGAGGTCTGCTTGATTGTCTGGAATATGCACTTCTTGGATACAAGTTATGTCAGCGTTTTGTTTTTTGAGTTTCTCAAATATTTGTTTTCTTTTTGATGATAAATTTAAACCATTGATATTGACCGAAAATAAAGTGATTTATCTATCAGTGTCACTGACTGTGTGAGGCATTTCTTGTTTCATTCCTTGTTCTCGGCTCTCTTTTTCTTAGTCTGTTGCCTTCTCCTTCTTCTCTAAGATTTTGGGGTTCAGATTCTTTTTCTCCAGAGAATTGTTCCTCTTGGCTTCTTGTATTTAGGCCATCTTTACTTTCTTGTTCTTCCTTGGGTCCTAGGTGTCGTTCACGAAATTCCTGTGCTTTTTCAATTGTATCAATTTTGTGTTTTTATCCTGCCACGAAACTAAAAGCCCGTCTGGGGTGAGCCACCTAAATGGATTACCATTTCTAATAAGCTGAGTTGATAAAAATTGGTAGCCCCTTCTCTGCTCTCTGACTCTCCTGGGTATTTGTTTCAGTATAACCATTTCATGATCTTTGTATACAAGTGGTTCATTTCTGGTCTTACTATAGAGCAGGTCTCATGTTATCTTCCTTGCCAATCGAATATGAACCTCTCGGGGTAGTCTATGTCTCCTCGCATAGTGTGTATATACTCTGTAGACCTCATCTACATCATTTTCAATTTCCAGTTTGGGTTTCTGTAAAGACGCCGTTATCAGATTCATCATAATTGCACGTAAATCTTCCTTTTTGTCTTCCACCACATTTTGGAACCTAAGATGAAATGATGCCTTCTCTAATTCCATGTGTACCATCGAATCCCGGAGTCCACAGTAGAGCACTTTCCAATTTTGTTCTGAATCGTCTAGTTTCTTCTCTACCATCTACATTCTTGCCTCTACTAATTTTAATTTCTGTTCATTTTTTATCATTTTTTCCTGCATCTTTCCGATCTTACTATTCAAATTTTGTATTTCATTTTTCACTTGTCCTATTTCAGTTCTCATCTCTGTTTTCCTATCTTCATGGTTCCTCGCTATCAATTCATGGGTTTTGCCATCATTTCCTGCTTCATAGTGAGTGTTGCCTGTGCTGTCTGCAGGCTTTGAGCGAACTAGTTTTTTCTGCCAATAGCATTGCATCTATAGATCTCTGCCCCATAGGTGAAGACATCATTGTTGTAGTTTTCTTTCCTGATTTTACATTTGTAATTGATGTGGTCACAGTTTTAGCTATCTGTAGCAGCTCTTTCCAATCAATCATCAACTATCCCTAATAGAGCACTATTTTCCTCTCCCTTTCAGTTCAGTAGTAATATCAATACATATATTGTTATATTATTAATTACCAAAATTCTATTATGGAAAATCACAATCAGCTCTTATTTATATTTTTTCTTGTTGAACTTATTCAACTGTTACAATACTTAAGAGAATTCGATATTCATCAAATACAGATATATTTACTCACAAAATCAACAGTCTTATATACTTAATTAATTAATTTAAAGCAGCCAATTCATTAAAGTAATTAAATTCTTTATATATAAATATCAATTAATCTATTTCTTTAGAGTTCTTAATTATATGCTTACCTCAGAATAAAAATACTTCAGTTTCTTACTATATGATTATTATTTAAAGGTCTGAGTTCTGTATTTATACAACGCACTTTCAATTGTCCAGTTATTCAAAAATTATTAACCAGTATTCTTAATTCAATATTCTCACACGTATATATCTATTAAGATTATTTTTACCAATATTATTTACTTACATCTATGTCTGACCAGTTGAATGATGTCCATGGATGATGATCTTCTTCTTCTTCTCCTTCTCCTCCTCCTCCTCCTCCTCCTTCTCCTCCTCCTCCTCCTCCTCCTCCTCCTCCTCCTCCTCCTCCTTCTTCCTTTTCCTCTTCCTCTCCCTCTCCCTCTCCCTCTCCTTCTCCTTCTTCTTCTGCTTTTTTGTTCAAAATGTCCTCTTTAAATTTGCACAGTCACTTCCACCGTTTTGTTTCTTCTTTCTGTTTTGGCTTCTTCTTCTTCTTGCTCCTTTATTCTTTTTCTCCACACAGTCCTAGTTCCACTTATAAATCTTAGTTATCTTATTTCTTCCTTTTTTCTTTATCACAGTTATCAGACAAATATTGCAATTATAAGGTTTCTTTCCTCAATCCTTTCCTTAAATCTTTCGAAGTATCAATTGTTCTCTTTTCAAATTTTTACTTTCAGCTGTAACTTTCTCTTTCTTCCCACAATTCTCAAACGTCAAAAAATATAGTTATACAACCCCTTTTTCAACTCCCAAAGTAAAAGTAAACGGTGTTGTCTCACCCTTCAACTCCTCCGTTTTCAGCACTCCATTAATCAGCACAAATTACTGCCATTTCTTTAGTTAGTACTCCTTCCAATATTTCTGCCGCTTCACTGCACTGTTCAGTTTGGAGTTTCAATTTTCAATTTCCCTTTGTAGTATAAATCAGTATTCTGGAAATCTTCTTTAAGTTCCCCTTTCCACTACTCAATTTGCTGTTCTCCACTCTTTGCTTCCTCCCTTCTTCTTTAAGCTGCTGGGCTGCCATGTCTATGGTTCCGATCTGTATGATCTCCCTCTTCTGCTGCTGGTTTTTGGGGGATTCTCTTGTAATCTGTGGCACCTCCCCGAGATCTCCAGGTCTTCCCCTTTCATCTGTCTACCCCTCTGAGGTCCGACATGCTCCTGGAAGCCACCAAACAGCGAAAATCATATCCTTTCCAGAGATGCGATCTACTCTTCAGATCCGCATCAATGCAGCACCCAGCTGGAAGTCCCTGCAGTTTAGAGGACTTTCAAAGGCAATAGTTACATTATAAATCTAAAAAATAAGTGAGGTCCCAGGAAGCATTCCTAGAGATTGAAATATTTAGCCATTGGTTATTCAATATGAATACTTCATGATGAATTACTCTGTGATAGAAAATTTAAGTGACCAGCCTATTGAAAATTTCAAATGACAAATCTATCATCTCAAGATTGAAGTGATCCTTCAGTGAACAATTTTTGGCATTTAATTCTGCTGGAAGAACAGTGCTCATATGGGTGAGACAAATCAATTGTGGCCACAGTGAATTTAATTATAGTTTTATTAATTGTATACTGCATAGTGTAAGGGGGGGGGCATTGTTCAGCAGTTAGGAAGCTGAGCTTGTCGGTTAGAAAGCTGAGCCTAGGTTCGAGACCTGAGCGCTACACAATGGACAAGCTCCCATTCCTACCTCACAACCTAGCAATCTGAAAGCATGAATATATGAGTAGATAAACAGGTACCACTTTGGTGGGAAGATAACAGTGTTCCATCTTTTGCTGCACATTCTGTGCTGCAGCATGATGTCATGCTGGCCATATGACCATGGAAACATCTTCGGACAACACTGGTCCGCTTGACTAAGAACAGAGATGAGCACCTCAGTCTTTGCATCCAGTCTTTGAACCCAACTGGATAGGAAAAACCTTTACCCTTATCTTATCTTGTATCGTGTTATTGTTCCTATAGTATAAATTCCAGATTGCTCTTGGTAAGGTAGATTGCTTCCAACACAAGACATATAGTAGGAGAGAGTAAAATCTAAACCCCATTTAAGTATTCTCCATGTAAAATTTAAAAGTATAAGATAATTATCCAGAGCAACATCACCATGTTGCTTTGATGAACAGCACAAAATGATCAAATAATTTATTTTCTTTTCCCACATCTTGATCTGTTATGGAAGTTTAAGAGAGAAGTTAACAAAATGATTAGACCTTTGAAGATGACAGAAAATGGTTATGGTAGCCCACCATACTTGGACTTCTTTCAAAACCATTAGAAATGGTGATAATAAGAAGTCTGCAGGATATAACATTTAAAATTAGATCCACTGCTGAGTACACCGAATAGCTTGGGGAAAAGGAATAATCTGTAGAATCTTCAAAGATATATAAAAGAGACATCCATTTGCTTTGTTAGGTTTTAGACTAAAAACTACTTTCCTGGAAAATTAAATGTAATCATAAGTGTCTTGCATTCAACTAGAAGTTGGGAAAAAAATCTAGAAGGCTTCTGATTGAAGAAGACTATCATAGTTTTAAGAATACTCAGTTATGTGGCAACAATAACACTCACCTATTTGATTGGCTTATGATTACTGAAAAAGAAATAGAAACTATGTGAAACCATTAGAAACAATAATAGTAAATATATACATGGGATTTGTTCTACAATGAAATTGCTTCTGTAGTTGCTTTTTACAACATAAACTTTTAGATAATGACACCCAATGTTCTTTTTCTTCAGAAAGATTTATAAAATGCAATGTATTTTAATGAGACCATAAAAGTAATTATTTGCAAGAAGTAAGGATCAAATCTCCGTGGGAGAGTTATTCATTTATAAGTTTTGTTTTAAGACTGACTAAAATCAACAATCAGCAAGATGAGCTAAAGGTTATAGGCGCCAAAGGACAGTTGTCTTCTTTAATTAGTTCTGTAACCTATAAAAAAGGCAGCACTTTGTCCTACTGCAATCACAAGCATAGAAACAGGTAGAAATGGTCACACGTACCTGATGCTTTCAACTAATGAAATAGACAGAAACCCAAGAACAAAACTGTTAGCGATAGCTACTCATCTCAATTAAGTGATCTAATTATTAGACATGCTGGGAATTGAAATTTACAAAAAGGTCACATTTAAATGTACAGCTTTATATGTGCTAGAATTATTTGGTAGGCAAATTCAACCATTTCTCTATCCAATCTGAAATCATGCTCATGGTGCTTGAATTCTGTTTTCAGATTTGAATTCTCCACAATCATATTCCCATTTCCATTACATAGGATTATGATTCAGCCAATCTACCTAACAGAGAGCAGAAAAGCAGGTAGACTAAAACAGGGGTCGCTAACCTTTTGGACCTCAGGGACCATCAAACTCATAATTTTAAATCCCGCAAACCAGAGACCCTGGGAAAATTCCAAAAAAAGCCTGCAGGAAAATTCCCCATCCCATTTTGCTATTGATCGATCATTCTTTATTTGGGATCACAGGATACCAGTTCCGTTCTCAGGGAGAGAGAGAGACATTTGGCTTCATGCAAGGAAAGCAGCAGAAGCAGCAGAAGTCTTTTTTTCTCTCCCCCAAACTCTACCAGAAATGAGTCTTTGTGAGACTTGTCACGCCGGTGCAGCCTCTTGGAGCAGGATCCCTTACAGAATCCCAAAGACTCGTTTCTGGTAGAGTTTGAGAGAGAGAAAGACAAACTTCTGCTGCTTTCCTTGTATGCAGCCAAAAGCAGCAGAAGAAAGAAGTGGAAGGAAGCAGCCCAGTGGCCAGGCCAGGCACATGGGGTGAATGGGGCAAATTCCCTCCTGCCCTTTCCCCCCTCCCCTACTACCTCGTGTTGTTTGCAATGCAAGTGGTGCAAGCCTTGTGTTCCCATGGGCTTTGTGAGAGGCGCAGCCTGGATTAATTGATTTGGAGGGTACTTTGGGGGTGACATTTCTCTGCAGACCACCAAAATTTTCTTACGGATCACCAGTGGTCCCCAGCCTACTGATTGGCAACCACTGAACTAAAATCTGCAAATGTTCACCGGAGATGGTGCCTATCTCAGGTCCTTGTTGATGAAATATACATGGCAAGGACTGCTGAAATTAATGCTAGCCGCCTCCCAATCCACATTTTGGACAGATCGGCTTGTTTGAGTCACCTGCTGCTCCTTTCTGCCTTTACAGAATTCCTTACAGAATTGTATAATAGGCAGGCATTCTATACAGTAGCGTTAAATCACCCTTCCATACGATGGCACTCCACAGATGGGTTATGATACAACCTCCATCATCGCCAAACAGCAGGACCATTGTTGGCTGAGAATGGCAGGAATTGTATTGCTGTGGGAAAAATCAAACAGCTCCTTTGTTGCAGATGTAAGATTTTTGAGATAACTCCTAAATGGAACAGGAAAGGCTCAAATGGCTTATTCATCAAATGTGGTTTTTAATTCTGTTCTTCATAAATCTGAAATACGATGTGTTCTATATTAAGTGGCAGCAGCTCAGAAAGTCAGCCACAGTATACGTGTTAGACATATTTCACATTTCTGCTATTCTAATTATTGAATGACCCCTATACAATGCCATCCTATGACTGGAAAAAGTTCTCTAAAACCTCAGATTAAACTACCAGCAAATATCAATAGCACTTAGACTTATATACCGCTTCACAGTGCTTTACAGTAGTTTATAGAGTCAGCATATTGCCCCCAACAATCTGGATCCTCATTAACATCCTGCTTTTAAAGGAGATACAGTATTTAGAACTAATTTAGGCATGTAGTGCACACGCTA
Organism: Laticauda colubrina; assembly: GCA_015471245.1. Lineage (NCBI taxonomy): Eukaryota > Metazoa > Chordata > Lepidosauria > Squamata > Elapidae > Laticauda > Laticauda colubrina. Next base: position 27,280,413 of record BLBF01000002.1, read on the forward strand.
TCATCACAGAGGTTTTTTTTTTTCCATACTTTGATATTGCCCTGCATTGCTCTTTCCATCTAGACACTTCACATCTAGATTGGTTCTTCTGTTTGAGAACTCAAGATTTCTATCAAAAATTCAACCCTGCTTGATGACACTTCTCCAACTAATCTCCCACTTTTTACTTTTTTCTCCAGCCACTTGTTTCAACCTAAATACAGGAGCTTGTTGTTTTAGAGTTCTGGAAATAATAGGCTTATGTTATGTTCAAATATCCCACAAGCAGAAGCCCATTTTCTGTGAAGTGCAGACCAGGTGCTTGCCCAAAATCTCTCCTATAAGCAGGATAGGACCAATTAGCAGTTTTTTAAAAATGAATTTTTAAAAAGAGTTGTATTTGCATTTGAGTTCATCATGATTTATTGCACATACATTTATGACACATGTGTATGTGTGTGAATATATGTGTATGTATGTATGTATGTATGTACACAAAATACCACTAACATATCATCACAAAATCTCCAGCCCTGCCAACTCTCACGGTTCTGCCGTGAGTCTCACGATTTTTTGGCATGTCTCACGGTCTCACGACAAGGCTCCTCAATCTCACGCCAAATTTAAAACGCTTTTTTCTTTTTCAAAAATTTGGGGGTCGGCTTATATGCGCATAAATCTGATTCTCACACAAACGACATGACGCCACTTCTCAGATCACGCAATATCGATATTACCATACAGTCATATATACATACAGCACATTTCTTTTCACTCTGGGCGCCTCCATTTTGCTTTTTCTACCACCGGATGTAACACGCTCTGATTGGTTAGTTATTCACGTGACCGTGAATCTCACTATTTTTTATAGAATCTCCAGATTTTTTTTTCATGGGTCTCCAGATTTTCCTTTATCAGGGGTTGGCAGGTCTGCGTAAAGCCTACAAACTTGAAATTTGGCACATGTGTTCCTCTTGGCTTCTAGATGCTCACTAAGAAAGGATTTTCCAAATGACCATCAGAGCATTCGTATTTTGTATATTATTATTAACACACTCTGATGCTAAGGAGTTCTACTTCCCCTCCCCACCTGAAAAGAAATCTGTTCCAAATGTAAAACACAAGCAGAGGAGAGGAGTTTCTGTTTCAGTTTCACAGCACCAAGCAGCTTTAGTACAGAATAGTTGAGCTAAGCCATGCCCAGGCTCCTTGCTGTCTCTTTCTTGCTCACAAAGCAAATATTGTTTCAGTTTTCAAACAACCCTCAAATCTCTCATATTGCTTGGACACTAGCCAGATGAATACCGATGGATGCTGGTAGGCAGAGACAGAATTTTTCCCCCTTATTTTCCTCCTCAAAAGCTAACCCCGATCAATATATGCATATACATAAATTGGAATAGGCATCTATGATACCAAGGAGAGATTCTAGCTCCCACCACCACCAAACCTGTGCAACTGGATTATTACATTGATGGTGTCTCCTAGTGGAGCCTTTTAAAGATATCAGATTTCCAATCACTTCCATCAGAAGATTGGGAGAAAATGGAACAGGGTTTTGTCACTGCATATTGCCTCTATATTGATACTTCATTTCCAAGTCAAATATGCACTTTCCTTGGAATAAATTTTACAAATAAGAATTATGAGAGACTTGATCTTTGCAATGTTTCCTGTCCAGATCACTAATACTAAATAGTTTCCTTCTACCAATAAAGGGAGAAAAATATTAATGGGCTCTGTTGGAAAATGGGGGGAAAAAGTGATAGTGGGGAGTCTCCTTAAAAATGTAGAAGACTCTCCCAACAAGAAATCTGCTTATAGAAATATCTCCAACTGCATATTTCAAATTATAGCTGGGGAATTTTTGCCAAGCACACCACACCCCCCCCCCCCCCCCCCCCGTTGATTTTGCAGAACAGAAGGGGCTGAGCTGGCAAGAACTTTTAAAGGAGATGCCTCCCCCCATCATCTTCTCACCTTTGAACGCCACTTGAAATATTTGAATTATGAGCCACTTCCAAGAATTGTTTTGACAGACGGTTTGAATGATCTCAGGAATTTGCTTATGTACTTCTTCTCCAAAGCAAATTCCAATGTTAGGTTGGCTCCCATTTGTTCTGTCTCACTGGCCCAGAATTCCCATTTTTGACCTTATTTGCCAAGGATTACACTTTCATTTTTAGGTTGCAATTGTTCCCTTAGAAATCAGAGTTTTAAAGAACTTCTCCACAGTGCCAGCATCCAGCATACTCATTTCTAGTTTCCAAATCTAGCTAAAAACAGCAACAAGCTTATTTTATTTCAGTTAATTTTACAAAGCATGAATTGCTGGTTGCCATGGAAAAGACTTATCATTAGCAGAGCCTGTGGGGAATCTGAGGTTTGCTAAGATGTTAAAAGTTTGAGAATTCTCTGTTATGGAACACAATGTCAATGAAGAGAAAGCACACGCTACGTTGGTGAGATTGTTAACACATCTAAAAGAAACTTATTTGAACATGTGACAGAAGGTCTAATTTGTGTGTTAATATTGATTTAGTGTCCAATTACAGTTACTTCTAGCCCTAGACGGATTCTAGATGTAGCCAAAGAATGATTGGTAAGAAAAAAAGGGGGAACACAAGATGAATAAACAGTCAATCAATCACATATTTATTACGGTCATAGACCAGCATAACAAAATGGGATACAAAGGATAATTTTTAAAAAACTAAAAAATATAAAAACAAGTTTTATTATTACCTGGAAGAAGAGATATCTTGATCATCCTTCCAAGGTCAATGAGGACCCAGATTATTGGGGGTAATATATTGACTCTGTAAACTACTTAGAGAGGGCTGTAGAGTGTAGAGTGGGCAATGAAGCAGTATATAAGTCTAAGTGCTATTGCTATAATGAGTAAGAGGCGAGAATATGTTGCATAGCTGGACACATTAACCATTTTTCTTTAACCAGATATACCAACTATTATTTCTATGCCTTTCATATTTTCCTGAATCCTGATCTATGAGAAATTCATGAACAATTTATCTGGTTGAATTTCCTAGAGAAGGAAAGAGTGCCAGAAGTTAATAGTATTTTTTTAAAACTACTTACTATTTAGAAATAAATGTACTGGGAATCAGTTGAAACAAACACTCCAACAGATACAAATCTAATTCTTCAGCTGAAGAATATTATGTACGATCATCTTCTTTCCAAAAAAAGAAACCTAATACAGATTTATAAATAAGCAAAGAAAGGTTGCTGTTTTTTTCCTCCTTGCTTTGTTCTATTAGGAAAGGATGATCAGTTTGGTACGATGGTGGAAGGGCTGGACCGGAAACTGTGAAACTATACACAGTAGTCCTCCTTAGACAGAGAAGCTGGATGGATGACTTTGGGCCAGTCATCATCCCCTCTTAGTCCAACTCACTCCACAGATCTGTTGTAGAGAAAATAGGAAGAGTTGCATAATTAGTACTGTTTTGAGTGGTATACAAATCTAACAAATACTAAGTGGCCTCAAAGAAACAGAGCCAAAACCAGAACCCCATATATGATTTAGAATTGATTATGTTCCCCAGTTAAATAATAATAATTAGCAGTTAAACCAGACTGAAAGGGTTATAGAACAGAAACATTACATGGCGTGCCATCATGTATCAGCCGGAGAGTATTTGCTGTAGAAGCCTGAATTTCCTAGTAGAATCCCTGCAGCTTTCACTATTAGCAGGTTCACACTGTCTCCATGTACACAGGTGATCAAAGTTTGCTGATTGCTGCAGGGAAAGCTGACAAAGCTGGACTCAGTCACTTGCTGAACCTAAGGAAGCTTCCTCAAATATTCCACAAGGATATTTATGCATTTTTGCATGTTGAAATTCAGTCCCCACAAGAAATGATAAGTTACTGCAAATGAAAACCTCTCAGCAAAACAGAACTATGTCACTATGTCAATAGTTTATTCCATATCAACAGTTTACCCCATGAATTTATCAATAAACTAGCCTAGGCGTTTGGTTATTTTATTGACCTCACACACACACAAAATAGAGCAATTGCTTGCTAAAACCTAACTAAGAAGAAAAGAAATTAAAAATATTTGTGATGACCACATTGTCTAGAATAAAATTACACTGGTGATTTCTTGGTCTCTCAGCTACCATAAGTCTTCACCGTTTTTGCTAGAAAAGTTCCATGTGCTTGTTCCTCCAAAAATTCTTCAAACAAATCTCAAGTTGTTGCACTTCAGACTGGAGGCTAATTTTGGTTAAAGATTCCTTAACTCACAGACACATGAAGGATTTTCTCGGTGTATGAATATCATTATTTTTTTATCTGCTGTCAAAAAGTTCTGTGAGCAATTTAATGTGCTCCCTGCTCCATAAACTCCCGGGATGGACAGACAAGCAAGCAGGTAGAGATACCACGGATTCCGGATGTGCTAAAGGATTATTGTGCAAATTACAGAAAAAAAAGGAAAGCATAATGAGCAAAAGAAATTAAAAGCAGAAGATAAGAAAAAATCTAGTTAAAGATTTCTTGCATATCCCATTTGCATGATGAAGACATGTCAACATGAAAAGATCCCATCCATTGGCGGGATTCAAAAAAATTTACTACCGGTTCTGTGGGTGTGGCTAGGTGGGCATGGCCATGTGACTGGGTGGGCATGGGGTTTTTTTGCAGCATGCCCCCCTCCTATTTTGGGGGCCTTCTGGACCTCAGGCAAGAGTCTGGCGGGGGGGGGGTTGCTACCAGGCTTCCTTGGGACTCAGGAATGAAAAAAACAAAATCTGGGGGAGGGGAGACACAGAACCCCCTCATGCTCCATTTTGGGGTCTTCTGGGCCTCAGGGGAGTCTCCTGGAGGTGTTTTTGCTCCCAGAAGGCTTCCCTAGGGCTCAGGAAAGCCTCCTGGAAGAAGCAGAAAGACAGTAAGGGGAATCCTGGCACAGTTGATCAAAGGAACAGCTGATTGCTGGGAGGGGGAAAAAAAAAAGAAATACCTTAAGGAGTGACTGGGCAGGGAAGAACACAGTCAGCGGTGTCAGGCATGTGCACGATATTGCGCATACGCAATAAGGACTGATTGGGTGGGGAGGGGCAACCGGGTCAGGGGCATGGCCAGCCAGAAGTTACTACTGGTTCAGCGACCCATGCCAAATCCTTGCTACTGGTTTGCCTGAACTGGTGTGAACCGGCTGAATACCATCACTGATGGCAGTTATAAAGCATGATATCACGATTGCATTGCTTATCAATGGCAGTTCCAGCATTCCCAGTTGTTAGATAGGGACCTACATCAATCCAAATTGCTCTGGGTTTGATCCTTTCAGCCCCAAGCCCAAGCCTTGGTTTGTCAAGGTAAGGGGCTGCCTCCCTTCAACTCCCCTCAGCTTTGTATGCCGGCCCTTCATTTCTACCCATTTGGCTGCCCTGAACCCTGTCATGCAATGGCAAGAAGCCTGTAATGGAATCCGTGAGGACCTTGTGGACGGAGGGGAGGGAAAGAGATCAGACAAAGGAGGGAGGAGCCCACAGTTACTTAAAGGTCAGAGAAAGAAACTTAGAACGACTCTCCATAATTGATCAAGCAGCTAAAAGTAGTTGCAGGAAGTCTCTATCTTCAGACTTATAAGATTTTGTAAATATAAAGGTTCCCTCACACATGCATGTTAGTCATTTCTGGCTCTAGGGGGTGACGCTCATCTCCATTTCTGAGCCTAAAAGCAAGCACTATCCAAAAACATCTGCATGGTCATGTGGTTGGCATGACCAAAGGCACACAGAGCGTTGTTACCTTCCCACCAAAGTGGTCCCTATTTTTCTACTTGCATTTTTTAATGTGCTTTCGAACTGCTAGGTTGGCAGAAGTTGAGACAAGTAATGGGAGCTCACTCCATTATGTGACGCTAGGGAGTCGAACCTCTGAACTGCCGACCTTCTGATCCACATGCTCAGCTGACCCACTGAGTCACCGCGTCCCTCTATGTAAATATAGCCTTACAATAAAATAGAAGTAGCTTATGTTCCCTGCCTGCCTTAACTAGGTGGATTGACATTATGCAAAATATGTGGATCTGGGGCTATTTGGTGTGTCTCGACTCTGGGGCTACAAGAAGCCCCTGAGCTGCAGGGGTAGCCCAAAGCCATAGCCGCCCCTAGCATCTGCAGCCTGGCCCAGAAGTGCGGTGCAGAGTCACAATCACCCTCACTACCCTACATTCTGCAGCTCTTGCTGCCTCAACTGATGAGGTTGCCTACCCTGTCCATTTGCAAGGCAGCTGATGGTCACACGAGGCCATCTTCCCCAGGCAAGGAAGCCACCATGCGCAACCTTGGAAAGAAAGCCTTGTGGAGCCAGCAGCTGCTTCACAAAAGACCAGACATGCGTGGCCGGCAACAGGAACAAAAAAATGGCAAGAGACAGCTAAGGTGGCAAAGACCACAGAGTGACAGGACCAAAAGGGAATTGTGGGGGGTGGGGGTGGACATACTTAAAGCGCTTTGCTGTTGTGAGTGCGGGCTGCCAAGCACCTGAATTTTAATCATGTGACTGCTGTGGTGCAACAATGGCTGTAAGTTTCAGTACCACTGTAACTCTGAATAGTTGCTGAATGGTTGGTTCTAAGTTGAAAGCTACCTTTAGTATTGACACTTGTCCAGAGTCATGTACTTGAAACAAATAGCCATATTACATTAATATCAAAATTTCAGCCAATGTAAAATTGGTTTCCATTAATTTGATCACAGTATCACATGTTGCAAGTAAAACAGTATGAGAACAAATGGAATATTTAGGGAATGGTTTAAAATTGTGCATGGAGTTAAATGACAATATGGATGTTTCATTGGTTGTTTAATATAGTTATAGTTAGCATAGTTAAAGAGTATATAGGTTATTGGCTTAGAACATCAATGTATTTGTATTCTGTATGCAGATGATACGCGCTGTTGGCTGAAAATTATTTTTAGCAAATATTTGCAGTAAGAATCTGAAGATTAATGCATCAAAACACATGCTTATAGGGAAAATAGAGTGAATAATATCTATCATCTATCTATCTACCTATCTGTCTCATAAATGTGTATGAAAGAATCGAAAAATCAATGGAGAAAATTTTAAGATACAAAAATACTGGTAAAATTTGGATAGTAAGTGATCTATGGACATAAATGTCTGTCTGAAAATGGCTTCAGAGTATACTTTTGTCTATTTTGCTCAGTAAAAGAAAGGATTAGACACGTCAGGAAAGACAAAAAAAGCATTTGAATGTAGTGAGATCCTTCGTATCTACATGATAAAGGAGGATAAGTCTAGAATAAATAGGCACTGGATGAATAAGGATTGAAGGCAAATGTGAATAACGGGTATGAAGGAAGTATGCTGTGATTTGAGAATACAAAGTATGAGGATTAAATCACAAAGTAAAATATATGACATATAAATATTTTAAGGGGAACACAGAGAAAGCCATATTAGATGGAGTTGATGAAATTCTCATGAAAGAACAGTGACAATGTTAAAGAATGAAAGGTAATGTATGAAGAATTGGCATAATCCAGATTATTTTTTTCTTTCACCTCCTGCCTTTTAATATTTTTTTTGCTCACTACTTTACACCAAAAGGATTGGTGTGGATTTTATAGGAAATTATCAGTGAGAGCCAGTTTGGTGTGGGGGTTTAAGGCCCTAGGAAGGAATTAATGGCAAACCACTTCTGAAAAATCTTGCCAAGAAAAGTGCAGGGACTTGTCCAGGATGTTTCTGAGAATCTGACACAACTGAACAGAAGAAAAAAAACAACCCAGAAAATTAGTTTGTTCATCAGGAAACTTACAGTACATAAAGGTGCTTTTTCAAGAGGCAACTTTCTGATTTTTCTTTGAAGACGTTTCGCTTCTCATCCAAAGACCTTCTTCAGCTCTGAAGAACTTCTCATCCAAAAAGCTTCTTCAGCTCTGAAGAACCGAAAAAGCTTCTCGGATGAGAAGCGAAACGTTTTCAAAGAAAAACCAGAAAGTCCAGTTGCCTCTTGAAAAAGCACCTTTGGGACAACCATGACCTGCATGACTGAGAATCTCCATAGATAACTCAGTTCTAAGATTTTGGTTCAAAAAAAAATCTTTCACATGTTTGTCTCCGTCGGTTTAACTAAAATTCGCCTTAAATCCGCAGTCTTTCTTGTCCAAACTTTCCTTTTCCGGAAAAGGAAGACTATGACGGTTATGCCGTTCCGCAAACGAGCGGAAAGCGCATGCGCTTCCCGGGCTACTTCTCGACAGCCCCTTCGGTAATACCTCCCTTCCTTGGTCATAGGTCTGTGAACTGAACACTCCTTTGCTCATGCGCCCTCGGCTGCCCAAATTTGGGCACCTGCGTCTCCTCGTAAAGGGAGACGTGCTACCTCAGGGCGACGCGCTGTTGCCCCGCCCCTTTCTTCGTGCGCCTTCCAGCCTCTTGGGGCGACGCATGCGCACACAGGCTTCTCAATGCGTGGCGTGCTGTGCGGTGGAGGCGGTTGGGGGCGGGGCGGCTATATATAGTGCGTGGCCGGGGCGGTGGCCTCCCCCTTGTCCCCCGGCCGATGACGGTGCTGTGTGCACAGTGTGTGTGCTCCGGCCTTCCCCGGACACACCAGCTCTGCCGCACCATTTACTACTAGAAGAAAAAAAAAACCTTTAAAAATCCAAAAAAAAATTTAAAATCCGAAAAAAATATTTTAAAAAAATCCCTCGCCTTACGACCCGCCCCACCTGCAACCGGCCGGTTTGGTATAAAATAACCCGGTGAAGCGAAGCGAAGTGAAGTCCCGGACCCGGCTTAGCCGCGAGGAGACCCGCCCAAACCACCTCCATCCACGCAGCAGCAGGAAGAAGACCCGCCAGCAGCGGTAGCAGCAACAGGACCACCTGCTCCTCCACTCGCCAGCAGCCCCGAGCGCTCAAGCAAGCCGCCAACCGTCGCCAACCGCCGCCGCGGAGCCGTTGAGTTCAGAACCCGCCGGGCCGTCGCGGCCTCCTCGGCGCTCGCGAATCTACCCAGCCGCCTCTTTCCCCCTCCCCGTCAGCATGAACCCCAGCGCTCCCAGCTACCCGATGGCCTCGCTCTACGTGGGCGACCTGCACCCCGATGTCACCGAGGCCATGCTCTACGAGAAGTTCAGCCCCGCCGGGCCCATTCTCTCCATCCGCGTCTGCAGGGACATGATCACCCGGCGCTCGCTAGGCTACGCCTATGTCAATTTCCAGCAGCCCGCCGACGGTGAGGAAGCGGGGGAGGGATGGCGGGGAGGGGGCAAAGGGAAGGGGGTCTCGCCCCCACGCGGACGTTCCCGGGATCCACGTTGCCGAGCGAGCACATGGAGAGGGAGGACGACACGTGGGAAACGAGACAGCCGAGTTTCGGTCTCCGGCGTGGGAAGGCCAGGGAGGGTTCTTCCGTGGGGGGGGGGGTGTCTGGCCAACCGCCGCTTCCTTTCTTCCGTTGTCCCCACGCGAACTCCCGCTCAGCTTTTCCCCCGAGCGCGTCCATTTTTTTTTCCAGTCAGCGCGGTCTCCCAGTCTCGGGCCTATCCCTTCCCGCGCCTGCCTCGGCTGGAATCCCCCCGCTCTCGGGGGTAGCAGGCAGGGGAGAGAAAGGGCGACGAGGGAGGCCCACACGCGATGATTTCTCTTCCCCCCCCCCCCCCCTTTGACTTGGCTTTTTTCCTTTAAGACGGAATCGGCCACGCCGTTTGCGGGAAACGAGGCGGGGAGGGGAAGGGAGACTTTGCCAACCCTCGTGGCAGGACACCGAAAGTGAAGGATGAGTGAGGCCTTGGCTGTTGCAAGGCCTGTTTTCGGCCTTTCGCTTCCGCGAAGGGTTACGCAGACTTCGGGATCACGAGGCAGGGCCTTAAAATGTCCCCCGCAAGGGCGTGTCGGGAGCTCGCTTCCGCCGGCGAAAGCGCTGAGTCGGGACCGCTGATGAAAGAGGCAGCCTGGCGGAAATTCCAGTTTAATTATAAGTTTTAAAGTCGTGGAGGAAGGATAAGGCGGAAGCGAGGCCCTGAACCTGCAGTTACTGAAACCAGTTATAGGCCGTGTTTAATTATCCTTTCCTCCTATGAAGTACTTTTTTTGCCCCGTGGGGCTGAAGAGCAGCGATGACTCCGATTCCCTATATTAAAAAGTATAAACACGGTCGTCTTTTAAACACTGTTAGAAGCCTACTTTTCCAAAAAAAATAAAAATGGCCGGGTTCAAAAAAAAGAACATTTTCTTGATTTATTGCTTTTTAAGTCTTTTTGACGCTTAATTTTTTGTTGTGGTGGTTCAGTTTGCATAAAACATATAAAAACGTTTGGGCCTCATGACATACATTAAAGAGGAACATAGTGTCATAGCTTAATGTCTGAGTGACCAGAAACTGAGAATAACTCTGACTTATTGTCTAAGGGAAACCAGCATAGCTAGACTTTATATTGATGGAAAGTGGATGCGTGAGCTGTTGTTAAGTGAAAGACACCAGGAGTTGGATTTTATTCCTAAATCCTCGCAAAGTGATTCTGTTTTCTACTTCAAGAATAGTTGACATACTGAAGCAATAAACATATAGTGGGCTAAAAATGAGTATGATTTTTTTAATTTCATGTGCACACCTTAATAAGCACTTATATTTTCCATGACCAGTGAAATGAACTAGTGAAGAATAAATGAGATGAACCAGTGAGGAAGACATGGAATAAAATTGTTTATTTATTTTGGATTATTTAATACATCTTATTTCTTGTGAAGTCATACACAATGGATTAAGGAAAAAAAAAATCACATTGCAGATCAGTAAATCATCATAAGGCATGGAGAACTGGTTTCCAATTTACATTGTCTTGCATGAATTGAAAATGAGAGCCACTGTTTTTAAGCCTGGAATGTCCAAGCATGGCAGTATATTGAAGGACAGATTGTGTATAAATTCAGTCAGCAAATTCAGTCTGTTTATTGAGGCTGTAGGGATTGCCCAGAAATAGGATTATTTTTAATGATCTGTTTCTCAGAAAGTATTAGAGTTTTTTTCTAAATAACTTAAGTAGTTTGCTGAGATGTTATCTCAGCTGAGGATACATTTATTCCAGAAAATAATAGCTGTGTTCAGATATCACAGTAAGTTGGAATTCAGAATTCTTTAGAATTCTAGCCTGTTTATGAATAAGCAATATCTTAATATATACTACAAATGCTGTTACTTAGTTCTTTTTAAATTATCTAAATAAACCTGAATGTTCAGAGTTTCGATTAAATTAATTAAATCCTTAGAATGCTCTGCTCTTTTTTCTAAAAGCCTGTGGCAAACAATGGCTGATGATATTGGAGAAATACTAGAGTTTTGAAGTTAATTGGAACTAGTAACCCCACTGATGATGTCAGAGGGAATAAAATGAGAAGTATGAAGCTACATGCACCAAATACATTGTTTATTCCCAATTGAAGCTGGGCTGAAATTTTAGCTTACTGTCACATCAAATTTAGTTAATGATTAATAACTAAATTAACCATCTTAGGAAAGCTTTGCATTTTCAGTGGCTTTAAAAGTGAAGAATAAAGTTGTTAGATAATTCTGAAATGTTTTTTTCTTTTATTATAGGAATTATTATCCAGAGTTAGAGAAGGAAAATATATATAAATACTGTACAGACTATAGCATACAAAAGTTACTAAAAAAACTATTTAGGGCTTGCTTAAGTGGTTTAGTGAAATTTTTTTGAAAATAACTTGTATTTTTTGAGTTAATAGAATATGCAAAACATATCTGCAGCACTATATTCCTCATTAATATTGAGAGTTCAAACTCTTATAATTTGCTTCATCTTATTAGTACTAGGATTTGAGGAAACATTATAGAGAAAAGCTTCTGTACCTTTTGTTAGCCTAATTTAAATTGGCACACTGTGCATTTTCTCCTTTTTTAACTGACCTCTGCCTGTATTCTTTTCTTTGTCTTCAGTACAAATTTTGTCCATATGGAAGAGGAGGGTTGAACTACCTCTACTGAATTTGCAACTTCCAGCTTATGTGCTCTGCCTTGAAAGCAGCAGGTGGAGCTGTTGTTTCAGAGTTGCTTTCTTTAAAAAATAATAATAATCTGAGGTAGCATATTTAACTAGTAGCACTCCATGTTCAGGTTAAGAGTAAAAAGCTCTTAAGCTCCTGTTGCAGACCAGCAATTAGAATAAGGGACCCTTGCCTTACCTTGCTCTCCCATTTTCCATTAGAGGGCCTACCAGAGCCTGGCCACATGTCCTAACAAGCTCTTTGCCAACTCTGTTGTTGTGGTGTTGCTGCACTCTGTGTTGCTGCACTCTGCATTGTTCCTGAAAGGGCAATAAATCTTAAGAACACTTTTTGCTCATGGTTTCCTGATTAAGCTTTTTAGCTGCTGATATTGACTAGCTGTATCTATAGCCAACTTGGCTTTACAAGATTTGTTAGGGATGATAGAAATAGTCGTGGGTATAAAAATATATGTTTAGCAAATTCTAACACATACTAAGCCTATGTAATAATAATACATACAACGCATAGCAAATTCTAACACTGGTATGCAATAGTGTATAAATTGACACAGAATGCAAGAGCTGTAGCATTGTTCCTGTAGGTTGTTTCCCTGTTCCAGATAGACAATTTCTAGGTGCTACTGTGTAAGGAAAACAATTCATAGACTTGCTGGGGAATAGGTGAAAGCTTTTCCAGTTGTTTCTCTTGGTACATTGTTCTATGTTGAGCATAGATGAATAGGAAGATGCAATCTTGCACAAAAAGACAGTAGTTTGTCTGCAGATTCATTTTTGAATTTGAGGTAGTGCTTTGAGACTTTAGTCCCATTGACTTTCATTCTGCCCCCTTTTTGAATTGGCTAACATACAGTGGTATTGCAGAAATTTTGTAATTTCTGGTTCATTGGGCAAGGTTTATTGTTGCAGATGAAGTAGGAATTTGAAAATATATCTTTAGCAAAAATGAAACTTAAAAGTCTGTTTTACCAGTTTCCTTTATTTACTAGAAAATAGCCCTTTTATGCTATGGTAGTACAGAATTTATTTTACTTACTTTGGAAACACCGTACCATGATTCCAGTTTTTTATTTCCTAAGAAAATCTGACATACTTCAAGAAATCTTTTAATTATTTTGCTTGTGAGTAGAAATTTACTTTATTAGCATGGTAGCAAGCCCATAACTGCAGAATGATCTTCCAGCTGTTAAAAGCTTGTGACGCAGATTGATTATATGCTTATTACAACTTGTAGTACAACAGTATAATATATTCATTAACTACCTCTTTTTTAAATGTCAGCATTAGAAAGTGAATATTACTACCTGTTTTTTTAGTTTAAAATATAATTAATTTTGTGAGTACAAAATATGATATTGTCTTCCACTTTCAAATGTGTAGCCTGCATCTGCTAAACTGTCAACTTTTTTTGCTGTTTCCATAATTTTCAGATGAATGAGTTAGTCTAATCATTTTTTAGAGTTCAAGAAGCAAACAACAAAGTTGAAGTTATAAACAATGATGTTATTCTATTAGGATTAAAACAATCCTTTTGTTTTACAGCTGAACGAGCTTTAGATACCATGAATTTTGACGTCATTAAAGGCAAGCCAGTGCGTATCATGTGGTCTCAACGTGATCCATCTCTTCGAAAAAGTGGTGTTGGCAACATTTTCATTAAAAACTTGGATAAATCAATTGATAATAAAGCTTTGTATGATACATTTTCAGCTTTTGGAAACATCCTCTCTTGTAAGGTGAGTGGAAAGAAAGCAAAAAATGGGGAAATGGTTCAGATTGTGGAATTAACATGATTACATTCAGTTGATCTGACAAGCATTCCAATACTTTCACAGGTTGTATGTGATGAGAATGGATCCAAAGGCTATGGGTTTGTACATTTTGAAACACAAGAAGCTGCAGAAAGGGCTATTGAAAAAATGAATGGAATGCTGCTTAACGATCGCAAAGTGTGAGTATAAAAGTATTTTTCTTTTGAGTTTTTAAAAGTTAAACTATGTTTTGAGAAATCTCATTGTACAGAAATCTAAACCAGACACCCTTGTTCCAATGTTGGCTTTCATGATAAAAATATATATTCAGGGGGGGGAAAAAAACAAAGAGGGAAAACTTATGTATTGCACAGGAACTGTGAGAGACATAATATGTCACAATCAGGAGGAGTCATGCCATACTGCTATGCGGATGGGAAAGCACAGTGGGGTAGTATAATTGCTCCATCCTGAGCAGTCTGTTGTAAGACAAGCTTAGTACCCTGTTATTTCCCTGAAGGTATACTGCAGTGTGCTATGGCAGCTGCTCGCATGCAGGGAAATGACACAACCTATGGGTGAGCACCTCGGGGATTGATCATAAAGAGTATTCTTTTAGACATAGTCATATAGTGAGCATTTTCAAAATACCTAAGTAGCTTCTTGTCTTGCCTTTTAAAACTAGATTTGTTGGAAGGTTTAAATCACGCAAAGAACGGGAAGCAGAGCTTGGAGCTCGTGCTAAGGAGTTCACTAATGTTTACATCAAGAATTTTGGAGAAGACATGGATGATGAGAGACTGAAAGAACTCTTTGGCAAGTTTGGTAATGTCTTGATCTTTTCATGTATATAAAAACGAGAAGAGTTGGTATCTTACAATAATATTTCTATCCAGCTGCAATTCCCTAATGTTAGCTTTTATTTATTAGATTTGCATGTTGCCTATCTCATCTAGAGGCAACTCAGGACGGTTTGCAAACATTAAAACAATAAATGATAATTTATAATTGAAAGATGGGGAAAGGGAACAGAAAGTACACAGGGAGAGGTGGGTTCTTTCTTAATCCAATAGCCACCTCTAGAGGGTGTACTCACTTTGGAGCCCAACGCGAACTAACTGATCCAGGTCTTCAGTCCCTTACAGAAAGTTGGCGAGGGAGGATGCAGATCTCATCTTGATGGATACGAGCCATGGCAGAAAAGGCTCTTCTGGACCCAGCCAGCCAAAATTGCTTGACCAACAGCTCCACAGTATGCCCTTTCTCCCAGCATGGGTGGAGAGTAGGTCAATCTCATTGGGCTGAGATGATTCCTTAGCCTGGGCCCAGGTTAAGGAAGGGCTTTAAAGGTGATAACCAACACCTTAAATTGTATCTGGAAGAAAACCAGCAGGCAACGCAACTCATAAAAAACAGTGGTGTAATGGGCTAACCTAAGGGCCCCAAGAACTGCCTGCACCACTTGTAGCTTTCAAATATACATCAAGGGTAGCCTCACATAGAACACATTCCAATAGTCCAGCTTTTAACTGGAGATAGTAACACTTGAACTAGTAACATTCTACATAGGAATTAAAAAATGTGATTTTGTGGTCACTGTTTTCTTTTTAAAATTTATATGCTGTATTGCCTTTCCACAAAAGACCATTGATGAAAGGCTGATACTAGTAAAAAGAATAAAGTACTCTAATTACTTCAACGTACCATATATATATATATATGTATGTATGTATGTATGTGTGTGTATATATATATATATATATACTTAGGTTTTCGCGGGTATTTACATGTGTGCTGTTTAGCTTCCTTCGGGTATTATCCCACGTCATTGTAGTTCTGTTAAAGTTGTAGCAACGTTTCAGCAGAATCTCATCTGCCATCCATACATCTGCCATACAGAAGCCTGAGGATGGCAGATGAGATTCTGCTGAAACGTTGCTACAACTTTAACAGAACTACAATGACGTGGGATAATACCCGAAGGAAGCTAAACAGCACACATATATATATACATACACACATGGATCTTTGATTATTCAGGTTTTCTCCTGCATAAAATTGGAAGTATTTACTCCAAGAAGCACAAGAAACAAGTCTGAAGATGACAAATGATATTTCGTTGAAACGTTGCCAAGATACTTCCAATTTTACGCAGGAGAAAATAACCAAAGATCCACATACAAATATCCATGAAAACCTCAGAAAACATATATATATGCTGTTCAGCTTCGTTCGGGTATTATCCCACGTCGTTGTAGTTGTGCTTT
>BLBF01000002.1:27301449-27333128 GCA_015471245.1 Laticauda colubrina
GATTCTGCTGAAACGTTGCTACAACTTTAAAAGCACTACAATGACGTGGGATAATACCCGAAGGAAGCTGAACAGCATATATATATATATACATACACATACACACACACACACACACGCATATACATGGAAAATGTATCATTCACGGATAAGCTAACTCATATTTTTCATGGTATTTTTGTCAAAAACTCAAGGATCTTATGGATGGGCTTATGCATGAGTACACACAGTATGTTTAACCAGTTATGTCACATAATTCTCAGATTATCCCATGAGTATATAAATAAACTATGTCAACATATCATTAGTATTTGCTGGCATAAACAGAAATATAGCTATAAAGGTGGGTTCAGAGTGATTGCAGGGTACAAATATGTTAAATTTTACCTAATGAACACTTACCTTCAGAGGAACACAGAATAGAACACAGAACCCAGAGATTTACACCCTGTTTCTGACTTAACTCCTTTAAACATAAATGCCTGATGTGCTACATTAAATAGCCACATTAAGTAGTGCTTTTAACATTGGACACGATATGTAAGCAACACAGGCTTCCCCAACTAAACCACTGATGTCCTGGCTGGGGACATTGGGATTTTAATTGAACCTATTTGAAGGGCGGTAGATAGGGAAAGGGCTTTCCAGAATAAAAAATATGTTCAGTCCATAATACTTGTAGTATTTTTTGTACAGTTACTGAGAAATCTTAAGAAAGACAAAACAGGTTTATTGTTGGTTTTTCATCTGGGGGAATATTTGTAAACTATGGCTTAGATTTTCTCTAAACGTGGGTGAATGGCAAATATATGTAACAAATTTTGTATGCTTTATAGGACCTGCCTTAAGTGTGAAAGTTATGACTGATGAAAGTGGAAAATCCAAAGGCTTTGGCTTTGTCAGTTTTGAAAGACATGAGGATGCCCAAAAAGTAAGCATGCATATGGTTTTGTGTAAAGTGTGGAATATTGTGGTGACCAATTTAACTTGGGGATCTTTCTTGGTTTTTTTTGATATACTTCACACTAGATCTTGTCTGTGCTTTTATACAGTATGGATTTCATATTATCAAGTCTTTTATAAGAATTCTTTATGCTTTGAGTTAAATACATTTTATATTGAGTTACAGCAGTTTAAAATATATTTTTTATTTATAAAGGCTGTAGATGAGATGAATGGAAAGGAACTCAATGGGAAGCAAATATATGTTGGACGAGCTCAGAAAAAAGTTGAAAGACAAACAGAGCTTAAACGTAAATTTGAACAAATGAAGCAGGATAGGATTACAAGATACCAGGTAAAATTTCACTTTGGTCGTTAATGTTTTTGCTGAATTTTTATATTCTTTACAGTTTATGGCATTCTTTTTCTTCTTCCCCAAGGGTGTAAATCTATATGTGAAAAATTTAGATGACGGAATTGATGATGAACGTTTGCGCAAAGAATTTTCACCATTTGGCACAATCACTAGTGCAAAGGTAAGCAACTCAGTTGCAGATAAAATGTTGATTGGAAAATTGCTTACTTACTTGATCATGTTATGAGTCCAGTCATTAGGCTACATGGAAGGACAGCTTAATTCAAGTGTAGCATATTAACACGGTTTAGTCAGTCATCAGTAGAAGTGCAAATGGTTACAGTCTATACAGAAGTACAATGTGATTCAGTGCTCAGATACGCTTTTAAGCTTATGTGTTTCTTTTGATAGGTCATGATGGAAGGAGGTCGCAGTAAAGGATTTGGGTTTGTCTGCTTTTCTTCACCAGAAGAAGCAACTAAAGCAGTAACAGAAATGAATGGTAGAATTGTGGCCACCAAACCACTCTATGTAGCTTTAGCTCAACGTAAAGAGGAACGCCAAGCTCACCTCACCAACCAATATATGCAGAGAATGGCAAGTGTGAGAGCAGTGCCCAATCCTGTCATCAATCCTTACCAACCAGCACCTCCTTCAGGTTATTTCATGGCAGCTATCCCTCAGGTATGGTTTGAATCTTTCCTTATTAAGCTTAAATTCATTAAATTATATGTGTAGACAGATAAGATAGATGAGAGAGGGGGGGTAGCTTTGTGCAAGATACATGGTGGCTATGAAAATAATTGTCTCTACTGCTTTTAGAAAGCTTTCAGAATTTTTATATGGAAAAGTTAAGCTTTAATGGAATTTAAATGTTTAATGAAATTAATGCTTTAATGAAATTAATGCTTTAATGAAATTAATGCTTAATTTCATAATGTTGCAGCCTTGTGAATACTGATTTGAGCTCCTGAAGGAAAGGCAGAATATGAATCAACTATTTTTTTTCCTCAACAGACACAAAACCGTGCAGCCTACTATCCTACTAGCCAGATTACTCAACTTAGACCAAGTCCTCGCTGGACTGCTCAGGGTGCCAGACCTCATCGTAAGTGACTCAGCTTTCTTACAGAATTTATTTATTTGTATTTGTCAAATTTAGATACTTCCCATCTCACAGAGTGACCCTGGTGATGTACAATTAAAACCCCAACCCTAAAGACTGAATAAAAACATAATCAGTAAAAGAGAAAGATAAAAACAAGAACAGAATAAGCTACAAGGTGGGAGAAGGCTGTCAAGGTGCCAACCACCCCAAGGGTTGCATATTACTCAGTGAGTTCTATGCAAGTTGGCAGGGCCAGGTCTTCAAGTTCTTCGGAAAGGCCAGGAGAAGGAACGGGCACTCAACTATGAAGGGAGAGTATTCCAGAGGGTGGCAGCCATGACAAAGAAAGCCTGGGCTCTGCCAGGTGAAATGTGGGCGTACTAATTTCTAAAATACATGCTTCAATTATCCTAAAAGCAGCTTTCCAGAATATGCCAGGTGCCATCCGCCCTACAGCTCCCAGACCACCGTTTAGTACCATGAGGCCAGCTTCACAAGTTACACGAGTCATGTCAACACAGCGTGTTGGTGAGTTCTGAAGGGTTTTTTACTTCAATTTTTAAACAACAGAAGGCAAGTTGGAAGCATTGGCAGTAAGGATAGAAAAATACGAAGAATGATAGTGGTGTACCTAGTTTTCTTTCATTCCCCTTTTTGTTTTTTATGTTAATCATAATGTTATTCCAAAAGAGAATTGCAGGATGGATATATATATATGCTTTAATTACATCAAGTTTGAACATCACATATTTTTAAAAACCCTTAAGCAAAAATTGGGCAAGCAGATCCACCGTTGGACAGTTGAAAAGTGTTCTCTCTTACCTTGAAATCATTTTTTTTTTCAGCAAACACATCAACACAGACCATGGGTCCACGTCCAGCAGCGGCAGCCGCTGCAACTACTCCAGCTGTACGCACTGTCCCACAGTATAAGTATGCTGCAGGGGTTCGCAATCCTCAACAGCATCTTAACACACAGCCTCAGGTTGCTATGCAGCAGGTAAGCATGAAAACTATGGGACAGCCTTAAAAGATGGGGTAACAGCTGGAACTTAGACAAAGTTAGAAATATCTAAAACACATTAAAATTGTGAAAGCAGGCATTGGATGGATTTCTAATCAAGATTTCTTTATTACTCAAGAAAAGGATGAACTTGCTGGCCATAGGTTAAAGTAAAATTATTTTGTCACTAAGCACATCTCCAAATCGAGTCTGTTATTCTCTAGTGAACTGTTTGCCATTCAGATGCAGCTTTCTGCTCATTTGTGGTATTCAGTTCTAGTGACTGAATAAGAATAATGCAAGTTTAATCAGTATATTATTTGATGTAAAAATCAAACAAATTAGTTAATTTATTCAATGTTTGTAATTCTAGCCTGCTGTCCATGTCCAAGGTCAGGAACCATTGACTGCTTCCATGTTGGCTTCTGCCCCTCCACAAGAACAAAAGCAGATGTTGGGTAAGTTGCTATTTAATATCATGTGAATATGGAGAGAATGGGAAAGCAGGTTTTGGTGTGTCATGTTGAGGGCATGGAAGGAATATATTTGAGTGCAGAAGGGAGATAAGAGCTGGTGGCACCACCTATTTATCAGTGCTCCTGTCCACTTACATAAGGCATTGCAAGCAGTTCAATTTTTCTTTTTTCTTTTTTTGAAAGAATTTTATTAGTTTTTAACAAACAAACATATACAAACAAAACACAAAACATAAAGAACATAAAATATCTTTTTGGACGGCAGTTTGATCCCGAGTTACATCTTTTTGTACAGACATAAATTCAAGTTCATGCTTACTTTTATATAGCATTCCATTTCTTATTTACTATTTTACATTTTCTATATAGCTTCTTCCCTCTTTTCACTCTCTTAATTCTATTATATTTATTTCATCTCAATTTAAATCATTATACTTATATCCTTTGTCCTGTTTCAGCTGTCTATTATCTTTTCTCATTAGCACAAAATTTCTTCTGTAATGACTGATTGGAGTATAATGCCTTGTCATACTTATCCTTCCCCTAGTTTTAAAGCTTAACATAACACATAATTTTCATTCGGATTCTGCGTAGTACATTCTAAAGATAGACTCAATATTTTAAAACAAATTTTTTTTTTTAAATATATAATATAATTAAAACAACAATCCATAGCAATTGAAATTATATCATTAAAATTAATATTCATTTAAGTCTTAAACATTTTACACAATCCTTTCTAAATAAATATCATGCTTCTATGGGAACACTTATAGGTTTTGCTAAGTTACTTCCCCCTATTTCACTTATGTTTTAAAATATTATACAATGACAATGTTCCCATTTTTCTTTAATTCAATTCTCTCGTATTTGATTTCATTTATTTTATTTAAAAAAAAATTCCGTTAAGTTACATTAAATATTTTGTCCCATTTTATAATCATATATTATTCCAATTTTCTAACATTATTTCAAATACAGATACAACAACACAGTCTTATGTACCTTTGCAGAATCTCTTTTTCAGTTATATGTTTACCCATTATCTCTAAATAAATTCTGTTTCTTTACATCTTGTTTCAAACCTTTGTAGCTTCTCTTCCCTTCTTTCCTCCCTTGCTTCTCCACTCTACCCTTTTTACCCCCTTGTCTCTTAATCTCCACCCTCTTGTGTATTCCTCTTTTCTGTTGCTTTCTGATGTTGTGTCCACTTTTCACCTTGTTTTTCCCTTTTTTGGTTGTTTTTTTAAGTCTTAAATTCTCCATTCTCTTTCTCCCCTTTCTCCTTTCTTCCCCAAATAAAGTTGCTTGTTCATTAAGGATGGTTTCTTCTTCATCCCAATCATCTTGTTCTTGTAGTTTCTCATATGTAGAAATTGCCATTTCTAAAAAATGAAAAACAGAGCCAAAAGAATCCTTCCCTTCTTGTTTCTCTTGTTTATATTTTATAAATTCCATTTTCAGTTCATCCATAAGTAATGCCATTGTAAAAAAAAAAAAATTTAAACGACCCAAATGATTTTAATCATTCAAATAAGAATTTCCAAAAGTCCCAAAGTCACCAAACAATCCAAATACACACAGTCTATTTCATTTAACACTTTCTTCTTTTTTTCACTTTTTTTTTTTCAATTTAATGCTTCAAAAAACTTCAAATTCTTTTTGACCTTCAATCCATCTGATAGAGTAGCCAATTATGATCCAAAATGGAAAAATCCAATAGTAAAAAGGCCCAAAACCAAAGAAGAAAAAGGATAAAATAAAAAGCAAAAATAAAAATATTACCAGAATTGAAATATACAAAAAGGCTGGCGAGTAGAGATTTCACAAATATATATATATATATATATATATATATATATATATATATATATATATATATATATATATATATATATATATATATAGACTGCACACTGCACTTTATTTATTTATCCAAGGCTCTTATTATGACTCTCTTCTCCAGCAGCTTCAAAGCCAAGCCTCAAGTGTTGAAATATTGATAAGAGTCCAGGAAAACACCTGTAATAATATTTTTCTGTGCTCTCCCTCCATCTTATCACATTAAAATGTCCTTGAGAAGGAGTGTTTATACATTTCTCCCCAGTTCAAATAAAGTACTTTCAAGCCTCTAGTTGGCAGTGTTGCAAGATCTCTTAATACTTTTTCCCCCCCCCAGCCAGAAAGAAGAGTAATGTATACAAAACTCAGAGGAAAAAAACAAAAAAAACAAAAACAAAGGGGGCCTCTATCCTAAAGAAAATTAAAAAATCAAAAGAAGCATAAAAATATATATGAGAAAAAATTCAATCTGGTTACCTACAAAGTCACATTAAAGTCCTCAGAAAAAGAAGTAGTAAGGAAAGAATCCAAGCCTCAATTTGACATCACTTTAAAAAACGCCGCTCAAACAATTCCAGTCAAACAAAAATAAAATCACAGGTTTCTTCTTTGTTCAGGATATCCTTTCAGGTCTCAACCAATTTACAATACAAAAGAGGTTTCTCACCCAACCGACACACACTCGCTCAAGCCACTTTCTTTTCGGAGCTGTCCCGACTTCAGCAGCTTTGGAGGCTGCCTTTCCACCGCCAGCAAAAGGGCTTCTCCCGAATCAAACCAGAGATTTTGCGATATCTCTGGGATCCTGGGACTGTGCCCTTCACAATCCCCGTCTCTACGGGACGGTTTAGGTCCGTTAGGACCGACCAGGGGCGAAAATACCAGCTGCGATCTCAGAGCCCCGAGATCGCAGCTGTAGCACCGAGACGAAGCTCCGCCTTCTCCTGCAGTTCAATTTTTCTTATTGCATTATCTAAAGGCAAGGAGTGAAATTTCATTACTGTAAGCAGAAGACGCCTATGCAGGCATGCACTTTGGATTCAGTACTCAGATATCTAAGAAGAGGGGTCACACATCCCTTCTGACATTCTTTTTTAAACTTTGTTGACATTATTCAAATTTCCACTGTTACAAATCAGGTTAATTCACCTGAAAATTACATAGAGGAAAGAGAATGTTCAAATGTTAGATGAAAGAAACCAGTTAGAGAATTCCAGGATCAGGGAGGATATCAAGAGAAGCAATTTCTTAATAATCCAAATCATTTTATTAATAACAACATTAACTATTCATAATTTCAATCTTTTAAGATCCTACTGCTATTGGCACCTTCAAGTTTATTCTCTTAACTAACTTGTTCTGCCAAAAGCAAAACTAATCTGTGTAGTAGTAGAATAGAACTAATGAAATAGTTCCATTTAGGATAGATACATAGATCATGTAGTCTTGTAAAGTCATGAATTATGAATTATTTTCTAGGAGAACGTCTGTTCCCTCTTATCCAAGCCATGCACCCTACTTTGGCGGGTAAAATAACTGGTATGTTGCTAGAAATTGACAACTCTGAACTTCTTCACATGCTTGAGTCTCCTGAATCTCTTCGTTCGAAGGTAGGCAGATTCTTTGGTTAGTTTTGGTTTGTTTTCTTTCTTTCTTTTTTTTCTTTCTTTCTTTTTTTTCTTTCTTCCTTTCTTCCTTTCTTCTTTTTTGGAATTCAGCCTGTTTTCCTTTTTAACAGAAATAGTAGTAATCCAGTTTTCTCCTAACTAGGTTGATGAAGCTGTAGCCGTACTGCAAGCCCATCAAGCTAAAGAAGCTGCTCAGAAAGCAGTTAACAATCCAGCAGGAGTTCCAAGTGTCTAATGTAAGTATTCATGAGAATAGGCTTCATATGTGAAATAAATTGGGGTTGCATTTCAGGCAGTTGGCTTTGCTACATCATAATAGTCTGTTAATTTTTATCCAGGACACTAGAAGTCCAGTTAGGAGTTTTATTCGTGCTGAATTTCCTTTGCAACAATTACTACTGTATCCATATCCTGGGATCTAGATACTGTAGCTCTAGATAAGGATTTCCATGTAGAACAATGGGAACTTCCTTGCTTGGCAAAGAGCAGGTTATTATTGGAATTCAACTATCTCTGGGATTTGTATCCAACAGGCATTGGTTTTTGGCTCAAAACAAGATTATCAGTGATAAGTTGCAAGCCTTAATTTTGTCAGAATTGAGAAGTATACATTGCCACATATGAAATCTGTAGGCTGGCAGGATTAATTTAGAAAACAGCATTCAGGATGCCAATAGCGTGTATCTAACTTCCAGTCATTATTAATGGAAATATTTAACTGCTTGTATAATTTTTGTTCATGAAATGAACAGTAGCAGCCAGTGAGCTTTGCAATTCTCCTATCATATGCTTCCTTTAGTGGCCATTTCACTTCCAGTTTAAAGCATAGATTTATTAAGAAGTGGGCATAGAATGCTTTTGAGACTTAGAAATAATGTGCTAACAGTGAAAATGGGCCTCAAAATAATGTGTTTCTTTATTCTTATTTTTTTATTATTATAGAAGACCCAGGACTACATATTATTATATCGCTTCACCGAAGAAAAAAATCTAAACATGGAAAAACTACTAAATATTGAGAAAAACATTGCAAAATATAAAATAAATAAAAAAAGGAAAGGAAACTTTGAAGCTTATGTACACAACAAATGCCAGGACTAGCAAAACTGTTAGTCCTAGATTACCTATTGATTTAAAATCCAAAAAAAATAGCAAAAGTTAAAAAACAAATTAATGTTTTATAAACCCGGGGAAAAGAATTTTCAGCACAGTACAAAAAATTTAAAGCATTCCTTTCTTTAATTTTGTAATTTACTGTGGAAAAGCTCAGAATATCACTACTGTTGTAGTTAGCAGTAAGAATTGATAGCTGAGCAAAGAACCATAATTTGGATTATAAAATTCTTGCTTTAATAAAAATTCCTTAAACATTGGCATTTTGAATTTTCTTTTTCTCCTTCTAATGACCTTGTCAAACAATAGCATGAATTTATAAAGTTCTGTACTACAAGTTCAGATAAGTTTGTATAATACTATTAACAGATTGATTGCAAATTTGAAAAATGGAATATAAATAGCTAGTTTTATTCTTAATAATTCTGAATTCTGAAAGTAAAAAGTTATTTGGTTTATTCAGGTTATTAACTGAAACTTGGATACTCATTGCTAGTTTTACTTTAATTGATTTCAGTAATATAATTCTTAGGGATACACTAAAATAATATAAATAGGTTTATCCCTCATTGCTATTTTAAAAGATATTCTATTTGGGAATCAGAATAGTCATGTTCATAATGACAGCAGACCTAATAGAACAGATAGATGAATTAGAGCAGATATTGACAATGACACTGCCTGAATTAAATGAGGTAACATTCAAATATTTGTAAGAGTAAGTGAATAAATTGAACCGGATGCACTGGTTCTTTTTGCAAATCAATATTTTCCTATTGTATGGCTTACTCAAGCTAGGATTAAATTACTATTGTATAGAAGCAAAGTGGAACACAGGACACCAAAAGCAGTTGTTTGGTACTCATTTGTGAACATCAAGCTATGCTATCCTGTCTTTTAGTTAGGAGAAATGGTATTTATTTGATAATCTGTTCTGCAGAATGACATCAAGACTCTCTGAATTTTTAGGAAATGGATATACACTTTCAGGCTAAGCATGAGATTTGTAGGTAACATCTCTTTTAAGTTTATGGTATATATGTGCATGCCACCAGGGGGTGGGGTAGTCCTGAAAGTATTTGAGAAATAAGATTGTACATAAATAATCAAGTGGGATCCATTCTGTAACTGTCATCAGTAACCTGCCATCAGTTGTTCTTGCTATGTGACCAGTCCATTTCAATTCTTTTACTCTCTTGATAATGTATACTTTCATTTGTTCTCTAATTATGCAGGTCTTTCTATCTTGTCTTGTAATGCCAAACATGTATCTTTCACATTTCCACTCTTAGCTTTTGTATCAATTGTGAGGTTAGTGTCCATATTTCGCTGGCATATGTTAGGTGGGACACACTGGTAGACACATGGATCGAAAACTTCTCAGGCATAGGGAATATTGAAAATTATGCTTACCTTGCAGAATGTCTACCAACCACATTTAACGCACTGTTCAATTTCCTTCATTGTATCACTTTCCATTGAGACTCGTTGGCCAAGGTATATGTAGTAGTCTTCATAGACCACTAAAAAGTGTCCATGAAAGAGGCCTAAAACAAGATGGATTGACAACATCACCAAAGTATTGTGGGCCCAATTGGTAAAAGAAAGCTCAGGACAGTATTGGTTGGAAACATGCGGAAGCGGCCTTCATCCTGCAGTGGATGACACTGGCTAAAATGATAATATAAATCATGGTCTTCAACCGTGGCAACTTTAAGACTTGTGGACTTCAATTCCCAGAATTCCTCGGCCAGTATTAAAGGTTCCCATGGTTGGAGACCCCTGATATAAATAATAGGTATTTATAACTGACCATTCAAATCTTAAGTCGTGCAATTTTAGCATATTGTGCAAACTTGTAGCCCTGAAAATCCAAGATTTCTGCCTGAACGAGAAGTGAAAACCGTACACTTTTCTGGGTGTGCTTACTTTGGGTTGGCTGAACTCATTCAAAGCTTGTGATGACATCAAATGTGAAGCATGGAGCAGAAGAATAGCTGACATCTTTCCGATGCTTACACATTCTGTAATGTGTTTGGAAGACTGGCAGTAAGCTGATAAACATTTTGAACTCTGTTCCACATTTTTGACCATAACACTTCACTATAAGCATTCATTGTTTTTCCAAGCTTTGTTTCTGGGTTCAAATTTTCCAAATTGTGACAATGGTGGGATTGGGGTCAGGAAAGTAACTCTAAAATTTGGGAGATAAGATGAAAACATGCATAGAAATCTAGAGAGATCAATGCCCAAACCTCCAGCGCTGGCACCTTACCAGAACATTCCATGTTACTTATCACTGCAAAAACTTTCAAACTGATCTAAACAAGTTCTGGTTACAATCGTGTTTAGGAAAGAAAAGATTTGTAAGAAAAAAGTGTTCTGGGAATCTTGAAGCATTGTTTCTTTTCACAAATGATTAGGTTGCCACAAGCTTCTGTTGCTGAAATCTCCAAAATAGACCCTTAAGTGACTTCATTAATCTCCAAGAAGATAACGCTCTTCCAATAAATACTTTCATGTATTTGGTACACAAGGTCAAAATTCCAAGTCACACGAGTCCTGCATTGAACTGACATGATGGCAAACATGTCATATGGAGTCTTTGTTTAGCTACCACAACACTGCTTCATCATGTTCTACACTCCCAAGTAGTTTATCCTGATTAATGCTCCTTACAAAAATAGCAGGTTTTGGCTCTTTTTCTTGGCAGAGCTTGTTCTTTCTAATAAATGTTTCCTGATTTGTTACGGGCATCTAAAGATTGGTTTGGTCATCTTCCACAATTGATAGTACGCTTGGTGATTATTACTGTCTTCTTGACTGGCCTTTTTGACATGCTTCTACCATTTTAAGTGTTGGGGCTCAATGAGTAGGAGCCTCAGTGATTTATGCTATGGCATCTTAGGATGGAGAGCTTTTGAGATCGCTTGTGCTCGCTTGATCACAGATTCTTACCTCCATAAGACACTTATCTTCTGGAAACTAAGACTGATCTTATTTGTCAGGCTTTCTTTTATGCATCAGAGACAGGAAACAATTCAAGGAATGACTCTGACAAGATTCTCAGAAAAAATGGTATTTATTAGGAGGGATATGGTTATAAGACAATACCAGAGTGCTTTACTTTCTAATGAGATGTGTGTGTGTATACACACACATATAAGTGAAACACTACTCACGCATTATCACAAAATGTCCAGAACCGTAAAGCCTACAAACTTGAAATTTGGCACGTATATTCCTCTTGGCTTCTAGGTGCTCACTAAGAAAGGAATTGTCAAAATGACCGACAGAACATTAGTATTTCGTATGTTATTATTAACACGCTCTGATGCTAAGGAGTTCTACTGCCCCTGAAAAGAAATCTGTTCCAAATGCAAAACACAAGCAGGGGAGTTTCCGTTTTAGTTTCACAGCACCATGCAGCTTTAGTACAGAACAGTTGAGCTAAGCCATGCCCAGGCTCCTTGCTATCCCCTTCTTGCTCACACAGCAAATCCTGTTTCCGTTTCCAAACAGCCCTCAACTCTCTCACACATTGACTGGACGCTAGCCAGGTGAATACCAATGAATGCTGGTAGGCAGAGGCAGAATTTTTTTCTTTTATTTTCCTCTTCAAAAACTAGGCCCAACCACATAGTTTCATAGCGAAGCACAAGTATCAAGCTAGAATTCATAAAAAGACACAATTATGATGACAAAATGCTTGATTTTTCTCCTGGTATGATGGTGGCGAGAAAGGAGAGGACAGCTGTTGCTTTTATAAGGAAGGGCAGTCTGCATCTGCTCTTTGCTTTGATGATTGTCAGTTTCTTTTGTCAGTCTGCAAGATGATGTTTACAATAGATTTGGACTGGCAGTGCTGTCATCGTTAATCTGCTTGTTCTACCTCCAGTAATTACAGCTTTTCACCTATACATGAGAGATACATAGATCACAGGTGGAGAACAAAATGCCATAACTGGTTCTTCAAGGAGTCATTTGTTAATTCACACAAACATCCCATGTTTTTTGTACAAGCAATATATCCGTCATTCTAGTTTCTCTGTTGGTCTCAAGGAACCAATGTAAATCACTGAGGGAGCCTGGGGACAGCTAAGACTCATCCTATGTCAAAAGTCAGAATTTTCAAAGCAAATCAAGCTATTGTCAATCTGCAATGATAAACCATAATGTTATAATCTATCTCATACCTATCCCTGATTTAAGATGCATATGTAAGAGATTGAAAGAAAGATAGATGTTGGATAAACATCTAAGACATATTGGATAAGAAAACATGACACCTGGGAAAGTTTTGCATGATCATATACATGCAGTTGGATTTATTTGATAAGAAATTAAGTTCTTACATAAGATTTTTAAATACAGTTTTATGTCAGTCAGACATTCAATTTAATAGAAGAAAAGGAAATGACATTTTACTTTTCTCCTTCATAACCCACCATGCTTGTTCTACGCAATTCAGCTGATGATATATGAATACAAGCAGCATTTTAATTCTCCTACATTTACTAGTTTACCTGATTGTTTAAAGTAGGCACTTTTTAGATTATTGCTTAAAAAGGCCTATCTGGATTCCTCAGACTTGGGTAATTTTCACTCTAGGCCAGTTTCCAATTTTCCATGGGTGGGCAAGAAAATTGACAAGGTGGTCAGCTTCATACTGTCATGATTAGATTATATAGACCAGACATGTCAAATCTTTTGGCTTGTCTAGATCTGTGTTTTTCAAACTTCAAGCTGTGTGAACTTCAACTCCCAGAATTCCCTAGCCAACATGTTTAATGGGGAATTCTAGGATTTGGAATTCTCATAACTTAAAGTTGCCAGGTTTGAAAACACTGTCCCAGCTTTTCTGCCGCTGATGGTATCACTGTTTAAGGATCTTTCTGGAGTGCTTGGCAGGTTTCACAACTGGGATCCCTTTTTTGCAATTCCTTATGTTGAGATGGTTCTCAGATGGAGATGGTGTGGCTAGCAACTAGGCCACAAAGTGGGACCTGTTATATGAAGCCTCTCAAGGCACTATTTTGCCCCTGATGTTTTTAACATATACATAAAACTCTTGCAAGAACATCAGGAGATAGGTTTATTATGGCATTCACGTCTTTTTCTTTGTGACAGCGTCCTCAGACAACATGAAATCTCCCTGAATGGATTGGAAAGAAAAAAAATCAAAATAAGATGGAAACCTTTGTTGTGGAAGGACATAAATTGTGGTCTATGGTAGATTGCCTATTATACTGTCTATTATGAATGAGGTCATACACATCTTTCCTTTGTCTTCTAATATCTGTTGTGAATGATCAATGCTGCAAACCATCCTGCTTTTTATGTTGTGCTCAATAACAAGTACCAGCATTTTTTTTCAGGCTATTAAC
The DNA here is from genome assembly GCA_015471245.1 of Laticauda colubrina. Classification (NCBI taxonomy): domain Eukaryota; kingdom Metazoa; phylum Chordata; class Lepidosauria; order Squamata; family Elapidae; genus Laticauda; species Laticauda colubrina. The sequence continues at coordinate 27,315,304 of BLBF01000002.1, forward strand.
CCACTTACATTGCAATTCTGGTTCTTTTTTGCTCTATACTTCCAGACCACTGAATTATATTTAAAGACTGCTTTTCTGGTGTTCTTGCATTATCTTGTAGATTGTGCATAAACAGACATCAGCCTAGGTGAAGGTCCAGGATATAGTCCTAGCTACCATTAGTTCTTTCAGTGGCCTCCGCTGCCATCAATCATGTTGTCCTTACAGCCCTATTTTGAGAACTGGGAGCCAAAGACCCTCTTCTACATAGTAGTTCTCATTTTTTCTTGAGTAGATAGTACTCACAGGAGAACTACTGCTGCTCAGGAGACATCAGAGAGTTCACCACCTCTATTTAATATGACAAGTGAAGCCCCTGGAGGCCATTTGTCAGTTTGAGATGCAACATCATCAGTATATTAGTGACACTCCATAGTACATCACCACTCTGGACTAGACTGTTGTTAAAAGTCTTGACTCAGGATCTGGAGGCTATTACAGAATTGGAATGGGAAGAAAAAAGCTGGGATTGAATCTTGCAAGTGTGTTGCTTATTGAGAAAATATCTGGCAATTCTCCTGCTCCAGTCATGTCTCTATTGGGGGAGGGGGGTGTTTCCCAGAGAAGCCCCTTCTGAAGCATTTGCCAGGGCAATGATCATCCATACTTTACCCTCACCATCTCCCACATCAGCTCCTGCAATGCACTTTACCTGGGTCTACTTTAAAAAATACCCCGAAGCTGGCACTGATGGAGAATGCAGCAGCTCGTCTGCTGGCAGGCGAGAAATACTCCTTTCATAACAAAACCAGTGTTGCAGATGCTACTTTGGCTTTCAGTAGTTTCTGTCTAGAATTCAGAGTTCAGCTTTTGGCCTATGAAGTTCTCTTTAGGAGTCCTTAAAGAGAGCTTTTGATACTGCAAGGACACACAATCTCTTAACCCAAAGCTGACTTTCACTGGCACAAAATCACCACTGAACATATTGCGGTGAGGCAAGCTTTCCGATAAAATCTGAGATTTTATGAACTGAATAAAAGGTGGCTTTGCAAGAGCAGAACTTTGGAGGCACCGTAAGCATAGGAGGGTTGTTCAAGCAGCTGCCCTTAAAAATAATAACAGAAATAATAGCAGAGTAGGAAGGGACCTTGTAGGTCATCTAGTCCAACCCCCCTTTCCCAAGAAGGAGACCCTACACCATTTCTGACAGGGGGCAGTCTAATTTCTTCTTGAAAGCTTCCAGGAATGAAGCTCCCACAACTTCTGAAGAAAAGCTGTTCCCATTGGTTGATTGTTCTCCCTGTCAGAAAATTTCTCCTTGTTTCTAGGTTGAATCTTGATCAGTTTCCATCCATTGTTCCTTGTCTGGCCATCATGTGCTCCTCTCTGTGACAGCCTCTCAAATACTGGAATATTGCTATAACAATCGAATTGAAAGAGATTTCTCTTTATCCGACCCCTGAGCTTACTCGGGTCTCTGTCGCGACTCGGGGCCACTACTCAACCCCCCACCCCCACCACCCCGCTTCCTCCCTCGATAGCGCGTTAAGCGAGGCAACCCCGCCCTCCTCAGCTCCACCTGCCGCCGCTCCGCCTCGCGCCTCGGCCGCCTCCCGCGCGCGCGCGCGCGTGTGTGTGTGAGTGTGAGTGTGAGAGAAGGGGAGGCAACCGCGCCCCTCCCTCCGTCACGTGGAGCAAACAAATCCTCCCGCGGCCGCCCTGCTCCACCTCCTCGGCCGAGCCAGACGGCTCCGTCGGCTCCCCACGCGGGCGGGCGGGCGGGCGGGCGGGCGGGCGGCAAGCGCCATGAAGATGCACTTCAGCATCCCTCTCTCCGAAGAGCTGCTGGAGAAGTTTGGAGGCCGCTACGTGGTGGAGTAGCTTCCCTTCAACGGGGAAGGGAAGGAAGGGTGGATCCCGACACGAGGGAAGGCGGGGGAGAGGGGGGGGGGAGCGAAGTAACCTGGCAGTGCCAGACCTTGCCAGGCGCTCCAGGCTTTGCTCCTCGGGCGCGCTGGCGATCTCCTCCGCGGGCGAACCGTGCCCTTCGCTCCCCTCCTCCCCCCCCCCCTCCTTGCCTCATCCCGGCGAGACCCTTGTCGGGGGGCAAAAGGCGGAGGGAGGCGTTGTGCGGCGGGGTGGGGAGGGACGGAGCGAGTCAAAGGTGGGGGGGGGGAGAGGGGAGGCCGTTGGCATCCGAGCAGGTGGATTTGATGGTCGGCGATCCCCGTTCGAAAGGGACAGGTGGTTGGAGAATCAACAGTTGGGCCGGGGCTGGCGGCCTGGGTGGGATTAAAACTGTGGCGGCCATCCGGAGAGAAGGGAGCGCGCCCCACCCATCCCTGCAGCCCCGAAAGGAAAGGAAGAAAGGAGAGCAAAGATGGTTCCGGTGGGGGTGGTTGGATGAGGGTGGGGGGCGCAGCTAGTGCCCGGGCGAAGGGCGTGGGAGAAGGGTGGCGTGGGAGCGTGGTTGCCGGGGCTCAAAGGCTTCCCGGAGCGAAAGAGCGAGGCGCTCGGTCAATGGCCAGCTGGCCTGGATGCGCGTTTCTGCGCCTGAGAGGAGAAGCGTCTGTTGAGGGGCTTGAGAGGAAGAGAGAGGAAAAGTGTGTTTGGGGGTGCGTGTGTGTCATAAGGAGCCTTCCGAGAGGGAACCAGGGGAATTGGGTCGGGGGGTGGGGGAGAAGAAGGAGGAAGGAAGGATAGACTTGATTTGATTTGATTTGATTTGATTTGATTTGATTTGATTTGACTTGAAACTTCCCCGACTTGGCCAGCGCTCAACGCTGCTTGAGGAAATAACACCTATAAACAAGTTTGTGACAGAAATGGGAACAAGCGCTCCAAGAGGTACTAAAAATCGCCACTGGGGGGGACAACAAGAGAAAAGACAAGTGTTCTCCTGCTGTGGCTTGTAACGCTCCTTTCAGGGGATCTGTGAAAATTCGCAAGCTTCCTTTTAATTTGTTTTGGCAGGCTGGGATAGGTTTTAACGTTTATTTCTTTAAAATATTCCAGACTGAAGGAATGGGCATCTTTTTCTAGCATGGAACTAGTCCAGTGTTTCCCAATCTCTGCAACTAAAATGCTGGCTGGGGAATTCTGGGAATTGAAGTCTGCCTGTCTTAAAGTCAGGGAAGTTGAGAAAGTCTCAAGGGCCAATCCTCCTCAATAAAGAGATAGGATAGGATAAGATAGGATAGGATTGGATGGAATAGAATAGGAATAGGAATAGGAATAGAATAGAACAGAACAGAATTCTTTATTGGCCAAGTGTGATTGGTCACACAAGGAATTTGTCTTGGTGCCAGTGCTCTCAGTATACATAAGAGAAAAGATACATTCGTCAAGAATCATAATGTACAATACTATCAATATGAATCGTAAGGATACAAGACAAAGTTATAGTCATACAGTCACAAATGGGAGGGGATGGCTGATAAGGAGTGATAAGATAGTCAAGCTATACCAAATCTGTGTGCAAGGGCATTCATGGTGTGTGTGTGAGAGGGAGAGAGGGAGAGGGAGAGAAAGAGGGAGAGAGAAGTGAAGATGGGGGCCACAATGATGCAACCAAAGCTCCACCCTTTTGTGTACACCTAGCATGGTTGTGGTTTCCACTATGACTTGCGTCATGCCAGGGCCAATTTAAGACCCACAGGGTTGAGGTTGCTTTTTCTTGGCCAGTAGGAATGCAAGGTTGAACACAACGAATAGGAAGTGGTGAATTCTTTTAACAATCCTGAAATGATTTATTTGGAGACTGTGTATTTTCAGCTGTATTCTGTCTATTTGGAGGGCTTCCTTTTCTGCAAATTACGTTACAGTCAGTTGTACCGCTGGAATGAGCAGGTAAGATGAAGAATTCATTCCCTTTATTTATTTATTTTCTCATCCAGCTACTATTCTTGGGGGGAGGGGGAGGAATGTTTCATTGTCAAAAAGCCACAAAATGTTCTTCACAAATGAAAGGTGCTTGTATAACATTGATAATTGGTTTGTTTGCATTGGGTCATTGACACAGTTGAGACTTAAGTTTTGCAGCATGTTTGAGATTTTCTAGTTTTGTACATGAAAGAAATGTTCACACGTTAATAGTTTATTGCTGCATGAAACTTTGTGTGTGTGCGAAGACATACACACATCAGTAGAGATAAACCCCCTTGCCTTTGGATAATAATCTCTCAGCGTACTTTCAGACCTGGGGCTTTCCATGAAAGAAGTGAAGACCTTCCATATCAAAGCTATGTTAAAAACAGGTTTTTAGTGAAAATAGCATCAGTGTCATTGAAGCTTTAATTATTCCAATGCAACTATGGAAGTAAGAATATAAGCTAGAGAAAGAAAAGTTTCCTTGTCCTTCTGCCAAATTGTGTATCTATGAAGGAGATCAAAAAAGGCAAAATTGCAGTTGTGAGAATGCAATGAAAGACCCACTTTCTTTTCATACAATGGGCTACATGTAAAAAGGACCCAGACTTCTGGAGTATAGTAATGGCCAATTTCTTGACTTTCTTGAACTTTCCCACCAAAGAGAATCTCTTAAAATTTAACAATTGTGCAAGGGAGAGAGGGAGAGGAGAAGAATATGATATTATTCAGTATATAAAGTACTATACATAGTACTTTATAGAAAATAACAGAGAATAACAGAGTTGGAAGGGACCTTGAAGGTCTCATAATCCAAGAGCCTGTTCAAGCAGGAAACTTAGTCTAAACCATTCCAGATAATGTCTGTCCAGTCTCTTCTTAAAAGCTTCCAATGGGATGGAGTATCCACAATCTCTGGAGGCAAGTTGTTCCACTGGTTAATTGCTCTCGCTGTTTGGAAATTTCTCTTAATTCTAGGTTGCTTCTCTCCTTGATTAGTTTCCATTTATTGTTATTGTCTTGCCTTCTGGTGCTTTGGAAAATAGGTTGACCCCCCCTCTTCTTTGTGGCTGTCCCCCAAATACGGGAACACTACTTACACCACTACTCTTACATGTATCTAGGGACCATAGCAATATGGGTTTGCTTCAAAATTAGTATTTTTCTGACAGTAAATAAGTTTACCTTTTTGTTTTACCTTTTGGTAAGTTTGAATTGCTGTATCTCATTGTGATAGTATTCATAATTCTTTTTATAAACTTTTCTTAAAACTTGCACTCAATTATTTTCATTCTGCCTAATCTATGGTTCCTAAAATATCTATGTACAGTACATTTTTAGATTATATAGCCTATGTATGGTGTCACAAACAGCATTAGTGCTTTCCTTTTTTGTACTACTAATTTATTTGCTACCAGAATGCATTCTGTCCAGCAATCAACATCCAGAGAATTGAAGGGAGGGATTGATGTGAGACAATCTATCAGAAAAGAATACCCTAATTAAGGAATTAACAAGAAGAAAACAATGCTCATAGCAACACTGTCAGAGCAAGCTACTATATATAACCAGGGATCAAATCCTATACTCAGTAGCACTGATATTGTTACTTAGTTGGGGACTGAAATGCCTGCAAGAAAGCAACCTACTTCAGAGAGTACCAAGGACTGCACAATTCAACACTGAATTGCATATATTCTCTTCTATTGGTAACATAAGAACAGACCAATTCAGATCTCTTATGAATGTCAACATCCTTAAAGGAAGTAATATTTGGGCATTTATTAATGAACATCTTCAAGTAATAAATGTTTGATATTTGGTAATAGTTTAGTACCATTTTAACATTATTTATCTTTTCAGCTAAGACGAGTCTTTGGAAAAGGAATGCCTTCGTTTCCTCCAAAATTTTTCCTTACAATGACAAAGTCAATGGCTGATGAAAGGAGAACGCAGCTAGAACAGTATCTACAGAATGGTATATTGAATGCTACTTTGGCAACTGATTTTTTAATGAGCGTTCAAGCAAATATTGAATTTGTGCATGCTATGATTTCATAGACCTAGAAAGGGTTGAAAGGAATTCAACCTTGTTTTAGATGACTGAGACTTTAAAGGAAATTTATCAACATGTTTTAGATGACTGAGACTTTAAAGGAAATTTATCAACAGAAATAACAGGCTGCATTTAGTGATGTTCTTAAGGGCCAGGAATTCTGCACTATATCTTTTCTACTGGGGCTCACTAGGTTTTTTCAACAGTATTTCATGAGGTTTTGGGACTCTCAGAAAATGCTGTGGTAGAATGGGAAATTCAGTGATACCTGGAGTGGAAGTTCTGACTTCAGAAGAGTTTGCAGTCTGGGGGAAAAAAGGCAAAGAACTCACCTTGTACAAGTGTTACAGGAACCTCAGTGGTGCAATAGTTAGAGTGCAGTACTGCAAGCTACTTCTGTAGCCATTTGCCAAGAGTTTGGCAGTTCAAATCCCACCAGGCTCCTGTTGACTTAGCCTTCCATCCTTCCAAGGTGGGTAAAATGAGGGGCCAAAGTTGGGTGCAATATGCTGACTCTGTAAACTGCTGAAAAAGGACTTTAAAGGACTATAAAGCAGTATATAAGTCTTAAGTGCTACTGCTATTATGAAGTAAATCTGATTTCTTGAGATTAAGCATTAATATATCAGAAACAAAAGAAAACATTTCATTTATGAAAATCCTAAATTTTATTTGTTATATGCCTTTATCAAAACTTTAATTATTTCATTATTTTGTGCCAGCAAGTCATTTTCAACTCATAGCAGCCATAGATTTTTCTCTATGAACTTCAGGATTTTAGGAGGTGGGATATTTTTTCTGATTCAGTTTGTTTAATAAATTATGCATATTTTTTCTCAGTGTCTATCTTGACCACCTGTGGAATATTTTAAGATATATTTTCTATTCTATTGCAATTTCTTCTATTGCAGTTTCCGTTGATCCAAGTGTTACAAACAGTGATGTCTTTATTAGTTTCTTTAGAAAATTACAACAGGTAAGGGTTTCTTTGTTTCAAAGTAAGGTGGTAAGAGAAAGACAGTTATCTGTGCTCCTGTCCTTATAGACTAGAAGCTGGCTTGTTGTTACTGAGGACTATAATAAAATATTTAAATATGGAGTACTGGCATTTAGGATATCAGGCAGCCATTTTCTGTTCCTCTGTTCCTTTTGCCTGACTTTTTGTCTCCATTCACAGCAATAATCAGCCAGCATTTTGTGTGCATTAGTACATGTAGTCCTTAATTTATGACTGTAATTGATCCTGGAATTACAGTAATAAATTGTGCTAATAAATAGTGTTAAGAATTGTTAATTCTGACCAACTTGATTATGCTACATCTTTTATAGTGGTCATTAAATAAATCACCAGGGTCATCTATGCTTGTTAAGTGATCCCATTATCCATGGTGGCCATTGTTTTGTCAGAAACCAAGAAGTAAATGCTGGTTTCTACAAAAAATAATTAATAAGTTGTGGCCATGTAACTGCAAGACACTGCAAATGGACGTAAATGCTGTGGTGAAATGGGAAATCCAGTGATATCTGGAGTGGATCGGTTGCTCAATGCTCAAGATGGGGGAGCTGGGAAATTGAAACTTCTAATCTGTGTCATAAGTATCTTTTTGGGGGTCTGTCATAGTTTCAAACAGTTGCTAAGTGACCAGTCATAAGCCAAGGACCACTTGTATGTTCAGCTGTGAGCTGATCTTAATTACTTTCTTCTATGTATATGACAGTATTGAGTTCAAACTGCTTGTCTTTTGGAAATTATTCTTGAAATTAACCATATTAAGTTTGTTTGAGGCTAAAATTAGAGGACATTCAGTGATAAATTGCAACTTTTAAAGCAGATCAAACATGGGGATTTTAAAAATAAACATTAATATGTGAGATTTTCAGTTTAATAATGTTCTTTATTAGAGTATACCATGGTTTTTTCCCCCTTGCATTCAGTTGACCGAAGGAACGTTTTGCTGTAAAAGTCCTGATATCTTTTGGGTCCTTACAGGTTTCTCAGAAAACATTTTGAAAGGTTCATTGAAGTATGATAAGCTTCTTGAGATCCGGCATTAAGTAAATATTTTGGACTTGTGGCAGGACAAAAGGTGAGAGGTGTGTTGACGTAAAAAATGTCAACATCTCCTTTATGTTACAAGAGCGGTGACACTTATCGCTTGATACACACTTGAAGGTACTGTTGTAGCATTTTTGTTTCTGAACTCTCCATGGCTGAGAAGTTGAAAGAAGGGTGTCAACCTCTTTATGGGACGTTCAATAGTTTCTTTTCCAAGCAATAAGAATTTGATGGCAGCCCCTGCTATATAAAACCATAAGTGCCCTTCTGGATTGGACTCCTTCTAGTCCAACACTCTGTTTTCAGAGTGGCCAAAAACATCACAAGGAGGCCATCATACCACCATAAGGGCTGGTAGCCACTGATCACCTGTACAGCAGAGAAATAGTCCAAGTCTTTTTTTGAAGGAACCACACTGGTATTCAGTAACACAACTCATAAATTCCAATACACACACAAGCATGCATACACACACGTGTGTGTGACCATTTTAGCCATTGTCTATCCATTGCACCATAAAGCCCTCTTCTGCATGTTTCCAATCTATACACTCCTGAGCTTTCTTTTCCCAATTGGGCCTGCAATACATGAAGATAGTTAAAATATATATAAAATAAAATTATATTATATTAAAAAATATAATAAGCCTAATTATACCAGGGCAAAAGGATAGATTGATTGATAGATTGATAGATTGATAGATTGATAGATTGATAGATTGATAGATTGATAGATTGATAGATATAGATACATTGCCCTGAGAAATCCTTTTGTCCTGATAAAATTATGCTGTTATTTTAACTGACGCATCATTGGAATACCCAGTAGCTTTGCTAGTCACACTTGGATGGTTTGCCAGTTTGCCCCCTAAAAAGTGATGATTCAAATGGGGCAGTGATTCTGCCAGTACAGGGGAAACACCTCTGCTTTTCTTGTGTGCAAATCACATCCTATCAACGGCGAAGCTTTAGAGTAAAACCAATAGTGAAAATTTAGGAAGGCCTTCTGACAGTGAACGCTAGATCATGCTTCCCTATCAGAGCCATAAAAGCCTAACATTGCCAATGTCTTTTCCTCAGTGGTGGGATTCAATTTTGTTTTAGTACCGGATCTGTAGGGGTGGCTTGGTGGGAAGGGAAGGATACTATAAAATCTCCAGTCCAATGGTGGTATTTGCTGGTTATCCGAACTACTCAAAATTTCTGCTACCGGTTCTCCAGAACTGGTCAGAACCTGCTGAATACCACCTCTGCTTTTCCTATACTATTGGTGTTGGGACACTTAATGACCATTCAAAATTATGACGCGTCTCTCCAGAGCTACTTACTACCTGGTTTGCAAGTTCTGATGGCTGCTTCTTCCTGCCATGGTTACCTTTTGAGGGCTTAGCAACCAGCCCACATGTACAACTCTTTGCAGCATCTCGCCATGTGACCACAATTTACAATAATTTTTTTTTGCCACAAACTAGTGTTTTACTTCCACTTGGTAAAAATGCATGCACTTAATGACGATGCTATTCGCTTAGTGATCCCTGCAAAAAAGGTCATCTAATCAGGCCTGGTCAGATAGTGGCCTGCTTAACACCTACAATGATTGATAACTGTCATTTCGGGATGGATGTCTCTATCTACTTGTATGGCTGTCCATATTATGCATACATGCATGCAAAAAAATGTTTACAGCCCATTTTCTTTCTCCCCTAATGAAGGTGTAGGTACCATCTCTTGTGCTTATACAGTAGCTGAAACTCTTCATTTGTCAGAATAATCTCCTCCTCTTGTGCTTTCAAGGAGGGCTGCCTGCACTCACTGTAGATTCTCTGTAGAGTCCTTCCTGTGTGCTCTGGTTTGCAGTGTTTTCTCTTTCCTGTCTTCTGTTTTGTGTGCTCATTCCATCTGAGTTGAGAAGCACAAAAAGGATTGCCCATACATTTATAACCTGTACATTTATTGCCTGTCATGTGGGCATGTGGTTGGCATATCAGTGGCATAATCTCTGATTAATAGGGTCTGGCCATCTTTTCTAGGGATATCATCTTGCCACTTTCACATCATTTTAAAATGTTTCCCTTTAAAGTCTTGGTACATTTGCAAATAATATAAGGATTCTTCCAATAGTTTAATGGGAGCCTCTCTTTCTCTCCCCCCACCCCCCGAGCACTGCATTACAGTATTGCTCTATAAAATAAGCATAATAAGTGTTCCTGATGCTGTAATTAGTTGACAGCACAATCAAATAACTGGGATATAAAGAATATGGAAAACAAATATTCTTATCCTATTGCTGTCTAAACAAATACAGTTAAACTTTATAATTAGCGCTAGGAAATGGTCTGCAAATCATGTAGCATACAACAATGCTAACTTTTAATTAAGCAGTGGATGAAAATCCCAAGTATTGTTTTTAATTATCAAATGTATTTGCCACATTATCTCCCGAAGCTTTGGCCTAAACTTGTAATTTAACATTTGCATATTTTCTCCTTGTATATTAGTGAAATTGTGAGCTTAGCTAGCATACTATATTCAATATGTATGTATACAATATGTCTCTTGGTTAATCGCGACTGATGTGGATGTGCTATAGGTTGTTGCGATGATTGTGATAAGTCACACAATAAGTCAGGTATTTAGACAGTACATGGCATTTTTGTCTACCTATCAAGTCCTTCCCAAGGACCTAGGATAGACAGATATTCTTGCTGGACAGTGTTAAAGATATCATTCCAGAATATAAACTATTCCAAGTAAAGCTGCTTTTTACAATTGACTGGTGGTGATTTTGGCATTCAGTAGCATTCAAATGATGCTCCAGATGTTTTATTTAGTTTTATTACACCCAAGAGGCCTAATACCATTGGGACTATTTTTGCTTTCTTTTGCCACTATTTGCAGTTTTTAATATTTTGTGATTTTCTACAGTTCCATTTATTTATTTATCTATTTTTTTATTTGGAAATTCATATTGTTGCCTATTCACACATGGCGACTCAAGACGGCTTACAAGAATATATATATATATATGCTGTTCAGCTTCCTTCGGGTATTATCCCACGTCATTGTAGTGCTTTCAAAGTTGTAGCAACGTTTCAGCAGAATCTCATCTGCCATCATCAGGCTTCTGTATGGATGTAGGTCTCATAGCTTTTGGTTTCAAATTCGAGGCTGGCCTATTCTGATTGGCTGGGAGTTTTGGTTTGTGTACACTGGACTTGGAGTTTGATTGATTGGTGTCTCTGGTTTCTTCTATCTGTTTTGTGGCTTTGATTGGCTGGCAACACTCTGTTCTTATGTGGGAGGCTTTCAGTGCAGCTTGGCTTCGTGTGAAAGGACGGTTGCTATCCATTAGGAAGCCAGGTTTCACCTGGGTGCCTGGTGGGGCGGTGTTTGAGCTGGAGGTATCAGAGGGAGTCTGTTTGTGCCCAGGTGTTTGCCTGGCTTGTGGCGTGGAGATCTTTCTATTTGAGAGCGCAGGCTTCCAAATGATTGACAGTCTGGTGGAATCATCTCTTCTATTCATGCTGTCAGGTCTTTTTTCAATCTCTATGGCTTCTCTGATAATTCTGCGGTTGGGGTTTTCTATAGTGGCTAGGGTTTTAGTGCCATTGAAGTTGATGTTGTGACCTGTGGTTTTCATGTGTTGGACTAGTGAGGAGGTGTGTTCCAGCTTTTTTACTGCAGTTTTGTGTTCATCCAGGCGGGTACTTATTCTTCTATTGGTCTGTCCAATGTATGTGGCCGGGCATGATGTACAGGGAATTTCGTATATGCCTTGGTTTTCCAGGTCAATTTTGTCTTTGGGGTTCCTCAGGATGGCTGCTATTTTTTTGTCTGTTTTGAAGGCAGTCTTGATGTGATGCCTGTGTAGTATCTTACTGATTTTATCTGTGGTACCTCTTATGTAGGGCAAGACAGCTGTTCCATAGATCTGTTGATCTTCTAGGTCTCTGTTATGTCTTGGTGTGTTTTTGTGGATCAGGTTGGTGATTTTGTTTTTGTGGAAGCCGTTGGCTGTCAATACTTTAGTCAGGGTGCATAGTTCAGTCTTTATATGTGTCTTGTCTGCCAGGCGTTTCGTTCTGGTGATTGGTGTTTTGGCCACGGAATTTTTCTGTGCTGGGTGGTGGTGGGATTGGGTGTTGAGGTAGTGGTTGGTGTGTGTTTTCTTCTGGTATACGGTGTGTCCCAGTGTGCCATCTGTTCTTTTGTAGATGGATTTTTTTGTAGACAAAAAAGATGCTACCATCATACCTCCACGTAGAAAGCAGACTCACACCCCACAGATGATGAGACATGACCACGGACCAGAAGCCGTACTGCAGCTGCATCACTACCCGCTTCAAACCCCTCCGACCCATACAAGAAGCAATCTGACACCCACCATGACGATGTGGCACGACCATGACCATGAAGCCAAACAACAGGATCACAGCTCACCAGCTCAAATCCCCCAGCAACTAAGACTAACCTGAGTACAACCAAGCCCCCACCTGAACAGAACAACCCCCCAGCCAATCAGAACACAGCCAAACCCCCAACCAATGAGAACACACCCCCAGCCAATCAGAACACAGCCAAACCCCCAACCAATCAAGTCACCCCCCCCCCACTAGCAGTTAAAAGGAAGAAGCAGCTGCAAGTTCACATTACTCCAAGAAGCACAAAGCCGAAGACACAAGCCTGAAGATGACGAATGAGATGTCGTCGAAACGTTGCCTAAATACTTCTAATTTTACATGGGAGAAAACCCGAATAACCAAAGATCCACATATAAATACCCGCGAAAACCTCAGAAAATATGTTTGTGTGTATGTGTGTTGTGTGTGTGTATTAAAACTAATAAAAGAGAGAATAATAAATTGATAAAATAACATAATAAAATAACCCCCACACTGGCAAAAACATATCACACGAGCCATTTAATGGGCTCCAGGCCTGCTGGCAGAACCAGGTGTTCAGTGCCTTCCAGAAGAGTGTTAGATTGGGGGCCTTTCTAATCTCTGAGCCTGGGAAAGATGTTCCAGAGAGAGGTCTTTTTATCAATTTTTTTGGTCTTTTTTATCAATAGTTGTTAGTCTGAAATGTTTGGCAGGTGCTTGTTTCTTTGAACTCTAAAATCCTAGAGGACTTTAGATTCCTTTTTTTGTTACTTTGTCTATTTTGTGGTCCCCCCCCCCCCAGCCTCTTCCCTCCAGTTCTTCCTTGGAGTTAAATGGTATTTTCTGCAGATCTCCCAATGCATAACTGTTGCTAGTTTTGTCATTGTGACACTGTTTCTAGTCAGCTCCTGCAATCTTCTTGCAGCAGCTTACTTGGTGGTCCAATATTTCTTTGTTATAAATTTGATTTGCATGGCTGCTCATGGCCACCCATCTCACTCTGGGCAACTTACAACAGGTTAAAAAACAAACCAATAAAACCGATTTTTTAAAAAAATATAATAATTATCAAATGAACATAGTGGAAGTGTTCTGATATCCTGATATCCTGATATTTGTAAGGTATTTTATAGATTGTCTTGCAATTTTATGAGCAATAAATCAGTGAACAAGTTTATTACACCTTTTGCTCCCCTCTGTAAAGTTTCTAGTTTTTGCCTGAACATTATAACTTCAGAAAAATGATTGGTTTCTTGAAAAAGGTGATATAAGCTTAATGGCTCCTTTACCTTCCCTCCAGTTTAGCACTAAAATACTTTTTCTTGAAATAAGGCCATGTTTTCAGCATGCTGATGACCACCCATCAATACCTTCAATCTTAAGCTTTCATGTCTTGCAGGAAACATTTAAAATCCAAACCCAACAAGCTTTTTTGGATGTTTATCTTCCTGATGGAAGGTATCTCAGGATTGATGTTCAGACATCAGATACTGCTGAAAGAGTGCTAGAGGCAAGTAATATATGCACATTGATCTGGCAGCATCTCATATGAAGTGTGTCCAAGCATAATTAGCAGCCTTCCCACTTTTGAAGTATATTGTTACAGATGCCTCATAAAACAGCAAACGGGCTTACACATCACACAAAGTGAGGGTTGCTTAATTGTGGCTTATTGGTTTATAGAATAATCCATAAATCTTAAAACCCAGCCAAAATGGTTTGTGCAGCATACTGTGGGATTTCTGTTCAGAGCTATCTGCAGGGTATGTTTTTAAAAAATGACACAAAAACAGATGGAGCTTCAATTGCATTGTTGCGGCCACCATCTTGTCTTTATAGACCAGCAGGGGTGGGATTCAAAACTCCCAGGAACCGGTTCATTGCCCAGTTGCTGGGTGGGCGTGGCCATGGTGGGTGTGGCCTACCGGAACTTCCGTGAGGGGCGTTTTTTGCCTTCCCAAGGGTCCAGAAGCTTCCCTCGGGCTTCTGGGAGGGCAAAAATGGCCTCCTCCGGGCTCTAGAGCAGAGGTGGGATTCAGCAGGTTCTGACCTGTGCTGAAGAACTGGTAGCGGAAATTTTGAGTAGTTTGGAGAACCGGCAAATCCCACCTCTGACTGGAGATTTTACAGTATCTTTCCCCTGCCATGCCTACCGAGCCACACCCACAGAACCAGTAGTAAAAAAATTTGAATCCCACCACTGCTCTGGAGGCCTTCTGGAAGCCAGAAACAAGCTCATTTCCAGACTTCTGGTACTTCTGGAAGGCCCATTTTTCCCCCTCCCAGAGCCTCCATGTGGATCCTGCACTTACCTGCATCAAAAATGGGCCACTCTACGAGGGGAGGGAAGGGGTGGGTGGGGTCAGCCAGTCGGTTCAAATACCGGTTTGGCAAACCAGATGCAAATTTAACATCTGCTTCACCCAAACTGGTTCAAACCACTAGAATCCCACCCCTGCCCTACAGACATCCTTGTTACTGTACAAACCATAGTGATTGAATGCTAAGACACAAACCAATCCAGACTGGTTTAGGATTCAACTTATTTTTCTCAGGCCAGGGTGTCTTGTGACTAGCTAAAGAGATAGGCCAGTCAACAAAGTGCTTATTTGTCATGACACTACTTAGGGTTTCACCAGAGAGAACTTGGTAAGGTTTTTCAAAATAAAATATTTCATTTACTTAAAATATTTTATCTCACTTTCCTATCTGAAAAAGAATTGGGAGGGAAAAAATGTTTTGTATTCAAATTTCCTGTAGGAGAGAATTTGTAAAGACATCTACACTCAGTTGGCAGAGGGGCAGGCAAGAGTTTCTTAATACAAGCTCACTAATTTTTTAAGGAAAATAGCTATGGAACTTAAAATAGTTAATTTGATAACTTTAACTCAACAGTTTAAGGAGAAAATGTATCTTTCATTTTCCTCCAGGTGATATCATACAAGATTGAACTTTCTAGGGAGCTAATACGATACTTTGGCTTATTTCTTATTCAAGATCACAATAACGGACAAATATCTGGTAAGAAAACTTTTGTGTACCACATTTTACTTTCGTGTTGCATTCCACCTGTATACAGTCCTTGCTTAATAGCAGTCCTTGCTTAATAGCTGGTCTTTAAGATAAGACCAGCAATTTTAAGATTGCTGGTCTTAGCAATCTTTCAAAATTACAACAGACCTCCCCATCCCCCAAAGATACTTACAACCCAGATTCAACTTTCCAATATCCCTCCCCCACCCCCGTGGTTATGTCATTGTATTTGAATAATTTGGTAACCAGCTTGCATTTAGGGTACTTTGCAGTATCTTGCTGTCACCGGACCACAATTTACAATTTTTTAAGTGGCATATTTAGTTACCAAAGACTGAACTATGTAATAAAAACACAGCAAAGCATCCATTTTCCAGAGAGTGGCAAATTGTGTTTAAGCTAGCTCAACCTGCAGAAAGTTAGCTGGCATCTTTCAACCTAGATATAATGCAAAAGACAGCCCAAATACATTCATTCCCCCCCCCCCATCCCACCACCCTGGCAGAACAGACAAACACAGGGGGTATGAAAAAATTTCAGGCTCCCTAATTCCAATAAAAACTTCTATTGCTAGCACTTCATGGCTATGAGGACACATCTGAAAGTAAATGGGAAAAGTCTGCTAATATCTTAAAATCTAGACAGGAGAAGTGAATAAACACAAAATAAATGAATATATGAGTAAGTGAAAACCATATTTAAACTGCTCCGTGTTTCTCCTTCCTGTGATCAGCAGAGCTGCATAATTTATAAAAGTCCCAAAAATCAACAACTTGTGGCACATACACAGAATATTTAGCACCACCAATCATGTATTTAATTAGTACTACATTTAGATATATATGTGTCTCTTTTTAATAGAATTTTTAAAAATCAATATGTCTTCTTTCCCACATTTTTTTTAACCCATCCCCCTCCAGTGTTGAAAAAACTAGCAGAATTTGAACTTCCTTATGTGAGTCTCCGGAGTGTAAAAGAATCGGCTTGTAAGATTGGGATCAGAAAATGGTGAGAAGGAAGCAGAAGTGACATGAGCAAGAAATATTTTAAAAATATCAATGTGCTAGAGAGGAAGAGTCATAATATCAGTTCCATGTATGTTACAGCTTGTGGAACAGTAACCTATTTTTTTTTTAATTTGGCACTTTCCAACTGTATTGGAAGCAGTACATTCAGAATTCCCAAAAGTTCAGAGAGTTGTCACATCTGTCAATGTACTAGAAGTATAATTGGACAGCATGTTTGAAATAGAAATCTAATCCAAATTGTCTGTTAGCATCTAATTTCCACCCTTTGTTTGGATTGTCCATAAAAGTCCATGGTTGGAAAATCTGGTAAAGCCTTTTTCATAAGAATTAAAGAATTAAGGATGTGTGGCCAGTTACATTTTTTTTCTCGAGCACCTCATGAGTTTTTTTCCACTAATTCTGTAAACATAGTGTGATAATTGAATATAGAATAGATTCATCTGTTGAATATACAATAGATTCATCAGTCTGATAAATAAAAACAAGAACAAAATAAGCTTGTTCTTCCCCATGTTTTCTTTGGGGTTTTGGCACATACATAAAGCCAAGAATAGAAAATGATTTTAAGGAAGGTATCATACATGTAGTATCAAGCATGATCATAATATGCAATAAAAAGTGTGAACTAGTTGCTTTATTTTTTTTTACCTACAATATTTTTGGTTACATTTCTCTTTGCATATATGCCACTGGCTTAATGGCTTCTCTTCTCTTGTACATTTTTTGGGCAGGTATATGGATCCTTCTCTAGATAAAGTGTTGATGGACTGTAGAACTTCGGTGAACTTACTTTATATGCAGGTATGTTTAAAAAGGAGCGTATTCTTTTTAAACATTGCCAGGCAAATTTTGAGATGAAATGACCTGTGATTTATTTAACTTTGTGAATTAACACAGTTTCTCAATTCTATCCTATACTAGTCTACAGAAAGTAAACATATGTACTCTAGTCTAATATTTACTTGCTTATATATTTTGTTTTGTTTTTTCAAAAAAGGTTGTACAGGAGCTAGAGATGAGTTGGGTCAAACCTACTGAGGAACAGAGGCAGAAGCTTCTAATGCTGCAAAAGGCACCAAATAAATTGAAGGTAACATGATTTTTAAATTAGGATGGTCCTTTTCAGGAATATCAGTAACATGGTTCCTGTGTCTTCTGGGTCTCCAGTAGGTGTAGAACAAACAGTGTAGGGGGACGGGCATAGCTGAAGCTCGGGTTTTAGAGACATGTGTCCCTTCTAGAATATGTCAATGTAAAACACATTCATATTTTCTCTTTTATATAACAAAATTAGCAACTGTACTGTTCTAACCTTTTGTTTATAAATATTTGAAAAAAAAAAAAAAATACCATAGACATATTCCACAAGGGCCACATGTCTCAAAAACCCGAGCTTCAGCTATGCCCGTCCCCCTAAAAAAAAAT
>BLBF01000002.1:27333228-27392273 GCA_015471245.1 Laticauda colubrina
AAAAAAAAAAAAAAAGAATATATGTTATCATGTGATAACATGAGAGAGGATCCAGAGAATGGATCCTTGTTTAAAGGCCAGTCTTTTTCTTCATTTTTGTTTGAGGAAGAATATCAACCTCCTGTCATTTTGAATTTTTCAGATTTTTAAATATCAAATGTAGCCATTTAGAACTGAAGCTCAAAATCACCATGTCTAAAATTCAGAAAATGCCTAACTTGACTCTGCTGGCATGTCACCTCCAATTCCCTGAACAAAAGCAAAACAATTCTCAAACTTATCCATATCTACCCTGAATAGTGGCAGATTGTACCCCCTCCAGGCCTTGACCTCAGACCTGGGGCCACCATTGTCACTCGAAAGGCCAGTGCTCCCCATGATCTGCCACACGCTACTTACCTTTGGATGATGTCCTCTTTGTTTTGACAGGTCCCTGTAGGACTTGGAGCACCTGAGGCTGCTCCAGGTCACACAAAGTTCTTGAAACAGCTTTGTAGAATGATCTTCCATGGCCTCCACAGCCTTTGAGACAGTCTGGAACTGCATGAGAGCATGGTCCTTTCCTGCAATCTTCAGAGGGCCTGGAGTAAAAGCACATCCCATCCTTGTACAACTCTTTCTGCAGTTTCTGACAAAACATAGGATACTCTTTTGAGAATAGTTGTCAGGTTTTGGTGAATCTTGGCATGGCACCCAAAATATTGTGGCATGTCACCTTTGACATGCATGTCATAAGTTCACCATCACTGGATTAAGTTGTTCTTATCATATCAAACTATATGGAGAGGAATCAGCCACTGAGAATTGTTGCTATTTGCATCAAATCATCAGTGGCAGGTTTGAGCATGATGCTAATGATATTTATGGCTGTGTTTACTACATTTCTAGGTCACATCATTCTTGATCTCCAACTGAGATGTTCGTTCAATACAGGGAAATACTGTCATACAACAGTAGTTAGGATACTCATTATAATAAATAGCCATCCATATTTTTGAAAGTGGATGCACAGATATTCGGTTCATAGAAGATACTGTATGTATTTCTAGAACATTACAGATAAAACTGCCATTATGTCCAAATTATTTAACTGTTCTCAGTTTAATTTTTTTTGCAAGATTTAGCCAAGTTAAGTGCATCTAACAAATATCACAATGAAGTTTACTAGGAAGAATGTTTCCATTTTATTTGTCAAGTTAGCTGTAACATTATCAAGTACCCTTCTCTTCAGGCAGAAAGATTTCCCCTTAATATCTCTATCCCCATATCCTGAATCCTCCCATAGTTCCAGTGAAGTTGAGTGATTCCTTCTTCTGTTATTGAAGCCACACCAGATTCTTCCCCTCTCTTTCAGAAGTAATTAAACTGAAGACTTGTAAAAGATACTCAGCATGCAAATGCTTTTCTGTGAAGCTTCCTCAAATTGCAAATGATCTGAAAACTGAAAAGAAGGCTATTTAAGAAAACACACATGTCCTTTGGGATTGGAATAATTAGAGTATATTTGATATAATTGGATTCATGTTTGGAAGCCGAGTTTTGTTTTCTTCTTGCAACTGGAATTTATATATTCATGCAGGGGTCTGGGCCAGAACTGCATTTAATTATATTGAAAGGATAGCTAGACTTTCATCCGTCTTTACATCAGTGCCTTGATGTTCATAATTTATTTATAATTCATTCCCCCACTCAAATAAACAAATGTATACACTGAAATTTATGAGCATCTCTTTCCATTTTTTTTTCTAATCAAAAGAAAGGAGAAATTGCAACTGAAAAGAAATAAATGAGAGTGCAGTATATAGAGTGTATGCAAATCATTCCTTTTTGATGTCTGTTAATTTTTATAAAATGCCTAGGCTAATAGTTAAAATTATAAATTATTATATTAAAAATGGGAATAGATTCCAATCTATTGGAAGTACTGCCTTTTGGTCATTGCTTCTGTGGTAGCACCAGCTGGATTGGTTTTGTGTGTCATTGTCATGCCCTTATTTTTGGAAGAGATGCAAACTTATTTGTGCAGGAAGAGGACAACAAGGTTGCCAGAGGGAGGATGGCTCCTATGCAAAGATTGGACTTTTCCCTCGTATAGTCTGGATTCACCTGGGCCCAAATTTTCTTGGGCCCAGGTGAATCCAGCCTTCTGATCAGCTTCAGTTCCCTATTTATGAATAGTGGTATTTTTCCACTATTCTGTTTCCTAGTATATACTCAAAAAAGCAAATGCTATAAAATACAGAAGAGAAGCAGAACTTAGGTACTAGCTCAAGCTAAACTGGGACTACATTTTTGGAAGAACTGGAACATAGATATACCCAGCAAGATTATAGATTGCAAATCATATATTATAAGAAAATAAGACTTATTTTTGTAGACTTTTATAGAATATGTGGGTGAATTTCAGATATTTAGAACTATTCCCTATGATAACTACAGTTTACTATAAACTATGGTATATAACTGTCAAGGAGAGTCCTTAACATCTGATGATGTAGAAAAGTAATGTCTGATGTAAGTTACCTATCTAGAGAATGAAATATATTTTTGGCTGCTCCTGGAATGCAGATTTTACTCATCAATTATACATTCCTATATAACATTTGGCATTTGTATTTTCATTTGTATTGAACCACTGCATTGAATCCTGTACTCTTCAGTTAGATGGCCCTTGGTAATATTATATGATAAGAAAGGGCTTTGGAGCCATCTAGATCCTTGTGAAGTTGATTGTATTGCACTTTTATAGATGTTATGTGTAACCTACTGCTCTCCTCTAGTTGCTGTTTCTCTTGCACAGTTTTTAGAGCTGGTTCGAGAGAGCCAGCATTATGGATATATACAACTTATTCCTTGTTCCTGTGACTACCCTGAACTTGGTTGTACTGCTATTATTCATGTGGGAAATAATGAGATTAGCTGCTGCATAAGGTTGCCTAGCAATCAGATCAAAGAGGTCAATTTCAAAATCAACAGGATAAGGTGCTGGCAAGTCACATTTCTTGTAAGTACCTTTTGTATAACTTTGTATCTGTCAACTACTTGTTTAAGGATTATTTCCTGAGGGTTGATTGTTGCTGCTGTTGTTGTACCTCCTCCAGAAGTCCTCTTATGTGCATTAATATTCCTGCTTTATATATATAGGACTGTGAACAATAACACATAGCCCATACATAGATTGTGTGTGCATGCATTTGCTACAACCTGAACATCTGATAAGAAGCTATTTGTGCAATCATTGTATGCCATCATTGATCATATATTAGGACAATCTTCACTGACCATACCTTAGGACAAATTGATATTATCCTGAAATTGCAACTCTCTGAAAGCCTGGAAATTTGGAGTCGTATTTCAAACACATTGAGACTATCAAGTTGGGAAAGACTATTAGGAAATGTCATTTAAAAAAGCCAGGCCCCCAACCTGATCCCTATGACACTAATGTAACCTTTGTACTACCTGCTGGCACTGGTTAGGCTCCCTCTGATTTTTTTAAAAAATATTTATTATCCCCTCCCAAGTAAATAAAGAAATGGAAAACAGGCAAATAACTATCCTCAAGAATCTTTATTTTCAAGAATGAAGACGAGCCCTGCATAAACTGCCTCAGCATTCTTGGAAGTAAAAATCAGAAGGGATACAATTCAGTGCTTGCTTTGGAAACATACACAGCAGCTCTCAAAAATGGAGATAAAGTTGAAATACTAGAGGTTAGAGGATTTGGCAGGAAATTACTTCATCAGCTTGTTTTCAGAGGGCAGCCATTTTGTAACATGCTTTCAAAATACCAACATACCCATTGGTACCAAAATGTTTTGAATCCCTGGGGTATATATAGGCTGCTTGTAAAAGGAACAAAAATATACAAGCTTTTTAATAGCTATTCCTGCTTCTAGATTAGAAGAATAGGATGGAAATGGGAGATTGAGATGTTTCTCCCAAGTGTTTTCTTCTTCTTCTGGGTAGTTATTTAGGCTATAAGCTTCAAACTATAAGCTCCAAACGTGTGTTATGATTTCTGATACTCACATGGAGTAACAGGAGCTGGTATGTTCTTGAAACACACAAACATCTCAGCACAGACATGAAGCATCCCTGGGCTCAACTTACAATTATTTGTATAATGACTTTGATGACCTGGGATGTGGCACAAAAATAACAAAGTCACAAAAGTAGATAAGTTCCCTTTAATGCCTCCAACTTGGCCCCCAATATCCAGTTGTCCTCGGCTGGAGAGCAAACTCTTCCAAAAACAGTCTACAAAGAAAAGAAATGCAGTCCAAACCCAAAGTACAAATAAATTAGAAATTAAAAAATCCAACACAAACCACACTGAAGTAATGAACATGACAGGCCAGGATAATAAATTGCAGACTTCCAAAAGATAATGAAGCACACAAAGTTGGGAGGATGCCAAAACCCAGATAAGCCTCGACAAAAATAATGGACACTTTGCTTCCAGCAAGGTGTTGTGTGCAAACACCCTTCTTATATTTATCTTCTTATAGTTCTCCCAGCTGCAACTAATGAAAGGGGTCAGGGCCCTTTTCTCTCCCGTAAGCTATATTGCTCCCTTCTCTGTTCCTCCCTGTGTGCCCTAGGATAAAGAGGGGGTGGCCCTAGGTCTCCCTCTGAATGCCCAGTCGGACTATGCCCTTCCCCTGTTCCTTCCACAGTCACTGGAGCCATACTCCCACTCCCTGTCATTTGCTTAATCTCCCCCTCAGAATCAGACTCCAACAAGGGCATGACAATTACTATTCAAAGTTACAATGGCATGGAAAAAAGTGACTTACAACTAGTCACACTAACAACCATCACAGCATCCCTGTGGTCACACGATCAAAAATTGGGCACTTGGCAGCCAACATATATTTTTACAAAAATTGCAGTATCCCAAGGCCATGTGATCATTATTTGCAAACTTCCCAACCGACTTCCAACCAGCAATGTCAATGGTGAAAGCTGGATTTGCTTAATGAGTGCATAATTCACTGAACAACTGCAGTAATTTATTTTAACAATCATGGCAAAAAATAAATAAAAAGAAATCATGGCAAAATCAGTTATGACTCACTCCATAACCATCTTGCTAAGTAATTGAAATTCAGGTCCCAATCGTGGTTGAGCACTTCCTATATTCCAAAAAAGCTAGAGCAGATGTGGTAAAATCTCCAGCCCACAAACCTGGTATCCATCTGGCTCATGAATCCTTCCAGGGATTCTCTTTTCCTTCCTCAAAATCCCACCTTCAGGGCAGCAAAATATTAGTCCCTCCAGGTCTCTACAGAAGGAATTGCCTGAGGAAAAACCAGAGTGATTGACCCCTGCCTTTTTTATTGCAGAAAGAAAAAGATTCCCAGGCAAGCATTAACAGTCTTATCTTTTGTTGGTGGCTAGCAGAATCTGTCCCTTTTCTTGCCTTTAACTTTACAAAGGCCTCTTGGTTAATGTGGTGATCTAATCACAGCCCAAGAAGAAGACAGCAAGCAACTCAGGAACCTATCAATTAATCATGATTTTTAACTGTTAGCTATCCGTGCATGTCTACAGTATATATGGTATTTTATAAAAGGATCTGAAAAAGGACATCTGGTTTTCAAAATATTGCAGTTTATCCTCATTCTTTAAAATGTGTACCTGATGGAGTTCTTGATAGAATCTTGTAGTATCATAAGCCTCTAGCCAGGAAGACATTTTTCTATATTTGATATTTTATTCAAATTTGGAACTGCCTGGTGATGGAAGGTAAATCTGGACTCTACGAAATAGAAACATGATCCTTCTAGTCAATTCCTTGCAAAATATCCTTGCTAAATTCAAGAAAAGGCATTTTTTTCAGGATCATAAGACCTCGGTTTTAACAGTCTGCAAATACTGATTTTAGATGGTCAGGAGTTGTTTTCTTTTATTATTTATTCTCTCCATTTTCTAGCTGACATCTTAACATTATGTATTTCTGTTGTTCTACACAGCCTATCTAAGCCTTGTCCTTTTTTCTTGATTTTTAGAAGTGACTTTTCCCTAGAAAAAGAAGTACACAGTCTGGATGGAAGAATTTAGGATATACTGTTATATATACTGTTTGTTGTTCTTGATATTCTTCTCCCTTTTGACTATTCAGGGATCCGTTTTAGGCCATGGACTTGATCAGTTCTTGGAACTCAGAATCGAGTACAATGAATCCGATAAGTGGAAATGGATTGTCTTCAATACAAAGCAGGTTTGTTTAGGTTCATATAAAAGATTATTATATGATAAATATCAGGGTTATCAATCTTTTGCAGCCCAGGTACACATTCCTGTTAATATTGATCCAAATAAGGATTCAGCAAATTCTCTTTCCTAATTAACTAAATATTTTACAAACAAAGATATGTTTTGCCTCTGAGTTACATCTCTTCCCCCTTTCTTTAACTGGTTACAAGAGACAGGGTTCACTTCAGGATGGGTTTGGTAGGGTTCAGTTCATATGGTAGTTTAATACATTGGAGAAAAAAAATAACATACGATGTCACATTTAGCAACCAATCCAGAATATGTAAACATCAGCTGGGATTCTTTTAAAATAATGTTTTTGATTAATGATAATCTTTTTTCTCCAAATAATTACCTATGAATTGAAATTATATTACTGATGAACTGGAGGATTAAGACACCCAGTCATTGAAGAGAGAACTATTTGGAAAACAGGTGAATGTGCAGTGCATTTATTTGGGAATAAATGCTTGCCCAGTGAATTAAACAATATCATCTAAATAGGGTTGTGTTTTTTTTCTCCCATGTTTAATTTCCTGGAAAATCTACTCTGATCTCTCTTCTGTTTTGGCTTTTGGCTTTTTTTGTGCTGTATAGATCGAAGGGAAGATTGGTTTTTACCTGTAATTGGTAACTCTTGGCTCACAAGTTAGAAAGCTGGGTTTTGCGGTTTTTTAAAATAATGCTTATCATTTGGGGAGGTGTGTTTTCAATCCACTACCATCTTCAGATATATCATAGGCTGAGACGAATATAAATTATAAAAAGGAATTCAATAAAAAAAACTTTTCTTGAAAACTTAATTCCATCTTTATAGGCATTTCTTCTGAGCAGTTGCTTAAAAAAGATTATATCAGAGCAGCTGATGACAACAACCAAGAATGATCAAGAAATGGTGAGCAAAGTTGATAATCTTACTTTATTGAACATGGATGTTAAGTTGTTAGCACTAAGTTATAATGCAGTGTGATGACTACTGTGTGTATATCCGTGATTTTCTTGTGGCTTTCTTGCCAGAATATTCTATGTTTCTAAGAGGTAAGACTCAGTAAAAAGGGGCATTTCCACATATGGATTTTGTTCCAAATGTGCTCTGAACTTGTGTGAAGATATAGCACTGGATACTTTCAAGTGCTGAGGCAATATTTTCCTGGCTCTGCATTGATTATTTGATATCAGAACAAAACTGGCATTTTATCGGCAATGCTATGGCTTCCAGCTGGCTCTGTTCTCATTAACAGGATCCCATCACCTGTTTTCTCATTCTCCCACCAGAATCAGGAGATTGCAAAATCATCAAGTTCCCCCTTTGTCCTCCTCTGTTTTCCTGCTTTCCATTTGAGTGCTCAGTTCTCTTTTGGTGAAATGAGGAAGTAGGGGAGAAGCAGTGGTGGGATTCATTTTACCACTGGCTAGGTGGGCGTGGCTTGGTGCACGTGCTTTGTCTAACGTCAGCAGCTTTCCCCGCACCAGCTGAGACCTGCAGTGCCAATCAGCTGAGAGGATAAAGAAGAGAAAAGTGCAGGGCTGGGTAGGAGAGCCAATCCTGTGCTTTTTTCTTCTTTTTCTCTCAGCTGATTGTGGAAGATTTTTTCCTCCTCTCAGCTGATCTTTGGCTTTTCTTATTACCGGTTGGGCCAGACTGGTCCGAATTGGTAACATGCCACCACTGGGGAGAAGTAACTCAGAAGTGCACTAAATCCTGGATATGGAGCTCAGGTAGGGTGGGAGGTCAGTCAGTCTTTTTTTACAAGTGCCCTGGTTCATACAGTCCTATCAGGTGCAGCCTGCAAGTCTCTGAAAGCTCCTTTTTACAAGCACCCTGGTTCATATTGTCCTATCAGGTGCAGTGTGCCAGTCACTGAAGGCTGCTTTCTTCAGCATCTAGGCCTTCTGGTGTTGCACCTGGCTGGTTTTCTGGCTGACATCCAAACTGTTGTGTATGGAAATTAGAAGACTCCAAATAACTAAAACTGATTGGCCGAACAGGCCACTCTCGGATTGGTCAATTAAGCACCATTTTGATTGGCTCGCCTGGCGGTGGGAATTCTTAAAGAGCTGTAATTGGCCGCAAGCCGCAAGCAGCCGCTATAAGAAGGGCTGTTGTGGCTTCAGCAAACATTCCGCTATAAGTCACTACACTGTTAAAATAAACAGCTATTTGTTGGAATACTGGTCTCGCGTACTTTATTATCCAAACGGAACACTGTTGACTAGGATGGGATCATCCTAGAAGAGCGAGACTGAAGGACGTGGCAACAAGAACCGAACAACCAAGATGGCCGTTAACAGTGCGCTGCCCGCACCATTCAACCCAGCCGAAGAAGATTGGGAGTCATACATTGACCGCTTTCTGATGTTCTTAGAAAGCAACGAGCTACAAGAAATAACCGACCAAAAGAAGAGAGTTGTATTCCTCACGCATTGTGGCCCTGCAGTTTTCAAAATGGCCAAGGCGTTAGTCAAACCGTGGGACGTAAAAGAGATGGCATGGCCAGAATTAAACTGAATGCTACGAGCCCATTACGTGCCTGTGGTCTCCAATCTGATCAAAAGGCATGAATTTTATAAGCGAGACCAACGAGAAGACGAGAGCATCGGAGATTTCGTTGCAGCCCAAAGAAATATCGGAGGAGCCTGCGAATTTCAAAACATGGATGAAGCCATCAGAGACCGCGTGGTCCTGGGATTGAAGGACGCTATGGTCCACAGAAAGCTGCTAAACAGACCGAATATCACAGTGGCTGAGGCCATTGCAGAAGCCACCACCGCTGAAGCAGCCAAGAAATCCGCAGCCACCATGTGCCAGAGGAATTCAACAAATCCAGAATCACCAAAACAACCCCAAGAAAAGAAGGTGGAAGGAAACTAACAACAACCCACAGTGACTGCCCACCATGAAGACCTCGACTCCCCGAGCGACACCGATGATGACAACGAAGACATACATAGGCTTCAGTCAGAAAGAAAATGGCAGGAAAAAAGAGGAAGGAGGCAAGAATTCCAGTGTGCTGGATGCGGAGGGGATCACCCATGCTCCAAATGCAGATTCCTGGATGCCATTTGCAGATTTTGTGAGAAACGGGGGCATACTGCAAGGGTCTGCTGAAACAAAAAGAGCTATAGTCCAAAAAGACGTGGCAGCACCCCCCCCAGAAACAGAGAGACAAGCTGGAAGCCGATGGAGCCGAGAGAACAGAAACTGGCGAATGAACGACAGAGAAGAAACACATCAAACAATAATCATCGGAATTGCCAGGGCAGCAAATGCAAAAAAGGTCCGAATAAATGAAAATCGAAGGAAAGCCCTGTGAGATGGAAGTAGAC
The DNA here is from genome assembly GCA_015471245.1 of Laticauda colubrina. NCBI lineage: Eukaryota > Metazoa > Chordata > Lepidosauria > Squamata > Elapidae > Laticauda > Laticauda colubrina. The sequence continues at coordinate 27,342,817 of BLBF01000002.1, forward strand.
TCTAGATCATACCTGTCAATGGTATCATGGAACACTCAGAAACCTGATACCAGACATCAAGCAAAGAGAACTGGAACAGCAAAAGCTAATACTTAAAAATTACTAGGGAAACCGAATCCCGGTAGTGGGCCTTGGACATTTCCTAATAAAATTTAAAAACCACGCTGAAGTACTTCCTCTGACAATCGTCGACTGTGATCGCCCTAGCCTGCTGGGAATCAAATGGTTCGCACCCCTGGGAATCGGAGTGACCGGCCGGGATCAACAGCGTTGCTGAGACCAATTGGGAGGAGAGCCTGCTGGAAGAGTTCTGGGAAGTATTCGACGGGACCCTAGGCAAGTACAAGGGGATCCCAATAACATTCAGCCTAGACCCTAAGATAGCTCCCATCAGGCTCAAAGCCAGGCGCGTTCCCTTTGCCTTAAAACCGAAAATAGATGAGCAGCTTAACAAACTCATTGCACAAGGGGTGTTAGAGCCAATTGACCATGCCAGGTGGGAAACTCCCATCGTGACTCCTGTCAAACCAGATGGGTCACTGCGCATGTGTGGTGACTATAAGGCCACCCTAAATCATGCACTCCAGCAAAGCACATACCCTGTTCCAGTAATTCAACACCTGTTGCATTCATTAGGGGGAGGAAAAATTTCCGTGAAGCTTGATCTCGTGCAAGCATATCAACAGTTGCCAGTTGACCCCGAAACCGCAGAGGCATAGACTATAGTCACGCACAGAGGGGCATTCAAATGTGACAGACTTCAATTTGGTGTTAGCGTTGCCCCAGGCATTTTCCAAAGCCTCATGGAGCGCCTTCTAAATGGAATAAAAGGAGTTCCCTATTTTGATGATGTATTAGTTTCAGCAAAAAATAAACACCAATTCGAAAATCGACTGAGAGAAGTCTTACGAGGATTCAGGGAAGCAGGGCTCAAGGTCAAAAGAGAAAAATGTAAACTAGCCACCAATCAAGTCGAATTCTTAGGCTAACTTATAGATGAACAAGGGATACACCCCACTGAAAATAAAATAAAGGTGATTAAAGACGCACCCAGGCCTAAGAACAAAGCAGACTTACAAGTGTTTTTAGGTCTCATTAACTTCTACAACATCTTCCTGCCCCAAAAGGCAACTGTAGCAGAGCCATTACATCGACTATTAGATTTAAAAAATTTCTGGAATTGGGGCCACCGAGAACAAGCAGCATTCCAAAACATTAAGGACTTATTAACATCCAACACCGTTTTAATACAATACAGCAACACCCTGCCACTGACGGTCACCTGTGATGCATTGCCTTTTGGAATCAGCGCCATACTGAGCCACAAGCTACCAGATGGCAGAGAAGCATCAATCGCCTTCTATTCTAAATGCTGTCAAAATCTGAAAGGAACTACAGCCAACTTGACCGAGAAGTCCTCGCAATCATAGCAGGCGTCAAGAGATTCCACGAATACCTATATGGTAGGACATTTTCTATTATCACAGACCACAAACCCCTACTAGGGATCCTGGCAGGAAACAAACCAACCTTGAACATCCTATCGCCAAGAATGACGAGGTGGTCAGAATTCCTCACTGCATACAATTACACATTCATCCATCGCCCAGGAAAGACCATCACCTATGCAGATCACATATTATCCAAACGGAACACAAACCCTCCCCTCCCATTTACTGATGCCGTTTCTCTCAGTCCAGCGTTGACTGCTACAAGGAGAAAAAGGCTGCTGTGTTAGAAGGGGAAAACATGTCAAGCCATATTAATTGTGTTTTATTAATTCATTTCGCCTGGTACTGTCTGCTTCTTGCTTCTGCTCAACTCTTTTTAAAACGTGGTCCTGATATGATTGTGAAACTCCACCCCCAGCAATATCTCATGGTGTTATAAAGAATGATGTATTGTTTGTGTAATAATTTTTTTAATTCAAAGTAATTTTAGCCTTCTCTCTAACCCCTAGCCACAACCATCTTCTATGTAGTGGTAACAAAATGAAAGAAAAAGCAAACACATCTTTCTTTAATTGGTCCGTGAATGCTGTTGCCGTAAGATGTTCTTATCGCAATGATGGTTGTTACCAGTATAAAAGCAACCTTTACAGTTACTTCTTCAATCTCATTCAGTTAAAGGCAGCATGCATATACATCTCCGAATAATCCATGCACTATTGAACTGTTGGAGGAAAAAATCCTATCATTCAGTTAGAACCAGTTTTCCTGTAATTTATTTTTATTATAACTGTTCTCTATAACAGTGCTTCTGAACTTTTTTCTTCCAGATGGCCCCTTTCCAATTCATTTCTCTCCTGTACCCCTCTCCCCTTCCGGTCTCGATCCCATTATTAGTAAAAAAAAAAAAGATTAGCACTTACCCATTTGGCCTGAAAATAGAATACATGTATATTCTATTCCGACAGTATTTGCAGTGTAATATATTTTGCTTTTCACTGGTCCCCTTGGCACAGGCTATGGTCCTGGTTACATGATTTATGTCTGTGGCCCCCTTGAAATATCCAAGGCTCCCAGGTGGCCGTAAGACCCCCCCAGCTACTCTAGAGTAGTGTATCTGAACCCCAGCATCTTTAAGATGTGTTCAATTCCTAACCAGCGTCCATTCATCTTAAAGTTCCTGATACTGAAAAACAGTATTTTAGAAGGATGTAAAATTGTTCTTGACCTTCTGTATATCATCTTTTCAAATATCTATCATTGCTAGAGGATCAAAATGCAGTAATGAGTAATTTAAAGTAACAAAGTTATTCTAAGTTCATCTGTTTTTGTTTTTATTTTCTCAAAAACATTCTTAGCTCCTTCATTTATGATCACAGTCTAAAACAAAGTCCTTTGGTCATTTTAATTCCCCTGCTCAGACCCCATTTTAATTTCTCTAAAACTGTAATGGTGTGGAGAATTGGACATAATACTCAAGGTGGCGGTCCAGCCATCTTGAAAGAACTCTGCTCAAGGAAATAAACTTGACTGAACATTCTGGCTACCTGTGTTTCCTATTTGTGTAATGGTGTTTTTGTTTTCTCATTTAACCTATCAATTTAGCAGATTGAGCATCCAGAATTAGACACAGCTAAGAAAGTAAGCATCCGTCCAAGTCAGGTTTGTAAATTAAATTACATAATTTGGGTGGTAAAAAGACTGGGTTGAGTAGGGGAAGTTTTGAGATGACAATTGTGCTTGGAAGTTTGAAGCTATTAATGAGCCTCATCATCTAGTGTTATAAATTGCATCAACTCATGGCTAATTTTGACCTTAATTAGTTTAATAAATCACTGTTATGAGGTCATACATTATGCTACATCACAAACTGGAGTGTGTATAAACTAGCCAATGGATTTCTATCTTTTCTGATGACAATGACTTAAAGTAAATATGGATATCCCCCAGGGGTGGGAATCAAATTTCTTGACAACCAGTTCTGCGGGCATGGCCTAATTTGTGGGTATGGCTTGGGGTCATGTGACTGGGTGGGTATGGCTTGCTGACTGGGGGTGGCTTGGTGTTCATGTGACTGGCTGGGTGTGGCTTGAATGTAAATATTGTAAATATTTATGTAAATATTGAATTTTTAATAAAAAAAGAGAGCAACTTTTACCCAAAATCAAGCAAAGCAGATTGAGTTGCTTGCAGAATCACAGATTCACCCCCAGATCTACCTTTCTGCAATCTGCTGCCTGAGTCTGTACTGAAAAATAGAAGCTTCAGTCCTAAGGAAGGTGTGGCTCTGCTCTCAGGCCACTTCTCCCTCACCCTCCAATCCCCTGAATACCACTCCTGACTGGGCCTCAGGGAAGCCTTTTGGGTGAAGGCAAAGCAGTACAACAGTGATTTAGATTAGCTAGAAAGAAAGAAATCCGACAGGAAGAGAGGGGAGGGACCAGCCAGTGGCACGATTCATAACAACTGGTTCTGTAGAACTGGTCCGAACTGGTAGAATCCCACCCCTGATATCCCCGATTTAGCAGTGCTTAGCCAAGCAACCTTGGTATTCCTGTTGGGCAGATTATTAACCATGGGTAAATCATGGAGAAAAAGTCACAATTTCTCAATCTTGATAAGGATCGCTGGTTGAGAATAGCAAGAGAGCTCTTTCCCATGGCTATTAACAGTGGTGATACAACTGTCTTCCCAAGAGTCAGTGGGGTTAATGCAATAAAGAAGGGAATACATTTTTATTTATTTATTTAATTTAATTTATTTGTCAATTGCTTACAATAGGTATAAGTATAAACATGAGTAAGGATACAGGAAATAGGTACAAATAAATGGGGACAATATGACAGGAACGGTAGGCACAATTGTGTACGCCCCTTACAAACCTCTTAGAAATGGGATGAGGTCAACAATGGATAGTTTGAGGTTAAGGGAGTGGGGGTTAGAGGATGTAATAACAGAGGCAGGAAGTGTATTCCAGGCATTGACCACTCTGTTGCTGAAATCGTACTTTCTGAAATCAAGTTTGGAGTGGTTTACATTGAGTTTGTATCTGTTGTATGCTCTTGTATTGTTTCAGTTGAAGCTGAAGTAATCATTGACTGGTAGGACATTGTAGCAGATAATTTTGTATACTACGCTTAAGTCCAACCATAGGCAGAGTAATTCAAGGTTGTCCAAACCCAAAATTTCAAGTCTAGTGATATAGGGTATTCTGTTGCAAGCAGGAGTACTCTTCTTGTGAAATATTTCTGGATTCACTGAATTGTATTAATGTTTTAATGTATTGTCTTAATACAGTGCAGATTCCAGACTGATGAGCTGTATTCGAGTATTGGTCTAGCAAAAGTTTTGTATGCTCTCATTAGCAATTCAATATTTCCAGAGGAGAAGCTTCGCTTCGTTAGATTAGATTTACAACTCTTAATGCCTTTTTGGCAATGCTGTTACAGTGAGCTCAGTGTTTAGGTCATTTGATATGGGTACTCCAAGGTCCTTGACAGAGTGAAGATCATCAATGAGGATACATCTGCCTAGCTTGTATTTGGTGTACTGATTTTTTTACCAATGTGTAAGCATTTGTTGATCGAGATTTGGAGTTGCCAAGCGTTTGACCATTCAGACACATTTAGTTGAAGTATGTATGTTTAGTGAGGGAATGGGAACATTCAAAAGTAGCCTGTTGCAGATCATAATTCACTGGGCAGCCACAAAGATTCTGTGGACACCAGTGCAATCCCCAAATTTAAAATATTTGCCTCAGAGGATTATTGCAAATAGTCTGTGGGACTTCATTGCTAATGAAACGTAGGGGCTGAATTTATTAGGGCATTTTCTGACTCAAATCAAACTGCTTCAAATTTCTGATAGCATCACAAGTTTTTTTTCCATTTACAATTCTTTCTTCTTTAGTGCCTAAATGCCAAAAGGGGATACTTGAAACACAAGAACAAATACACTTTATTGTTAGATGGATATTATTATCTTTTTAGTATAATATGATATTGTTTGCCATGCTTAAATTTACTTGCTGTAGTGATAGCCATACAGCATTTGCTGGATCAGACCCCTGAAAATTCTTTTTTTCTTTATCAGTTTAAATTTAAACTTAAGCTCAACATGAAATTCTTTCTCTTAATCATAAATTTGGTAGCACTTTTTTTTTCTCCCAATACTTTTATTTTTTGGTTAATGGATCATATTTTTTTATTCTCTACAGATATTTCATTCTGGTTTTAAGTCAAGAAAATGGCTACACAGTAGTCGATCAAATGAGGATGATTGTGTATTTGAGAAGATAAGCGAAGAAGATTTGTGATCGACACTGATACAGAGAATATTTGTTCTTGCTGGTTTTGAAATATCACTTAGCCAGGATCCTTACTGGCAAGTTGCATCATTCAGGGTCCCAGACATTACAGAGAGTCCTTGACTTACAACCACAATTGAGCCCAAAATTTATGTTGCTAAATGAGACATTTGTTAAGTGATTTGCCCCATTTTATGACTTTTCCTGCCACAGTTGTTAAGTGAAATCATTGCAGTTGTTTAGTGGCATGGTTGTTAAGTGAATCTGGTTTTCCTATTGACTTTGACTGTCAGAAATCTCACAAAATGTGACCTCAGGGCACTGTAACTGTCATAAAAATGAGTCAGTGGATATGGGTCTGAATTTTGATCACACAACCATGGGGATGTTGCAATGGTCATAAGTGTGAAAAATGGTCAAAAGCCACTTTTTTCATTACCATTGTCACTTTGAACTGTCACTACATGAATTGTTGTAAGTTGAGGGCTACCTGTACTACGTCAAAATGACAAGAGGACAGGTTTTATATTGTTTTAATAACAGCCAATGCAAGAGAAGATGCAACAGTCCTCAAGCACTGGAGATCCTGCTGTAGACAATTTACTTCAGCTAGGAGATTTGTAAATAGTTTGCCCACATGTTTGTTTTTGTATTATTTAAAAAAATACCTTAAACTGAGAAATAGATCTTAAATCAAAATAATACCTAAATTGTCAGACAAAATGTACTTAATGTTTGGGCAACCAAATCTTCATTACTGTTCATTTGGGATACAAACATGCCCAGATGCTTTAATCAGGTGATAAATTATGCAATGCACTGAATGATAGTAAGAATTTCCTCAGTAGAAAGTGTAGTGTCCCAAAATCTCCTATTTGAACTGGAACCTGCTTTATACAGGCCAAAAAGGTATTGTAGGGCATTTTTATAGCTCTATAATTTCATCTAGGATTTCTTCACTGAAAAAATCTACATTGTTTGATTACTCTTCCCCCTTTTCCTTCTTTGTACTGATAAAAGAAATAAACTGCCACTTGGACTATTGGAATTATTCCAATGCATTACAATATTGTCAAATGTAGTATTTTTGTGAAGAGTTTTAAAATAGTAATGTTACATGGGAGGTACAAGTGTGATAAATATTCTGAAAATATAAAATACTGGTTGCATTTTTTAAAAGAAGCACATTTCTAATAGACAGAATGCCTTCAAAATGGTCCAGAAATCACAATGTGTCTCAAGAAAATCTATTGTGTTGTCTTCCAGTGTGGAAAACCTTAGAACAACAGTCCTCAACCTTTCTGGCTTGGCAGTCAGGAGGGGGAGGGGAAGAGGGGATGTTCTGTGTGAATGGCAGGCGCACGTGTCATTGCACACAACTTCATTTGCACAAGCAATGGGCGCATGTACCTGCCATTTACGCAAATGGAGCTTCGTGCACAATTGTGCATGCCCAGGACTCAAACTAATGGAGCTGCGTGCACATGTTCACTCACCACTTTCACAACCTGGTTCTGAATGGTCCACAGCCTAATTGTAGGCCACAGCCTGGGGATTGGGGACACACACACACCCCATTAGAAGATACATGAAATACTTCCAATAGCATCAATGGGCTATAATAGTTGTTTGCAGAACATGGATTGCAATCATTCAACTAAAGGGTTCTACAGGGCATGGAGCAACTGACGAAGCAGGTGCTGTAATACAACCCTCTCTCATTCACTCTCTCACAGTCACCCAAACCCCACCATGCTTGCGCCATGCCTTCTCTGCCACTTGTGCACCTCCTCGTTCCCTTTCCCATCTGATACAGCCATTTATTGCCTGCAGCCTGCTTTGGTTGCTGGAAATTGGCATTTCATGACCCGTGATCCCTGTTTAATGAGAGCAATGGGACTGCAGATATAGTGGTCACTAAACAATGCGATCATGCGCTGCTGCGCTTTACAACTGTATAGCTTAGTGACAGAAACTCCAGTTCCAGTTGTCTTCCTAAATGGAATACTTTCCAAATGGAATACTTAAGGAATACTTTTTCCTGAGTCGCTCACCTGCATCTCCTGTATCGAGTTACCAGATAACATACAAAGGAGGATACAGACAATGGGAAAGGAGGATAAACAGAAAGAAAAAGGATACACTTCGCATTCACAACAAAAAACACAGCAAAACCACTGCCAAATATGTACTTTTTCAAGGAGCAATTGGACTTTCTGGTTTTTCTTTGAAGAAGTTCCGCTTCTCATCCAAGAAGCTTCAGATCTTAGAAGAAAAACCAGAAAAACCCTAATCAGTTGCTCCTTGAAAAAGAAACTTTGGAACAGCCATGACCTGGATGACTGAAAATCTCCATAGACATTTGCCAAAAATGTACTTTGGTCTCCAGGTACAGCACATGAATTTTTTTCAACATCAGAAAGACTAGTTTTTCAATTGCTTTTCAGTATTTTTCCAAAAAAATCTTTATTGTTAAGAACTTATGATCGATATAAGGTGATATAGCGACAAGATTTGCTTTTTTACCATAGAATTGTAGGTCGAGTCCTTGATCCACAAACTACAGTGATCATAGATTTGAAGGGCTAGAATGAAGCTGACTGCTGGAAACAGGGAAATAAATATAGCAACATAAATCTCAGATTTCATGACTGTCAGCAGACATGGGAAAGAAGCAGACAATCTACAAAGTCACACTATATAGAAGTCAATGTATAGAACACAATGACGATTATTGTATAAACATCATAACCGTCCCCCAACCTCCCAAAGATAGTCAAAAATGCAGAGAAATATTTTAAGCCGACATTTTCTGGACAGAGGACAAAACACAGTCCTCCCTTTGCCAGGAATCTGATAACCCTATACCCACAGAGATGCATTAATGAGATATTTCCAGGCTGATTTTCCACACAATCTTCCTTTTGGTGGCTTTTCCCACCATACCAAATTTGTTCCCATTCTTCTTTGCTTTCAGACCATTTCCTGCAGATGGACAGAACCTCCATTTATTTCACTATCACCTTCCTTTTCTAGCTATGTCTCTGCTACCCTCAGTCCAGAAGCCTTTGGCTGCAGTAAAGGCTTTGTCTGTCTCCTGATCTATGGTGCCATATTATCCAAATACGGCTTCTGGCACACAAACATTGGGGTCCTCAGTGCTAAATTTTATCCTAGCAATTAATGAATAAGCCATGATATATGAGCTCAACTTCTTCTTGTGCCATATTTGTCATTGGACATTGGTGATCATGTTGGCAACCCTATTTTTATCGACAGCCGCACAAAAAAGAGCTGCTGAGTTTTGTCCAAAGCAGTTTCTTAGATTTTAAAGCCATGATATTTTTCTGCCTGTACCTTGTTTGCCTTCAAATTTTCCTTGGAGGATTAAGTGAAGTCGGCTGTATTTTCCTGGGTGTCACATCACATGTCACATCAAAAAGACCTTGACTATGTATCAGAATGGTGAAACAAATGGCAACTTCAAATCTCAACAAATAAATGCTCTGTCTTACATATTGGCAAAAAAATTCAGAAAATAAAATACAGGCTGAACAGTCAAGACCTTGTTGATGATCCAAACTCTGTCAAGGATCTTGGAGTCCTCATCTCAAATGATCTAAGTGCTAGAGCCCACTGTAACAACATAGCCAAAAAGGCGTTAAGGGTTGTTAACCTAATCTTACGTAGCTTTTTCTCTGGTAATATTACATTACTAACTAGAGCATACAAAACATTTGCTAGACCAATACTCGAATACAGCTCATCAGTCTGGAACCCGCATCACGCATCTGATATTAACAGTTGAGAAAGTCCAGAAATATTTCACCAGAAGAGTTATCCACTCCTCCACTCGTTGCAGAATACCTTATGCCACCAGACTTGAAATTCTAGACCTAGAAAATCTAGAACTATGTCACCTTTGGTCCCATGTAATATAGTATATAAAATCATACATTGCAATGTCCTACCTGCCAATGAATACTTCAGCTTCAACCATAATAACACATGAGCAAACAATAGATACAAACTCAAGGTTAATCGCACCAAACTTGATTGCGGGAAATGCGTCTTCAGCAACAGAGTGGTCAATGTCTGGAATACTCTACCTGACTCTGTGGTTTCTTCCCCAAACCCCAAAAACCTTAACCTTAGACTTTCTACTATTGACCTCACCCCTTTCCTAAGAGGTCTGTAGGGGGTGTGCATAAACACACCAACGTGCCTACCGTCCCTATTGTTTCTTTTATATTTATATTTATATTTCTTATATGTATCCATGTATTCATAACTATGTTTCTACTTGTACCTATTAACTTGTAAGCAATTGACAAACCAAATAAATAAAATAAATAAATGTTTAAAATATTCTAATTTGTGCTTTTTAATGGTTTTGATGATTTCCCTTGACTTTCCCAGACGGCTTATCACTTCATTTCTGATTTTGTCAACCCAGCTTATACGTAACAACCGTCTGTAAATCCACACAACCCAAACCCAATAAATCTCAGCGTCTGAGTAGTGCAGTAGTTAAGAGTGCAGTACTGCAAGCTACTTCTGTTGCAACCAGCTGCCTGCAATTTGGCAGACTGAATCTCACCAGGCTCAAGGTTGACTCTCATCCTTCCATCCTTCCGAGGTGGGTAAAATGAGAACCCAGATTGTTGGGGGCAATAGGCTGACTCTGTAAACCGCTTAGAGAGGGCTGTGAAGCACTATAAAGCGGTATATGTATTTCAAATAACAGATAATCAAAGTTGGTAAGGACCTTGAAGGTCATCTAGTCCAACCCCCTGCCCAAGCAGGAGACCCTACACCATTTCTGACATATGGCAGCCCAATCTCTTCTTGAAAGTCTCAAGTGATAAATATAAGTCTAAGCACTATTATGCTTTGGTACATGATTCCACACCCTGCATAAGTCCTACCCTGTACATGACTGCATCTAGCAAAAGCCATAATGTTATCTCATGACGCCATCACACACCCAAAAATGCAAAATGGCATAGGCTGCCCCTGCCATTCATTCATGTGCAGATGGATGCATGCAATAGCACATGTCCCCACGGGGGGGGCGGGGGGGGGGGGCGCATCCATGCCAAGAGGGCAACGATCAATATTTTACAAAATCAGCTTCCTTCTCAAGAGGAAGGAGAACACCCAGGAGGCAAGATGTACGTTCAGGTGACTTTATCCTCCATCTTGGAGTTGGGTTTTACAGCATAGGAAGTCCTATTTAAAATGCCATCATCGGGGATTCTCTGCCATCTAACAGGAACAATTTCTTGCTTTAGTGCAGAATCCCAATATAAGGAGGTGTCTCCCGTGTCAGGCGGCCTGCCTCTTCGCTGCCCAGAAGCCCAAAGGCAGGGGTCTTCAGACTTGACAGCTTTCAGACTTGTGGACTTCAACTCCCAGAATTCCTCCTCCAGTCATGTCAGCCCATGAATTCTGGGAGTTGAAAGTCCACAAGTCTGAAAGCTGCCAAATTTGAAGATCCTTGCCCAAAGGGGCTGGGGGGGGGGGGTTGAGTCTTGGGAGACACAGCAACGGTCCCTTGACGAAGCTCCAGCAAGCCTCTGCTATTAAATGCCAAAGACTTGCCAGCATGGGGGGGATGGGGGGGGGGAGAAGCAAAGTGTACCAGAAATAAGCTGCTTTTTTATTTATTTATTTATTTATTTTGGGGTGGCCTCTCTTTACAATAATAAGCCTTTTTCAAACGTGCAAACAAAGCAAAATAAAAACAAATCTGGACCAAACAGAGTCAACCCCACACCTCTTTTTTTGGGGGTGGGGGTGGGGGTGGGGGGGAAAGGGAGCCTTCATTTATCAAGGCTCTATTTTTTCCCCCCACTCACACACAGAATCCAGAATTCTCAGTTCAGACGCCAGTCATGGTCCTAAATTCAGGCCTCTTATGTAAAGGCCCAGCGATTTGCTGAGGGAAAAAAGTGAAAAGAAAGAAAACAGGATGATGATCAGCAGCAAGATGGATGGACTCCCGGCGTAGGCGAGGATTCTTCGAGACCGACCATCGTGGAGACAATCTTATCCAGGGGTCTCCAACTTTGGCCGCTTTAAGCCTGGAGGACTTCAACTCCCAGAATCCCCCAGGCTGGGGGATTCTGGGAGTTGAAGTCCTCCAGGCTTAAAGCGGCCAAGGTTGGAAACCCCTTATCTACTGCAAGGTGGTCGCTAAGAAAAACGGCTTGATGGCCCACAATCCAAAGTGTCAACACCGACTTGGCGGCACGTCATCCGTCCACCAATCCACGAAACCTCCAGGCCCCTGATAGCTTCTTTCCCAAGCCACGCAAACCACCCAATTTCCTTTTCTCCGGACGAATCCCCGCTTTCCGCCCATTTCCACGCACTCCCGCCGCCCGCGCGCAAAGAGGCGAAGAGCTGCGACCAGGAACCGGAAATGCTGGGTTCGGGAGCTGCGGGAAGGCTCGCCGCGCCTCGCTTTGGATCTTTCAGCGAGGCCTGGTTTTTCGGGAGCGATTCTTTCCGACCGGCCCTGAGGAAGTGAGAGAGGCGTCGCGGAATCGCCATTGTGGGAGGCCGCCCGTGAAAGCCTTTGGCTGGTTTGGGGACTCACTCGAGTTGGGCGACACCAGTCTCCCCTCCCCCCGTCGCTGCGTTTGCCCGGTTAGATGCGGGTTGGCTCTGAGGAGGCGGACGGGGAAGAGGGAGTTCTTGGAGAGAGGGAGCCGGTGCTGGTGGTTTAGCAAGGCATGGGAACGCCAGGTAGAAAAACCCAGCCGCCATTTGGTTTCACAGCCCGCGAGGCTGCCTGGATTGGAATAGGTTTTCTGACAACCGAGGGTCGTGCTTTAAAAAGACGTGTGAGTGTGTGTACGTGGATAGATGGATGGGTTAGATAGATAGGCAGACTGACAGATAGATAGACACACATATATGTGTATGTATGTGTATATATACAAATACATATATACTTGTTTTCTTAGGCTTTCGCGGGTACTTACATGTGTGCTGTTTAGCTTCCTTCGGGTATTATCCCACGTCATTGTAGTGCTTTTAAAGTTGTAGCAACGTTTCAGCAGAATCTCATCTGCCATCCTCAGGCTTCTGTACATATATACACATATACACACACATATATAGTATATATGTGTGTGTATATATATATATATATATACAGAAACAGGTAAATATATATTTATCTACAGATAGATATAGATGTGTGTGTGTGTATGTGTGTGTGTATATATGTATATTTGTTAAGTTTTTGTGGTATATGCATGGTACTCAGCTTTGTTGGGGTATTTTCCCACTTAATTATAGTTGTGCTTTTATACATACATACATACATACATACATACATACATACATGTTTAAAGTTGCTACAACTTTAAAAGCACTCCAATGACGTGGGATAATACCCGAAGGAAGCTGAACAGCACACACACACACACAAACATATAGATAGACAGACAGACAGACAGACAGACAGACAGACAGACATATACGGATATATGGATCTTTGCTTATTCGGGTTTTCTCCCACATAAAATTGGAAGTATCCTGGCAATGTTTGGACGAAGTCTCATTCGTCATCTTCAGGCTTGTGTCTTCGGCTGTGTGCTTCTCGGAGTGATGTGAGCTTGCTTTTAACTGCTACTGGGGATGTGACTTGATTGAGTGGGGGCTTGGCTGTGTTCTGATTGGCTGGGGGTGTGTTCTGTTCAGGTGGGGGCTTGGTTGTGCTCAGGTTAGTCTTAGTTGCTGGGGGATTTGAGCTGGTGAACTGTGATCCTGTTGTTTGGCTTCGAATTCGTGGTTGTGCCACATCGTCATGGTGGGCGTCCGTTCACTTCATGTATGGGTCGGAGAGGTTTGAAGTGGGTAGTGATGTAGCTGCGGTACGGCTTCTGGTCCGTGGTCATGTCTCATCATCTGTGGGGTGTGAGTCTGCTTTCTACGTGGAGGTGTGATGGTAGCATCTTGTGTGGCCCTCGTGGGTGTGGGTCTGGAGTCATTCTTCATGTTAGGTACTTGTTTGTTAGTGAGGGCGGGTTTCCAAATGGCTGGTAGGCAGGAGGTATCATCTCGTTTATTCATGCTGTGTGGGCGTTTTTCTATCTCTATGACTTCTCTGATTATTCTGTTGTTGAAGTGTTCGGTTTTGGCAATAATTCTGGTATTTTTAAAGTCAATCTCATGTCCTGTGGCTTTGAAGTGCTGGGCCAGGGAAGAGGTCGTTTTTTTTTATTGAGTTCTTGTGTTCTTCAATGTGTGCACTTATGCTTCTGTTTGTTTGTCCGATGTATGTGGTGGGACAGGCAGTGCAAGGGATTTTGTATACTCCTTGGTTTTCTAACTCGATTCTGTCTTTAGGGTTTCTTAGGATGGTGGATATTTTTATGTTTATGCAGAATGCTGTCTTAATGTTGTGTTTTTGGAGGATCTTGCTGATTTTGTCTGTAGTGCCTTTTCTCTATGGGAGGAGGGCTTTGCCATTCTCTTGTTCTCTGTCTTGGATTTTGGTTGGGGTTTCTTTTTGGATTGGGTAGGTAATCTTTCTTTGGAATCCATTGGCTGTTAGTACGTTAGTGAGAGTGTGTAGTTTGGTTTTTAGGTGTTGTTCGTCAGCTAAGCATTTTGTTCTGGAGATGAGTGTCTTGGCTACAGAATTTATCTGTGCTGGGTGATGGTGTGAGAGTGCGTGTAGATAGCGGTTTGAATGTGTTTTCTTCTGGTAGATGGTGTGTCCTAGGGAGCCATTGGATTTTTTGTATACTAAGACATCGAGGAAGGGAAGTTGATTGTTAGCTTCTGTTTCCATGGTGAATTGTATTTTGGGGTGTAGACTGTTGAGGTGTGTGAGGTAGTTGTTCAGTTTTTCTTTCCTGTGTGGCCTCAACAGCCTACACCCCAAAAGACAATTCACCCAAACCCCCAACCAATGAGAACACAGCCAAGCCCCCACCCAATCAAGTCATACCTGCACTAGCAGTTAAAAGGAAGAAGCAGCTGCAAGCTCACATTTCTCCGAGAAGCACAAAGCCAAAGACACAAGCCTGAAGATGACGAATGAGATTTCGTAGAAACGTTGCCAAGATACCTATATATATATATAGGCCTCAGTGTGTTGCTTTTGGCTTCATACCAGTGCAAGCAGTGGCATGAAGCCAAAAGCACCAGCCTGAGGATGGCGAGTGGGACCTCGCCGAAACGTCGCCAAGATACTCTTAATCTTACACGGGAAAAGATCCGAACACACCTAGACCTACATACCTGTAACCATGAAAATCTACGAAAACAAATATATATATATGTGTGTGTATGTACATATATATATATATGTGTGTGTGTGTGTGTATAGATATGTGTATATATGTATATGTATGAAACAAATATTAGCATTTCCAGCCTACAAGCAGGAGATCTATCATCTATCTATCACGTATCTATCCTGCTTGTAAGCTGGAAATGCCAATATTTATTTCATTAAATGTTCTCTGTGACTCACTCATAACATCTTCCATTCTTCAGTAGTAATCCATTCATTGGGAGCTACATCTTATTAAAAACAATACAATGTTACATTGAAATATGTAGAAATGGTCACCTGTTCTTTTAAAAATGAATACATATGATATTTTTGAATTCTGGGAAGGAGCAATGTGATGCACAGAAGAAAGAGAATTCAGTAAAAGTAAAATGGATTCACAAAATAAATACTAAACATACACCAGAAATCTTTCTTAGAGCTTTTTATAAACATCAGACAAGACAGCTGATTCTATTTTCATTTTTAATAATTGTATTTAAAATATTTTAGAATTATGCAGTTAATATTAACGTATTACTGAGATTTCAGGGGAGAAACAGGAATGTTCTCATGGAAATTACTCCACTCAGGTTCTGGTGGGCAAGGGAAGAGGAGCCTAGCTGTTGGCAGCCACAAGACTCTGTTGTTTTCTAGAGAGGCTAGACTGGAAATAGCTTGATTTGAGGTCTTATTTGTGTGGTTGGGCAAGTAGGATGTTCCAGTTGTTGATTGCTGCCTCGGACAGCAAGATGGGTGACATATAAATCTAATAAATAAATAAATCATCCTGCTACACATGGCAACCCTGCCAAGACTGCTCAACCTGATTGCTTAAGTAGTAATGGTGTTTCTCCATTTATTAGTCCTGGAGGACTTCAACATGATTCACCTTGAGAAGGAGTTTGGATCAACTCCGTTCGCAATAGCCATGACAGTCATGCATCAGATTCAACTTATTGTGAGCTCAGTGCACATAAACACACACACTAGACCTGCTTGTTTTGTGAAAGACAAGGTGTGATCTCAAAGTGGGGAATTATACATTGTAATCTGCTTGTCGTGGACAGATTATTCTGATTGCTATGGAATTTGGCAAAGCGCCCTACTCCACAGTAAGGCGGATTTAGTGGATTGGCCTATCCCACATTTCTACTAGATTTGATGGGTTTTCAGAGATCTCTTGGCAGGAAATTTGGCTGAATTTCTGGTTTGGAATAATTGGATATCCAAGGCTTTGGACTGGATTGCACTGGGGTGGCCTCCCTATGTGCTAATCTGCTTTAGGAAATCTGCTCCAGGAAATGAAGTGGCGGAGAAAATGATTAAAGTACTGTTGGACAGTGATTTGTCTGGAGTCTGATTGGTATGAATTCATGCTCAAGCCCAAATAATGGGGATTTAGGTTACAAAAAAATGAATGCCAACCAGCAGCCCTATTTAAGGCAGCCCTCTACCTTTTAGCAAAGTGTAATCAGGATTATCTGATGAGCGCTGTGAGAAATTTTCATGACATTTAATGGAGAAAGCCACTTACATTTGTTCAGACTTAGACTCTGTGGTAGTTAGAGAGTATCCATGGATTAGTTTTCTCTTGTGATATAATATGGGATTATTTTCAGTCTGTGAGACCTGAGGAAGTGGATAGGGTCCACTTTCCACTTAATTTTAACACTTGTTTTATTTTTACATAAAATTGCTGGGAAGTGATTTGTCAATATGTAGCATCAATGTGTGTGGATGACTTTCAGCTGTATCTCAGTGCTCAACAAGTGATGCAGTGGAAGTGCTGACCCAGGGCATGGAGGGATATCAGGATCCGGAGATCTCATCATTTTGGACAGATCAAGAAACAGCAAAGATGACCTCTTGGCTTGGAGGTTTTGTTAATTGCCAGTGAGTTTCCTGGTAGGATTCAAGGTGCTGGTTATAACCTTTAAGGCGCTACATGTCTCTGGTCCTGGTTATCTGAGTGAACCTCTTTTCTGGCATTTATCTACCTGTACAACCAGATCTCATTGTTCTCAATTCTCCCAAGTCCCATCCCTGTGGGATTGTTATCTGATGGGAACTTGGAGTTGTGTTTTTTCTACCGCTGCTCCCATTTTTGGAATTGCCTTGTCTTAGCGCTTAAGAAACTTGAAAAACCTTTTCTCTTCCATCTTGCAGGGGGGGGGTGTTTTATATAATATGCAGATAGGATCTGCAGCGGGGTTTGGTTTCTACCAGTTCTGTCCACCTCTGTAGAATTGGTAGCTCTGAAGAGCAGCAGACATAGAACTGGTTCTATATCTGCTGATGTTTTTGCCCACCCAGGCTCTTACCTGATCTCTATTTCCTGATTTTTCAACTTCAGCTGCCAAATGAGGCACAGCTGCAGTTAAAAAAGCAGGAAAA
Organism: Laticauda colubrina; assembly: GCA_015471245.1. NCBI lineage: Eukaryota > Metazoa > Chordata > Lepidosauria > Squamata > Elapidae > Laticauda > Laticauda colubrina. The sequence continues at coordinate 27,360,266 of BLBF01000002.1, forward strand.
GAGGGTTGTTTCAAAGGCTGCGTCTCTGTACACAGCATGCTGATGATGATTTACAGGTGCGCGGCTCGCAGCATGCAGGGAGGCTCGTAAATCCCAAACTGGTAGTTAACTCTGTCATATCCCATCCCTGATCTGCAGCACATATGACTTTTATATGCATTTTATTTTTATATGTATTTGAAGGAGAGGGTTGCATTGTTTATTGTAAGCCACATATAGCTTTTGATAGCAGGCAGCATATAGATACTGAAAGAAAGTAAATCAACAAACAACTGTTACCATTGTGCAAAATTGTATATTTGAAATTTATGATCACAAAATGTCACCCAAACACTCCCATTGTAGTAGGTAGAAACCAAGTTTGGATATCACATAAGTGTAATGGGGAGATGTTTTTGAGTCCCTTCAGTAAAATAATAATAAATATACCAACCTGTGACTGTTGGTTATGTTGTGGTTCGCTGGCAGCCAGTGCGAATGGCAGAGGTATCAGATGGTGAGGATGAAAGGGAACCAGTCTGGTGAGGACTTAGATGAGGGTCCTGCATCTGATGCAGGGATGGGGCCAGGACTATCTGAGAGTGGAGTGCTGCCTTCGGAACCGTTGGAGTCTGGCAGCAGCGAAGCAGAGGACCCCGAGGAGCCTGTTCCCAGTGCACGTGTGTACAGGGCTACTAGAAGGAGAGAGCAGCAACTTGGGAGTAAGGCTGGGAGATGATTGCCTCTCCCATAAGGGATAAAAGCCAGCCCTCGGGGATGTGCTCTTTGCAGGAAGCAAAGAAATTCATTAGATTCTGATTCCTCCTCACAGCCCTGCAGACTCTGGTTTGTCTTTGCTGGAACTTCTGTCGGTTTATCTGCTAATTAAGTGAACATCTGTTTCTTGGCAGCCTTTTACAGCCCTGAAAACCATGCTCTTATCTCAGACAATTGTGTTTAATGAGTCTTGGCTAGGAATTCAAATAATTCCCAGCGTCACATTAGAAAAGGTTTGCTTTTACACACAGCACGTGTTTTCTTAATTTGAACGAAGCCTGGGTCAGAACAGGTTCACAGTTTATCTGATCTGATCTTCAGCTTCCAAAGGAGGGGACTGTCTACCTGGCCTTTACAGGACTAGGTTGGGATTGGCCTAGCAAGCAATCTTGGTTGCTTTCGTCTCCTTGTTATGTCTGGTCCTGTGTAAATTGTTGTTCCGTTTGGTTTTGAGCTGCAAATTACTTTCAGGAGCTCTTTCCTGCTGCTTCACGTTTTGAGGAAAGGTTAGGAAGAAGAGAGCAGCAAGAATAGAGAAATCACTTTCAAGAGGCAGCAAAGTTATGGAAAATAGAAGGAAACTAGATCCATCCATATGCTACTGCATTGAAATATGTGTTTATCATATTACAAGAGTGGCATTTGAAAACATTGGACAATGAGAAAGGTGAATCGGAAATTGATTTGATTCTAGAGTAATTTGAGCTTCTCCATTTTATTTATTTATTTAGCAAATTGATTATAGCTACCCATGTCAAACTTAATGATTAATTCCTTACTACAAGTGGAATACTACACTGTAAGCTTCATAGTATTGCTTATGCAGACTTTACATAAGTAAAGTGGAAACTGATGTTTTTAGTTGATAGGTTATTACTGCTACAAACAACCTGGTTGAAGCATATTAAAAAGTTGGTTGATTTTTAATATAATTTAGCACATTATAGTATTATCAGAAAACTGAATATCTTTAACAATATTTTTCTTTTCTGTTATAGATGTGCACTGGACCGTAAAGTGGATCAGAGCAGATTTAACAATCTTTGACCATATTTTGCACCTGCTGAAGGCAAGATTTTAACATTTTTGCTGCTACCTGTACCAAAATTGATAAAAAAAAAAATCACATTTGATGATGGTTTTAAAGTGGTGATTTTAAAGTGATTAAAAAATTCTTTTTTGCAACCAGTGTGGATTTGTGAGCTCTGAAAGGAGTAAGCTGTTCATCTTTAGGTAATAGAAGCATTTGAGAGTTTAGTTTACAGTGGCTAAAAAAGTTGGGGTGAATTTTTCAGCTGCATCATATTAATGACGAAAGAAGCCTGAATTGCTTCCACTGAGATTTTAGCTAACTGTACTGTTCACCAAAATTCCATTGTGGAAATTGGAAATTGCAGTTTTTGCTACCTTTTTATTGTTCTCTCAGATGGAAACGACCTTGCAGCAACAAAGGCCTCTAGAGGGAGATCAAGCTCTATAAAACGTCTCAGGTCTTGTTAGTGAGACTTAACTTCTGTTAAAAAGAAGGTAGTTAGATGAGGAATTGTTTTCAAATTCAAAAATGTAAATTGTGATATATTTCAGTTAATATATTCTAAGACTGTATTCACTATTGTTCTTAGTTTAACGTAGTAAACTCAAAAAGATTTGCTTTTTTATGTTGGTACAAGATACGAAATGCAGAACTGTGAAATTTTAAAAAGCTGGAACAATGTTTAATCCCTTTGTTCTCATGTTAAGAGAAGTAGTTTCTTTGCTTCAGTGGTAAAGTGCAGGCAGAAAAGTTTTGAGTCGAGACATGACATTCACTTTATGGGATTTTTAATTCTTATATAAATGGCAGCTTTTCTACAAATTGCAGCTGTTTCTTCTGGTTGAAGAGCCATATTTTAAAGCTTCCCTAGACTAAGGTGTTGAAGCTTCTTCCCTTTTATCTGGCTGACCTAGAAAACCAGAACAATTAACATATATGGTTAAAAATCCTGGCAAGATGTTGAAGTTTTTGGCATCGTTTCCAAACCAAGCCATAAATCATAGGAACCAGAATTCCCTCCTGGTCTCCTTCATCCTCCAGCACTTCTCCCAAATAGCAGAAAACAGGCAGGGCATATCTTGCCCTCAGCTTTTGCAAAGCAAGGATAAAGACAAAGCTTTTATATCCAGCTATGACTGGGAAAAAAAATCTGTACGGGAAAGAGAAGCAGCATATTGACCTTAATCAGTATTTTCACCATGACCCTGGGCTTTCTGCTAAGCGACAAATAAATAAATACTCTGACCACCATTTATTATCTCTCATAGGAGTGAAAGATAACAATATGCAGACTTCACTCTGATGATGGTGAAAGTCGAACAGCCATCAATAATAGCACAAAATCTCAAAGAAAACGTGGGAACTTTATTGTAAAGCTCATAAACCCAGAAGGTGGGTGTGCTTATCACACTGTAGTGCCAGGTTTCCTTTTACTTTAAATCACATCTTCCTCAGCTGCTGTTTGCTTAAAAGAGATCATAAATGCATCCTGCCAACCAACCACAGCTGTTGTTAGTTTCTGCAGATTGTCACATAAACTCCTTTTGAATATGAAAGAGGATGTATAAATCAAATCTTAGATTTTTGCTTCGTCTTCCTGACTGCTCATTGGCTATATTAGTTGAATGAAATTATTTGTGTAAATAAAAATGTACAATGGAAAATGCAGCAGCCGTTGTTTTGGCAAGTCCGGTGAGACGCTGATTATCTTTTTAGCAGTTGCTAATCAACTCCTCTCCCTGAATTAACAATTTCTGATATAAATAAGAAACAGTTCCCTGAGAAATAAATCCCATTAAGAGTGGTGTTATTAATAGCAAATAAAAGAATTTCTGATCTGGATTATCATTAAGTTACTTTGAGGCAGCCTGGTACAGGGTGCTTAAAAGTTTCTGAATCCTTTTGAATTTTTAATTTTTCTGCATGAATATGACCTTAAGTATGATGTGTTCTTCACACAATTCTTAAAATTATATAAAGAAAACCCAATTAAACAAATAGATAAAAATTATATATTTAATGAGGAAAATGATCAAAGAATTATGTAGAAATTTTGAACATTCAGAAGGGTTCACAAAATGTTGAGCACTGTACCTAGACTAATGTTTTTTGGCAATTGAAGAAAAGTATATTCCTTCTCTCTTTTTTTCAGGAATCTGTATATTTATATTGTAAGCCTGAGGATCAAAGTACAATATTCTGGAGAATACCTTACAACTATCATTGCAGTGGCCAAAACTAAGTTCTCAAAAATGAGAGAATCACAAATGTAACACCATCAAAAGTACAAGAAATATTTTCTGTTCGGAGAATAATGTGGAGCATCACATGTATATTATTCAACTTTCAGATCTTGCACTTAAACAATAGCTTTTCTTATTTAAAAAAAATAATTGTTTAAAACTTTGGCGTTATTCTTATTTACAAAGGCTCACAATTTCTTCCATTTGATTTTCAGCTGCAGGTTGGCTACATTTCCCATTCAGTCATGTCGTACGTGTTTGTAAATGATTCTTCCCAAACAAATGTGCCTCTGCTACAAGCTTGCATTGATGGAGATTTTAACTATTCAAAAAGGCTACTGGAGAGTGGCTTCGACCCAAACATCCGGGACAACCGTGGCCGAACAGGTCTTCACTTAGCAGCAGCTCGAGGAAACGTTGATATTGCTCAGTTGTTGCACAAATTTGGGGGTGATCTTTTGGCCACAGATTACCAAGGTAACACAGCTCTTCACCTGTGTGGACATGTTGATACCATTCAGTTCCTCGTCTCCAATGGACTCAAGATAGATATTTGGTAAGGTTGTCTCTCTACTGTATGCCTAAAAATCAGTCTTATCTATTAACACTTTGAATAGCTCCTGACAATATATTTCAGCTTTCTTTATCTTTATTCATCGAAAATTCAGATTAAAAGCATCTGATCCACTGTACATGCTACTTTTATTATGAATAAAAAGATCAATATTTGTATATATATGTGTGTAGGTGTGTGTTGTGGGTGTGTGTTGTGGGTGTGTGTATGTATATATGTGTGTGTGTGTGTGTCATTAATATGATATAATGACTTTTCTGTTGTATTTTCTTTTGGGTAGCACTTATCCCTATGGTTCTTTCAGGTCAGGGGGATTACTGTTAACATAGAAACGATTAGTAACTATTCTTGACAGTGTATTCTTGTCACAAACATTCTGTATAAAATGAGCTTATATCATGTTGAACTGGACTTATGAATAAACCAGCAATCAGTGACCATTTCCAGCACTGCTACAATTACACTATAGCTGCCAAATATTTAATCTTCAGTTTTTTCCGGCATGGCCAACAGTGATGAGGATTGATGTTGCAGCCCAGCAACATTTTGAGGGCACTTGCGTTGGCAAGTGAGCAAGTGCGCACGTTGCATTGTTCTGATTCTGATGCCAACCCCTGACATGGAGATACCTCAAAATAATTAACCTCTTTTAATAACTTGAAATATATGTATATTTATTCCAGTGTAAACAGAACTGATTCAAAGTGTCCTTTCTGTTTCATTATTTTTTAGCCCTCACCCAACCAGCTCCTAGAATTTATGAATCAATCTTTCTCTGAAATGTATATTCACTCTACCAGGCTCCTAGCATCTGTCATATGCCAGTTGTCCAGACAAAAGGACTTAGTGTACTGGATAAATAGCTGTTTGACAAACACAATTAATAATCCCAGAATTGTTTGTTCTTTGAACTCTGTTCATGTATCCTAGTGGTTTGAAACTTAACCTTTGTTCTTAAATGATTGACGCTAAGCCTCTATTCTTTATATTTGAGTTACAGTATTTTGCTTGGAGGTGATGATTAAGTTGGGTCAAAAGAAGGGAAACTTACGAGATTAGCATATACTTATTTGAACTTTGCAGTCGTCATAATTAACTTGGGAATGACTTCTTGATCATGGAACAGAAGTTTCAAACAAGAATCAGTGCTGCAACTGTTATCATCATATGAAAAAAATAAAATAAATTCCTGGTAGTACTGCCTTCTTTGCCATCTAAATAGCAAAAACAATGAAGAAAGTGGAAAGTACATATGTTAAAGCTTGAATGTGATTTTACACTTGAAATAAATTGTTTTCCTAGTTTATTTAAGTATAAATAAACCCAGTCAGTTTAGCTCTGAATATTTGTTTCCTAAAAGTTGCTATTATTCCCCCTTTTGTGTCTGTTGTCTCAAATTCAAAGAACAAAGGTGCTTCAATAAGTAGTAAAACTAAAAAAGCCAACTACACATCTTAGTTTTTCACTATAGTACAGGTAATCCTCAGTTAAGAGTGGCAGCATCACCTGGTTGCCATTTGCAACCTCCTGCTGGTTTCCTCGCTGAGTTTGCTTGTCAGAAGCCAACAAAGAAGATTGCAAATGGAGATCATCTGACCACAGAAAGTTGCAGTGTTGTAATTGCAAGCCAGGTGCTGAGTAACTGGAACCATAGAAACACTGCAATGACTGGAGCTCCAAGGACTGATCACAAGCACCAATGGTTCAGGGCCAATTCAAATAGTTGCTGAGAGCAGCCATTAACTGAAGATTGGCTGTCGTGCTTTGTATATATAAAAAAGTCTTCTCATTTCTATTTTAGAAATGAACACCAAAGTTTTAAGAAAGAGTAGAATTTAGTGACTTCTTGTACAGTGACCATATGCAGTTAAAAAAATAACTTTTTATAAGCCATGGTGGCGCAGTGGTTAGAATGCAATATTGCAGGATAATTCTGCCAACTGTCAGCAGTTCAATTTTCACTGGCTCAATGTTGACTTAGCCTTCCATCCTTCCAAGGTCAGTGAGGACCCAGATTGTTGGGGGCAATATGCTAACTCTAAACCTCTTAGAGTTGTAAAGCACTCTGAAGTAGTATATAAGTCTAACTGCTATTGCTATTGCCAATTAGTCCTCATATTTATGACCTTTGCAGGTCGTAAAGCAAAGGGAAACTGTAGTAAGATCATAAGTTCAGTTGTGTCCCAGTTATGGTTGCTAAATAAAGAGAGGAGGCTGACTTTAAAACTGCAATAATAGGCAGAATCTTAGTAGGCTGTCAAAATGCCTTCCATGTAGCAACTGTAACATTATAAAATTGCCTTTTTCATGCTTCAATGGACAAGAATGGAGGTTATGCTAATATTGTATAGGACTGTAAACATAGAACTATTTGGTAAATTGTAATTCAAGGATCACTTGAAAAGAAATTATAGCTTTGGAATACCTGGAGGATTAAAAAAAAACGAAATAGCTATTTATAATGTCAACTCTGAGGTTTCAGGTAAAAAGAGCTAGTTTGGTATAGTGGTTAAGGTACCAGGCTAGAAAGTGAGAGACTGTGAGTTCAATTCAGCCTTAGCCATGAAAATCAGCTGGTTGACTTTGGGCCAATTATTCTCTCAGCTGAACTCATCTCACAAGGTGGTTGTGGGGAAAATAGTGTGTTGAATATGTTGAGTTATCTGTAAAAATAATTAAGGCGGGATCAAATAAATAAGGCAGTATCTTCCAAATATCTGCTGTTTTGAATTCTTATATCATAATACAGAGAAAATAAATTTCAATTTCACAAGGTCTTTTGTGACCAATTCATGTACAAGAAATTAAGAGAAAAAATCTAATAATTTTACACATACTCTTGACTTTTAAATCTGATGCAGTTGAAACATATTCAAGTATTTCTATCTCGAGTTAATTCTGCTCAATACAGTAACTAGATTTATTTACATGTATTATTACGAGAGATTTTCAGCTTTTCATTGAAACAAAGCAACTTCTATCATTTTGTGGGAGAGATCCAGCAATTTATCAACAGCTTGCTTTTCAAAGGACTTAATTAAATTACATTTTGTTTTAAAATCCAGAAGAATATAACATCCTTGTAACAAAGTCAGAGTAACTGTTAGATCAAAGTGCTTGACTTCAAGTATAATGCAATTTAATGCAAATTCAACCAGATTATTAACATGCGATTATTGTCTATAATTATGGCCCTATTACTTGAAGCACTTTCAGAGTTGTAGATGAAAAATAATGAGGTATGTTTCCAATAAATTAAGATAAACTGATTCCCCCCCCCCCATACAATTGATATGTACCATATTTTTTGCTCCATAAGACATACTTTCCACCCCCCAAAAGTGGGTGGAAATATCTGTGAGTCTTATGGAGCAAATATTGAGTCACAGACCATGAAGTGTATTAACTCAGGGATCCCCAACAGTGGACCGGTGCCGGTCCTTTGGTGAATAGTAGCCAGGCCGCGGCAGTGGGGTCCTTTTACAGAGCTCAACCCCACCTCTTCTGTCTTTGTCATTGCCCGCCTCTTCTGTCTTTTTTCCCCAGTGCAGGAGTCAATAGGCAGAGCTGGCATATGAGAGGAGTCTGATCTGTGGTCCTCTCAGGCTCTGCCTCCTGCCCGCACTACACTGCTTTTCCATATTTGGCGCTCCATATATACAGTACTCTGTTGGGGCATTCTGATGGGGATGTACGAATATAAATATAGTAGTACACCATTTGGTTCAGAATATTTTTCCCCTTGTTTCCTTCTCTAAACCTAGGTACGTCTTATGGTCAGGTGCATCTTATCGTGCGAAAAATATGGTATGCCTTTTTCTGATAGAACCTATTCTATTGCTTTTTTTTTCTCTTTTTCCACTTCACATAGCAATCATCAAGGTGCAACACCTCTTGTCCTGGCAAAACGAAGAGGGGTGAATAAAGATGTGATTCGATTGCTTGAATCTTTGGAAGAGCAAGAAGTGAAAGGGTTCAACAGAGGAGCACACTCAAAGCTGGAAACAATGCAGACAGCTGAAAGTGAAAGGTTTGCCCTCCCTTCCCCCTTGTTTGGATTCTATTTTACTGGTTAAAAATCACTGGAAAAATTGTCTTATGTGGAGCTTATTCTCCATCGTGGAAAAGGTCAGGGTTTATTATGTGACATTTTTCTCCCAAATTTTGTAGCTGGAGATGTTTAGACTCTTCATTGGAAAGAGTTCTAAAGAAGTTGGACTGTCACATGGCCAATGAACTTCAGGAGTCAGCTCAAATTGCCTATTTGGAGTAAGTCATTGTCTTTGACTTAAAATATGACTTGACAGTCCTTTGTACAATTAATAAATACTTACACATACAAAACTCAATGCTGGAGAGAAGGTTCTAGTTTTTCTTTCTCCTTGAGATTATTTTCTCTTTGTAGATTGTTTGAATAGAGAATGCTTTCTGAAGTGGTCTAGCTCAAATGCAACTTGTGGGCTAGTTTTTTCATGGAAAAGATATGGGTTTCACAGAGCACATCACATGACTGATAAATACTGTGCTATTTTAAAGGAAGCTAATGCCTTTGCAAATACATTATGAGATCTTGAGGATTAGGTAGAAGTTGTACTTACAGCTTTCTGACAGCTGCATGCTATGTAGTTAAGCATTCTTAGATAGATAGCAAAGAAAAGAACTATCGCTTCTGGCACTGTGACTGAATGCTCACAACCCCATCTCCCTTGCTTTGGACATATGTAGATATGCCTATCTTAATATCTTCATATTTATACAAAGCAAGTTGGAACATACATATGTTTGGATCTTCATTCTGAAAAAGATAAGACAGGATGAAAACAAGGCAAGATTGATTTCAGTTTCTTTTCTCTTTCAGTACAGTTATTTTGGGAAGGTGGGGGGGGACCTTGCTCGAGTTTCAGTATTTTAGAAAGCATTGTCCTATTATGAAATATTTTTTTCTTTTTGCCTGGAAGGCCACCTCTTATTTTCTGTCTGAATTCTTCAGCGGCCAAGGCCTAGAGAAATAAAAGACAGAGAACGTGGGTCGGATCAACATTTTCAAAGTTTTTTTTCCCTTAGATTTTCAGAATTGGTTTTTTTTTAGGAGGGTTAAGCCTATATCAAAGCTTCAATTAATTCATTTTCTTTTCCACTAGAGATGGGAGGAAATTGTGTGACTGTTTCTTGAATGTTTTGCTGTTGAAATTCTGTAGGGCTGCATTCAGGGACCTAGGAACCACAGCGTGTAGACTGCCCACCTTTGTAGTATACTAAGCATCCTACTGCCAAATAAAATATTTAGGCAGATGATAAATCAACATTGATTTGGATGAATTCATTTTTTTGCATTAAGAATTAACTGTGATAAAACTACTGTCTTTGTGAATGTATTTCTTTAAGCAGTCAGCATTTGTACTTATGGACAATTCCAGTTTGGGAGTTGATTCCGAGGGTTGTAAATGTAATAAATAAATATACACATGTGTATATTTTCTATTAAGCTTTTTTCTTTCTCTATTTGCCAGTTCATCACAAGGAATGTTATGTTGCTTTGTGGAATGAGTCCTTATTAACTATATCTCTTAGCCATTTCAATAAAACACAATCCGTTTCTTTTATTCTATGATAGCCAAATATTGATAGGTTGTTTTTTCTTAAGGTTTTTTTTGTAATCTTTTCAAAATTTTCTCAACTAGAAACCGAATGTAATTTCTTTTTCCTATACAAGTAATCTTCAACTTACGACCAGATTTTCAGCCTTGAGCGGCAGAGAGATTTGTCCACAGTACTTCCTCCAAATCTCAGGGGGAGTCCCAAGGACTCTCACCCATTTGAGTCATCCTGCATTCTTTACCTGGATCGCTGTCCATTCGATGACCCATAAATACTGCAATTAGTTATGCCAGGATTGCAGTTGTTGAGCGAAGCAGTCACATGATGTCTCAATAATCACTTTATTCAACGACTGAGGTTCTGATCCTACTTGGGGTTGTAAGAACTACCTGTACATAGAGGATCAAATTGTCTGCCTCCATCATATCTTCAATTCTAAGTGAATGTTTGCTTGTAAGTGGTGGGTCAGTGGTAAGAATGCAGAATTAGCCTGCAATATGCATTCTAACCACTGACCCACCACTGACTGCTGACTCCCAGCAATTTGAGTCTCACCAGTTCAAGATTGACTCAGCCTTCCATCCTTCCGTAAAATGAGGACCCAGATTGTTGGGGGCAATATGCTGACTCTGTAAACCACTTAGAGAGGGCTATAAAATACAATGAAGCCTAATGCTAGTACTAGTGCTAATAACATGTACCTCATGAAAGGCGAACTCCCATTACCTGTCCCAGGTCCTGCCCACTTAGCAGTTCAAAAGCATGCACATGCGAGTAGATAAAAAAGTACCACTTTTGGAGGGAAAGATAAAAGAGTTCTGTGTGCCATGATCAGGTGTGGGATTCTACCGGTTCAGACCAGTTCTATAGAACCACTTATTATGATTCTGTGCAGTTCAGAAAATTGGCACAGTGTACCCCTGGCTGGCCCCGCCCCTCTCCACCCAGTCAGTGCTCATCATACATGCCCAACATCATACGCATGCCCGACATTGCTGACTGTATTCTCCCCCGCCCAGTCACTCCTTAAGGTATTTTTTTTCTTGTCCTGATGATTAGCTGTTCCAGGATCCCTCTCGCTGTCTTACTGCTTCGCCCAGGAGGCTTCCCTGAAGCTCAGGAGGCAAAAAGGGGTCACAGGGGTGGGGGTGCGAACGGGTGGGTGGGTACTGCGCATCCCCCCTCTCCATTTTTTGGCCTCCAGTGCCTCAGTGAAGCCTTCTGGGAGCAAAAACACCTCCCCCCAGAGGCTTCCCTGAGGCCCAGGAGGCCAAAAAAAAAAAAAAAAAAGGGGTGCTGCAAAAAAAGCCACACCCACTCAGTCACATGGCCATGTCCACCTAGCCACGCCCACAGACCCAGTTGTTAAAAAATTTGAATCCCACCCCTGGACTTGGTGTATAGGCCTGGCCTTGGTGTATCATGGTGTATATAGGTGTATACACCTGGCCTTGGTGTATCATGCAGGCCACATGACCATGAAAAATGTCTTCAAACAATTTTGGCTCCCTCAGCTAAGAAATGGAGATGAGAGCAGGGGTGTCAAACTGGCGGCCCATGGGCTGGATTGTCATGTCATGTGTAGGCCACGCCCATCCCAGCTATGCAAAGGAAAAAAAACATTGCGGTATGTCAGGTGATGGCAATGTGACACCGTGAGTTTGACACCCATGTGCTAGAGTCAGACACGACTGGAGAGGGGAAACCTTTACCTAATGAAAGTGATTTTAAAAAAAAAATATCTAAAAACTAAGCTAACTTTAGATTTACTATGTAACTTACCAATGGAAAAATATCTTATTCTGCTGAAGGAATCTGAACAATAAGGGTTTACAATTTCCCTATAAATCAGGTTATAAAGTATTTTAAGTATTTTTTGTATGGAACCTTGCCAGTCAGCAGTTCTTATATCTAAGAATCAAACAAATTCAAATTTCAGTTGAAGTTGTAATATAAAAAGAGGCCATCTTTGCCTGATACTTTTTTTTCCTATTTTTTTCTTCCTCCTGTTGCCATCAAATTAAGTGATTTTATTTCTCTAATTCAAATAATAGCTATTGAAGCTGTGTGCCCAGCTGTTATTTTTTTTTTATTTCCTGTGAAGATAGTTATATTTAAACTCTGAAGGTATTTTCTGCTTTTGTACATATCCTAGAAAAGGTCTGCAACTGAAAATCAACCTCTGTATTGGTAACATTTAAAAAAAAAAGGTTTTTCTTTCCAGCAGAAAGACTCAGAAATGTTTAGCCACTTCCATATATATGCCTTCAAAATAGCTGATATTCCAGTCCTAATACCATTTTAGTATTTGGAGGTCATTTCGGTTGCCACAGAAATACAAGTAGTTTCTGCAACTCAGTTTTCCTATTTTTTTTTAAGAGCCCACTTTGTTTTCAACAGCCACATAACCTTTCCGCTTAGATTATATTATACCTTCATTTAATCTCTATAGTGGTTATAGATTAACTGTCTGAGTCTTAACCATTTTTTCTGTCATGCACCAATGGATACTTCTCTATTTTATCTAAAAAAGCTCCCTCCTTATTTCTGTTCTCACAAGAATGAGACAATTGGTTCTGCAGTTACAAACAGCTTAAAAACTAAAGTAAAAAGTTTGGGAAATAGTATGTACTTCATGCATATTATCTCTTGTGATGACTCCTTCCAATGTATTTTTAAAAAATCCTGCCTTTTATTATTTTTTATAAATAATTCAAGGCAATGAACATACCTAATATACTTCCTCCTTCTATTTTCCCCACAACAACAGTCCTAGGAAATGAGAAAGGTTGGGATGAGAGAGTGACTGCTTCAAGGGTCACCCAGTCAAGGTGGGAGTAGAATTTATTATACTCTACTGCAGACCCATTGCTGCAACCTCAGTTAATTTCCTGGGATCCTTCCCTAATGTTCAGGTGCCTTTTTATTTTTTTTTAAATGAAATATTATTTAAATAAAAGACACAAAGGTAGGGATCCTGCCAAATTGTTTAAGAAGCAATAAATATATTCCTGTGTGTATGTGTGAGTGCATGTGCGCGCACACACACACACACACACACACACACACACAGTATATCACTATCTCACAAAAAGTGACTCTTCCTGCATACGCATTAGAAATGCAGAGATATGTACTGGTAGAAAACCAATCAAATTTGGGCAGTTTATTCTTCGGAAAGATTGTAGAGAGGAGGAGTTTATGTTCAATCCATATAATTTTTGGAAATTATTGATTATTGGAGAGGATCTTCCCTAGCTTTTAGTTTGGGTCCAGGATAGCTTTGTTAGAGATAACTTTGCCTGTCCTGATGGGCAATTTGCAGCAGCCTTTGATATCAATTATTGCAATGTTGATCTAGCTGGATTGGGACTAATAACACTGTGCCTCAGAGCCATAATAGCATTCGTTGGGGTCCTTTTTGGTGGGAGAAACTTAGTACAGAAAACTTTGTGTTATTTCAGGATTTGGGAGATGGCATATCATTTGCCCTTGGACTATTTAAAAATCTCTCGATGCTGTTGCTGAAGAAGAACAGTGAAGACAATTAATATAGAGATATTCACAATTCTTGTTTTTGCCAAAGATCATCAATGCCTGGAGACAGTTTTAGAGTAGATGAGGATGAATTAATTGAAACTTCATCCAAATAAGACAAATTGATTAACCTGTTTGGTGGTGCACCATAAACTTTGAATGGAGTTTCTTTTCCTCAGGAGACCCAAATTTGTAGCTTGGGGATAAGGGTGGGCTTGATGCTATTGAGAAAGCATTGATTTTTACAGTGATAAGACTACCTTTTCTCAGTCTAGGGCTGCATAGCAGCTGGGAGTCGATCTACGGATGAAAGATTTTACTTTAGTTGCTGGGCCTTGGCAACATTCAGTCTAGAGCATAAGAATATATTCCATATGGATTTAATTTTTAAAAATGTTTGGAAGTTTCTCGCTTCGCAAATTGTAGCTATCCAGATGCTTGCGGTAGCTTAGCATTCCTAACATGTCAGTCCAATATTATATTAAATGAACTGTCTGCCTTCCGCAACCAGGCTCAGTTCAAAGTGCTGGTTTTGACCATTAAAGCCTAAAGTGTATGGAATTAGATTATTTGATGTATTACTTCTATATACATATATGGATCTGTCAAAGCCTATGGTTGATCTCAGAGTATGGCAGATACAATTATATGGTCAGCAATACAAGATATGGCCTGTTCTGAGATGGCTTCTCAATTTATATAAATAGGTTGTTCACATATATTTCTATTTTCTTTTAAATAGACCTGAAGACTCTTCTCCCCTTCCTTTCTATGCATTATTAGTATTAAGAATTGGGATGTTTCTTCATTTTGGAATTAATTTTAATGAATTTGAGACTATAGCACTGTTTTTTTTCTTGTTTTGTAATTATTTTAGCTGTACAAACAGCCCAGAAACTTTTAAAATAGATTAGTTATGCCTTCCTCATAAGAGGCCTATAAAGCATGTTAGCCAGCTGGGGAATTCTAGGAGTTGATGTGGACCTTTGTTAAAGTTGCTAAGGTTGATGTGATCCATATGATAAGAGCAATAAAAGTGGGTATATGTTTGGGGCATGAAACAGTTTTATGAAAATTACTCAATGTATTTCTAGTTAAATAAACTGAATTCCTTTATAACATGCTTTACTGCTGAAAATAGCATTAAAGCATTTATAATGCTGGCAAAGCACAGTTGCCATCTAAAGCGAAAAGAGGCTTGACGAAGCCTAGGTTTTCTAATTTTAATGGTAGCCCTGTTATTACCCACCTCTTCTTCCTCTGTTTCTGGTATATAAGTAGATCAGGATTAATGTGTGGTGTCCAAATTCTGTCTTCAGGGGTCTTTTTATTTCTATTTTCACAGTGCCATGGAAAGCCACTCTCTTCTCAACCCCAACCTGCAGCAAGGGGAAGGTGTTCTGTCCAGCTTTCGAACAACCTGGCAAGAATTTGTAGAGGACCTGGGCTTTTGGCGAGTGCTGCTTTTGCTTGTAGTCATTGCTTTGCTGTCTCTTGGAATTGCATACTATGTTAGTGGAGTGCTCCCCTTTGTGGAAAACCAGCCTGAGTTGCTGCATTAAAGGCAGTGTAAATTCATAGTGTCTTACTACCATTTGTAATGTCTCACTTGGTTCTCTGTTGGGCATATGTTGGTAGCTGCATGTAGGGTTTAGACACACAACGCCCCCCCCCCTCCCCAACATTGTAAAGAACCCCTTCCAAAAATAAAGAATGCATTAGTCTTAGCTACATTACTGAAAGTACTCATCAACTGTATCTAACATGTTCTTGGATTATCATTAATGTAGTGTCTGCTGATAAAATGTGACAATATAAAGAAGCAATGGAAAGCTTTTCCTTGATATGCAAATGTTTATGGTCAGGAGAGCAATTGGTTAGATAGAATGTCTCTAAAGATTGTTATGGAATCAAATTTTATGCTGTGGGCCTTTAAAGGTGGTCATTTTCTACAATTACAAGGAATTTCCAGCAGAAAAATTAACTAATTTGTATTTCTTTGGTAAAGAAAACATATCATATTTTTCAAGAAGCAACACTTGAGAATTTTTGCATAATTTCATAATTTTCACTTGAAATATTAACAGTTTTTCATTTCTTTGGAACAAGACCAATATTTAATTAATCCAAATGAGTTGGGAAATATCAACACCTATTGTTTGGAATTTTTCTTTCGGTTGGGGAGATTTTTTTTTACAAGTAAGCAAAAATGATGTTAATGGCTTGAAAATTTGAATAGAGGTATTGTGTAAAACTTGTGTCATGATTGTGGAAAAGGTTTATTTTGCCCTGTTTATAAAATGTTATAAGTTTTAAACTAAGTTTCCAAATAATTTAATTGCAATGAACTCCATGTCCTAATCTCTTAACATATGTATTGTTGTATATGTAAAATGAGATCTGACTTAAAACTATTCTTTGAAGGAAATAATATACCTAAATATAGGATCTCACTAATAACTTCACTAAGATTATCTAACTAAGATTGATGGTTCAGGCACTTAATGGTGCAGGAAGTAATGTCTTGTTTTTTGCTGAACCGAAAATTCTGAAAATGAATCCAGATGTGCTGGAGCATACACTGTCTCAAAGTTCTATTTATATCCAGGCAAGAGAGAAAATAATTGCTGATCTCTCTTCTTCTATATCCAAATAAGTAATTAATAAACCATGTTTAAAAGCTAGAAATTGAAGCAAGTGATTGATATGTTTACCTCACGCGAAGTTTTTCATGTTCATTCTAATGAAATATAATTTTGTGTTAAGGGGCAATCTTCTGTGTAAAATGTTCTGTAATATATTTTTTATTTTACTTAACATTGGAGGAAACATTGGAAATGAACTATTTGTACCCCAATTTTAGAATCTTTTTTAATGTTAACAAAATATCCTGAACACAATTCAGTCCAAGTTCTATCTTTTTAAAGACGTGGATTTTCAATTTAGCATTTCTTTTTTTGAAGTTTGTAGGATCTTGTTTAAAATAATAATCAGCAAATTCAAGATTACAAACAGGAACAAATTAACTGTTCAAAAGTGAATGCAGCAGAAATAAGATACAAGCTATTAGAAGAATTATAGGCTTTGGGTGTCTTTTTGTAAAAAATAAACTTCTGTGTTATGTTATTTCTTTTCTATTTTACACCGCATAACTATTAATTTAATTAAGTGTATTCCAAGCATGCCAAGGGAATCCAAATAAATGTGTATAAACTACATATATGTTTCTATTTATGATACAATTTAAGTCAAGAAAACTCAAGAAAGCAAGTAATAAAATCTAGTTCTTCATGGTCACTTTTTTGCACAGATCCATTACAGATTTCTCATCTCTCATACATCAAATTACAACAATTATGGTTGCTTATTAAGATTCATTTTAAGAAAACATATAGTTAAATGTTAACATAGCCAATTTTATTCAGAAGGAATGCATAGCAGTTTCTGAATAATATGAATTTAACTATTTGGTCCATATTATAATCAAAACAAAACATAAAACAAAGATATTGGCAAATTCTAGGACTGCAGCTGATTTTTCTAATGAACCTATTTTGCGTATTTACAATAAATTTGAAAGAATCAGCTAAAAGGAGTAGTGTTTTTGTATTTTATTTACATTTTGGAGATTTTGTCAATCTTCAAGCTTAAGGCAAATATTACCCAAGGGGTAGGAAGTGAATGCACAGACACATCTACAATCTGCTGAGGAACTTCGTAACATAGTTACTAAGCTGGTGACTATGTGGCTGGTGAAGTTTATTGTTGCATCAGTTGTAGAGACGATTGCTTTCATTAGGCAGCAAGGCAAGTACAAACATTTAGAGTAGGGTTTCATAAGTTGACATCACTAGATACCATAAATCAGTTGGAGAACAAAGGAGGGAAAAGTCAAAAATCAAATATATTATCGTTAGGAATGTTTGTCACTTCTTTTTTGTTTTTCTTTCTAAATATTTATAAACAGTATAGATATTTTGTTGTATTTTTTTTTCTTTCGAGTATTACAAAAAAAATTAGATGTACTTTGTTTTGTACATTGAACATCAAATTCTACAATCATAACTCCCCTCTAGAGTTTATAGAGTTTGTCTTTTTTGAGAATATATTTCTGCTTTAAGTAAAAAAAATGTTTCTCAATTAGGTAATGAAATCAAAAGGCTAAAGCTGAGTCCTGATAACAAGAGTATTCATGAGTAATCTGGACACGTTAGATTATCCTCTTTATTAAAAGAATCAGAGGAAAAGAAGGTGAGGGTATGACTCAAGGAAACACCAATTTAAAGCAATTTCTGCATTCTAAAACAAACAGCACACTGAACAATATTTAACATCTAACTGCAAAATGTCTATGAAGATTCTCAGTCATCCAGGTCATGGTTGTCCCAAAGGTGCTTTTTTTCAAGAGGCAACTGGACTTTCTGGTTTTTGTTTTGTTTTGTTTTGTTTTTGAAGACATTTCACTTCTCATCCAAGAAGCTTCTTCAGCTCTGAGAGGATGGTGGGGAATGGAAGGATTTATACTCCTTGCAGCCAGCTGGTCATTTGCATTCTTTTAGAGAGTCGTTAATCTCCAGGTGAACTTCATGACCCTCTAAAAGAATGCAAATGACCAGCTGTCTACAAGGACTATAAATCCTTCCATTCCCCACTATCCAGTCAGAGCTGAAGAAGCTTCTTGGATGAGAAGGGAAATGTCTTCAAAGAAAAAACAGAAAGTCCAGTTGCCTCTTGAAAGAGCCACCTTTGGGATCTAACTGCAAAGTAAGGTTATCACCTCAGCTAGCATATAGCATAGTAAAAGGCTTTAATTTCAGAGATTAAAAATGTCTTTGTCATCTGCTTTTCCAGGGTGAATTAGGCCCTTAATCCACATCACATTTTCAAGATGCTGCCCAAGTAGGAGGAAGTTTCACAATAAATTTGAACAAGAGAAAGACAAAATATCAGTATTCCCTGATTTGTTATCTGACCTGCACAACTTTTATTAAGAAGGGAAAAACTAATGACAAACCTTTATAGTTAGTGGCCATAATTCTGTTTGAAACTAAGATGAGACCTTCAGAACTAGGATCTCCCATAGGTTATATAAGTTTCTGAGGGGCTCCTTCATTTCTCCTGCAAGAATTCAAGCCCAGCTATGTAATGCAAACCAATGTCATCATAACTGCATGGCACCTGTTTTGCAATCATACTTGTTGCCGGTAAATTTCCATATATAATTCAAATGCTAGTTCTGACTTGTAAAGCCTTATATGGTTTGATGCTAAAGTACTTACAAGATCACCTTCCCTGCATAAAGGTGATCTGTCCAATTAATCCAGGCAAATCTCTCACTATCACCTTTTAAAGAACTTGAAAGTGGGGACAGTGAAGTGGATGCAAAGCTTGCTGACAATCTTGGTTGTGGTCTCCATATTATGAAATAATCTTGAGACTAGATTGGCATCTTCATTGCTAGTCTTCTGGAAGCACATAAAGATGGACTTGTTTTAGTTCCATTGGAGATTAAATTATTACCATTGTACTTACCGTTTTATAGTTGGTTTCTTATTGGCTTTTATATTTCTGCACTGAAACTTGCCAGGAGGTATTTACTGTTGAATCTGGCAATATACGAGCACAAAGAATCAAAATATATAAAGATGGTATAGGCACTAGTTACATTAATTGTCACATGAGAGACTTGCCATAAATCAAGCAGCTTGTTTAGCTTTTGCTTAGTGTTTAAGCAATTGAATTCTGGTTTTTAAACCATTTAATCATATGTCAAAATTAGCTTACCACAATATTTAACCCCAGTTTTGTATTATTTGTCTTCTAGTTCTGTGTTACTGCTGTAAGAAATCTCAACTAGAAGAAACAAGCTGTCAGGAGTGCTAAAATGTAATCATTACTGTATATCTCATCTTCATAGCTATGTTTTAATCACTCCAATTAAGGTTTTAAATGAGTATTTGTTACTATGGTAACCAAGGAATTAAATAGCCCAGTGATATATTAGGCTTTCATTTTTCCATCCAAGTAACAAACAGGTCTATTAGTTTCAGCTGTAGTTAAAGGGTGACTTGCTTCATATTTCACACTTTTTATTATGCTGCTTCTTTTCCCTTGGATATTGTTGCCTGGCCTTTTGGCTTTGCAACACCATTTTTGGATTCCTGAGCAATAACTCAAGCATCTATATTTAATTCTTTGTTTATTGCACAACAATTTCCAAGGAAGTTAGAATATAGATACTTGCTGTGGGAAGTGACTTAAATTGAAAAATAAGCAAGAGCTATTTGAATCAGAAAAAAACATTGTTTCAATACCAATGGGTATTAAAGGACAAATTTCCAAAAGAAAGAAAAATGCACATTATTTTTAAAATTGTACTTGGAAGTGAACTATGATACAATATTTCCTGGTTAGGTTATACAAAATGTAAGCACATCACATCTTCATCCTTCCCACTTTGGTTATAAACTTCCTGATACCTCTTCCTGTATTTCAAACATCTATATTTCATATGAAATTATAGTGATAAGTGTTTTACTTCCAGAGTTATCAATTCATTTTTCTAGCCTCTATTCCTAAATGAGTGTTTCTCAGTCTCAGCAATTTTAAGATGTGTAGGCTATTGGTTGGGGAATAGTGAGAGTTGAAGTACACACATTTTAAAGTCACTGAGGCTGAAAAACTGCCCTAAATCATAACATGTTCCAAAAATTTCCAGGAAAGTATTGACAAACTTTCAATTGCTTGAATTAAGAAAAGGTGAATCATGCAATTTTAAGCTATATTGAGGAGGAGGTAGGTGTAATTCATTCAAATAAATCATTTAAAAACCTGAAGTTAATTCCTGAAGACTTCATCCATGTAGTTTTCTTTATAATGTAGGAAAATATTTTCCCCTGCCTTTTATCAGGATTTTTATAATTTCCCAGTCTAGCTTCACCAATGGAATTTCATGATTTCTATTCAAGTACTAGCCAGGTTAGTACTTAAGCTACCTCGGTACAACCAGTTGCTGTATGTACAAATATATTCATTAAGAAAGATTTAATCTGAATTCAGTCTCATGGGACTTATTTCCATGTAACTAGAAAAATTTAGTTTAAATTATTTTGGTAACAATCTTCAAGTTATATCAGTGGATTCACACCATCTTGCTCATTCACTGGGTTCATTCATCACATTTGTTTGCAGTGTTTAGTGAAAAAATCAAAAACAGATAAACTTAAGTCAGTGGAATGGTAGCTGAATTTTACATGAGATTCTAAACCAAAATCAAACCAATTATGGCTTACTGTGTTGTATGGACTAGGCTATTGTATCTGGATTTAATTTAGTGAATTGTGAAATAAAACTACCAGTATTTCCCCCCAAATAAGACCCTGTCTTATAATTTTTTTGCCACAAAAAAAAGGCACCAGGTCTTATTTTCGGGGAATGCCATCCACTGATTAACCTCATATGTGTGTCACTCCCAGCCTCCTTGACACTGTCGGAGGCTTTCAGGAACTTCTTGGGGAGGGCTTTCCTGAAGGCCTCTGCAGCTGATAACAGAGCTCCAGATCGATCCTGAGTTTTGTTATCAGCTACAGAGGCCTTCAGGAAAGTCTTGCCAGCCTTGCCGGCTGCAGAAGAAAGGCCAGCAAGGCAGGTGTCAGGTGTGCGAGGCCTGGCTACAACTGTCCAAAGGTAAGAAGTAGGGCAGTTGCCCCCCATCCCCACCATAGCTTAATTTTTACCCCTGCACTCAAGTGCACAGGATCTTAATTACGGCTTATTTTAGGGATAGGATTTATATTGGGCATGTGTAAAAATCAAGCTAGGGCTTATTTTCAGGGTAGGTCATATTTTTGGGGAAACGGTAATTGTTATTTATTCAACAACATTGTTAATCTATGTTAATATGACACATGGAATATAGCATACATGTTATAAATGAAATGAGTTAATATGCATAACATATTAGCCATTCAAAACATTCCTAATATTATATTGGGTACACAGACAACAGGTACACACACAAACATACATTTGCTATCAGGTTTAAAAAACCCATTACTTCATGGAAGGTTTTTTTTTAAAAAAAAAAATATTTCTTTTTAATCATTTAATTCAACCAACACATCTAAATGTTCTTTTGGAATCGGTTGAATAAATTAGCATATTTTGGTTGGATTACTGAACACTCAGCTATAAGAACATAAAACATTGTTGAATCTGCATGTTTATTCAGGAGCAACTGCCTGCATCCAAAGCAGTTTATTCCATAAATATGTAATTTATTACAGTGTAGTCTTAACATTGTTTGAGGACTAGTACTTTTAATATGTTCTAAATTAGAAATTGGATAGAATTGAGAAGCTTTAATTCATATTGTCAGAAAACATATGCTAGACTACTATATATTAGACCATTATAAAATCTTGAATTTAACCATTCCACAATGGGATTCTTCACTTAAGGAGGAAGAGTTTATGTAGAGGTGTGCACAGAATCAGTAAATCAGAAACTTGAAACAAAACATTGCGTTCTGGAAGAACAATTTTTTGTATTTTAGGATGGCTTAGCAGAAACAAAACTAAACATTTGCCTGTACTATAGACGTAATTGTGTGGATAGAAAACTAAACTCTTTTAGATATTTTGATTACCGGAGCTAATAGGGTTCAGAACAAGCCTCTTGGGGCACAAAGATCTGAATGACCATTAGATAGCAGTCATAAGCTATAGAAAACTCTAGCTCTTCATTTTCATCTTTTGGTCATTCAGATTTTTGCAACTCCCATCTGGGACCTTAGTTCTTGAAGTCTTTAAACTTACAGCAAACCATTGTCATTGGTATAAAGCTACAATATTCCAGCCAAGAGATATGTGAAAAGAGGCAGGCTGGCTTCTGTGTCTGTGAAATCTTGTCTTTCGATCTCACACAAGACCCAGCCTATTCAATCATACTGCAGGGCAGTCTGGCCCAAAACATTAAATTAATTCTAGTCAGATCTTTATGGGTTATTTTAAAAATTGTTTTTAAATTAATCTCTTCAAATTCTATATTGTCTATATATATAACCTTAACTTTGCTGACAAGCATGAACTATCTTCCTCCACTCTAGAATTTAAAATGAGTCTAGATGGTTCAAATATTGTACTAAGCCAACACTTACAAAATAAACTACAATTGGCTCAGTTTGCATTTCAAGCTAAAACATAAATTCATTACCACTGGAAAAAGTGATTTCACGTTAAACCACAAAAACTAACTATCCAAGGACATCGTTTTCAAGTTGCCAAAGTTGAGAAACAACTGCTTTAAAAATGTCAGAAAATGTTACTCTTGTAAGAGTTACTTCAACTCGAAAAGACAGGAACAAAATGTCTGGATTGCTTTTGGCCAATTTGCTAACCTCAATGAGGTATCTTAATCATTGCTCAGTCTGCTTGTTATCACTGTCAGGTATTTTCGGAAGACAAACAAGGTGAGCAGAGACACAAATCTACAAGTTGCTGGGTGCAAGAAAAAAAGAAAACTTTACACTATTCTGGAATGGGAAAAGACAAGGACGATAAACACATTTTTTTTTGGGGGGGGGGGGAACAGTTATCTTGCCAATCTCATTTCCTGTAGAGCTTTCTAAACCTTCTTCCATTTATGGTGTTTGGTATGAAGAAGCAGATGGATGGCTACGTTTTTCAAAGGCTTCTTCATCTGGATGAGGGTTTTTTGTTTTTTGGGGTTTTTTTGGAGCAAGAAGAAATATATACAGCTAGAACCCAAGGCTTATAAGGATAATTTTTAGATTTCATCCTCAAAAGCTTTCTGAATGGTAGATGCTCACATTCTTATTTTAAAGATGTATTTTTAAAAACAGTCTGACTACTATTTACTTATTTATTACTTGTGATTTGGATGACTCGCCCCCTGATAGTCTTCTGTAAGGTATTAAAAAGTTGGTTTTTCCTCTGTGTAATTAAAATTAGGTGAGTCCAGATTTAGAAAGTTATTTGATATTTGTATTGCTCCAAATTTGATTTTTTTAAATGTTTTTACATCAACAGTTAACATATAAAATGCACATATATAAAGAGTGGAGGCCCTATTGTGATGTGGCTGTGTTTCATGATTTTAATGAAAACTTCATTTGCTGTGGATATCCGACCCTGAAAGCATCTTCTTTACCGCTGAGTTTTATTTCTTCTCCATGCGTCAATTCGATACAGTCTGTGTGATACAGTTGTACAGAGCAGACGTCAAAGGTCCAGAGAGAAGGAGAGGTTAAGGAACAGCAGCCTCAGAACTGACCTTAATGCCATATGGCTGCTGGCCCCTTTCCTTCACCCCTGTCAAGCGTACAGCTGTGTTTTTGAGCACCAAAAACAAAATTCAGCAAACAGGAATCAGGACCAGGTAATAAATAGCAGAGCCTGCTTCTTCAGTTAGCATAACAAAAAAAGAAACAAGATGGAGATACAAAGGGACTTTTTGTCAGATAGATACTAAAATGTAGATAGACAGATTACCTTGCCCAGGCAACTAATCTCTGCTATCTAATAAGCATCAAAAGTTAGTATTAAAACAGGTGCATGTCGCTGATTGAGCATTTCATTTCGATTCATAGGTCACATTGAGCTATAAGATTTAGAACAAGTGTATTGTGCCCATGTCACACTGCACCAACAGATGGAAAGAGGATGTAAAACGGAGAAAAACACTTGCCATCCGTTGGTTAACACGATGCATCCGTTCTGTACTCACTGCGTGCGTGATTCATACGTTCTATCCATCCAGCATCCGTCTACTGAGATTTCATCCGCTCAAAAGGTTTTGAGCTGCACAAAACTTTTTGAGCGGATGAACTTTCCGCCGCGTCCATTCTACCTCCGCGACACATACGGGGAACAAACGTTCTACGTCCGTCATCATCCGTTACACGTCCACTGTATCTGCTCGGCATCTGCTGCGCATCCGCGCAACTCGCATCCACTCCAGCGGAAAATGGAAAGAGGGAGGAAGCGAAACGGATGCGGAACGTCCGCACAGCGTAAGTAGCACGGACATAGAAAGGATGAAAGCAGATGCAGCTCACATATAAAGCATTAAAACGGAAAAAACGTTTGTATAGGGGACGTATCTCGGATATTTAGGATGTCTGGAGGATGTCTAGAGGATGCAGAAGGACACCTAGTGGAAAAACGATATTTCCTGTAAAAATGGGAAATCACCTGGATCTCACTTTCAGTCCAGCAGCCCTGGTGTGCAGACCTCTTCAGCCTTGCTCTTGCTCTTCCACATCATCCAGTCATCTCCACCATGGATCGTCGCACACTCCTTTTGATAGCTGCCATCATTCTATACCAGTGCCAAGCCCTCTTCAGGCTCTTTCACCTGTTCTACGCAAGGAAAAGGAGGCGTCCAAGAAGTGTGTGGGTCCGAAGATGGATCACGAGAAGAGTGGAGTACGGACTGTATGACAAGCTGATGGTGGAGCTGAGAAACGAAGACCCTCATGCATTCCAGCACTTCATGAGGATGCCACCAGCCATGTTTGACGAAGTTGTGGAGCGGCTGAGACCCAGGTTGACCAAGGCAAACACCAACTTCCGGCCCAGCCTGGACCCTGGGCTGAAGGTGGCACTGACTCTGCGCCACTTGGCCTCCGGGACGACGTACAGGAACATGCAGTACACCTGGAGGGTGCCACACAACACCATCAGCATTGTGGTCAGAGAAGTGGTGCAGGCCATCATTGAAGAATACCTGGAGGAGCTCCTCCAGTGCCCCTCCACTGAAGAAGGCTGGAAGAAAGTTGCAGAGCAGTGGTATCAGAAGTGGAACTTCCCCCACACTGTTGGAGCCATAGTCGGTGGCATCTGTGGTGTCGGTGGCATCTGTGGCAGGCAAGGAACCTGTGCCTGGACTGGGAAGGGCTGCCTGTGCTGCTAGAAGTCCTGGTATCTGTAGCCTTGGTAGTTGAGGGGCTGTTAAAAGCCTTGGAAGGGCTGTGACATCGCGTGGGGTGGAGGAGCAGACCTGGACTGGGTGGGAGCAGGTTCAGCTGGGCCTGGAGGGTGGTGCAGAAGACCTCTGATCCTCTCCTTGATCACCTGGTACTGGGCTTCGGGCATTTCCATGAGGGTCTGGTTCACGTAGGTGAGGAAGGGCTTTCTGTTAGAGGATGGAATCTCGAAGTGTACCAGCTGAGAGAGGAGATCTACGCTGCTCTTGATTGTGTCCCTGATCTCCAAAAGTACAGTGTGGCTCTGTCCCTCCGGTCTGGCTCCCTTCTTGCTTTCTGTGGAGGTGTAGCTGGGGGTGGGGGTGAGTTGGTCTCTGGTGGCCGCGGCCTCTTGCTCCATCTGCGTCAGGGGATCCTCCATGTCCTCTGGCATGGGGTGTGCAGCTGTTGGGGGGGTCTCCATCGTGGGGTGCTCCAAAGATACCTGCCTGGACACAGGAGCTGACTCTTGGCCAGAAGAGGACTGGCTGTCTGTGGGCTGCCTGAGAGAGAGGGTTGACAGAGGGTCTGCTCCTCGGTGGCGGATCTCACCCTCCAAGAAGCTGCACTTGGCCATCACGTAGGTCTTCCGGTCCGTCAGCTTGACCGCGGCCTGGCCAGACTTCTTCAGGTGCAGCTTCCCGTACCAGGTGTGCATGTGCTTCCACCACCCCAGGAGGACCTCCGAAGTGTAGCCCAGGCTCTCCGCCTTCTCTCTCCAAGCCGCCTGCTTCCACTTGGTGTCTCGATAGAGCCTGTGTCCCTTCCTCCAGAGGTATTCGTCAGCCATTCAAGCACCTCATCCTCATGTTCCTCTGCAGTGGAGTACTGTCTCCTCTCCTCCTTTTCATGAGATTGCCTCTTCCTCCCTCTGGCAGGGCCTTCTGGGCCCTCATCAGCAGGGCTTTGAGGTCCTAGGGGCTGGTCCACCACACCACCACCACCAGCAGCAGCAGCACCAGCAGCAGAGTCAGCACCAGCAGAAGTACCAGCACCAGCAGCACCAGCAGCACCAGCAGTAGCATGAGCAGCAGCAGCACCAGCAGGACCAGCAGCAGCACCAGCAGAGTCAGCACCAGCACCAGGAGCAGCACCAGCAGAAGCACCAGCAGAAGCACCAGCACCAGCAGAGTCAGCAGCAGCAGGAGCAGCAGCAGCAGAAGCCCCAGCAGCAGAAGCCCCAGCAAAAGCAGAGTCAGCACCAGGGGGTGGGATGGTGGTCCTGTCCTTCTTGCCAGGGCTGGCAGGAGTTGGCACAGGCTTCCTTTTCTTCCCCATGGTTGTTGGCTGAAGATGTCTCTGGCAGCAGATCTTTCCTCTGAATGCTGACCTGCTTGCGAGCTGCTTCCCTTTATATCCGTGGGGCTGACGCAATGCATCCTCCCCGCATGTGCAGTGAGCACTTTGTATCCACTAGACATCCGCTAGGCGTCCATGATGCATCCGCTGTATCCGCTCGGCTTCCGCTACGCATCCGCTACGCATCCGCTGCATGTCCGCTTCGCTGTTCTTCCATGGAAGCTCTGCGGATGTGTCATCCGCTTCCATCTGCTAGGCTTCCGTTGAGCATCCGCTTAACATCCTCGCTACGTCCTCCCCACGTCCGTTCCTTTCCGTTGTTGTCCGTTCTCTTTATGCAAATTTGGGGCATTTTTGAGAGCGGATAACAATGGATGGAAAATTTGCTCGTCTGCTGTGTCCTTTTTACATACGTTTTGCATCCATCGGCGATGTTACCTATCCTTAACCCAACTACTTTGTCTTATAAAGCAAAGTTTTCCCCCCAGCACATGGTGCAAACTCAACCACTTTTAAGAGAAGGTATCTAATATAAATTAGGATCTAGGATGCCATGGCATCTTTGTGCAAATAAAGGGAATCATGTAGCATATACCTTAATTGTTGTGGAGTACTTAGCATATACCTTAATTGTTGTGGAGTACCATTTGCATGACAATGTGTGTCAACATCATGCACATATATTTCTTGTCTCGTATAGAATTCCCATGACTATGAGCTTGTTTAACTTGTTTGAGCTGCACAATGTATGTTTGTTTCTGGGCAAGATTCAAGGTGCCAGTCATCATCATAAAGTCTCCATGGCATAGGGCCTGGTTGCTTGAGGAGCACCTGTCTCCCAAAGTATCTGCCTGGCCAGTTTGATCTAGCAGGGTTGACACACTCTGGGTTATATTGAAGCAGTGCATTCTGGAAGTGCACATTCTCTGGAGTGGCCACTTTCCTCTGGAATGAGATTCTATCTACTGGTATTATTATTATCTTTATTAATAAGATTCAGAATACAACATGTGTACAATGAGATTGGCTGAGCCTCTCTTCGTGCATCCCCCCCCCCACACAACTCATAGTGAGGACAGAAGTCCCTAACTTAGACCCAATCTTATTACACTATGTGACCTTGTTGCACAATGAGCCGGCCTCGCAAGTCTATCATACTATGTTGACATGAAGTTATTTTCCGTTCAGAAGTCTGACAGCCCATGGGTAGAAACTGTTCTTCAGCCTGTTGATGCGGCTGGGTACGTCTCTGTATCTTTTACCTGATGGTAGGAGTGTGAAGAAGTGCTGACCCAGGTGTGAGTCATCCCTGAGAATTTTCCTCACTCTTCTAAGGCAGCGAGCCCTAGCAAGGTCATGTAGTGGTATCAGGGAGCAGCCTATGATGTTTTGTGCTATACTCACCACCCTCTGTAGTGTCTATCTGTGGCTGTCAAGCCAGCATATCACAACGTAATGCAATATGAGAAGATGCTTTTTATTGTGGGCCTGTAAAAGGAGGTCATCAATCATTGTTCGACTTTATTCTTTTGCAAGAACCTAAGGACATGGTATTTTGAAAGACTTTAAGGACCTAGCTGTTCCTTCTTTGTAGATGACATCTGATGTCTCTTTCTTCTCTTATGCTTCCCTCTGGGTTTTTTTTTTTTTTTTTTTTGGCCATCATTTTTATTTTTGGGGATTTGTGCTATCTTTGTCTTCTTTGTTTTAAAATGTTTTAATAGTCGTAAACCACCCAGAACTGCTGGAGTCAGGTGACATATAAATTTAACAAATTAACTAAATCTGAGGCAACATGCCAGCCATCTGAATGCACAGCCAGAGGTTCATTTGCAAGCTTTTTGTGTTGAGGAACAATAGTAACATTATGAACAAAGCACTTTTCACTCTGTGAGACATTTTTAAGCTTAAGTTGGAAAAAATGTTCTCGAGGCAGTTTTGCATTAAAAGCCTGGATACATTTCATTTCTTTTTAATCATATCAATAATGCAATGTTATAAACCAATTGAGATTTTCAGAAAGAACTCTTAAAGTCTGGGAACATTATGGTGAAACCTGAGCCACTTTGGAAGCTAACCAAAGACTCCACATGGAAGGAGATATTAATAAAGTTCCCTAGTTATATACATCTATTTATTTCTTGCTAATATATGGTAAATTAAATGCATAACTGACCAGCAGTAGGGTGCAAGCATTACAGCCTATTATGAGTTACTAGCACAAAGCACTCTTTGTGAAACAGAATATGAGGCTTTAATAGTTTAGCAGTCTCCAGAATCAACTTGTATGATATTATAGCCACATATCTGGGGTGGAAAGTGTTCTGAAGAAACATTTGGGAAACCAGTTTGGCTCAGACAAATACAAGACTTCTTCAATATGATGGTGGTATCAGGGGAAGGAGATAAACATAATTTGAACTGTGTTATAGGCGGAAGAAGAAATGGCAGGAAATGATGGGCGAATGAAGGCAACTATTCACTGAATAAAAATAATAATATTGTATGGTATGAAATATTGCTGGTATAGTGCAGTGTTTTTCCCTACCTGGATAAAACCTGCATTTTCCATATTTCCTGGGAAATTTGGAAACTATAATGTCAAAAACTGATCGCATGAGATGCACATGCGATAAAGTGCTTAAGAAACTGGATTATATATTCCCTGAAGTTCTTCTTAATCTTTATCCATCAATCAAGGGAATGCCAGTGTACATAAAATAATAAAAAATGTATATATTAAATTATATTAAAGGTATTAAATTATATTTCCTTGTAGCTAGGGAATTCTGACAATAGAAGGCCACGCATCTTAAAGTTGCCAAGTTTAAAAACACTGAATCAAACCATGAAAGAAATCTGTATCACTGCCATAAACTCTTAAGGGTTCCTTTTCTTTTTAAAGTAGTTGTTAGAGCAGTGGTCCCCCAATCCTCGGTCCGTGGACCCACACTGGGCCATGGTATGCCAGAAACTGAGCCGTGGAAACAAGCAAAACCCCATGCACAGGATGTAGGCAGCATGCGAAACCACACCCCCTCTGATCCACGGAAAAGACACTCTCCACATAATTTATTATTTTTTTTTAAAGACTCTCTCCACAGACCTGGTCCCTTATGCCCAAAAGGTTGGGTGGGTGGGAACATTGTGTTAGGGTTAACAATTATTGACTTTGTTTATAGAAATGTTACAGTGATTATAATTTGATAATATATCTGATATCCATAAAGAAGAGGGGGTCAAATTATTCTTCAAAGCACCAGAGGGCAGGACAAGAAACGATGGTTGGAAACTAATCAGAAAGAGAAACAAGCTGGAATGAAGAAGAAACTTCTTAACAATGAGAACTATTAACCAGTGGAACAGCTTGCCCTTAGATGTTGTGGGCACTCCATCACTGGATGTTTTTAAGAAGAGCCTAGACCAGTGATGGTGAACCTTTTTGTTGTAGTGTGCCAAAAACATGCACGTGCCTGCACCCACAATGCAATGTGTCCCGCTCCCCCTGCGCATGCACATGCAGCATCCCTGCCCCACCTCCTTACCTGCACTGCACATGTGTGTGCCTCCCAGATGATTTTAGACTCGTTTGAGGCCGTTTTTGCCCTCCTGGAGGCTTGAGGAAAGCCTCTGCAGCCTCGGGAGGCTGAAAACAGGCCTGTTTTAGCATTTCCTATATTTCTGGAAGGCACGTTTTTTCGGCCTCCTGAGGCTGCAGAGGCTTCCCTTGAGGCTCCGGGAGGGCAAAAATGGCCTCAAATGGGCTGAAAATCAGCTGGGAGGGAGGTGCGCACATGTGCAGTGCAGGTAAGTTTGGCTAGGGCTCACGTGCCCGCATAAATGGCTCTGCATGCCATCTGTGGCACATGTGCCATAGGTTCGCCATCATGGGCCTAGACAGTCATTTATCTGAAATAGTATAGGTTCTCCTGCTTGAGCAGGGGGCTGCACTATAAGACCTCCAAGGTCCCTTCCAGCTCATTCATTCTATATACTTGAAATGATTGCATAAGTCTAAATGTTGTTGCTTTCGATGCAGTTGTTAACTGGAGAGGCTCATCGACTGCCAGGAATCTCTGGGAAATAATGTGTAAGGAATTCGCCATGGTTAGATTTGTGATCAGTTGCAAAAATGTAAGTCTCCTTGGCAACTGGATCTCTAATACTTCCAAAGCAGGATTTTGAACTCTTGTGTGAAGACCTGAAATGTGAGGAGTCCTATGAAGATGCACCCAGCGGGACTTCCTAGAAAGAAGATCACCTGTTCCTGAAACAAGAATGCCCAATTCCATTTGATCTGAGAGATGCAATTTATATTTGGTGGTATGAATGGTATTTGATGGTCATATTTTATTAAGACCTGTAAGATAAGAACAGAAATGGTATATATTTTAATCTAAATAAATAAATAAAACAAAATTTGTACAGAATAGTTTTGTAATTATATTAAAGAAAAACATTTATATGAATGTCTGCTATTTACAGTATAGATTAAACGTAGCAACTCTTGTAACAACAATTCAGTAGCAACTCTTGTAAGGACACATGCAGCCAAGGCTATAAGGCATCTTTCTATCTTGACAGTTCAATCCAAAAACTATACATAACAGAACATTCATTTATACACAAAATTCTGCTATCAGTATAATTTGCTAATGTGTTGCTTATTTTGAAATATTTCTTAACAAAGTTGTTGTCGGACAATTGAAGCATGGACACAAAATAAACACAGATTTAATCTCTTGTGCTTTGTGTTTGATTTGCAAAAATCTTTGACTTCCAATAGTTAAACAAAATAGTCTTGTAATTATATCCACAGTCTGAATTACATCATGCCGAAAGAAAAAAAATGTGAGGAACTAAAGTAATGTCTGTTCAGTTTTTATTTATTTATTTTATTTTAATTTATTTTATTTTTTTTATTTTTTTTTATTTTTTTTTATTTTTTTATTTTTTTTTTTTTTTTTTTTTTTTTTTTTTTT
>BLBF01000002.1:27402273-27439460 GCA_015471245.1 Laticauda colubrina
CATGTAACAACTTTACATCTGTTCTCTAACCACTGATACCATACTTTCCAGATCTTATAGTATTCCGTTTCTTCTCTGTCTTTTAACTCTACAGTTAATCTGTCCACCTCTGCATACTCAAGAACCTTTCTTATTATCATTACCTCAGAAGGAGTGTCATCTTGTTTCCAATTTTGAGTGAAGGCAATTCTGGCCTCTGTTATTATGTGTATCATAATGTATTGCATTTTTCTGCAATATTTTTTTTAGTATGTCCAATAGAAATAGTTCCGGTTTCACCTTGATTTTTTGTTTAGTAATTTATTCTAACCAATTCTTTACTTTAAGCCAGTATTTCCTAACTTTAGGACAAGTCCACCACATGTGAAAATAAGTTCCTTGCTTATAATTACATCTCCAGCATTTCGCTGATCTGTTTGGAAACATTTTGGCCAATCTTGCTGGGAATAAATGCCAATGGTAGAACATTTTGTACAGATTTTCTTTGTAGGCTGCTGACATTGTTAATTTGTAATTTTTCTCCCACAATTTTTCCAAATGTTCCAATTCAATGCTATACCCAAAAATTTTGGCCCATATTATCATCATAGTATGAGGTTATTAAAGGGACCTCACCTTTCTACTTGTTTCTGCCCATCCCACTGGATCCAGACCCATCTATTAAGTACTGTGATCTGGCAGGACCCAAGAAGTGTGTGCCTTCTCTGTTGTAGCACCTTTGGAGGTGCAATTCTGCTAGCATTTTGGAAGCTCTTGAAGACTTGGATGTTCACTTGGTCATGGAGCCTGGAATGGATGGTAAGCCTGTCATTGATAACTTGTCTTTAAGACTGAAGTTGAGCTGGGCCATCATTATTTTTTGACTGTATTTTATTTTTTTAACCTATGTGCACCATCCAGAGTTGCAATTGTGAGAATATATGATGATTAAATAAATGAATATCAACATATGAATCGATCAATATATGAATTTATTAAATAAATATTGTGCAATATTCAACAACAGAGGAACCAATTACTCTAAGAAATGGTGAGATTCTCTTTCAATATGTACATAGAAACTAAAGGCCCTGTCACACTGGCTGACGGATACAAAACGTTTGTAAAAAGGACACAGCGGACGAGAAAAATGTTCCATCCATTGTTATCCACTCTCAAAAGGGGCAAAAATTTGCATAACCACAGCGGACAACATGGAAAGGAACGGACAGGGGGAGGACGCAGGGCGGATGAAAAGTGGATGGAAAGCAGAAGCCTAGCGGATGAAAGCGGATGAGAGCAGATGAGAGCGGATGGCACATCCGCAAGGCTTCCGGGGGGCCGCAGCAAAGCGGACACTGACGGATGAAGCGGATGCACAGCGGAAGCCTAGCGGATGAAGCGGGTGCACAGCAGAAGCCTAGCGGATGCCTAGCGTTCACTGCGCATGCGGGGAGGATGCATTGCATCAGCCCCGCGGATATAAAGGGAAGCAGCTCCCAAGCAGGTCACCATTCAGAGGAAAGACCTGCTTCCAGACACATCAACTGCCTTGCCAGCCTGCCCTGCCTGCATGCCTACCTGCCAGCCTTGCTGCCTGCCTTGCTGCCTGCCTTCCTGCCAGCCAACCTGCCAGCCTTGCTGCCTGCCTGCCTGCCAGCCTTGCTGCCTGCCTGCCTGCCAGCCTTGCTGCCTGTCTGCCTGCCAGCCTACCTGCCAGCCTACCTGCCTGCCTGCCTGCCAGCCTTGCTGCCAGCCTGCCTGCCAGCCAGCAACCCCACAACCATGGGGAAGAAGAGAAAGCCTCAGCCATCTGCTGTCAGCCCTGGCAAGAGGGACAGGGCCACCCTCCCTCCCACTGGCCCTCACTCTGCTTCTGCTGGGGCTTCTGTAGCATGGGCTCGCTCTTCTGGGGCTGGGGCTTCTGCTGCTTCTGCTTCTGGAGGAGCTGATGATGATGCTTATGGCGGTGGTGCTTCTGCTCGTGCTTACTCTGCTGAAGCTGCTCCTCGTCCTGCTGGTCCTGCTCATCCTGCTGGTCCTGCTCGTGCTCCTGGTCTTGCTCGTCCTGCTGGTCCTGCTCGTGCTCCTGGTCTTGCCCATCCTGCTGGTCCTGCTCGTGCTCCTAGTCCTGCTCGTGCTTCTGGTCCTGCTCGTGCTTCTGGTCCTGCTGGCGCTGCTGGTGCTTACTCTGCTGCTGCTGATCCTGGTCCTGCTGATGCTGGTGCTGCTGGTGGTGGTGGTGGTCCTGCTGGTGCTGCTGCTGCTGGTGGTGTGGAGGAGGAGCCCCTATAAGCTGGAAGCCCCTCTGATGAGGGCCCATGTGGTCCTGCCAAAGGGAGGAAGAGGCATATGTGAGAACGTGAGAGGAGGCAACACTCCATCGAGGAGGAACATGAGGATGAGGTGCTGGAATGGCTGAGAGAGAATGAATATCTATGGCGGAAGGGACACAGGCTCTACAGGGACACCAAAAGGAAGCAGGCTGCTTGGAGAGAGAAGGCGGAGAGCCTGGGCTACACTTCGGAGGTGCTCCTCGGCTGGTGGAAGCACATGCACACCTGGTACGGGAAGCTGCACCTCAAGAAATCTGGCCAGGCCGCAGTCAAACTGACGGACAGAGAAACCTACGTCATGGCCAAGTGCAGCTTCCTGGAGGGTGAGATCTGCCACTGAGGAGCAGCCCCTCTCACAACCCTCTCTCTCCGGCAGCCTGCTGAGAGCCAGTCCTCTTCCGGCCGAGAATCAGCTCCTGTCTCCAGGCAGGTGTCTGTGGAGCGTTCCACGACAGAGAACCCCCCGACAGCTGTTCTAACCGTGGCGGAGTGCGTGCAGGACTCCCTGGCGCAGTGGGAGAAAGGAGACTGCACTTCCACCACAGTTCAACCCGCATCCACCCCCAGCTCTACCTCCACAGAAAGGCAGAGAGCCAGACAGAAGGGACAGAGCCAGGAGGGACTGTCCTGCTGGAGATAAGAGACACCATCAGGAGCAGCATAGATCTCCTCTCTCAGCTGGTCCACACCGACTCCTCATCCTCCAACCGCAAGCCCTTCCTCACCGATGTCAACCAGACCCTCACGGACATGGCGGAACCCCACTACCAGGTGGTGAAGGACAGGATCACCGATCTGCTTCACAATCCTCCAGATCCAGATGAACCTGCTCCCACCCAGTCCAGGCCTCCACCCCAGGTGATGTCCCTCCCGTTCCAAGGCTTTCCACAGGCCCTCACCTACCAGGGCTACGGCTACCAGGAGGTCCAGCAGCACAGGCAGCAGCCCTTCCCAGTCCAGGCACAGGCTCATCGGACAACACCATTGCCACCGGTTCCACTGATGCCACCGATGCCACCCACACCAATGATGCCACCAACGTCACCGATGCCACCCACATCACCGATGCCACCCATGCCAGTCCTCACCCAGCTGCAGACCAGACAGCCCCACTACACTGCTCCTTCCTCCACCCCACAGCCAAGCCCGGCCTCAGTACATCTGTCGTCGGTATTGGGGCTGACACCCCATGGCATGGAGGAAGGAGCTCTCAACATCACGGGGCTGAGCCAGCTGTCCGAGAGCTTCCTCAACACACCGTCCCCTGTTGTCCTCTTGGGGCCAGGTACCCCAATGACACCTCAGACCAGCACTCCAGCAGCAGCCACCTCCACAGCACCTGGACCCTTCACCCCTGAGACTGGGCACGCTTCTGAGTGACAGAGAAGAGTGACAGAGACTGGGTGGCTACCTGTAGACTTTATTTGGGTCATTTTTCTTTTACAGCTTGTTATCAATAAAGATTATCTTTGCTTCACACACTTGCTTCATTTATTTTTTTCAATAAAGTCTTGGTGGAAACTTTTAGAAATGGTTTAAGCCTTTGCATGCTTGTGGGATGGGTAAGGATAGCAGTGGGGTGGGCAGGGGTACCTTTGGGATGGGTTAGGATATCTGTGGGATGGGTTTAGATAGCTGTGGGATGGGTTGAGATAGCTGTGGGGATAGATAAACCTCCAGTGCAAGCATAGTGGGACTGTATGGTCCACCCTCCCAGGTGCCACACATTTGGCCCTTTATTATCAATAACAATTTAATCATTCATCCACACATGTCAACATAAACAGAACTCTTTATTAAATGCCCTGTTCATTGTAGGCCCACCCAACATACATGGCCCAATCTCATCAGTGTGATGAGACAGGCTGAAGGAAGCATCCATTAATCATCTATCATCCTGTCTTGCCACTCCACTGCTCCAGCTGGGGAGTTGTACCAGTGTTTCAGGAGGTTGCACTGTTTCTTCCCTTCATGTGGGGCTCTGTTGGGGCCTTGCACATCCTCAGTGTCTATCAGGTTTCGCCCTTGCCTCCATTCCCCAGGCTCCATGTCCCCATTGCCTTGTTGGAGGTCCCCGAGCCTGTTCTGCAAGACTGGGTAGCGGGTGCGCATGAGATTGTGCAGGATGCAGCAAGCTTTCACGATCCTCCTCACAGTCTCTGGGCAATGCTGCATGGTGGTGAGAAGTACCTGGAACCTGTTGGCCAGGATGCCAAAGGCGTTCTCCACCACCCGCCTTGCCCTGGACAGCCTGTAGTTGAAGATCCTCTCTTCCCGGGTGAGGCATCTGGAACTGTAGGGCTTCATGAGGTAGGTTCTGAGGGAGGAGGCGTCATCCCCCATGATGAAGTAGGGTACATCTTGCGTGTCGTTGGGCAGGGGATCTGGATCTGGGAAGCCCATGATGAGGTTGCCTTCCAGCCCCTCCTTGAGGTCACTGGCGTTGTATAACTGGGCATCTGAACATGAGCCGTTGCCTGAAGCATCGATGTACATGAACTTGTAGTCAGCATTGACCATGGCGAAGAGGACGATGCTGAAGAAGCCCTTGTAGTTGAAATAAGTGGACCCTGACTTGGCTGGAGCTTTGCAGGCCACGTGCTTCCCATCTATGGCTCCAACGGTGTGTGGGAAGTTCCACTTCTGATACCACTGCTCTGCAACTTTGTTCCATCCTTCTTCAGTGGAGGGGGCACTGGAGGAGCTCCTCCATGTATTCTTCGATGATGGCCTGCACCACTTCTCTGACCACAATGCTGATGGTGTTGTGTGGCACCCTCCAGCCATACTGCATGCTCCTGTAGATGGTCCCTGAGGCCAGGTGGCGCAGAGTCAGTGCCACCTTGAGCCCAGGGTCCAGGCTGGGCCGGAAGTTGGTGCTCTGCTTGGTCAACCTGGGTGTCAGCCGCTGCACAACTTCATCAAACATGGTTGGAGGCATCCTCATGAAGTTCTGGAATGCACGAGGGTCTTCATTCCTCAGCTCCACCATCAGCTTGTTGTACAGTCCGTTACTCTGCTCTTCTCATGATCCATCTTCAGACCCAGATGCTTCTTGGCCGCCTCCTTTTCTTCCCATAGAACAGTTGAAAGAGCCTGTAGATGGCTTTGCACTGTTGCAGAATCATGGTGGCTACCAAAAGGACTGTGTTACAATCCATGGTGGACATGACTGGATGCTGTGGAAGAGCAAGATCCAGATGAAGGCTGCAGAGGTCTGCATAGCAGGGCTGCTGGTCTGAAAGTGAGATCCAGGTGAATTGCTCCCCCTTTTTATAGGCAATATAGGTTTTCCACTATGTGTCCTTCTGCATCCTCTAGGCATCCTCTAGACATTCTTAATATCCGAGATAGGTCCCCTCTGTGAACGTTTTTTCTGTTTTAAATGCTTTCTTTGCGATCTGCATCCGCTTTCATCCTTTCTCCTTCCGTGCTCCTAATGCTGCGCGTCCGTTCCACGTCCGTTCCACTTCCTCCCTGTGTCCTCTTTCCTCTGGAGCGGATTTGAGTTGCGCGGATGCGCAGCGGATGCCTAGTGGATATAGCGGACGTGTAACAGGTGCCGACGGATGCAGAATGGATGTTCCCCGTATGCCTAGCAGATGCAGAATGGACGCATTGGATACATTTTCCGCTCAAAAAGTTTTGAGCAGCTCAAAACTTTTTGAGCGGATGAAATGTCAATAGACGGATGCTGGACGGATAGAGAGGAAGAAAAACGGACGCAGTGAGTACAAAACAGAAGCATCGCATTAACCAATGGATGGCAAGTGTTTTTCTCTGTTTTACATCCTCTTTCCATCCTTT
The DNA here is from genome assembly GCA_015471245.1 of Laticauda colubrina. Lineage (NCBI taxonomy): Eukaryota > Metazoa > Chordata > Lepidosauria > Squamata > Elapidae > Laticauda > Laticauda colubrina. The sequence goes on from BLBF01000002.1 coordinate 27,408,396, forward strand.
GGTGCAGTGTGACAGGGGCTTTAAATAGCCATCTGTTCAGGATGCATTAATATGAATTTCTGCTTGAGTGAGAAATTGGTCTTCATTGTTCCGTTCCAACTCCATGATTCTATTCTTCTCATAATAAACCACAATCAGTTGGGTTTGACCCTTGAGTGGTGCAGTGGCCTAGAGGTGGAGCTCTCACCTCACAATCAATCGGCTATAAGTTTGATCCCAAGAAGAGGCAGATATTTCTGTCTCTGGGCACAATGAGTTTATATCTTCTGCAAATTCCATTGGAGACAGGAAGGGCATAGACCAGTAAACACTCTTCTCCATTCAGTTGCTCAGACTTCACCCCTCAAGGATTAAACAACAAAGAAGAAGCTGGGTTTGACCATTATACAAAAGCCATAAGTCATTCTGTATAGTACAAACTAATATACTGCACTGAATTTACATATATTGTAAAGCAAAACCAAACTATGGCATAATACACTGGACCACAGCCTGAAAGATGGGCCAAGCATTAAGGTGCAAGCTTTCTTTTTTATTATTTATTGAATCTTATTCCTAGAAAGCCATTTCATTCTTCTAATTTTCCCCTTAGGAACTGAAAATAGTGGTAGCATTTTTATTTTCAGTGACTGAAGTCCTTTCTGTTTGATAAATGTAACTGATTTCATACAGCTCTAGAGAAAAAATAGCTATGTCATTTAGTGTAAATTGAGCTTTAATTAAAATATAATTATATTTCAGGTTTTTTTTCCCCTATTCTATTTATTTTCATTTGGTTCTCTTCATGAACTTTCAGGATACATTCATTTTCAGAGGTAGTTTCTTTCACAATTTAACTATTATTCCATAATGAGAGTAAATGCTAAAGTTTAGTTCTGTTTGGAAAGACTTAAGATATTTATTCTTCTTTTGTATATTCCAGGAAATGTTGAAGTACTTTTTTTTCCAGCTAAGAAAAGAAGATGTCATCTGTTATGTTGATTGAGGGGTGAGTAAAAGAACTCAGCTTGGGAATTTCCTACATAGCTGTGCTGAGAACGTATCCTTGGCCTTTGAGTTGTGTGTTATTTAGCCAATTGTGTTCAGGAATGCTTTATCATTAGTTTGTCTCTCCAAGGAAAGTACATTAAACTGCTGTCACTTGAGAATAAGAAGCACAGGGGAAAATGTAAACACCCATTTAATGCCCTCTGAATCTGTTTCATAAGCATCTATTTATTCAAGTCCTGTTTTAAGAGTAAAAGAAGCACCGTGTTCTTCAATAGTACTTATCTGATCCAGTTGAAAGGGTCAGTTGCACAGCCTGAAAAATGAAATCTTCACTCCCACTCTGTTTCTATTTATCGTTGAGCCTCTCATGCATTTAAATAAACGAACAGGATTATTTCTCAAGCATTAACTTCTGAGTCTATAAAGACCAAATAAAACATGTTTGTGGTTTCAATTCTATGGGAAGCAGCCTTACCACATGTAAAAAAGCAATTTTGTCAAATCCCAGAAATACACTCTAAAAAGTCTTGGTCTTTGTGATGTTGTACATTATATTAAAAGGAAAGAATCCATTTGCTGCAAACTGCTTCTCAAATGAAACACGGCAGTGAAGTAATTGAGCCGAAGCTTTAATAGTGGCAGAAATTACCGAATGCTTGCCCACTCTGCTGATGGCATATTGCCAAAAATAGCATCACTTTGGCAAAATCTCTATTCCCTACATTACAGCCTATCAAAAAGCAGGCTGAAGCCATTCTTTCCTCATAACTAAGGCCCTCAAAATGTCTACATGCTTTACTGTTTCTCTTGTCTTGGAAAGAAATTGAGTCCACAAGCCTGCTGCAACAAACCCACCTTCCTCTCTGTTGATTGTGAAGTTGGAGGCAAGGGTAAAGAAATTTGTGTGTCAGTTGATCTACCACAGCTTGGTGGGAGCTTCAAAACATTCTAGCTTGGGATGTTTGCCATTATAACTTCTTTCCATGAGAAGAATCTTCCCAACATCTGGTCAAAATCTTCTCTATGACCAGACCCTGCAGTGAGGAGTTGGCCTGCCTTGATGTTGGGCTTGGACAACCTTGAACTACACTGCCTATGGTTGGACTTAAGTGTAGTACATAAAATTATCTGCTAAACTGTCCTAACACTCAATGACTACTTCAGCTTCAATTCAATACAATACAAGAGCACATAACAGATACAAGCTCAATGTTAACCGCTCCAAACTTGGTTGCAGAAAGTACGACTTCAGCAACAGAGTGGTCAATGCCTGGAATCCACTAACTGACTCTGTAGTTATATCCTCTAACCCTCACTCATTTCACCTTAAACTATCTACTATTAATCTCACCCTATTCCTAAGAGGTCTGTAGGGGGCATGCATAAGCGCACAATCATGCCTACCATCTCTGTCATCTTGTCCCCATTTATTCGTACCTATTTCCTGTATTCTTACTCATGTTTATACTTATTATTTTGTAAGCGATTGACAAATCAAATCAAATCAAATCAATCAATCAATCAATAAAATGTATAACTTGCTTCAGCGTTACAACTTCCAATGGTTTATACCAGGGCTCTTCAAACTTGACCACTTTAAGACTTGTGGACCTCAACTCCCAGAATCCCTCCTCCAGTCATGTTAGCTCAGGAATTTTGGGAGTTGAAGACCACAACTCTTATACTTGCCAAGTTTGAAGACCCTTGGTTTATATAATATGCAGAGAGAAGAATTTAAATATCAACAACATGATAAACTAAATCATTAATTTAATAAACACATATAACAGCAAAATAGGTGTTAGATCAGTGTTTACTTATTTCTTATTATCACAAGTCAGTGATGGGCTGCAACTGGTTTAACATCCTTCTCCTGCCATGCCCACCAAGCCACGTTCACGAAGCCATGCCATATCCACCAAGCCACGGACACAGAAACGGGAGTAAAATATTTTGAATCCCATCACTGGTCTGAACTGGCAACAGCCCTCCACTGTAACAAGCAATAGGTAAACACTGAACCACCAAGAAGAAGGACTGGAATGCCCTCTGAAAAATTTTGAACAACCCTCTGAAGGCCACCATGGAGGGGATAGCCTGATTTCCAAGGATGAGTTGTTCCATAGTATCAGCATTGCCACCAAGAACAGCTCCTTTACTCCAAGAACAGATGCTTTAATTAGGTCAGGCCAATGCTGTTTGGAAAAGGCCACATTTCAAGTACCCAGAGGCAAAGCCATAAAGGTTTTATAGGTTAAATTGTACCCAGAATAGGGTTGGCAACATGCAAGGTGAACAGTATCAGCATAACAGGCCTTCAGTATCAGGAGCCAGTAATACCCAGGATGCTACATTCTGGACCAATGGGTTTGCTTAATGGCTTAATGTTCACTTAACGACTGCTGCAAAAGTGGTAAATTCAGGTGAGACATGTGATGACCTGCTTAAGAACTGGCATGACTTACAACCATAATTCCACGTTGAGTTATGGTTGTAAGTCATTTATTATCTGTAGATGGAGTTGAAATATATTTGAGAACATTCCATTAACTTTACTCAGGCAAAGCAAAATTGACATTTAAAGCTTAATGCTTTAAAAGTGTGTCATAAAATAGGAAGATTCTCTTGTACCATATCAATCATTCTCTATTTGCTTTTCCTTGAACAAATCATCTTATTGTGTAGGCGTTTTCTACACCTTATTTTGCACATGCTATATGCATTAGTATTTTTCTTCAATCAGCCCTATTTTTCTTCTCTCTTAGTATCAGTATTTTTGAAAATATCAAGCAAAAATCTCTAGTATCAAGAAATGCTTTCAGAAATGTAATTTAACCAGGCATAATGTAGTGTATTTCAAAATTAAAAAAATAATACGATGTAGCAGAAATTAGGCTGAGGGATAAACTGGCAGTCTTTCTTTCTGCAGGAGGCATGTTAAAATAATTATTTTATTTCCAATGAAATCAGATCCTGATCTGCTCTTCAGGCATATGGCCAGAAACAAAAGACTTCTAAAAAAGACCTTCCCAACTACAATATGTCCAAGATCATATGGACTGAATGTCTTAGACTGAATGTCTCTTAGACTGAATGTAACTCAGACTTAAAGCAAAGCTGAATCTTAATCTCACAACTCTCCTTGCCAAATGCAATATGCCTTATGGTGACATTGGCAAGGAACCCTGCTTCTTTTTAATTTGGATTCCCAAATTAAAACCAGAGAATGGTCAGTGTTGGATTTGAAACAGCAGACCCATTATTAATACTTGTGTGAACACAGTAGCTCTCCAGATCTGATGCTCCTCAGCCACACACACACACACTTTTTTTAAACAAGGAAGGGAAAGCATGCAAAGAACAGCTTCTGGAACTCTTTTACATCTCTTTTAACACTGGAAACAAGAGACATATGCATTTTCTTCTTTGTAGTAATAAGTTGCCTCAACACAGTTGTATGCATACTACTGCATATGTGTGTGTGTGTGTGTGTGTTATCTCACTAAAAATGAATCAGTGGAGTGTTCATCCATATTGCTAATTAGGGTACACATGTGTGGTGCCTGTGTACATGTGTATCTGTGCTTCCCTCTATGTTGCTTGGTGAGGTGAATGTGTACACTGGAAAGCACATAGCTGGATGTGTTCCATCCGGAAAAATGCAAGGTAGACCGGGTTCCAACAACAAAGTCTTTATGAGTTAATAGCAGTTGAAAAACAGAACATTGGCTCAAGCCGCGGCAGCCTTTTTATAGGGGTTTGCCTGCCGGCTTGTAGCCAATGACAGGTATTTAGTTTTGCCGCCTTTAAGCAGCTTTGTGGATTGGTTCTTATTGAACCAATCCCTATTCAGGTTTTTTAGCCAATCAGAATCCTGTATTAGGAGTCTACTATTCTTTATACAGAACACCCCTCCCCTCTTGGTTTAGTCCTACGTGGTGACGTAGTCGCGCAGGTAGGTGGGTCTTCTTTTGACTCGACTGGACTTGCGCGGTTCATTTCTGCTGAAGACTTCGACCAGTTCGGATGGGGTTGCTGTCTCTCCGGTTCTTCTCCATGGAACCGTCTGGAAGGGTGAGTCAGCCATATCACTGCGGCCTGAGTTTCTCAGGCCGGCGTTTTTGCCACTCCCTCCTGTTTTCTCCGGGCAGGTCGAGCTGGCCTGGCTGGCCCCTTCGAGTGGACTCTTCTCACAAGTTTCTTCTAACTGTAAGTCTCTTTTTTGCTCTTTTTGTTTGTTATTGTATTCTGGGTTTAATTTAAATGGTTCTTTATTATTTTCTCGTATTTCCCCCCCCTCTCTGTTTTGAATTTCGTCATTTTTTATTATTTGTGGTTGTGTGTTTGTATTTCTTTCTACATTCCGGGACCGAAGCTGGTCTATGTGCCGCTTCCATTCCCTGCCATTGTCTACGGTTAGTCGGTAGGACTGGGGGCCTGTAATTTGTGTGATTGTGCCTGGAAGCCATAATGGGTCCCCGGTGAAATTTTTTGCATAGACTAGGTTGCCGATTTCAAATGTCCTGAAACGGGTGGAGGAGTTGGGGGGTTTCTCTGGTGTATAATTTGGGTGCAATCTGTCTAATTGCGACCTAAGTTTTCTTCCCATTAGAAGTTCCGCCGGGCTTTTATTTGTTATAGTACTGGGTGTGATATGCTGGAGGGTGAGTAGGCAATTTATTTTATCTTGGACATCCCCAATGTCCATTTTTCCTAAACCTTCTTTGGTAAATCTGACCATTCTCTCTGCCCTACCATTTGCAGCTGGGTGGGCCAGCGCAGTTAGAGCATGTCATATACCTAGGGAGGCTAGGTATTGTTCGAATTGGATACTCGTTAATTGCGGCCCGTTGTCGGACACTAGGACGTCTGGCAGGCCATGGGTTGCGAAGAGTTTGTCAAGTTGTTTAATGATGGTTTCAGTTGTCGTACATGGCATAATTTTAACCTCCAGCCAATTTGAGTATGCATCTACGACAATTAGGAAGGTATGTCCCTTAGTAGGACCCGCAAAGTCAATGTGGAATCGTGACCAGGGGCCTTGTGGGGTTTCCCAGTCCTTTATGGGTGCTTGTGGTGGGGAAGGCCTGTTTCTTTGGCATTAATTGCAAGAATTTACCCAGTATTCAATGTCCCTATCTATACCTGGCCACCAGACATAGCTTCTAGCAAGGCTCTTCATTTTAACAATTCCAGGGTGGCCTTTGTGAAGCATACCCAGTACCCTAGTTTGTAATTTAGGAGGGATAACTACCCGATCACCCCACAACAAACAACCTTTTTGAATCAAGAGTTCGGTTTGTCTGGTCCAGAAAGGTTTAAAGTTCTCAGTTTTTTTATTTTCCGGCCAGCCTTTACCTACCCAGTTCAGTACGTGGGTAGTCAATAGGTACTTTGCGGTGGCTCTGGCGACATCATTTGCAGATATGGGTAGATCGGGGCATGTCTCTATCTGCAAGGTGGTCATCGTCGGTGCCGGGTATTCCTCTATAGTCGGTAATGGTGCTCTGCTCAATGCATCTGCATGGGAAATTTGCTTCCCGGGGCGATGTATCAGAGTATAAGAGTAGGCTGCTCGGAATCCTGACCATCTAGTCATTCGCGGGGACAAAATGTTCGGTGTGGGCTTGTTTCCCGCCAAAATTCCCAGTAGCGGTTTATGGTCCGTGACTATCAAAAATGTTCTTCCATATAGATATTCGTGGAAGTGCTTCACTCCGGCGACGATTGCCAGGGCTTCTCTGTCTAATTGACTATAATTATGTTCGGTTTTAGACAGAATCTTTGAATAGTAGGTGATGGGTGCCTCTCTCCCATCTGGCAATTGGTGGCTCAGGATGGCATCGACTCCAAACGGTGAGGCATCGCAGGTCACCGTCAATGGAAGTGTGTTACTAAACTGGATAAGAACAGTGTTTGATGTTAATAAGTTTTTTATTTTTTGGAAGGCTTTCTTTTCTCTATAATCCCAAGTCCAAATTGTTTCTTTATCCAGTAATCGGTGTAATGGTTCTGCTATTGTTGCTTTGTGGGGTAGGAACACGTTATAAAAATTTATTAGTCCCAAAAATGCCTGCAATTCAGTTTTGTTTCTTGGTTCTGGTGTGTCTTTAATGGCTTTGACCTTTTTGTCAGTAGGGTGTATACTCTCTCCATCTATTAAATAGCCCAGGAATTCGACGCAATCAGTCATTAAGCAGCCTTTTTCTTTTTTTACTTTTAGGCCAGATTCTCTGAATTTAGTGAGTACATCTCTTCATCTTTTTTTTAGCTGGGTCGTATCTTTGGCCGAAATTAGGACGTCGTCGAAATATGGTACGACCCCTTTTATACCATTCAATAGGCGTTCAATGAGGCTTTGGAAAACGCCTGGGGCTACACTCACTCCAAATTGGAGTCTGCTGCATTTGAATGCCCCTTTGTGGGTCACTCTTGTTTGTGCTTCAGCCGTTAAGGGGTCTACTGGAAGCTGTTGGTAAGCTTGCGCTAGATCTAGTTTAGCAAAAACTTTTCCTCCCCCAAGAGAATGTAATAAGTGTTGTACGACTGGCACCAGGTATGCGCTTTGTTGCAATGCGTGGTTCAGGGTAGCCTTGTAGTCTCCGCAGATGCGAACCGACCCGTCTGGTTTAATTGGTGTTACGATTGCCGTTTCCCATTTAGCATGGTCAACAGGTCCCCCGATACCTGCCTAGGGAGCCGTCAAAAATGACCTGGAACTCTTGGATCAGGTTTTCTTCCCAGTCAGTTGCAGCCACCCGGTCTACTCCGGTCATCCCGATGCCCAATGGTGCGAACCATTTGATGCCCAGGAGGCTTGGTCAGTCTCGGTCGACTATTGCCAACGGTAGTTCTTCGACATGTTGTTTGTAGGCGACTCGGAAATGTCCTAGACCTACTACAGGAATTTGGTTTCCTTGGTAGTCCTTGAGGGTTAATTTTTGTCTCTAGAGTTCTTTGAGTTTGATATTTGGGACCAGTTGTTTGATGGTGTCCCATGACACCATTGATAGGAAAGACCCAGAGTCTACCTCCATTTTGCAGGGACTGCCTTCTATTTTTACAATTATTTTTACTTTCTTCCCGCTTTCCGTCTGAGCGCTTCCGATAGTGAAAGTCTGATGTGTTTTTTCTCGGTTACTGGCTCGCTTGTTCCGCTGCCACTTTCTCTCAGTTTGTTTCAGCTCAGCCTGTGCGGGGGAGTTGCTGCGTCTGTTTGAGCTGTAATTTTTTTTATTCCTGCAGACTTTCTCGATATGCCCCCTTTTCTTGCAAGCTCTGCAGATGGCATCGAGGAATCTGCAATCGGCTCGAGGATGGTTTCCTCCGCAGCCGGCGCATTCCCACCAATTTCTTTTTTCACGCCCTTTTTTGTTGGCGTATAGGCGGTGGACTTCGTCGTCTTCCTCTCCGGATTCTGACGTCTCGTCAAAATCTTCGTGGTGTGTGGTGGTGGGAAATTGTTTCTTCCCTCTGGCCAGGCTTGTTTCGTCATTGTTTGCGTTCATCTCTTTCATTTTGACCGCTGATTTTTTTGCGGCTTCAGCGGCTGTGGCTTCTGCGATGGCTTCGGCTACGGTTATGTTGGGTTTATTTAACAGTTTGCTTTGTAAATTAGAGTCTCTTAAACCCAATATCACTCGATCTCGCATCGCTTCATCTAAATTCAGAAACTCGCATGCTCCCCCCAGTTGTCGGAGGGCTGCCACAAAATCAGCGATGGTCTCACCTTCTTTCTGGTCTCTTAGGTAAAATTCATGCTGCTTGATAAGGTTTGACACCACCGGTGCGTAGTGAGCCTTCAGCATTCTTTGGAGCTCTGGCCAAGTGATTTGTTTCACATCTCGGGGCTTCAGTAATGCCTTGGCCATTTTGAAGATTGTGGGCCCGCAATGTGTCAAGAAAACAGCTCTCTTACACTGATCTGTGATCTCTTCCATCTCGTTACTTTCCAAATACATTTGGAAACGGTCTACGTAGGATTCCCAATCCTCTTCATTGAGATTGAAGGGTGCGGGCGGCGCGTTATTTCCAGCCATTGTCTTCAGTCTGGTTTTTTTGTTTGCCGCGTGCTCAGTCTCGCGTTTAGGATGATCCCATCCTCGTCGCCAGTGTTCCATCTGGAAAAATGCGAGGTAGACCGGGTTCCAACAACAAAGTCTTTATGAGTTAATAGCAGTTGAAAAACGGAACATTGGCTCAAGCCGCGGCAGCCTTTTTATAGGGGTTTGCCTGCCGGCTTGTAGCCAATGACAGGTATTTAGTTTTGCCGCCTTTAAGCAGCTTCATGGATTGGTTCTTATTGAACCAATCCCTATTCAGGTTTTTTAGCCAATCAGAATCCTGTATTAGGAGTTTACTATTCTTTATACAGAACAGGATGTATCTTCTCTGCGAGGAATCATGTGACTAGAATGGAGGAGGCTGATTATGGGGAAGTCAACAATTCTGAGCAGTTATCCATCTGTTTCTCTCATTGGGATGGAGTGGGAGACTTATTTCTGATTATTTTCCTTCTCAGAAGTTCTCTGTTTTCAAATTTCATTTTTCCATTGTTGCTTCCACCTCCTCCTACTCCCCTTCGTATACCGTAATTTCTTTCCAGTATTCTGCTGATCAATTTTCTACTCCCAAAAAGGTCTAGTCTATTTTTTAACTGCATTTTCTCTTTTTTTTAGCTGGCTTTTCTTGCCCCATCAAATCTTCTATTCTGTGCTTTTCTTGGTGAGTTATCCTGCTGACAGACTGACATGGATGGACAGACTTGACAAAGTCCTGAGCCCTTGGGCATTTTTTGTTATTGTTTCAAATTCTGTCCAGTTGTAAAGAATAAAAAAGGATACCTGAATTAGCATACATACAGTTTCAGATGCTCTGCATTACAAATACTTCAAACTACATCAATATTCTTTGCAATAAAATGAAAATTATTCCTAAGCAAAACATATAACTGTCTATTTGAATGTATTATCAAATCTGCCAGCAATGTTGGCTGCCAGAAGTTTTTAGTTTTAATACTCCATGATTTTCTCCTTTATTAATTATATTGATATATTGCCTTTTCATCCAGGGGCCAAAGATAGCATATGTGGCACCTTCATTCCTCTTCCATTTTTCTTCATCAACAATCCTGCAAGATCCGCCAAACTAAAAAGGAGTGACTGATCCAGTTTGTTCTAAGGCCGATTAAATCTAAACCCAGCCAGTTCTTTAACTGACAGGCATTGGTTTCTTTCCTTGAAATCTACACATTATTTCATGAAAGTCTATTCCTTAAAAATGGTTGAAGATAGTCAGGTGCTTATTTCTAATTCAGGTATAGATACGCACGGTTAACAATCTGAAAACAAATTGGATTTATCTGTCACCAGCCAGAAAGGAGTGGTTTTTAAAAAAAGAATCCTAAACCACAAAGACTGTTTCCCTATTTAGAAGCACCAGAAATATAGCAGGTCAAAGAAAATATTGGTTTGGTGAATTCTGCTCCATATAATGATCTGCTTTACAGTTTATAAATGCTTGAGGAATAGTTATTTTTAATTAACACAATTCATCATAGTAGTACTCTATACAGTTTACTTTCAGAGAATGGGAATTTGGGAAAGGTCACTGGAGAGAGGACTTAAAGTAGAGAGTGACTTAATTTTCCAGAGAAAAGATTCCCAGAACAGAACAGCATCGTAGCAAAATACTACAAATCAAAATGATGTTCTATTAGGAAAAGAGAGAAACGAACAACAGACTCCAAGCTTGAATTGAGTAATGAACAAAACACTGTCCAAATTAAATCTACAACACAGTTTTCTTTATCAAAGTTGTCTTTTTGTAAACCATTTTTTCTTTGCTGATAAATTGACTATTCATAATAGACACACTTGAGTTGCTGGAACAGATGGCCATTGGAATTAGCAATCACAGAAGTTTGGACCTCAAACAAAACTGCAGGCTTTATTTGAGGCCCTCATTAAACAGGCATAATATTGTTAAGGCAGTTTGCAACTGAATAACGGTCTTCTAGGAAAATCTATGGTGGCTCTGATGCATCAATTACATAAGAGTGCTGGTCTGAGTACAGAGTTTATGAACCCTGATGATCTGACCGGATTATTAATGGGTCTGCTGACTGTGATGGATCCAAAGCTTTAGCAGACTTCCTAAGACAGGAGTCCCCAAACTTGGCAACTTTAAGACTTGTGGACTTCAAGTCAGCAAAGCTGGCTGAGGAATTCTGGCAGTTGAAGTCCACAAGCACTCTACACAACAACACAATTTTAGCTACCATAGACGCTGAGCTCCATGGTACCGCAATAGCTCCCACAAAGATGGACTTCAAACCATTAGGAATATCATCACCATATTGTGTGTGACTATATTTGCTTGTAACTTTTACCTTTGTCAACAACTTATAGTTGTAAATTAATATCACAGTCATGGACGGCCATGGCTTCACAGTATGAGAACACCTTCATGGCTGATAGTTCAGAACAGAATAATAGAGTGGGAAAGTCTTCTATTCCTATGCCCTTTCAAAACAGAAAACCTTATGTCATTTCAGACCAATGGTTGTCCAATCTCTTCTTAAAAACCTCCAGTGTTGGAGCACCAGAGGTGGTATTCAGCAGGTTCTGACCAATTCTGGAGAACCAATAGTAGAAATTTTGAGTAGTTTAGAGAACTGGCAAATACCACCTCTGACTGGCCCCGCCCCCATCTATTCTCTGCCTCCCGAATCCCAGCTGATTGGCTGGGTCTTCTTTTGTTGTCCTGCACAGGAGAATGGAACTGGAAAGCAGGTTCGTGGAGTGAGAAGGGAATGGAGATTTTACAGTATCCTTCCCCTGCCATGCCCACCTAGCCACAGCCACAGAACCGATAGTAAAAAAATAATAATAATTCCACCACCGTGGAGCACCCACAACTTCTGGAGGCAAGTTATTCCACTGATTAATTTTTCTAACCATCAGGAAAATTCCTTTTAGTTCTAGGTTGGTTCTCTCCTTAGTTTCCTTCCATTACTTTTTGTCCTGCAATGATGCAAAACCTGAAGGAGGTTCTCACAAGCATCGAGAAACAACAGAACAGTGATATTAACATGGGAACCAGATCTTGTAACAAAATCCAGACATCTATTTTGCTCCCACATTTATACCAACATTACCATTATACAATAACTTCATACAGTAGATTAGAGCTAACTTCACATACTTATCTTTTGTATGATATATGCCATCATCTAAAAGCATTCTTGATTCTATGTAGGACAAACAAGCCAACCTTTATGTCAAAGAACTAACGGATATAAGTTTGACATCAGGATTCAAAAAGACAAAAAGACAGCAGAGCATTTTAACCACCCAGGACACTCCATTACAAATCTCCCAGTAGCTATTTTGGAATGAAGAAACACTACAACACAGCTAAATGATAAGATGCTGAGCTCATATACATCAGAGGCTTCCAGGATATCTCAGGTCTCCACAAACATAATGGATATTTAACACATTATAGTTGTTAATTGGCAACATGCTGGAAAGCTATCTTGCATATAACCTGCACCTACGTACTGTAACCATTCTGCCTTCTCCTTTCTCTCCTACCTCAACCCAATTTAAATCCTACAACAATTTGGCTACTCTATAGAGCTGCTAAAGTGCACTGTAGTTCACAACGCTTATCTCTTTTTATGAAATGTACCTGAAAAGGTACTATTGGACTCCTGATTTTTAATTTGGCAGTTAGGTTTGAGTTTTCTTGAAATAAGCCTGACTACTGCATTGAACAAGAACCAGAACAAAAACCACAGAGCAGTTACCAAACCATTCTCTATGTAGCATCTCTTAGTCTGATGAATGATTTAGGTATAAGGATGTACACAGGGTGCTCAGGACTCTGAGCATAGCCACCTGCTCTTTAGATCTATGTCCAAAAGTGGTATTCAGCAGGTTCTGTCTAGTTCTGGAGAACCGGTAGTTCACCTATTTTCTAGAACCGGTTGTTAACATTCTAAGCAGTTTGCTGGTACTTTGCTTGTGTGGAGTGACCATTCAAAGTTACAATGGCACTGAAAAAGGTGACTTTTGACCATTTTTCACACTTATGACTGTTGCAGCATCCTCACAATCATGAGAGGCCAGCGAGGAGATCCGTGCCTCGATGTGAGTGATATTGAGTTGGCCACGCCCAACCAATAACATGACCACCAAGCCATGGCCACCCAGTCACATGACCATCAAGCCACTCCTACCACCTAAGCCATGCCCACAGAACCGGTTGTTAAAAAATTTGAATCCCACCCCTGTCTCTAAGCCTTATTCCCGAGTCACCCCTTTTGTCTCAGCTGCTCTTGCCTTTTAGTAGCTCTGAGCAGACACGCACTGGGAACAGGCTCCCCTTGTCCCTCAGCCTCACTGCTGCCAGGCTCTGGAGGCTCTGGACGCAGCACCCCACTCTCAGGTGACCCTGGCCCCATCTCTGCATCGGATGCAAGACCATCGTCCGAGTCCTTTCCAGACTCCCAGACAGGTCCCTGTTCTTCCCCACTGTCCGATTCCACTGCCATCTGCACAGGTTGCTGGCGAACCACAACAGTCCCTGAAAAATATGCCTTTTCCGTAGGTCACACATTAATGAATTGTACTTAATGAACCAGTTTTGATTCACATGAAGTAATTTCTCCCTAAGCAACATAATAGCTTGCCAGAAGAGGAAGCCTTGAGTTTTGAACAGGAAGAAAAATCAAAGAAGGAGTTTCAAGAATGGGTATGGACACAAACACATATGCACACACCCTGAAATGAATAATGTAATTGAATATGATTCATTGGACCATATCAGCTAATTACGCAAATCACTCTTTGCTTTTTGCTCTTGTGTTTCCTTGTGAGGTAGTCCTCGACTTATGACAGTTGATTTAGTGACCGTTCAAAGTTACAACGGCACTGGAAAAAAGTGACTTATGACCGTTTTTCATACTCATGACTGTTGCAACCATCCCATGGTTACATGATCAAAATTCAGACACTTGGCAACGGGTTCATATTTATGACGGTTGCAACCTTCGGACAAGTCAAGTCTATGGGGAAGCCAGATTCATTTTACAGCCATGTTCTTAACTTACCAGTTGCAGTGATTCACTTAACAACTGCGGTAAGAAAAATTTCCATCAGGTTTCTTCCTGCCCCCACTTCTGTAGCTAAGGCTGATTTCATATCTCAGCATTTGCTTCTTGCTTCAGAACACAGCAAGACAGAGGCAAATAATACAACAAAGCATGGTTATGAGGCATTGAACAGTAATTTGTGGTTTGGGTATAGCATGTTGTCAGCATATTATTCTCCCCATTTTCATTTGTGGAAAGACCAAGGATAAGTGACTGCTGGTTACTTGACTTTCTTTTTTCAAAGTTTTTATTTTTTACAACAAACATACAAACAAAACGTAAAAACATAAACTACTTGACTTTTTTGCTACTTACCTTTTTATAGGTGTTTCTGCTGTGATTAATTAAAATTAATTATTATTCATTCATTTGGGACAAATCATGCTAGGAGCAGCTTGTCATCAGACAAACATGCATTTTCATAGCTACTTTCTCCATGTTAGAATGGTTTCAATACAGGATCAAAGCCACTTTTTGGTCTTTTTTTTTTTTTTACAAAATTCTATTTGTACACCAGAATTTGTCACATAGACTCAAGTGCAAAAGATATCAACATAGGATTCAGTCACACTCCAGAAGTGCTTCAATCTGCCACCTTCTGTGTGTCCACATGAAGCAACAGGACTTTAAGAAGTCAATAACATTTGTGCTATTAAATGCCATTAAGTAACAGGCAGAGGAAACTGTGTGATGCAATTTGCAATGCTTCTTCTGGAGGTATGTGTGTATGTGTGTGTGTGTGTGTGTGTGTCTTCCAGTTCCCAGGATCTCCCACCTTGTTCTGTATCCTCTTCCAGAAGTCTTCTGTCTCCATCTTTCCTTGGTTTCTTTTTCCATAGCTTTGTTGTGGTCTGCTGGCAGCCTGCGGAGATGGCAGCAGAGTTGGACAATGGAGAGGAACATGGGCCAGTCCAGGATTCTGGGGAGGATTCGGACGAGGGTCCTGTATCCAATACAGAGATGGGGCCAGGATCATCTGGGAATTATGTGCTGACTCCGGAGCCTCCAGAATCTGACAACAGCGAGGCAGAGAAACAAGGGGAGCCTGTTCCCAGTGTGCGCTGTGCAGAGCTGCCAGAAGGCAAGAACAACCAGTTTCAACAAAAGGGGCGACTCAGAGGTAAGACTTGAAGGTAATTCGCCCCTCCCATAAGACATAAAGGAGGAGCAAAGGGACATGAGCCATTGCAGGAAGCAACTTTGTTTGTACTGGTTGGTTTGAAACTTGAGGCTGTGTTGAATTTGTGCTCCAGTTGACCTTATATAACTAATTGGACATTTAGTCGTTGGCAGCATTTCAAGTAAGATAAAGGTGCATGCTTATCAGACTTATCCTGAAGGACTTTGGCAGACTTCCATGGGACTATTTACAAACTGTTTGAGACTCATTACGGGATGTGAATGACTAAAATTCACAGCCATTGAAATAAAGAAAAAAGGGTTTTGGGTCTCAATAAGTCTTAGGCAGAACAAGCCTATCATTTTCCAGAAAATGGAAGAGGAAAATAGAATGGAATGGAATAGAAATAGAAATAGAAATAATAGAAATAGAATTCTTTATTGGCCAAGTGTGATTTGGACACACAAAGAATTTGCCTCCAGTGCATAAGCTCTCAGTGTATATCCAAGCAACAAGTTATAAATCATGATTATAATCATCATAAAAGAATAATGAAGGTTTCATACTGATGGGGAACATGAGGTTCCTTCCCTCTTGTAAAAGAGCAGGTATAGGTATAGAGGCCACCCCTTATTTTTCATATCTCCCCATTGTTGATCTGAACAGATTGAATCAGACCGAAGAGAAGAAGGTGAGGATACCTGCCAAGTCCAGTTTACCAGTGAGAAAATGTGACTTTCTGGTAAAATGGCAAAACATATTGGCAACTACATGGAAGGTGCCTCGGTGTGTTTTCATATAGTATCTAAGACAAACTGGGAGCTAGCTTTGAATAAGTTAGATGATCAGCAGATTTTGATTTTCTTTTAACATCTGCATTAATATTTTAAAAATGTTATGCTCTAATTCAGAGGTCTCCAAACTTGGCAACTTTAATACTTGTGGACTTCAACTCCCAGAATTCCTAAGCCAGCAAAGCTGGGAGGGTAGAATGGCCACAAAACTTGTCTTATAAAGCAGGAATCAGAATCAGAACAGACCTGAAAGGACCTTGGAGGTCTTCTAATTCAGTGCCCTGCTCAAGCAGGAGATCCTATACCAATTCAAACAAGTGAGTATTGTCCAGTCTCTTCTTAACTTCTGGTGATGCAAGCTGTTCCACTGGTTAATTGTTCTCACTGTTAGGAAGTTTTTCCTCGATTCCAGGTTGCTTTTTTCCTTGATTGGTTTCCATCCATTGTTTCTTGTCCTGCCCCCTGGTGCTTTAGAAAAATAAATTAAACCCCTTCTCTTTGTGGCAGTCTCTCAAATATTTGCTATCATGTCCCCACTAGTCTTTCTTTTCTCTAGGCTAGCCAAACCCAAGTCCTGCAACCATTCCTCGTATATTTGTTCTAGTTATAGCATATTTATTGTTCCTGGGTTTTTTTTTTTTTATTAACTGTATCAGGAATTCTGAGGAAGAAAAGTTGTTAGTGAACAAGATAGTAGTGTTTGACAGGTAAGTAAAAAATTAAGTAAAAATTACACATGTATTTGCTTCATTAGAGAATCTATATGGTCATCTGTCTTACAGACTAACCCTGAATGTCTCAAAGTAAAACAAAAACAACAAGATAAAACACAACATAAAGTTCTCTATAAGACAACATAGCAATTCATACCACTAGCTTCTTAATTCATTCTCATCCTAGTCAATACTTGGGTGAAAAGCTAGGTTTTCATGGTCTTCTGGAAGGCTAAAAGGGTAGGGTAGGGCTCCTTAAATCTCAGGGGGAAGTAGTTCCAAAGGGCTGGAGTGGCAGTAGAGGAGCAATGCCTTCAAGGCTGCGCAAGATGACAATGTTTGAGGATGGAATCTGAATTGGGTCCACCTTATCTAACCTGATAACAGATAACAGATAATCAGAGTTGGAAGGGACCTTGTAGGTCATCTAGTCCAACCCCCCGCCCAAGCAGGAGACCCTACACCATTTCTGACAGTTTGGAGTTTTAAGCCCAGCCTTTCCAGAAGAGACTGAAGCACCTCCTACTTCTGGATGCTTTTCACAGCTCACAGAGAACGGGCGTATCAGGAAAGTACCAACGCCCTTTCTGTGGCATCTCCATCTGCATACTGACAATGCCTCATCCAAAATCGATGAATTTTAGTAGTTTCATATAGATATTAAATGATTTGAGGGTATAGCACATAGTACCTCGCACTACTGATCAAGAACATTCTCCTTCATGACTGCCATTTGAAACTGTCCAGAGGAAACAGATAATAACAGATAACAGATAATCAGAGTTGGAAGGGACTTTGAAGGTCATCTAGTCCAACCCCCCACCCAAGTGGGAGACCCTACACCATTTCTGACAAATGGCAGTCCAATCTCAAGTGATGAAAGTCTCAAGTGATGAGACTCCCACAACTTCCGAGGGCAAGCAGTTCCATGGGTTGATTTTTCTCACTGTTAGAAAGTTTCTCCTTATTTCCAGGTTAAATCTCTCCTTGTTCAGTTCCATTATTCCTTGTCTGGTCTTTGAGTGCATTAGAAAATAGCTTGATCTCTTCTTCCTCCCTGTGGTAGCCCCTCAAATATTGGAAGACTGCTATCATGTCTCCCCTGGTCCTTCTCTTCACTAGACTAGCCAAGCCCAGTTCCTGTAACCGTTCTTCATACGTTTTAGTCTCCAGTTCCCTAATCATCCTTGTTGCTCTTCTCTGTACTTTTTTTAGAGTCTCGTTCACCTGGAGACCCAATTGGATAGACACTCATCTCAAGGAAAGTGCATGGGAAAGTCTATCGTTTTGCTTTACAGAATAAATCTGAGCAGCTTCAGTGCTGAAATAATGCTCATCTCCATGTCCCACTTACCAGGGCATAAATTTCCCTGTGAACTGTTTTTAAATAATGTAAATTCCTGAAGATGTCTTGATCTCCTCTTGAGTTTATTACAGGAACAGATTATTAAACAGTGAGCATTTAGAAAAGAATGCATTCCTTGGCAGAAGCCAGCATAGTTTTAGGAAGAATAAATCATCCAATAGAAGAGAATATATGTGACTCAGGGTTAAACTGTAGAGTCCTTGATGCTCTCTGAGCTTGGTTGTTTCTTAATTGCATATAAACAGAGAGCAAACCCCACACTCAGTAGAACTGGGGGATATTGCCTACTTGGGTAATGAAATGCATGCAAGCAAATAGCCAAACTCAGAGAACATCCAAGACTCCACAGAATTAATCATGAGAAACTAGTTTTCTTCCTTGATAGAGCAACCACTTTAACCCACCATAGGAATGTGGTGGATGTAAACATCAGCAAAACATTCAGTCAAATCTCATATTAATTTTTGGTAGGAAAAATGGTAAGATACAGGTTAGTCTATGCTACACCATGAATAGAGAATTGTTAAAAAATTATATCCAATTAATATATGGCTTTGTGTTAAACTGAAAGCAAAGGTTCAATGGTATACCACGCTCCATTCAGTGTCTTGTGAAGTTTAATATATTTATAAATGACTTTGCTGACAGATTAGAAAATGTAACATCACATTTGCAGATTACATAAAAGAGGATACCAAACATCTTAGAGAGTCAAGATTGAAGAGTATCTTGACAAACTCAGCAGAAACCTGAAAATGTAATGCAAAATCCTACATTTAGATTTAAAAATTAATATAGGATAGTTTTCTAGACTGAATGCTGAAGCCAATGGTATGAATCAGCTTCTCAAAACAAAACGCAGTCTTAGGCTTCATCAGCAGAAGTATACTATCAAACTGGAAATAAGACCTTGCTCCTCTCTGTTCTGCAACAGTCAAATTACAAATATTACATGCAATTGTAGGCATGTGTGTTTAAGGGAGAACATCAAGAAAGTCAAGAATGTCTGGAAGATACCAGTCAAGATGAGAAGAAGAAAAAAGGAATGGTTGGAGGCACAGGCATTGGGTATGTTCAGCCTTGAGAAGATAAAACTGCGGGGAGGCAATAGTTGTCATCAAATATCTGAAGGATTGTCAGGAAGTAGATAAGGCATAACTGTCCAGAAACTGTTTCAGGAGACAGGACAAGAAATCATGGGTTTAAATTGTAAGAAAATAGATTTTTGTTGGCTATCAGGAAAATGTTAATGGTAATTGCTGTTCAGTAATGGAACAAACTGTCTTGGAAAATGATGGATTTTTTTTTCTTCAGAGGTTGCCTGTCTGTTGAGTATGCTTTATTGCTGGATTCCTACACTGACAAGATGGTTTAATTATTAGGGGTGTCAAACTGGTGGCCCTCGGGCCAGTTGCATCACATGCAGGACACACCTACCCCAGCTCCGCGAATGGGAAAACATCACAAAATGTCACGTGACGGCAACGTGACAGCATGAGTTTGACGCCTGTGGATTAGATGAACTTTAACGTCCTTTCCAGCTGCAATGTTTTAGGGTTTGATGGTTCTGTGAATTACACGAATTGTCTTCTCTTATTCTGTGCAGATCAACCCATTCAGTATGCACAAACATCCCGGTAAAATCAACAAGAGTTCTGTTTTTCTTGGTACTCCAAATAAATGAGATGTGGACCCACAGGCACTTTCTATACTCCCCCAACCCTATTCCATCACATATTAAGGCACATAACTGGGACAGTTTTTTCTACCGCTGTGACACTTGCTGGTTGGGGAAACACAGTTGGAGAATCCACAAATTACTTTCCTTAACTTGTTCCATATGAAACTGCATGGACGTTCTGTATGGACTAGCTGTTTTATAACTGAGACCAGCAGTGCTCAGCATGCTGCTTCAAATCTTAAAAACTAATTAGTGTATGCTGAATGGATCCTGTGTATATGGCAGCCTTTCCCAGATAACTTGGACTTCAATTATATCAGGAGTCTCGAACTTGCGATGACACGTTGTCATCACATGACATATCGCAACTTTTCCCCTTCTTCACTAAACTGGGGGTGGATGTGGCCAGAAAATGACACATCTGGCCTGAGGGCTGCAAGTTTGACACTCCTGAATTCCATTAAAAAAGGTCCTATAACTGACCTTGTAGACTCCACATTATAAAGTAATACAGTAATATCTAAATGCAAAAATAGCATGTATTGGAAGAGAATCAAAACCTAGAGGATTCCCCCTCCCCCCCCAAAATCCAGCAATCTATTGGAATAATTAGTCTCCTTTTGAAATGTTATATTCTGGCTGATTATCACTTCCCTCAAATTTTTCAGTTGCTCTGTCAAGGTTTAGCAGAATGGAGGAGGGATAAATACCTTTACAGGTAGAAAAAAGCAATAATAAAAACAGCTGTGAAATTAGATTACAGAATACAGGTGCACATGTTCATCTATCAAGACACACATACAGCATAACATAATTTTTGTGTGCCTAAGTCTTTGCCCTTGATTAATGTTCCTTATAATTCAAGGTTTATTTTATTTACTATTATTTATGAAATTTGTATCTCTACCTTTTGGTGTTGGACTGGTTGGTTGGGGGAAGCGCACTAGAAAAACTCGTTTTTATCCTCTTGTTTTAAATTAGATTTTCAATGTTAACCCAATTTCTTGTATTTTATCATTTTAGAGTATTTGCTATTTTTAATAGAGGAAATTCATATAGAAGTTTGTAGAGTGAAGATTTGTTTCTGAATGTTTCTTTTCTGCATGTGTTGAAAACTTGCACAATAGTGATGGGCCTCATGTGTTCTTTTCAACTTTCTGAATCTGAAAGAAATAGCATGAAGAAATGTTTTGTGACAGAGAAAAGTGAGCTAGAGTGGAAGATGAAATATACAGTATATTGTATTAATATTGTGTTATTTACCCAAATGACCTTTTGCTTTCCCAACAGTCACTATTAATTTCATTTTACAAAGCTTGAATGATCCCCAGTGAAAGTTTAGTAAAATGCCTGGGGTTTTTTGTTCCAAATATTAAAACACATACTACATCCACCACTCTGGTCTTCCAAGAAGCAGTCCTGCATAAAAATAATAAAGTCTCTCTCTAACTTCTGATTAGTGCATCTATTCAGTTTTCTTGGCATGTACAGGTGAAACTCAAAAAATTAGAATATCATGCAAAAGTTCATTTATTTCAGTAATGCACCTTAAAAGGTGAAGTTAATATATGAGTTAGACTCATTACATGCAAAGCAAGATAGATCAAGCCGTGATTTGTCATAATTGAGATGATTATGACTTACAACTCATGAAAACCCCAATCTACAATCTCAGAAAAATAGAATATTACATGCAATCAATAAAACAAGGATCGTACATAGAACAATATCGGACCTCTGAAAAGTATAAGCATGCGTATGTACTCAATACTTGGTTTGGGCCCCTTTTGCAGCAATTTCTGCCTCAATGCGGCGTGGCATGGAAGCTATCAGCCTGTGGCACTGCTGAGGTGTTATGGAAGACCAGGATGCTTCAGTAGCGGCCTTCAGCTCTTCTGCATTGTTTGGTCTCATGTCTCTCATCTTTCTCTTAGCAATGCCTCATAGATTCTCCATAGGGTTCAGGTCAGGTGAATTTGCTGGCCAATCGAGCACAGTAATCCCACGGTCATTGAACCAGGTTTTAGTGCTTTTGGCAGTGTGGGCAGGTGCCAAGTCCTGCTGGAAAATGAAGTCAGCATCCCCATAAAACTCATCTGCGGAAGGAAGCATGAAGTGCTCCAAAATCTCCTGGTAGACGGCTGAGTTGACCCTGGACTTAATGAAGCACAGTGGGCCAACACCAGCAGATGACATGGCTCCCCAAATCAACACAGACTGTGGAAACTTCACACTGGACTTCAAGCATCTTGAAGTGTGTGCCTTTCATTCTTCCTCCAGACTCTGGGTCCTTGGTTTCCAAATGAGATGCAAAAGTTGCTCTCATCAGAAAAGAGGACTTTGGACCACTGAGCAATGGACCAGTTTAGTTTTTCTTTAGGTAAGAAGAAAAGGTAAGATGCTTCTGACGTTGTATGTTGTTCAGGAGCCATAACAAGAGCAATACGACATTTGAAGCCCATGTCCAGGATCCGTCTGTGTGTGGTGGCTCTTAATGTACTGACTCCAGCCTCAGTCCATTCCTTGTGAAAGTCCCCACCACTTTTGAATGGCCTTTTCCTGACAATCCTCTCCAGGCTGCGGTCATCCCTGCTGCTTGTACACCTTTTTCTTCCACTTTTCGCTTCCACATAACTTTCTATTAATGTGCTTTGATGCAGCACTTTGGGAACATCCAACTTCTTTTGCAATTACCTTTTGAGGCTTTCCCTCCTTATGGAGATGTCAATGATGGCTTTCTGCACAACTGTCAGGTCAGCAGTCTTTCCCGTGATTGTGATTCCTACTGAACCTGACTGAGAGCCCATTTAAAGGCTCAGGAACCCTTTGCAGCTGTTATGGCTTAATCAGCTGATTAGAGTGGGACACTTTGAGGCGAAAATATTGAACCTTTGCACAATATTCTAATTTTCTGAGATTGTGGATTTGGGTTTTCATGAGGTGTAAGGCATAATCATCACAATTATGACACATCATGGCTTGAACTATCTTGCTTGCATGTTATGAGTCTAACTCATATATTAGGTTCACCTTTTAAGTTGCATTATTGGAATAAATGAACTTTTGCATGATATTCTAATTTTTCGAGTTTCACCTGTATATAGAACTGGGTTGCCATTAACTTTTTCTGGGGAATATCATTTTGACTTCCTGATCTGTCCTGGATCCTGAGATCTCAAGTTGATTCTCTGTCAAGTTGATTCTCTATCTCTAACTTTGCTTGTCCCAAAGGTGCTTTTTTCAGGAGGCAACTAGAATTTCTTGGTTTTTATATGAAGACATTTCACTTCTCATGCAAGAAGCTTCTTCAGCTCTGATAGGATAGTGGGGAATGGAAGGAGGATTTATATTCCTTGCAGATAACTGGTCACTTTCATCCCTCTAGAGCAAATTGAAGCACTTGAAGGTTTATCTGTGTTCTCAGGGTCACCTGAGTAGTGCTCCTCGTTCCTGTAGTCTGCAATTTACAAGAGCCTATCATCTAGGTGTTGGCTATTCCTGCCAGTTTAGTATCATCCGCAAATTTGGTAAATTCCCCTTCTGTTCCCTCATCTAAGTCATTTATGAAGATATTGAAAGTACTGGGTCTAGGACAGAACCTTGTGGTACCTCACTGCTTACTTCCCTCCATGTAGATGTAGTACCATTGCATCTTCCCTACATGGCTTATCTGTTGATTTGGCTTGTCAGAAGGCTGTGAAAAGATCTTGGGACACTATAACCTTCATAAACATGGATAATTGGCCAGCATTTAAATTTTGATCACATGATCATGGGAAAACCCTTACTGGATCAAGTAATAAGTCCATCTAATCCTCCTTCTGATTCCTGCAGGGATCCACCAGCAGCTTGAGGGAAGCTCACAACCAGAATACAAGAATAATCATTCTTTCCTACTGTTATTCCATAAGATGCCTTTGAAAGAAAGCAAAACTAGCAGTTTTTGTTTATTTATTTAATATCTCACCCTCATCCATTGAGGTGAGTGAGTGTGTGTGTATGTGTTTAAAAGTTCCTGCCATTCTAACTTCTGGGTACCTGTGGGATGGAAACTTCCTTAATTGATGAAGATGTACCTAAAAGGTAGACAAAGAGCAATGAATCTGGTAATTCTTATGAATTCTCTCCATCAATTATGCCATCATTTTGAAAAGTCTTGCACAATTTATTCTTGGAACCATTTGAGAGAGTTTGATTCTTCCTGAAACTCAGAATATGATATAACTTCTAAAAGCTCCTTGTTCATGCCTGCTTCTGAGAGTTGTACTTTCAACATAGCTTGAGGCTTCCACGTCGGAGAAAGCTGAACTAACTCACACTGGGATTACAGTAGGCTTGCATGTGGTTCGTTTCCTTTTGATTTAGTATGAAGCAAACCATTGTGGATTGAAATCCATCCTTTCTGGCACATGACCTAAACCCTATGTGCCAGTTTCAGAAGTTTCAACGGTTCCCACAAAATTTTAATTTTTAACATATCCGAAGAAAACAAAATTAAAGTATGTGTTTTAATCTGTATTTAATACTTCACATTTTATTTACTCTGAAATGTAAATTAAATTAAAGCAAAGTTAGTTTTTTTACCTTATCCTGCCCACTTCTTTAGCATACCCTCATTTAATTTTTGAAATGTTGTCATCTGCATATCACTCAAAGATCAAATTGCCTGCCATTCAGAGATGCACTATGCATTATACTATGAAATAAACAGGACACTATGACAAGATTTTCACATAACACAATGCCCATTTAAAATAAATTGCCTGCATTCATACATCACACTGAGACAAAACCCAAACAAATATTGCTGATTAGCTTAATGTTTTGTTTTCAATTATTTGTATCAGCATGGGTTGGGCCCAAGTTTAGCTTATATTTAGAATGGCTATTTATGTTGTTCAGACAATTGTTTTAAATTATATGCCTTTTTGTTTGAGGACATTTGATACATTTTGGGTCCTATTTTGAGTAGAGAGGACTCTGAGCCAAGACTCCTTTAGCTTATTATTTATTTACTGCACTTTGTTACATTTATATCTTTTGGCAAAAGCTAACATGGCACTTCCAGAAAACTTCCTGAAATCAGTGGTGCACTTAGTATGTAAGCAATGACAGCCTCCCCTCATCCACACCTTTCAGAGAGCCAGAAGTGATTAGAAACCTGGAGTAATATGAACATGTTGGTGTTTTTAGAACTTTTGCCACAGTAGCTTTCTTATTTATTTCTTTGTTTTGGTCACAGACCAGCACAAAACTATGGTAATAACATAACATTAACTGTACAACAGAAGTAAAAATACAAAAAAGTTAGCATAGCTTCACATCCTCATAATATTTTATAAATCCTAGTATACATAGATCAAATAAAATAAAAATGAAATTATTAACACAAAAATTACAAGATTAAAACCCGGGAGATATGTATAAAATTAAAATCAATAGTCTGAATGCTACAGATAGCTGATAACCAGGGGTGAGATTCAACCGGCGTTACTACCGGTTCGGTGATTACGTTTTGCTGTGTGTGCATGTAAATTAACCTGAGGCTGTGCCGCCCGGACAGCTGAAAAGTGCTGTGCACAGGTGCACAGCATTCAAAAAGCTCCTTTTCCCCTGCTTTTTCAACCTCAGCTGTGCCGTGCAAAGCAGCTGAGGTTGAAAAAGCAGGAAATATAGAACAGGTAAGAGCCCAGGCAGGCAGGTGGGCCAAACAGCAGCAAACACAGAACTGGTTCTGTGTCTGCTGCTCTTCAGAGCTACCAGCTCTAAAGAACCGGGCAGAACCAGTCGCATCCCACCCCTGCTGATAACTATAAAGGCATAGAAGTACTAGGATTTATAAAATACTATGAGGATGTGAAGCTATGTTAACTGACATTGAATCTAAAAACTTTCTTATTTAAAAAGACACATTATAGCCACATATTGACCAATAACTGCATATAATTCATTTTATTGCTTTTAATTGTTTAATGATTTTCTGCAAAAAGAAGTACTAACTTCCAATAAAATATGACTCTTTAAATGAGGAATCTTTTCAGACCACCAAGAATTATTCAGCAATACTGCTAACTGAATCCTGCTCATACAATGCTCGTATATCTCTGACCTTATTCAGTAGCTTGACCCTTTCCTCTCTGTGGTAGCTCTCAAATATTGGAAGACTGCTATCATGTCTCCTCTGGTTCTTCTCTTTACTAGACTAGGCAAGCCCAGTTCCTGTAACATTTCAATTAGCCTCCAACTCCCTAATCTTCCTGGTTGCTTTTCTCTGTACTTTTTCTAGAGTCTCAACATCTTTTTATAATGTGGTGACCAAAACTGGATGCAGTACTCTAGGTGTGGTCTTAGTAAGGCTTTACAGAGTGGTATGAGTACTTCCCTTGATCTTGATTGTATCCCTCTGTTAATACAATTTAGGAATGCATTAGCTTTTTTGGCTGCTGCTGCACACTGCTGGCTCATATTTAGCTGGTTGTCCACTAAGACTCCAAGATCCCTCTCACAGTTTCTACTTTTGAGCCTGGTTTCACCCAATCAAAATGTGTTCTTTTGGTTTCACCCAGTCTATATGTGTATCTCTGGATTTTCTTGCCTAGGTGTAGGACTTTACTTTTCTATACATTGAATTTCATTTTATTAGATATGGCCCAGTGTTCTAGTCTGTTAAGATCCCTCTGGATCTTGAGCCTATCTTCTTGGGTGTTAGCTATTCCTGCCAGCTTAGTATCATCTGTAAATTTGGTAAGTTCCCTTTCTATTCACTCATCTAAGTCGTTAATGAAGATATTGAAGAGTACTGGACCTAAGATAAAACCTTGTGGCAGCCCACTGCTTACTTCCCTCCATGTAGACTTAGATCCATTAAGGACTATTTGTTGAGTATGGTTTATTAGCCAGTTGCGAGTCCTTCTGGTGGTGGCGCTATCTATTCTACTGTTTTCTGGCTTACTAAGAAGTAGGTTGTCTGTCTTCTCCTTGCCCATAAGCATTTCCTTACACATTTAGACCATGTATTGCTGAAGGGCTTATTTTTGGCCATCGTTATGCTGTGCATCCAAGACTCAATGCTACCTGAATTCATTGTAAAGGAGACAATGCATGTAACCATCTACGTTCATACCTATTAATCAATAATTGGGTTTCTTATCACTTTAAACTGTGATTTGTTCAATCGTCTCATGATTGTCGTTATTCATCTCATGGGATGCAGAAGACATGCCTTCTCTTTTATTATACCTGTCCTTTGGAGGAGCAGCAACATCCTGAAGTCCATATGTCCTGCTGGTGGCCTTCAAAAGACACTGAAAGACTTGACAGTTTCCACACTGGCCCTCGGCTGGAATGATCTGCCATTTAAGACTGTATCTATTTCCCACATCCCTCCCTATGGCTCTTTTTCTTTAAAAAAAAACCCCTCGCTGTTTTTATTTTATTTTTATTATTTTTAGCCTTCTACAAGCCTCCTAGTCACAGGTGATATAACTGACATCATAAATAAATAGTCAAATGAATGAATGCTATTTCATTTACCTGAATATGCTTCTTTGAGACTCTGGTGGCTAACACTAAAACATTAAATCATAAGAACATTAAAACATTATCATACAAAATAAAACACACTGACCTCTAAACAAAATGTAAAATGGTATCTCCTAGATGCACTTCCTTCCAGTGATGTTTCATTTTCCATCCCTAAGTCCCATTGGAAAAGCATAATCTTACCAGACACCTGGAACATATTACCATATGTGGTGGCTTGTATAGAAGCTAAAAGATATTGGGCAAAAATACACACGTGATTGGAAAAAATGATAAAACAACACATAGATTTGAAAACTGAAATATTTTTATTAGGAATGGTACCTGAAGGTTACAGCAAAGGAAAAATATATTTAATTATACATGTATTAACAGCAGCCAGAATTGTATTTGCTCAGAACTGGAAAAGTGGTAAGATGGAAAAGTAATTGAGAAAATATTTGAATGTGCAGAGATGAATAGGTTAACACTGGTAATCAAAGAAAAAGAAGAAACAGAATATTTTATGGTATGGGATTAAAAACAAATTAAACAAATTAAAATGGATTAGATGAATATATAGAGCAATAAGTTAAGATTGTTAAAAATAATAGATATATTCAATAATAGCTATAAGAAAATGTGATTGTTGTTATATTGGCAAGAAAAGTATTAATTATAATTGTAAGCACAAGATATATGTACCCAGTTGACACACAGTTGAAATGAAATGGAATTATTCTAAAATATAAAATAAAAACATTTTAATAAAAAAAAAAAAAACAGGAAAAGCATGGTCTTAACTGCACTCTAAAATTATAATAAGGAAGGGTGTGCTACTGAACATAGTGTTTCTGGATTCCCTCCCCCTTCACACCTTGTGTGAGGGAATTCTGTCTTGTCCTCTTACCCAGCATGAAGTGGGCAGGATGAGTCTACTTGGGTCACATGGTCCTGAAGATAACAAAGAATCTAAGTCATAAAGATCTTTACAGTATTATGTGATGAATAGCACTTTGAATTTGACATGGAGGTTTACCAGTATCTATTGTGGCCCTCACAGAATTGGTGTTATTCTGTGCTACTGGACAGCAAGTGGGCAACTATATTTTGAACCATTTGTAGCTTCCGAGTTGACTTTAAAGACAGCTCTGTTACATTTTCAGTTGACTGGGAACATGCATAATGCTAATTCATGAATCAGTTTCTGAAACACTCCCCCACCCCCTCCAATAGTTGGGTTCATTTAATGTGTTAAGCCAAATCCAGCAGGACGTTTTTTTTAGGTAATATAATGTGTGTAGATCAAACTATGATATTTTTGCTAGCGGACAAAATTGTGGACAGCCTCACACCCTGGGCTGGGGTGTCATGCAGTCAGTAATAATCACATCAGTCTGGGATCAACTTGCCCATCACCACATATCCACTGCATAATTGTCTCATGATTTAGTGCAGAATAAGGGGGCTGTCTCAGAGCTGGCTTTGAACTAGTACTTAACAGTGCCAACATTTTAAAGCGGGTGCAGACACAGTATGATAGCACTAATCCATGTTGCCCATAGCAAGTGTTCCTGTGGAAAACAATCAAACCTGTCAGCAATCTTCCCCCGAGCCCCCCTCATTTCCTGCAGAATTTTCTTCCCACACAAAGGACTTTATCCCCTTTCATTCTTAATTATAGCCCTCTACTCTAGCTAAATTTACTGATAAGTTCAGGGACACTTTCTGGTTTCCTCTCTCCTCCCCTCCCCTCCCCCCTTTACAGTACTAAGTGCTTTATCTTTTCTTATGAGATTTGTTTTGGCATATTCTTATAATACTAGTGTATTACTGAGTGTAAAAATAAAAGCACAATTGATTTGATTGTTTATGGTGAAAGTGAGAGAATTAGTGAAAGATGCAAGTGGTTCTAAATATGGGATAGCCATTTTTTGTTGGTGTCAAGAGAGAGTCTTGGGAGAAATAACTGGGATATGGAATAAGGGAGCAAGAATAAAAATAAATAGAATGAAAATAAAATTACTGCAGGAAAAGAAAGTACAAATCCTATATAAAAAAGCAATAGAAGATTGATTAATCACCCAGTGGAATTAATGGAAAGTGGTCATAAGAAAAGCTTCTTAAAGAATTATGTTAGGAAATGCAATATAAGCGTACTGATTTATGTTAATGAAAAGTATGAAAAGGATGCTGTGTGGAATGAGAGAGTTAAAGAGACTGGCAATGAGAAAAAAAATTGCTGTAAGAGAGAGATTACTGCAAAAAATGATAAAAGGGAAAATATTGTATAAATTGTAGAAGAAGAGTTGCAAAGAATGAAGTCAGTAAGATCAGGAGACTTATTTTTTTTAAAGACAGAAAAATACAGAACAGTTTCAACTGAAATAAAAAAGTGTTTTTGTAAGTAGATAAACATGCCTTAACAACGAGTTTCCAGCAGCTTAAATGGAATTGAAAGTGATTAAATTATTTATGATGAAATTGAATGAACAAATGCTGGGAAAGTATTTTAGAAATTATAAGGGAATGATTGTGAGACATGAAAAGGTTGAAATTAATGTTATAAGTGTAGAAAAATGGATGAAAATACTGAATATAAATATAAATACTGAAATGCTGAACAAAAATAAAGCTATAGGAGTAGATGGTGTAAATGAAGAACTGTTAAAATAAGTTTGTGGCTTTACTAATTTTTAACATATGTGTTGCATCTCTTCCTGAAGACTTCATAATTGTATCCTGTTTTCCACAGAAAAGGAAAGATAGCAAAGTACATACAAAAAATAGAGATTTATTTCTTAACTGATGAGTTCAGATTAATTAGAAGATATTTGGTAGAATCTGATCGAAAAGGTATAAGAGTTAACTGTCAGCAAATGTTAGAAAGTGCAACATGTATAGCAGAAGTACAAACTAGATTTTTACTTTTCAAATCACTGAGAAATGTATTAATGTAAGAAAGATTACTATTTGATGATTTGCAGAAAGAACATAATGAAATGAGTAGGCAGGAAACATGATTGCTGTAGACTCTCATGTAATAGAATTCTTTCCCAAAACAGCTCATAGCAACAAAGATTAAGCAATTACCTAGTCTAGCAGTTGAACAGCCTTATGACTTTCACAGCATGAAGCCAAAATTAAACAATCCTTGTTATAGTATGATATATGACTAAGCCTTTTGCACATTCGCAAACTAAAAATGCTTTCAAAATTCATCGACATTTCAAGTAAATTTCTTTCCTTTTGTCGGATATGTGAATGAATCACCTTTAGATTCCTCAGGGCTTCTTTTTAATCACTAGTAAGGCATTTGAATGAATCTAGACAATAAGCCTCTTATTTTAGTTGTTTGATATCTAGGGCAAAGGATATTCAAAAGGATGCACTTCAGGATAATGGATCACTTCACCTGCACATTCTATGGATTTATTTAAATTTTTGTTTACTACAAACTGCAATATAAACTTATTAGTTTGAATGGCAGAAATGATGCATGTTTTTTTAAACAAAGTAAAAGATTTGATTGAGGTGAAATAAATGAGTAGGTCTTAATTAACTGATGCAATGTTTTGAGGCAATAGCAGTAGGCCTTCAAATAAATTTTTTAATCAGATCATAGGTACATATTTGTATGTGATTATGGATTACCCACATGTGTCTGAGAAGTTTGTTCTTAAACAAGATGTGCCATGATATTACAAGATGTGGTACAAGT
>BLBF01000002.1:27444460-27574981 GCA_015471245.1 Laticauda colubrina
ACACACACACACACACACACATTTCAATAAGTGTTTTAATTTTTGGCTTTTACCCAAAGCAGGAGTGGATAGGTTGCTCCTTTATATCCTGTATTTCTATTAATATTTGATTAATTTATACAATGGCCAGTGCAATGTATTCATAAGTTAATGATAAGTTGGAGGATTTCCTGTGCCCTACCCATTTTTAATTAAATGTCTTACCTTTGGCTTTTTCATGTATAATTTCTTCTTATATTGCTATAGAAAGGTGAATGTCAGGAAGATTATATATACCAGCATATCTTCTCTTTTTCTAGATTCCCGCTAACAATATTTCCTGTCAAATTACTCCAATTTAAGGTATGTGTTGTCTCATGGTAAAAAACACCACCACCATAGTGCCTTATCCTTACTCTTTATTTAGCTGCTGTGGAGGAATCAGGGGTTTATACTGTGGCAACTGAAACAAGATATTTTTCTTTTCAGGTATTACCTGTTTTTATAATATATTGAGTCATATTTTAGTTGAGTCACAAGAAAAGGTCTTGCTCACTGCTGCCAGGGCTCCCTGGTTTTCTGGAATGAAATTAGTTGCTTTAAAGTCCCACTAATTTTTTAGTAGTGCTCTGGCTCACAATCCCCACTTTTTTTTAATATTTTTAAAAATTCTGGTAAAATGTACAATAGCCCAGTTCAGGAAATCTTACTTATTTGGTTATTGAAAAATGACCCATAAAATGTTATTCCAGCTATGTCTTAATCTTTGCGATAGCCTAAAGTCAAGAAGTGATCGATGTGTGGATAAAATCTTGCTGCACATGGAAACATGATTGTGATATAAATTCCTGTTAATATTACAACCCTATTATAATACATCAGAACTGCAATATTGTTCAAATTTTTATGTATTCATCTTTTCTCTTTTAGCACTTAACTTTTTTTCATTTAACTAATTTGCAAAAATAGTCTGAAATATTATGAATCCAACAAATTCAGTTGTGTAATAAACCTATCACATTTTTCATTAAATCATTTGATTACTATGGCAGTCTTCTATGATCTAAAACAGTGGATCTAAACAATGTCACTTTGTTCTTAATCTTTTCTAATATTTGTGGTTTGATGGTACATAAATATTTGCCAACCATGGTAATTTTCTATATAGCTCATAATATATTTACTAGTTAAAAAAACATTTGGAAATTCATGAGATTACAATGGTTTTTAGAATAAACTCTCTTGGATTTAATAACTGCTACTTTTGAGTAGACATGTGGTAGAATTGCACTGCCACCATGCAGTCCCATTAAGTAAATTATATAATGGATGCTTGGTATTGCAAACAAATCTGTGAGGGTCTATAAGTATTTTCGTAAAACATGATTACAAACATGAGTGAATGTTTACTTATTTTGCTGTTTTATTTGTTCCCTTACAGCTTTTCCGCAATGCAGCTTAGGATTTTACTTTCTTTTTTCTCTTCAGAATATTTTTTTAATGAATTTATTTTGTTCTTGAGTTTCTAAAATATTGTCTGGCTTGTAATATCCTGTTGTTAAACTATTGTTTTGATGATGTTATTTGGGATTTCTTTTAAACCTTTCATTCTTTAGAAACACAAATTTGACTAATTGCTGATTTCTATTTCAAAATGTGATCATGTATTCTGGATGATTTTTATGGTATTTACTCAAAAGTCTCTTATCTTGCTGTTTCCTCCTCCATGTAAACCACCAGCTCTAAAACAGTACATATTCATGGAATCAGTTAATTTCTATGCTTAACAATTGCTTTTAAGATACTTGCAGTGAACTGAAAATTAAAATCCAACCATAATACATTAGTCTATATTTTTTGTTTTTCCATGTGTATGATTTTTTAAGGAAAATAGCTGTCAGGCGAAGCTCCATTCAAAATCCAGGAAAGAAATACTTAGACTCTTTAGTTTAGAGAAAAGACATCTTTTACTGAAAGTGAAATGGTAGCAACCAAAGAATTCTGAATCTGAGAAATTAGGCGCGCAATTCACATATACAAAGTGATGGAAATGTTCCCACCCCCAATAGTTCAGATGACACTTCCAATTAGAAGTTGTGAATATGATCATGTGGGCATCTTCAGGTGATGATGAAGCCTCTGTCCGTTGACCTTGGCATATTTTGATAACGGGTTGCAGTTGCGCAGAGAAAAGAAAGCTAAGCAAGAAATAGAAACCTAACTCTATTGTATGCTTCCCCCCCCCCATTTACACAACAGAAGAATTTAACACCTCCAGCTCACTTCCCAGACTTTCCCTTCCTCCCCCCGTTACTTATGGCAGTCGAAAGATGCAAAGCAATAGTAGAAGATCTTGAAGGCTGACAATAGCTCTCAATAGCCTTTATTGAGAAATCTGATTTTTAAAAAATATTTGTTTGTTATTAAATCCAATTCTGTGGCCCAAGTAAAATCCTTAAGGAACAAACCTTCAGAACAATTCTGAAATATGTTTTGCTTACTTATGGAATAAAATTTAGAAAATAAAAAGTAATGTATAACATGACATGCAATCAAAAATTTAAAAATAGATAGGTTGGATAGTGTTGCAAGTAATTCAACTGTTAGATGGCAGCAAAGAAAGTTTTCTATATTTGTTTCTGACCTCTGATGGTTATTTGGATTAATGCAACTAGATGGAGTTGCCCCGAGTAAGAAATAGAATTCTTTATTGGCCAAGTGTGCTTGGACACACAAGGAATTTGGTGCATGCATTGCCTCATTGAAGTGTATCAATAATCAATCCTTCTACATTTCAGAGACACCGAGCCCATAAAATAATCTATGCTACTTTGAATTCTTGCTATCTCTAGTAATGTTGTGTTTTACAAGGAAGCTACATATTTAACTAACATCAACATTTCTCAAAATCTATCAAAACAGCAGTAGGAGGGGCAAGGCACAATGGAGGAAAAGTTTCCTTTATTTTTAAATACTTTGAAATAAGCTAGTATAGTAAGAAGTATATTAAGGTATATAGTAAGAACTATAGAAATACAGCCTTTGAGTTTTATATATTAATTCTAAGCTGGCTACACAAGATAGTTAGCCATCTTTAGAATTTCCTAAACTGTCTTTGCTGTTCTAGTGAAAGAAATATCTAATTACCCTTATCATCTTATTCCATAAAAACAACACTGACAAATAAATTTTGGGGGATTATCCAGATGACTCATTCACAATTCAATTGAGCTGAACCACCATTTTAATTGAACTAGAGCCAAGACAGAAATTGCTTTGCCAAAGAAAAGGAAATCGGTTACCAAAAAGACACCATTTCCACATAACTTGCAAATGTTTATTGTGTAAAGATGCAAATGGATAAATAAATGTAATTTACATTAAATACATCTCACCATTGTGGAGGGAGACTGTCACTAGATGAACTTGGTGCTTCCTTAGTCTGCTGTCTAAACTTTTAAATAGATTCAGACAGGACTCAAAATAGAAAATGCTGCCATAGAACTGTTCTCTAAAAACTCTTAAGCAGAGGTGTGTCTTTAAGGCCCGGTCCCACTGGCCAACGGACACAAAATGTATGCATAAAGGACACAGTGGATGAGCAAAATTTCGGGAGTGGCTCCATCCGTTGTCATCCGCTCCAAAAAGTGGCGAAAATTTGCATAAACAGAATGGAAAAGAACGGATGTGGGTAGTATGTAGCGGAGATGTTAAATGGATGTTCATATGAAGCCTCACGGATGGAAGCGGATGACACCTCCAAAGGGGTTCCGGGGGAGAATTTCGAAGCAGACGCATAGTGGATGAAGCAGTTGCATCACGTACGCCTAAAGGAAAGAAAGGGGATGCCATGCAGATGTATATTGGATGCAAACTGTTCACTGCGCATCCTTTCTATTTCCGTGCTACTAACGCTATGTAGATGTTCCGTGTACCTTTTGTTTCCTCCCTCTTTCCATTTTCAGCTGCAGCGGATGTGAGTTGTGAGGATGCCCAGAGGATGCAGAGAGGATACAGCGGACGTTTAACGGATGATAAATGGACATAGGTTTGTTGCTCATAAGTCGCGGATGTACATCATACACGGCGAAAAGTTCATCCGTTCACAAAGTTTTGTGCAGCTCAAAACTTCTTGCGTGGATGAAATCGCAGTGGACGGATGCTCGACGGATAGAGCGTATGAAACACGTATGCAATGAGTACACAATGGATGCATAGCATTTTCCAATGGATGGCAAGCTTTTTTTAACGTTTTACATCCTCTTTGCATCCATAAGTACAGTGGGACCAGGCCTTTAGTAAAGCAAACATATGGCCACCTCAGGTATGGTTGAAGGGCCAAGGCAATGAAAAATGAACAAAGGAATCCTTAACTCCATCCTTTTCAGTAGGAATAAAAACAGAAACTTTGGCAGAGAATTCTGCAAACCCTATTTGTTGTGCAACT
The DNA here is from genome assembly GCA_015471245.1 of Laticauda colubrina. NCBI lineage: Eukaryota > Metazoa > Chordata > Lepidosauria > Squamata > Elapidae > Laticauda > Laticauda colubrina. The sequence goes on from BLBF01000002.1 coordinate 27,448,887, forward strand.
GATAGCTGAGGCAGTACTAGAGTTCTGCTGGATATCAGATAAGAAACTGCTGATTTGCTTATGTTATTTTGATTAATTTATCTGAAGAAACTTGATGCTGCCCTGCCAATACAGAATTTGATAGGTTGGTCTACAAATTGGTCTACGAAATCAGTACAAATCCTACTGAGACTTTATTTCCAGATAATCAGATGCTAATTTATTAGGTCCTTTGTATAGTTGATTATTCATAAATCAGAAGATCCAAAGGTGTTTTCAAATTTTCAGTTCTTAGTACTGGGAATTTAGATTTGAATAGTATTCACACTTTAATTTATAACCTGATTTTTTTTTTTAGTTTCTGAGAAAATGTTCAGGACAGGGAAAGGCAGAACCTAAATTTATAATTTTTATGAGAAAAGCAACACAATTTTATATTAATGTGAGAAAGTATTGTTTTGAAAGTTCCAAAATTGATAAATTACTAGTGTCGGTATAACTAAATAAAATACAGCTATTTCAAGTGTTAAGGAGTGGTTTATGGATTATAATATGCTCATTTTTTTCATCCAGGTGGGTGAGAACAAGTGATAAATAAAATAATTCATTCAAGCTGACTTGAAAGGTAAGAAACAGAATTACTCCAAATTTTAAGTTTTTACTAAGAGACAAGATGGTCCTTGGTATTTAGGATCACTATGTTAAGCCCATGTCACACTGCCCAACGGATGCAAAAAGGACACAGCGGACGAGCAAAATGTTCCAACCATTGTTATCCGTTCTCAAAAGGGGCAAAATTTTTCATAACCGGAGCGGATAACACGGACACGGGGAGGACGCAGGGCGGATGCAAAGCGGATGCGGAACGGAAGCCCAGCGGATGGAAGCGGATGGCACGTCCGCTAGGCTTCCGGGGGACCTCAGCAAAGCGGACGCGGAACGGATACAGCAGATGCAGAGCGGACGCCGAATGGATGAAGCGGATGCACAGTGGATGCACAGCGGAAGCCTAATGGATGCCTGGCATTAATTGCGCATGCGGGGAGGATGCATTGCATCAGTCCCGCGGATATAACGGAAGCAGTTCGGAAGCAGGTCGCCATTCAGAGGAAAGACCTGCTGCCGGACGGATTGGCTGCCTTGCCTGCCCTGCCTGCATGTCTGCCTGCAAGCCTTGCTGCCAGCCTCCCTGCCAGCAGGGGTTCTGGATCTGGGAAGCCCACGATGAGGTTTCCTTCCAGCTCCTCCTTGAGGTGACTGGCATTGTATACTTGGGCATCTGAAGATGAGCCGTTGCCTGAAGCATCGATGTACATGAACTTGTAGTCAGCATTGACCATGGCGAAGAGGATGATGCTGAAGAAGCCCTTGGAGTTGAAATAAGTGGACCCCGACTTGGCTGGAGATTTTCAGGCCATGTGCTTGCCATCTATGGCTCCAACGGTGTGTGGGAAGTTCCACTTCTGATACCACTGCTCTGCAACTTTCTTCCATCCTTCTTCAGTGGAGGGGTACTGGAGGAGCTCCTCCTTGTATTCTTCGATGATGGCCTGCACCACTTCTCTGACCACAATGCTGATGGTGTTGGATGGCACCCTCCAGCCGTACTGCATGCTCCTGTAGGAGGTCCCTGAGGCCAGGTGGTGCAGAGTGAGTGCCACCTTGAACCCAGGTTCCAGGCTGGGCCGGAAGCTGGTGCTTGCCTTGGTCATCCTGGGTGTCAGCCGCTGCACAACTTCGTCAAACATGGCTGGAGGCATCCTCATGAAGTTCTGGAACGCCCGAGTGTCTTCGCTCCTGAGCTCCACCATCAGCTTGTTGTACAGTCCGTCCTCTGCTCTTCTGGCGAACCATCTTCGGATCCAGACTCTTTTTGGGTGGCTCCTTTTCTTCTCGCAGTAGAGTTCACAGAGCCTGCAGATGGCTTCGCACTGTTGCAGAACGATGGTGGCTGCTGAAAGGACTTTGTTACAATCCACGGTGGACATGACTGGATGCTGTGGAAGAGGAAGAGGCAGATGAAGGCTGCAGAGGTCTGCACCGCTGGGCTGCTGTTCTGAAAGTGAGATACAGGCGAGTTGCTCCCCCTTTTTATAGGCAGTATAGGTTTTCCGCTAGGCATCCTCTAGGCATCCTCTAGACATCCTTAATATCCGAGATAGGTCCCCTCTGCGAATGTTTTTTCCATTTTAAACGCTTTGTTTCTGTTCTGCATCCACTAGGTATCCGTTCTGCATCCGTTCCACGTCCGTTCCGCTTCCTCCCTGCATCCGGGAGGATGCGAGTTGCGCGGATGCGTAGCGGATACCTAGTGGATATAGCGGATGCGTAACGGATGTGTAACGGATGCCTAGCGGATGCGTAGCAGATGCAAAATGGACAAACTGGATACATTTTCCGCACAAAAGTTTTGGGCAGCCCAAAACTTTTGGAGCGGATGAAACGTCCATAAACGGATGCTGGACGGATAGAGAGGAAGCCAAACGGAGGCAGTGAGTACATTGCGTTTTCGAACGGATGGCAAGGTTTTTTGTCCCTTTTACATCCTCTTTGCATCCGTTGGTTCAGTGTGACATGAGCTTTAATGTGAAATTGTAAAGACATTACAGGATTTGTTTATTTGTGAATACAATTATACAGGATCACACTATAAATATATTAATGTAACACAGATTAAGGCCAAAGTTGTGAGGGTATAAAGTATACATATGTTTTTTAAAAAGACGAATTCCAACGTAGGACAAGCAGACAGGTGTATTAGGCTGCATCTCTACTTGCACTTTACCAGAAACTGGCCTGTCAAACTTTTTTTCTGTCATTTCCCCATGATCTTGCCTTCCTCTTGTCCCAACTCATGAATTACAGCAGTCGCAGTTGAATTCTGGGAGTTGAAGTCCGCCTATCTTAAAAGTTACTACGGTTGAGAAACACTGGATTAAAGTAGTATTTTCCACAGATGGCACCCATAAAGGTTCTCTAAAATCTATCAAGCTTTGTAATTCCTTATCTTGGAAGTCTATCAGGATACCAGCTCTTACTGGGATCCAAAGAAACCAGAAAGGGAGGGCAAAGGCACCAGCAAATTTCACGCTGCCAGGCGGTTTTTCCACCCTGGAGCAAATGTTACCACAACTTACTAGCGAGAATGCCCCCAAAGCCTCCGCTTCGGGGCCAGCTGCTCCTTTGCGGCGTCTCTTCCTTTCCTGGGCCAAAGATTAAAGGCACAAAATCTCCGAGGTATATTTATGGGAACTAAGACAAGACTAGCCGCGGCCTCTGGAAGGCACTTCTCTGATCTTCCCAAGGAGGGCTTTGCTCGTCCAGCGGGACCCACAGACGGTCGGGCAGCGAGAGCCGTGTTCTGCGAGCAAGTCGCTCTCCCCGAGTCTCCTTCCTTCGGAGGAGCAAAGCCGGGCTGCCTGGATCCCGAAGTCCTCCCCCTGGACGCGCCGCCACGCAGGGAGAAGACAAACTTTAAAAGAAAATGTCGCCCTCGATGCCTCCCCTGCGCACCAGGCCTCCTCCTCCTCCTCCTCCTCCTTCCTCGCCGCCGCCGGACAGACACCGGGTTCAACCCCCAGGCGGCCCCGCCTCGTCTGTGAGCTCAGCGGGGGAGCGAGGCGGAAATCTCCCTCTCTGCGGGCCAAGCCCAGCCCTTCCTTGCCTGGGGCCTGGCAGCCTCTCCTTTCCCCCTCCTCTCCTCCTCCTTCCCCGCAGCTCTCCCCCCTTTCCTCACACGCTCGCTTTCTTCTCCCCTCAAAGGCGCTTCCTGCGCGGCGCGGGTCGGCCGAGAAGGGCCCAGCCGCTTGGGGTTTGCCTCCGCCGAGTTCAAGGTACCGGGAAGGGCAGCGGGAGGGATTGTGCCGACGGCTTCGGGGGCTCCAGCCGCCCGTGTCCGGGGCTGGCGGTGGCTGGGGGTATGGGGCGGGGGGGTGAGGAGTTCCGCGGAAGCCGCCTGGCAGGCAGCGAAGGCGGGAGGGCTTGCTCGAGCCAACGGGCGGCGGCGGCTGGGAAGGAGGGACGTTTCGCTTTCGGGGCTCCGCTCGACTCGGCTCCCGGGCGCGGAGAGAGCTTTGGCGGTGGTGGCGGCGGCGGCTCCTCACATTGCTGGGGAGTGAAGTCATCGTGGCCATTGTCTCCCCTGTGCTGCCCGCTGGGCGGCCAGAGGGGGAACCAGCCGCGAACCGTGGGGCCCGCCTTGTTCGCCGAAGCCTCCGGGCAGATCCCCCTCCCCCCCAGACCGTCCCGAAGAGGTTCGTCCCTCAGGCTGTGCTCTGACCCTTCTCCCCCAGAGCATGCGAGGGGGCTCTTCGGGGAAAGCGAGTAGCCCCTGAGGATCGCAGGAGCACCCCGATAAGTTTTCCGGGAAGGAACTTCTCAGCAATCGACGCCCTCTTTCCCAGCCGAGTCTGAGGCACCTCTCTGAGGCACCTCATGCAGGAGAAGGAGGAGGAGGGCGGCGTAAAGCAGCGCCACCTTAAACCAAAGCCTCTAAGTAACTGGGGAAGAAAGCCGCGCTTCCTACAAAATAGAAATATAACCCAAGCCAAAGAAGGATGTCAAATAGAATAGAATAACAAGAGTTGGAAGGGACTTTGGAGGTCTTCTAGTCCAACCCCCTGCTTAGGCGGGAAACCCTACACCACTTCAAACAAAAGTTCATTCCCAACTGAGGGGGAAATGTTTTCCACGTTCAGCCACAATTATTTATTGGGGAGGGGACGAGATACAATAGTCATTTATATATAGAAAGGCCCTACGGCTTCTCCTACCCCTAAAAATACAATTACTTGAAAGGAATTCATGTACTTCCCCAATTTAAAAAAACCGATGTATAACCGTCGTTGTAATTCCTTTGGAAAACTAACCTCTAAGGGGCATGATTCAACAACAATATTTCCTGCAATTGTACAGTCATGCTTAAATTGCTAGTAAAGGAACACCAAATATTTAATTGGAAATATTTGGTATTCAAACGACAAACTAGACCAACCTTTGAAATAGTTGACATTTTATACCATGCTGTTTGAATATTTTTTTAACAGCTTTAGGAGATAACAGTGGTTTCAAATTGCCTTACTAGAGACAGGCTAGCAGGCTAGCATAGGTTGAAAAGGCAAAAGAGAGATATAAATGGATGCAATGTGGGAATTTTGATGCTACTATTACACCGAAAGGAAATGTTTTTTAAAGCTTAGGTCAAATAAAAAAGCTGTTTCTGAAGTACACAGGATGTCAGCATAAAATAAGGTGGAATTTTCCTTTCCCGTTCTGCTTAATGGAATTATTGCTAGCTTCTGTGTTAGAAACCTAAGTTTAAGGAAGTACCTTCAATGATCTGGTTAGAATACTGCTGCTGGAGAAGCAAGGGTTATGTGTATGAGTGAGAATATCCACGTAATAGTATTGTATAGTAGAACATACAACCTATTGTTGCCCGATCAGCCTTACCACCTTAAAATGTAAGTTTTGGTACATTACGTCAATTCCTCAACACAGGTCATCTTGATAGTCACTGAGAAGACAGTAAAAAAAGTGAATAAAAAAGTCAGAGGTGGTGGTTCAGAACTAACAATGTAGGAGTGACAGTTAATCTTAAATAGTTTAGTTTCTGTAGTTCTTTTTAAAACCAACATAAAGCATTGTTGAAAAATAGAAGTGGAAAGCCTAGCTCACCAATTAATTAATATGAATAGTTGATTGGGAAACTTGTGGTTGGTTTGTCTACCTTGCAGTAGTGATTGTTGCAAGATTGCTATACTAGAACTGAAGCTAAGTACACCTCATTTCTTCGTTCCAGCTCCCTGTAGAATTCATGTGCTTGTATAGTTTAAGAGAACCCAGAAGTAAACATTTTATCCTACATAATTTCTGTCTCAAACTTCAAACTAGTTATTTACACTTGTCCTAATATGACAATAATTAATTAAATAATTAAAGTAATTAAATCAGAATTACCATATAGCATTAATTCTATATCTCAGAATCTCTGTCGATAGTGGCATGCATAGTTAGATGGACTTTAAAAAAAAAACTATGTAAAAAAAGGGGTAAGTTGTTGACACAAATGCCCTTGAAAGTTATAAGAACAGAATGTTAACATTCTTGGAAAATTGTTTTTATGTTCTTAGACAGTGATATTGGTAGTGAGATTTAAGAAAGATGCAGAGACACTGCCTTAAATATTTGGGATTTGTACTTAAGTCATTGTGGTCAGAATTCCCTATATAGCCTGGAAGGAAATGTAAGCAAGAAATTCTTGAGGTGGATGTTTCTGTGCTTTGTCTTTGAAACTACATTATCAAGAACTACAATAAAAATACAAAACACTTATGAAAAGAAATTAAAATATTGAAATTGTGGTTGTTTGAATTGGAAACAGTTATCTGAGCACATGTTATCTCTTTTTGGAAACACACATTTTATTTTAAATATGTATTCTATTTTCACAATAAGTCTGCTTATACATTTATTAATTTAAAGACTTTTCCTTTAAATTAGTGGTTATGGCTAACTGCAACATGACTGCCCCTGTTGTAATGCTTATCTAAAAGACATGACAAAGTTAAATGAATGGGAAAGAAGGATGGGAAAAACTAAACTCAGACACCAGTGTTTATTCTTGTCCACATATGGAAACACTAGGTAGCTTGTTAGAATTACTGTCCATAGGTAATAGCTGATAGAGAACCAAAGCTGGGTGTTTGCAATACTGAGATGGTGGAATAGTTTTTTCTCTCTTCCTTCATTTTGCAGTCTCATCAGGTAATTGGCAAATGTGAGAGGAAGTGTAGAAAGATACAGCATATTTTCTTATCTTTTTCTGATGTGACATGTGATTGTATTGTCCACATCTGTTCATAGCCTTCTTTCTCTGAATTGTTTAGCTTTCCATGGCTGATGACAGGTATTTGCTTGATTGGAGGAATACGGCCAACTTTGCAGAAAGTTAGGATTATTTTTAGGCCTCATTTTCAAACTTCCATTCTCCAAAATGTTGTGAGCACAATCGGTATTTTTATTAAATGCCAAGAAAAAAGAAATTTTACTTAGTGTTTATTTGAATACCAGTCATAACTTTTCCATATTTCCAGTGTGCATTTGTCTCCTTATTTTTACTATATTGTCTGATTAAATAATTAAACTTGAATGCTTGAATGCTATCCAGTAATCTTGAACTGGACTAATAAAGATCTTGCTTCAGTATTGCTTGAATTTTTTTCTTCATTTGAGTAGATATTTTCACTTTTTGTGCAACTTGTAGTCTGTGTTTGGAAAATTAATAAGGTACAGAATTAAAAAATCAAACTCTTGACAGATCCAGTAACTTGACAGTTTTTTATGTCTTAAAGCAGGAGTGTCAAACTCTCAGTGTTAGGGCAGTGTCATGTGTTATATGACAACTTTCCCCCCCTTCACTAAACTGGGCATGGGCATGGCCAGCATCCGCCTCATGGGTCGTGACAGCCTTGTCTTAAAGCAATCCAAACATTTTTGCATAATAATAGAGGGGAACTTCTATTTTACTTCTTTGTCTTCTTTTCAGATCCAAGATTTGTTTTCACATTAACTTGATAAGACATAACTAATTTATTACATGGCTACACTACAAACTTGAGCATGATCTTTGAGATTCTATTGCTGGCTGGCACATGGAAGCTTATTTCATTCATTAAGGTAATGTCTTGATTTAATTATATTAATTACATTTCATTTTCATGAATTTAGACATCTGATATTTTCTGTTTTGAAATGTCAGGGGTGTCAAAGTGGTGGCCCACAGGCTGTCATGCACAGGCCACACCCATCCTAGTTCTATGAAGGGGAAAAATGTTGTGATACATCATGTGATGGCTTTGTGATGCAAGTTTGATACCTGTGATATATGTTGAGTAAAAAAATTATATTTGACATAGTAATTTTTCTAAAATGTGACAAATTCGTATTTAAATTCTCCGTGAAAGTTGTTTCTTCTGTTATTTTTAATTTTTCAAGTCTCTAATAATATTCTAATTCTAATTATAGAATAAATGTTAGTTTTAACACAATTTTGAGAATAAAAGATAAATTGCTACAATTTTACCAATCACCTTGTTATTCTCCTAATCTCTGTGTAGAACCATAATGGAGATTTCCAACTCACAGGCTAAATGATCAAGAAGCAACTCTGGTGCTTTGAGCAAGCATCCTTTAATTCTTAAGTCCTGTACTCAAGCTTTCCTTTATATCCCGCAAGAACCATGCTTGGTCATTTCATGCATTCTGTCTATAGCATCAAGTGAAACAGTTTTAGCATATTTATAGCCAAGAAGTAGACCTGTCAAGACATAACCTACTGTTTTCTCTTTTCAGTCCTACCAACATCTTAACAAGTCTGGTTATTGTAGTTCTTGTTTAAAAACATAATTGGGACCAGCATCTTAGTCATTGAGCAAAGCAGTCATTAAGCATCATTGCTTCGCTTAACAACCACAATTCCAGGACTCCTGGATAGTGAAATAGATGGCTGGAAACTGCTGTCTGCCAGAGGGTTTCATCCTGAAATGTTCCTGCAACTCTGCCCAGAGGGGAAATCCTTCTTGAGGCTACAAGAACGAGCTGAAATCTTCAGAACTTCAGATTTAATCCTGCAGCCCACCAAAGAATTTCTCGTCCATGCAAGATTTCAACTCCATTTTTGTAGCTTGTAGAAAGATTTCAGGTCTCCTCTACTTGCAACTTTTCATGCTGGCTTTTCCATTGACTTTCTGTGAAAGCTGACAGAGAAGATTGCAAACGGCAATCAAATGATTGCAAGATGGTTTAGAATTGGTTGCAGATGTGAGCCAGTTGCCAAGTGCCCCAAATGTCATTGATGGAGCGACATTTTACACAATCTGTTTCAGTAGCTATTGTAACATTTAATAATTGTTAAACAACTAGTCCCAAGTCAAGAACTGCCTGTATAGGATTTGCAAGAGTTGTATAAGTCAATCAGAAAAGAGCTGGAAGAGAACTTGGAGGTCTTCTAGTCCAGCCCCCTGCTCAAGCAGGAGATCCTATACAATTTCAAACAGGTGGACTGTCCAGTCTTTTCTTAAAAACTTCCAGTGATGAAGCACCTATAACTTCTGAAAGCAAGCTATTCCACTGGTTAATTGTTCTCATAGTTATGAAGTTTCTACTTAATTCTAAGTTGCTTCTCTCCTTGATTAGTTTCCATCCATTGTTTCTTGTCTTGTCTTTTGACACTTTGGAAAATAAGTTGACCCCCTCTTCTTCAGGCAGCCCCTCAAATACTGGGATACTGCTATCATGTCACCGCTAGTTAGGGGTGGGTTTCTACCGGTTCTGTCCACCTCTGTAGAACGGGTAGCTATGAAGAGCAGCAGATATAGAACCGGTTCTGCCGGGCTCTTACCTAATCTTTATTTCCTGATTTTTCAACTTCAGCTGCTGAAGGTGGCACAGCTGCAGTTAGAAAAGCAGGAAAAGAGGGTTGTTTCAAAGGCTGCTTCTCTGCAGACAGCTGATGATGATTTACAGGTGCGCAGCGGCTCGCAGCCTGCAGGAAAGCTTGTAAATCCCAAACTGGTAGTTAACCCTGTCATATCCCACCCCTGCCTCTAGTCTTTCTTTTCTCTAGACTAGCCATGCCCAATTCCTACTATCTCCATATCTTTTTCATCTTCAGGCCTTCAATAATCTTAGTTGCCCTTTGCACTTTTTCCAAAGTCTCAAGGTCTTTTTTTGTAATGTGACCAAAACGGGATGCAGTATTCCAGGTGTGCTCTTACTCAGGATTTATAAAGGGAGGGTACTAATACTTCATGTGATTTTGATTCTACGCCTCTATTTATACAACCAAGGATTGTATTAGCTTTTTTGGTTGCTGTTGCATACTGCTGCCTCATGCTTATGAGATTGTCTACTAGGGCTCCCTCTCACAGTTACTGATTTTGAGCCAAGTTTCACCTAATCTATACTTTTACCTTTGGTTTTTCCTGCCGAGGTGTAAACATTGCTTTTCTCCACATTAAATTTCATTTTGTTGGATAGAGCTCATTGTTTAAGTCTGTCAAGTTCTTTTTGGATCCTGAGCCTGTCTTCTGGGGTGTTGACCATTCCTGCCAGCTTAGTGTCATCTGAAAATTTGATGAGTTTGCCTTCTATTTCCTCATCTAAATTATTTATGAAGGTACTGAAGAGTATTGGCCCTGAGACGAAACCTTGTGATACCCCTACAGCTTACTTCCCTCCATATAGATGTAATAGTATTAAGGACGTCGTTGAGTATGATAATGCTGCTCTTGCTACTTTGACAATAGCATCAGCATAGCATTTCTTCTTTCTTCTGCTGGTCAAGCATGATCGAAAGAAAAATATGTGGATATTTGTGCGGTTATCAAGCAACCACATTTTTAATCTATTGCTATCTTCTCCCATTCAAAGATACGAATTGTTTCGCTAATTATTTAGCTTTAGGATTGTCAATTTGTAGTTATCTCCAGTGATATAATAAAATTTAAAACTTGACAGTTGGCTTAAGAGTATAGAGATTACTAAAATGCTGCATGTTTTTTATACTATGTTGCTGTTTGCTGTGGGATGAGCAGTTGCGTTATGTGGTTTTACTTTTTAAGGACATATACAGTATATCAGTTTAACCTTTATCAATTTTTTTTTTGCTTGAGCAACTGAAATGTTGCAATCAGAATATTCTGTTTTGATCAATTGACTACCTCATACTGTCCCAACATTGTCAGAAATGTCTGTGTGTATTTGTGAATTCTAGATCCCATATATCTGGAAGGTGCTATTAGGAATATTTGTATAAAAGTGAAACAACCATTAGTTCTGATTAGTTCACAGAGAATGTCCATAAAGTATGCTGTGCATCAAGGAAAAGTGGCAAAGTTATGGCAAATTGGCTTTGGTGATATAACATTAAATAGTTCTAGATCTAATCTGTAACCTATTGACAATAAAATCTGTGTTTTTCATGTTTGTGTTATTAACTGAAATAATGTATATGTGTGTGGATGTGTGTTTGAAAAATATATGTAAGAATAAATTTGAATAGATATTAGGTTCCCAGTTGTGAGATACAGAAACACTTATTTACCATTGCAGTGGGATTTGGCAGTTAAACATGAGTATATAACTTTTTGATCATTCTAAATTGGAATTCTCCTATAGAGAAAACCAAATTTTCAGAACTCTTTTGAACTTGGCCAAATAGAGGCGAGATGTATCTCGGAGGGAATGGTGTTCTGAAGGGCAGGTGCTTTAACAGAGAAGGCATTGTTCCTAGGCCCATCAGATGATTCTGCTTAATGAATAGCATCTAGAGCCTGTCAATTCTGTCCGTGTAGAACCCGGCTGTCAAAATTGTATCATCAGGACAGCATCATGTAATGTATCGAGACTTTTCCCCTTTTGCTAAACTGGGTGTGGGCGTGGCCAGCACATGATGCATCTGGCCCACAAGCCTCGAGTTTGACATCCCTGGTGTAGAAAATGTAATAAACAATTCCATATAAAAGAGTACTATCCAAAATATCTTCCTGTCAACTATTGAGTACCTTCCATTCTAAAAGCCACACAAAAAAGAACTGTTCTTGTCACATCTAAATGAAGTTAGCAGATACCTTGACTTTAATGGGCAGACTGTGTGGGAAGTAGAGATAACAAGCAAGCTGTCTTCTAGGTTCTTGTTTCTTTCATGTTTTGGATAAAGTACTCACAATCCCTCTTCTGATTTAGACCATGTCAGTTAGGCAGATTCCACTGATGTGACATCTTTCAAAAAGGTAACAAGAACCCATGTAATGTCAACTGTATCGGTAGCCAGCAACACTTTGAATAGGACTTGGTGGTGTAGCGGTTAGAATGCAGGATTGCAGCCTAAATCTACTTAGGACTGTAAAACACCATGAAGCGGTATATAAGATCTTAAGTGCTATTCAGTGGTGGTATTCTATCAGTTCTGCCGAGCTGGTAGCGATGATGAGCAGTAGAGAACGAACCAGTTCTCTCCTCCACTGTTCTGTTAAGCCTACCCGGGCTCCCATACTCACCTTTATCCTTTGCTTTGACACAGCAGAAGTGACCAGGAGATGCAGGCTTGCAGGAGGTGAGTTGGAATGCCTCTGTGCCTGTACAAATGCCTCTGCACCTGTGCAAAGTGTGCGTTTGGCACACGCAAAGTGTGTGCACGCGTGCAAAGTGCGCCGACCAAGCTATGCCCATCGAACCGGTGGTAAAACTGGCACTATTGCAAATAAACCCTCTCCAAAGCAGGGATTAATCTACTGAATTGATTAATGCAAGTCGGTTAGGTGAGCAGCTGCATTTTGTGCCACTTGAAATTTCTGGGTTATATTCAAGAGCAGCCCCATATTGAATGAATTACATTAATTTAGCTGTCCAAGAGCATAAAACTGTCTTTTTCACGACAAGGGACTGAGTCACTGTCTTTGTCATCTTCTGCTCCAGGACAGTTTTGGCTGAGCAACTGAAGTTGCCAAAGCATCTTCTGGGCATGGCTTCCACTTGCTATTCTAGCAAGATCTGTAAGTCTGAAAGGATCCCCAGATCAAAGTTCTCTTTGAGAGGAGTGCAGCTCTATTAACAGTAAAAAATGGGACTTCCATGGAGCTGGGTGGCTTTTCTCTCAACAACATTATTTATTTCGATGAAATTCTGTATGATTCTATTCCACTCACCAATTCCTCACAATTTCAGGGGCATCAGGCTAAGATTTTTGTTGCATTTTCTGCTCAGACTGAGATTGAACTATAACACTAATACAGGTAATTGTTTAGCAACCACAACTTGGTTCTTAAGCAAAGTGATCATTAAGTCTTATAATTTGATATATAAATAAATATACTTGATCTGAGTCCTTTGAAATGGATGATGATTCTCTTTATTAGATGATTCTTCTTATTTTTCTCTTGTGTTAATAGATCTGGTTGGGATCTTCTGCTTAGTTTCACTGTTGGAATTTGCCTTAATACATCCTTAGGAGGCCCTACAACTGGCTTCTGTCTACAGGAAGGGCTGTTGCTTCTATCTCTACCTGTTGTTTTCTTAATAAGGAGTCTGGGCTACCAAAGCATTAGAGGGCCACTCCCACATCTTGAAAGCTACGATAAATTTCAAGCACCTTGTATGTTCTTCAAATCCCCGTGTTTAGGCTTTATTTCACACTTCGTTTAGTAGATCTACACCGTGATTTTAAATGCCATCGGTTAAGCAAGCTTATTCTTCTTGGAAAAGCTATACAAGGTCTTTTTGTAACCTCCCCAGCACATCTGTTTGCTAAAAGCTTGCTACCTGCTTGAGGCTGCCTAAACTTCTGGCCTTCTCTTGAGCCATATATGTAGTGGGGATGCATATTCTGTTTTGAAAATACTGAAAGCTCTGAAGAGCTGGTTCAGGTCAGCTATCACCTCTGAAGAATTTCTGCTGCTCGGGAATTCATCTAAACATACAGTTTGACAGGGAAGTTTAAATATAAAGGTTTCTGCCTTATATTTGCAGCTATGCTATCAGCATTTCTTTATAGAACCCACATTATCATTCACTGCCTCAATAGGTACCATTTCTCCAGGGGCAGGGATTTATTTTAATTGTGTTGCTTCCAGTATGACCATCGTAAGAAATTATTGGAATTATGGTACATATCTCATTTTCCTTTTGATCATAAAATATGTGAGACTCTCATATATGCCCCAAAGGTTGTTTGGGTTAACAAAGCTGAAATGGTACCAATTACTTTCTGTCCTAGATGAGAAAGTTATTTTTCTGTGGCTAGTTTGAGTGCATTTGCAAAGGTGAGGTAGATTGTTCTTTCACTAATTTGCTCACTTGTTACCTACATTGTTCCAAATGTTCCCCACTGTAGATTCTAGAGCAAGTGTTTAAAGACAAGACTGAAACAAATCTATAGGAGACTGAAAATATTCTAATTATTGATTTAGCAGCATTTACTGTAAATAATTCATAGATCAGTTGTCTATATTCTTTTTAATAATCACCACTTATAAAAGTAATTTCTTTTTATGTCTGAATCACATGCTTTCCAATCCATGTGTTTTAGGTTTAATAGTTATAGTCTGAGCCATTTCCTGTTTTTCTGCTGTTATGCTGCCAGGAGTAGAAACTGGCTGGTCAGCCATTTTTAAAGACCTTAAAAGTAGTATAGTACTGTTAATTGTGAACAGAATTTCTAGTGATTGTTTTGTCTTTCAATTTTGAAATGTTGCTTAAAATGGGATTCACTAAGAAGTCCAAATGAATAATCTGAAAACTAGAATAAAGTAGATGAGAGCAAAGAAGCCTGATCTTTGTCATTCAAGTATTCTTTTAACCTCTGAAATGCCTATTTCTTTGTTAGTAGAATTTTTACTTCTCTGGCAGCCTCAAGTTCAATAGCTTTTGTTATAGTGAATGTTCAGAATTTGTGGCTTGCTCTTTCCTTTATGTAGTAACCACACCTGGTGTTAATAGTAGACTACAGTAGATGAGAACATAGCCATCTTCCACCTATTTTTTCAATGCACAGAAGAGGTAAAAATGTACAGCAGTAACCTGTATCATATAATAATTGAGCTACTATTTATTTATTAACTATGAACTATTTAAGTTCATAGTTTGACAAGAACTAACAAATCAGCAAATCAAAAAAACACAAATAAAAACAAAACATTATTTAAACAAGCCAAAATAATAGCATAATGATGAAGCAGATTATTTGACTATACAGGCCAGTGGAAGAAGCTATACATGAAAGTTCACTAGAGGTCTTCAAATAAGTTGGATAATCATCTCTCAGAGATGCTTAGTGTCTTATTCTCCAACCATGCGGTTAGATTAGATAGCCTCTAAGGAACATTCTCATTCTATAATTCTGCAAGACTAATATCAAAATAAAGACAGAATCAAGTTAGTAGGAATAGAACAACCCTGACTTCCCTCACAAGAAATTTCATAAATGAAAGACTTGCTTCATTCTTTTTTTTTAAAAAGCCTTGCTTTATGGTAGGTGGGTGTTGAGGGTTTCTTAAATTGCACTTTAATAATCTAATCTTTTTAAAAAAATTAATATCCAGCAGAAAAGCTTGCAAAACCTTTCTAAACTTTGTATGTATTGTAATTCAAGGGTATTTATTCTAATATCAAATAACCTGAGTTCATATTAGCCAAAGGATGATCACATATTACTGAAATATGCTTAGCCTGAGAACTGTGTTTCTTTAGCCTACACTGCAGCACAAATAGAGATTTAGCTAGTCATAGAATTCTGTTGTGTATGATGATTTCAGGCTGTTTATCTAGGTACTCTTTTATGAGTGGATATATAAACTCTTCAGCTGAATTGCTCAAAGGATTTTCCAATCATTTAACAACCTGGGGTATGTAAAAAAACATTAAATATTCAGAGAATTGTACGTAGTATAATTGTCTTAGATTTTTAAGACAAGGGATATCACCATTTCAAATTTTAAAATCACTTTAGCAAATATACTGAAGTAGAATTCTGTAAAAAAGAATCATAGGTTAATTGCATTCTGTAGATCTCACCCCTGGCTGCAATTCAAAACATATCCTCATGGAACAAATTTGGATGATTTGGCAGGAGAGGAGGAAATTCTGTTGTATTTTGTGTGACATTTGATTTGTCCACCATTTTGAAAGATAAACTTTTAGTTTGAGAAAAGCATTATTACATTGTATTATCTGTTTGAACTCAACAAATAGAAGCATAATATCCAATGTGTTGTTTTCCTAAAAATAATATATGACATCACAGGGATATTGTATTTCATAAGCTACAATCCAGTGAACATAATTCTTATGGAACAGTTTCAATTAATGTGCAAGCGTGTATGTTATTTTAGTGTCCCACTGTTTAGTTATTTGGTCTAGGTGTGTCTACCTTTCATGTTCCTTTTTGTGATTGTTGACCTTTTGATTTTTAAACTGAGTTGAATAATTTACATTGCTTTGAATTTACAGTTTCCTAACTGAAATAGGGACTCACTTATATTGACAATTCATATTTTATCACATCATTTAAAAATAAATACCTTAAAATTGTATCTGTTCTCTTTTTATCTGTCCTAAGGTATTGATCTGATCCATACTTGTTTATATTCATAAAGTAAAATTATTCATGTTTAATCACTGTATAAAATAGCAATAATAAACCTGCAGTAGATTTATTAACCCATCTTAACTATTTTAGCCCCTAAACTGTTTTGGAAGTTTTTCTGCCAAAAGAGAAGAATAAAGTTCTTTAAGCAAATAGACCTGGTTAATGTTTATCCTTTTGGTTTAGTACAGATGCTAAATATCTTAATTATAGTTTAGAAGTTCCACATGATTCTGCTATACCTCTTCTTCCACTTTCAGTAAAATTATTCTTTTTTCACAACAGTAGTTTCATATCCCAGTTTAATTCTAGTTATTATGAAGCTCCTTAAGACTATAATATTATAATTAGCAGTAGAATAGAAGTAAACATGTTTGATTTTGACTTAATCTGATGTATTAACTGAGTTGTGGTGGTTTCTAAAACTATTATTACTTAGTAATTGTTACAAATCATGGCTTCTGCTTCATTGAATGTGAACAGAAACATTTAAATGCAGATTCTTTTTAAAATTACACTCTGCCTGTTAATCAGAATAATTTGGTCATCCCATTTCTATGGTAGACTTATTTTGTTTCAAGGATTCCAAAATGCTGCATGTTAAGATATTAGTAATTAAATGTCAGTATTAAATGTATTCTGTATGAAGGTATTTTTAAATGCAACTTTAAATGGGAGGGAGAGGAAGTGGAATTTATTCCTGAAATACAGGTAGTCCTTGATTTGCGGCCACAATTTAGCCCAAGAGTTATGTTGCTAAATGAGACGTTTGTTCAGTGAGTTTTGCCCATTTTGCGACCTTTCTTGCCACAATTAAGTGAATCACTGCAGCTTTTCAATTAGTAACATGGTTGTTAAATGAAACCGGTTTCCCCATTGACTTTGCTTGTCAGATGGTCACAAAAGGGGATCACATGATCCCGGGACACTACAACTATTATTAATATAAGTCAGTTGCCAACTGTCTGAATTTTGATCACATGGCTATGGGGATCTACAATGGTCACAAGTGTGAAAAATAGTCATAAGTCACTTTTTCAGTCACGTAACTTTGGATGGTCACTAAATGAACTGTTGTAAATCAAGGATTATGTGTATAATAAGCCTCATGGCTTACAGGCTTAAAATAAGGGACCAATAGCTTGTCTGTAATGGACATGTTGTCGCATGTTGAATCTGGTTTCTTAATTAGTTTTTGCTGCACAAGATATGATTGATATATTTAATTTTTTAAAATTTAATTTAATAGTCTTTTTAATTTCTTGGCTATAATATAACTTAGGAAGGATGTATTATGACAATCTCCTCCCTTTGTTTCTAAACTCCAATTACTACTACTGTAACAAATGAACTACTTGGAAATTTGACTTCTTTAAGGAATTTATTAGCACAGGGAAATTTTTCTCTCATTTTTAGTTGTAAGAAATAAAAGTTAATTACTGTTTTAGATTAGAAGCATATTGTGTCTTTCTCAGCATTTTTAAATAACTTCCTCCATGTGTAGAAAATTAAACAAAATGTTTATTCCTCACAAATTCATAGCTGTACATTTTGGTTTCGGTTTTGGTTGGAAAATAATAATCGAAGAAATCAGCAGTTTAATTTTTTTCTTTGTATCATAGACATTTTAGATGTCACTGTTAAGTTGATTTCCTGTTCATCTCTTTTTCCTTATAATGATAGCTTTGACCTGAAAAGCCACAAGCAGAAACTAAAAATGTTAATATTACTGTGTATAAGTTTGTGGGAAATCTTTCAAGAAAGCAGCATCAAATATTCTTATACTGTCAAAAACTCTACTCGATGCAGGGCACAATTTCCGGAATTCTTTCCATACTCTGTATCAAATATACCTGTATTTTGTTCTCTTTCTGTGTTTGTGTCTCCATCTTTGTTGCTGGCTTCCTTTTACATTGCATTTAAAGGCCTGGTCCCACTGGCCAACGGACGCGAAACATATGCATAAAGGACACAGTGGACGAGCAAAATTTCGGGGGTGGCTCCATCCATTGTCATCCACTCCAAAAAGTGGTGAAAATTTACATAAGCACAACGGAAAAGAACGGACGTGGGTAGTATGTAGCGGGGATGTTAAACGGATGTTCATAGGAAGCCTAGCGGATGGAAGCGGATGACTCTTCCGAAAGGGTTCCGGGGGATAATTGCGAAGTAGATGTATAGCGGATGAAGCGGATGCATCACGTACGCCTAAAGGAAAGAAAAGGGATGCCGCGTGGATGTATATTGGATGCAAACCGTTCACTGCGCATCCTTTCTATTTCCGTGCTATTAACGATGTATAGACGTTCCATGTACCTTTTCTTTCCTTCCTCTTTCCGTTTTCAGCTGCAGCGGATGTGAGTTGAGGGGATGCCCAGAGGATGCAGAGAGGATACAATGGACATCTAACGGGTGATAATGGACATAGAACGTTTGTTGCTCGTATGTCGCGGATTTACATCGTACACGGCGGAAAGTTCATCCGTTCACAAAGTTTTGTGCAGCTCAAAACTTCTTGCGCGGATGAAATCGCAGTGGACGGATGCTCGACGGATAGAGCGTATGAAACACGTATGCAATGAGTACACAATGGACGCATAGCGTTTTCCAATGGATGGCAAGCTTTTTTTAACGTTTTACATCCTCTTTGCATCCATTAATGCAGTGGAACCGGGCCTTAAGTGTTAGTTTATATGTGGGTACTGGTAAATGGAAAATAGGCTACATGTGCTTTGCTTTTGCCCAAGTGATGGATTAGGAAGGTTGTAGGGGGGCTTGAGTGAAACAGCTACTAGTCTTCTGGGCGATTACGCAACTGCCTGTCACATAATAACACAGTAGGAGTGAGTTTGTTTTTTCAAATCTTCATTTTCTGGCTTGCACCAAGCTTAGTCCCATTGTGTTCAGTTTTGGAGAGACTGAGAGTATGAAACTCACTTTCATACTGTTACCAATAATACTGCATTGGTGCAATTACTCAGAACTGAAATCTTAAAGAAGTTTTTAACTTTAGACATATCACCAGAACACAAGAGATTTTTTTTAATTTTAATTGGTGCTGCAAATATTTCCCATTTATAAAGTTGAAGAAATGTCTGTCTGGATTTTTTTCTTCTTCTGATAGAATCAATTTTAGGATTGGCAATTCACTGGTTAAAAATCCTGAAAAGTGAGGACAACCCTTTCTTGCAAAACAGAATAGTATCTACATATGTTGCTCCATGACTATTGATTTTCTCTTTTAAAATGACAACTGGGAATCTGGAAATATCATTTACTTGCTCTCTTGCTAATTGACAGAAATGCAACAGATGGATGAAGCAAACAAGGTGGGGTAGAGGATTAGGTAATTGTAAAATGAATAAGCAGATTACTATCAGTCCTTTGCAAATAAAAATGGATCTGAATAAATGGGGAATCATTTTTATGTCTTTCTTCCATCTTTTTCAGAATTGCTGAGGAGCATTTTGGGGTGGATTACATATTGTGAAGAATTTGCTGAATGAACCAAGATGTAACCATGCATAACAAGACTTAAGCAGCCTTTCCTTTTGTGACTTAAATATGCTGCTTTTCAGTATTGCTTTAGTCTTTAAAATGGTCATAGCTGCATGTATTCTTTGATCCATTTCTGATGAATGTTACAACCATGAGTTTACATCGGCAAATGGGATCTGATAGGGACTTGCAATCTACTGCTTCCTCTGTAAGCTTGCCTTCAATTAAAAAGGCACCAAAGAAGAGAAGAATTTCACTGGGATCTTTTTTTCGAAAGAAAAGGGATACGAAACATAAAGGCAAGGATGTAAATGGTGGTGTCGATGGGATTGCAAGTATTGAAACTATACACTCAGAAATATGTCTAGACAAGAACTCTATTTTATCTGCCTATATGTCATCAGACAGTGGAACAGCCATCTGTAGTAAGCAGACGGGAGACTTCATAGAATGTCCCTTGTGCCTTTTGCGGCACTCTAAGGAGAGGTTTCCGGAAATAATGACTTGTCACCATAGATCTTGTGTGGATTGCTTGCGTCAGTATCTCCGGATAGAAATCTCAGAGAGCAGAGTTAATATCAGCTGTCCAGAATGCTCTGAGCGATTTAATCCCCATGACATTCGATTAATTTTAAATGATGACATCTTGATGGAAAAATATGAAGAGTTTATGCTTAGACGGTGGCTTGTCGCGGACCCTGATTGTAGGTGGTGCCCTGCTCCAGACTGTGGGTAAGTGATTCATTTTTGTATCCAGAGCTCTACTTTATCCCTTCTTGATTATTACATTGCTTGGGTATAATGTCTTGTTTACCAGAATGTTTTTATTTTGTACTGTATTTCAGGTTTTTGTTTCTTTTGACAAGTCAAAAATCATTTTCTGTGACTTTTAACAGCAGAAAGATTAGAGAATTGAGAAACAGATTCTACTTTTCCTATCTTCTCAAATGTTATCGCTTCACGCTGCAGAATATTAAAGGGGGTTGACAAGTTTTAATGCAGCCTCCAAAGTAGGTCTCCATGCATTATTATTAACTTGCTGCATTCTGGAAGAAGGTATTTCTACGTTCAGCACATAGAAAGTGGTTTCCCTCTCCTGTATTTCATATCCAGGGGAGGTGGTCCCACTCTTCTGTACTGACTCACCTCTTTATCTGCGTGGAATTCTAGTGCTTAGTGCCCTTAGTGCTCAAACATTTTTAACTTTCCATTTTTATTTTTAAATAGCAAAGTTAAGAGTTTTGTGAATATAAATTGTGAAAATTTTGGCAACAAAATTGGCAACAAAAATTTTCATATGACAAGAATTTTCATTTTACAAAAATTTTCATATTACAAAAATTTTCATACTACAAGAGCCAACTGTTAATTTTGAGTAAAATTTAAGAGAGCATAATCCACTTTTTGCTTAATGTCAGAAAAATATTAAACAGGGTTGCTACTCTTGTTGCTACTTTTTAAAATACTAAATAGCAAAGAAAATAATAAACTGTACATTTTGAGACTGAATAGGGCAATTTGAAAACCTTTATAGCTTACATTCACATACATGCTGCCTACATTTTTTATAACACGTTTCTCTTCAGATAATCGTACTTGCTTCAAAATATTGCAGATAACCGCAATTATGTGTTTCAATCATTTATGTAAGGTTCCAATGCCACATGTGAATTTATTAATTCATAGAATGTTATTCACATGCACACAACTATAGGAGAACTTATTAATCTGTTCTAAAGTATTGTGGTTCCTTAATACTTTATTTTGATATGACATTTAACGCAAAATCCTGCTACTGCATATAAAATATAATTGCTAACACATTTCAAATAAAGACATTTATAAATCATATAATAATGTTGACTTGTTAGTTTGTTGTACAATATAATATTTTCATAGAACTTTTGATTAAAGTTCAGTCAATAATAATACCAATTATGCCTATAGGAGAGAGACAGCAAATTTCTTTCTGAATTCTCAGTTTTTTATTTTATTTAGCATATGGCATCTACAAAGGTTGTGCAGTCACTAATATACAGATATACTGGATTGTCAATGACAAGGTTGATTGCAGACAGTCCTTGATTTATAACTGGATTTATAACTACAGCTGAAACAACTACAGCTGTTGCTTAGCAATCCATAAAGCATGACCACATTGCTTAGTGATAACCACATTGCTGAAGTCCCGGTTGCAGTTTTTCATTGAATCCCCTGGTTATTAGGTGAGGCAACTTCCAGCCAGCTTCCCACAAAAACAATGAGGAAGCTGACAGCAAGTCCCAGGCCTGCAAGTAGATAAATAGCTGCTGCTGAGTGGGAGAAGGAGCATAGGGGTGCAAGGAGATGCACAAGTGATGCACTGCAATCAGGTAGAGGATGCAAGGTGAGAGGAAGGGTCAGGGTGGATGTGATGGGCTGCACAAGAGGTATGGCTTGAGTTAGTAAGATGTGAGATGTACTAGAGATGTGAGACAAAGAGGATATAAGTGGATGAATGAGAGACACCATGTAAGTTGGAGAAGGTGAATGCTTGTGTGAGAGGGTATGCAAGAGGCATGCTTTGGTGAGAGCGCATGAGAAGTGCCACATGAGTTGATGAAGGTGTGAGGAGAATGCAGGAGGTGCTGTACAGGCCAGAGTGGGTGCAAGGGAGGTGCAGTGAGAGTCAGAAAAAGGGTGTGTGAAGGAGTGCTTGGCTGGGACAAACAAAAAGGCTATGGGAGGGTATGTGGAAGGGAAGATTATCCTGGTAACTTTCTGGGGAAACTAGTAGGGTAAGTTGCAAATTGTGATCATAGGACTATAAGGCCCTTGTCAACTGGTCACAAGTGCAAACAGGTTCCCAAGCATCCAGATTGCAATCTTGTGACTACTGGGAGGGGGTCTGGGGGTTGAAACTCCAAGGACTGATTGTAGCCACCATTCATTCAGTACTTGTATCTTGGAATGGTGCTGGCCATGGAGGTGCGTGTAACTTCAAGAACAGGTTGTAAGTTTTTTTTTTGAGCCCATCATAACTTCAGTTGTTAAGCAAGGAGGACTATCTATATTTCAATTTATTTTATTTGAAACAATAGTTTCAATCTTGCAGAATAGCACAATGATGTTTATTTCTCAAAGTTTGCTGAATTCTACTGTAGGGGTTCAGACCTAAAATAGCAATAGCACTTAAACTTATATACCGCTTCACAGTATTTTACAGCCCTCTCTAAGCAGTTTACAGTGTCATCATATTACAATCTGGGTTTCCAAAATACATCCTATGAGATTAACTAGAGTTCTATAAATGTTTAATTATGTTTCTACTTTTATAATGGATGATGTTTCATAATCGCAACTCAGCTATTTAAATTGGTACTATATAGAACTGAAAAAGTCTCAGCATATGACAATACCTGGTTGACTTAGGCTGTTTTCAGTAAAATTAAAAAGAAAAGTAAAGTGAATACTTTCAGTAAAGTTAATATTGATAAGAGACTACAAAAACAAATCCAGGCTTAGAGAAAACTAGGAATTGGAGGGGGGAGGGGGGAAATCTTAGAAGAAGGCAGTTACTGACTATTTCTACATTGTTGCCAAGAAAACATGGATCTATCCACATAATTGTCAGACATTTAGAATAACTTGAAGGAGGCTTTATCTTAGTACAGTGAATAAACTCTTCCATCTATTTTTGAATATTTAAGGTATGCAGTCATTGCTTTTGGATGTGCAAGCTGTCCAAAACTTATGTGTGGGCGTGAAGGTTGTGGAACTGAATTTTGCTACCACTGTAAGCAGATTTGGCATCCTAACCAGACTTGTGATGCTGCTCGTCACGAAAGAGCACAAAGTCTACGTTTACGAACAATTCGTTCTTCATCCATTAGCTATAGTCAGGAGTCTGGAGCTGCAGGTATTTATTATTTCAATCTAAATGTT
Organism: Laticauda colubrina; assembly: GCA_015471245.1. Taxonomy (NCBI): domain Eukaryota; kingdom Metazoa; phylum Chordata; class Lepidosauria; order Squamata; family Elapidae; genus Laticauda; species Laticauda colubrina. Next base: position 27,472,429 of record BLBF01000002.1, read on the forward strand.
AGAAATATATTTTTATATTATATCTTGAGTTGCTAATTTACCCATCAGTTAGTGATACTGAAAAAAGAAAGATATGAATCTTTTCTTCAGTACGTTGATATAAAGGCAAAATTGTACAATTGTGTAGAACATACTGAAACAATGTGCTGCTAGTATTTGGCATGGTGGATATAATTAGCTTATACAATCAGTGAAAAGATCTGACTACTGATAGAACTTTTGGTTTGAAATGTCTAGTAACAGACCACACGCTGGCTGAGTTCAGATGTTAGGGAAAAAACTGCTAGTTTTTTACTTATCCTGTTGCTTAGATACAGCATGATGGTTTATAATACATCCTTTCTGATTCAAAACAAAATTGCACCTCTAAATTTTGCATAGCATATTAGTAATCATATTCAGAAGGTGGAGCAAGACAAAGAGTCTACTTGAGAGAAGGTTTTGAGCCTTCAAATGTGTGCCTTAAAACCTGGAAGGCTTAAGGCATTAGCTTTGTCCTTCAAATGCCAGAAGCTGAAAAGAAAACCACTTTATAATGGAGGAATATGGATATCAGGCCATTCTTTTTTGCACTCTTCCATTTATTATGTCATATGAATCTAGAAAATTATGGTTTCTTAATGTCCAAACTTGATTTTTTGTTAAGGGAAAGAGTAGTATAAACTATAAGAATATTGATTTAACTGAAATTTGAAGAGATAGAGTCTCTCATATCTGAAATAGGGAACCACTGACATGCAGGCTTCTAATCTAGGCCCTTGATCTGTTTATACTCCTGCCTCTTCTAACATGAAAAGAGGGAGTAGTTACTTTGTATATAACTCAGCAAATGTTCCTTATGAAGAAAAAGGAAATAAGCCATTGAGAGTATCTTTTGCCTATGAAGAAAAAAAATACTCTGAAAGATGGGAAATAATCTGAACAGAAAAGAATTCTTTTCCTTCTAAAATCGCTATTAGTTGATATCATATGGCTTGATTAAATATAGAATGGAAAGCGTTTTTTATTGTTTTTAAAAGGTTTTTTATGCTTGCACTCTCATTTTGCAACTTGAGCTATATTATCTATGATAGTATGCATTTGATGCTTTTAAATTGTATATTGAAAAAAATCTCATCAGAATAGTTTTGGATTAAATGATTGAGTATTATTTGAAAGCAGGATAATTTGTAAAGTTCTATTTAATATTTATGTTAGAGTTTTACTTAGGTATACTTAATTATCTTACTGGGTTTGTTGGATCTCAGACGTAATATACTTCTTAATTTTTATTTTTCTTGGGAGCAATATTGCTATTAAAATAACTTCTTTATTTTAAACAGCTGATGACATAAAGCCATGCCCCCGCTGTGCTGCTTATATCATAAAGATGAACGATGGAAGTTGCAATCACATGACATGTGCTGTCTGTGGTTGTGAATTCTGTTGGTTGTGTATGAAGGAGATCTCAGACTTGCATTACTTAAGGTATGTATGGGAAATAGTAGGAAATAAAAAAAATTTTTTCCTGGTAACAGAAGCTTTAATATGCTTTTTATCCCAATTTGTAATAGAAGCTATGCTAGGCTATTTCAAACTGCTATTTTTCTGAAGTTAGGTAAAGCATTTATTTAGAAAACTTTCATGGCTGTCCATTTTAACACATAACTCCAGACAGCTAACAATCAATTTGCAGCTTCCTTCCCATAACAACCCTATCACTAAGGTTAAAACAATTCAGTGCCAAGAAAAATAAAAACAGAGGAAGCACATTTATTTAAAACATTTATGTAGTTGTCCATCTTATATCAGACTGACAGAAAGATATATGTATATTGGGTTCTTCTAATATCCTCTCCCTAATGCCTGGAGAGAAAAGCCAGGTTTTAACATCTTGCAGAAAAGTGCAAAAGGGCAGGGCCCTCTGAATCGCTTAATCTGTTTTGAGTGGGCATTTAGTAAAATGAAGTATGGTGGTTTTGAGGATTTTGTGTGTATTAAAGCAGGGGTCGCCAATCTTTTGGACCTCAGGGACCATCAAACTCATAATTTTAGATCCCAGGGACCATGAACTGGTTCTGTGGGCGTGGCCTAATTTGTGGGTGTGGCTTGGTGGTCATGTGACTGGCTGGGCATGGCTTGTATGTAAATATAAATATTTATATAAATATTGATTTTTTATTAAAAAAAAAAAAAGAAACTTTTACCCAAAATCAGGCAAAGCAGGCAGATTGAGTTGCTCACAGAATCACAGATTTATTCAGAGATCTATCTATCTGCCATTGGCTAGCTCAGTCTTTACATAAAATTTGCCTGCAAGCAAACTCATAAAATTAACTCACAACACACCATGCATGTAAATATTGATTTTTTTATTTAAAAAAAGAGTAACTTTTACCCAAAATCAGGCAAAGCAGGCAGGCAGATTGAGTTACTCACAGAATCACAGATTCATTCAGAGATCTATCTATCTGCCATTGGCTAGCTCAGTCTCTCAAATTTGTTTGCTGTGAGTCTGCACTGAATTTGCTTGCAAGCAAACCTTCATCCCTAGGGGAGGTCGGCTCTAGTGAGCCGAAGATCTAAAGACTAACTAGAAAGCAAGAAATCCAACCATTTCCTGCTTCCTAGCTAATCTAAATCTCCTGGCACAGCAGAACAGATGATGGTCGGAAAAAGGAAAAATAGCAATTTAGCAGGCAAGTTTACCAGGTAAGGAGTGAGTGGGCGGGGAGGGTTCCCATGGGCCATCTGGGCCAAGCAGCCTTGTGTTTCTGCGCAGCCTGGATTAATTGCTTTGTGGGGGTGCTCTGGGGGTGAGATTTCTCTGCGGACCCACCAAAATTTTCTCACGGTCTACCAGTGGGCTGCGGCCGATTGGTTGGTGACCGATGTATTAAAGTGCTGTGTAGTATGATGAGCAAATGCAGAATGACCCATCTATTTTTCGCAAAACCTACACAAATAACTTCCTGCAGGGGAATACTGTATGTCACAATACTTTCTTTTGAATTCCTGTTCTGCATTTCAGAGAAATCTTTTGAAAATTAGTTCTTCTTGTTAACAGACTATGGCAATGTTGAGATTGTGGAGTAGAACCAGCTTGGTCTAGTGGCTGAGCCAGGAGAATAGAAACTGAGGATATGACCAATGTTTCTGTCTTAGTCTCAAAGCTAGCTGGATAACCTTGAGCCAGTCATTCATTCTCAGCCTTAAGAAGAAGGCAATGGCAAGCCACTTCCAGAAATTGTACCTTAAAAACTGCAAGAACTTGTCCAGGCAATTGCCAGAAGTAAACACTGACCCAAGACCCTTCTCCTCACCCTACCTCATCCCCCAGCAAGCAGTGTTAGAAATCTTGAGGATTAGTTGAGAACATGCTACTTGTTTATTGGTTAAATTTCAGAAGAATCAAATCTCAACTAACTATCCAGGTTTAAAGAGATTTTTATTTAGTTAGGTTGCAAACCAGCCTGCCTAATATTGGGCAAGAGTGTTGTAAATTATAATCCCTGTGTATTTGGGCACCAGATAGAGAAAGGCTGGTGAGATTTAGAAATGTACCATTGGGCTGAATTTTGGAACTGGTGTACCTATTTAAAATGCTATTTGCTGAGAATATATATTTCAAGATGATATTGGATATTCACATATTAGCATGTGGGTTAGGAATAGTCTAAGTTAAAGAATTGATGACTGAAGATGATTAATCTTATATATGGAAAATTCTCAGTCCATCAGGTTGTACATTCTGGGGAAAAAAACCATGGAGTCGGAAGAAGAAAATTCTTTGGCAACTTGGGACACTTGTAGGTGCACCAGTAGGAATTGCCTTAATAGCAGGCATTGCTATTCCAGCAATGATTATTGGAATTCCTGTATATGTGGGACGTAAGGTAAGATAACTGAATTACTTTTGAAATTTACATGTTTTTCAATTTTCAATTGAAATTTTCAATCTGCAGCCCAGATGTGGCCCACAATGTGGTCGGATCTGGCTGTCCTGGTCTACCCAATGCAAAGAGAAAACATGCCAGCAGTTTGAAGAGTGGCGTCAAACTAGCCACCCCCACCCAATTGACCACACCCACCCAGTCTTCCCCATCCCCCAAGATCAACTGCAGCCCTCATGCGGCCCTCTATGAAATTGAGTTTGACACCCCCTGCCTGGTCTATCACATCCAGATGAAATTATATTGAGGCTCCCAACATTATGAAATATGAAAGGTATTTATCATGAATGAATTCTTTTCCAGTGATAGTTCCAAAACTTGCTGTTTCTTATCTAGAGAGGCTTATCATACCATCTCCTTTGCCCTTTTGATAACATGCATTTTTAAAATTTTAATGGGATTCACGCTATGACTATGCTGTGACATAACTTCATAGCTTAGCATGAAAAAAAAAAAAATTCTTGCAGTAAAAACTGTAGAAGCCTTAACAATTGCAAACTTGTCAATTTTCATGAAAGACCAAGTGACTTATTTATCTACCAATACAAAATGATTCCCATAAAGTTCTTTCTTTATGTTTTCAATCAGGGTCTTCCTAGTCCTCTTTCTTTTCCCACAAAGAAAAGTGATTTCCCAAGTAATTAGTGATAAAGATGGGATTTGAACACAAATACCAACCATATAGTTGAACATGCATGGCATAGTGTTTCATAACTATAATCAAAGAAGTCAATTTACATCTATGAATTCAAATTTCTGACTTGGGACAGAAATCCAAATGAAAGGAATTGACCATCCATTTCTGACCAGTGATTCTAGTATCGTTGGGAAACTGCCAGCAGGCAAAGAGGAGAGATCAAGCAGGGAATTAGCCTTGAGTCAAGAGACCTAGAGAGAAGAGCCTAACCAAAGATTGAAAACCAAGCTAGCAGAGGAAAGGTTTAAACAGCAAAGGAAAAGAAATTCAAAACAGATTTTTTTTCATTGCTTTGTTTACTCATCTTGTTTGATTATACCAATGGAATCTTTAAATGCATTAATTTAAAATGGCAGGCAAACAGATAAAGATAACATTGATCACTCCTGTATATCATTTCTCCTACCAGTTATTAAATGGAATTTGCTCTAAAATATCTTCCTTTTTCCTCTTTCTTGTAAAGATTCATAATCGCTATGAAGGCAAAGACATGTCAAAGCATAAGAGGAACTTAGCCATTGCAGGTGGTGTAACCTTATCTGTAATTGTTTCACCAGTTGTAGCTGCAGTCACTGTGGGTAAGTATAGAATTTCTGATAAAGTCTTAGAATATCTTTTTTTTTTCTTGAGTACACTACATTTACATTAAGACCATTGTATTTTACTAAAAAATTACTAAAAGAATATTATTGACATGTAACCCAGGACTAGCAGTGAGACTATGTTTTAAAGTTTGTGTTTGAATAATTTGAAAAATGGAATTCTTCCTCCAAAGTTTGCTTGTTTATTGAATGATATTTGCCAATCCCCACAACCAGCTGATACTTTGGCTGGATAAGCAACCAGCAATAAATACCAGAGCAAAAGCAAAATCCTATGGTCACTCACCATTAATAAGAACAAAAAACACAGCAAAATAAAATGGCTCCTTGTAGAATGCAAGGAGTGAAAAACCCAATTATGACTGTGCAGGGGGAAGATGTTCCAAAATTGTGGAGAATTCCAGAACGGGTCCACATGAGTGGTAGACATGGATCTCCCCAGAAGTTCAGACCAGACAAGCAGAATTCATTTTAGCAAGTTAATGGCTAGCATCCCAGTGCTCTGCTCTGTAGGGCTAAAAGTTACCCCATAATAGCAGGGTTGTTTTACTAGCATTCTGGCTTCTGTATTATATGCACTTCTAAAGGTAGCTTTTCACTTGAATGGTGATTGGGGTATGAATTACCATTGCCAAGTCTACTTGCAGGAACTTCATCTTACTGGTTCAACTCATCCTAACAGCCTCTAATTATTGATTTAGGATTTCTCCCATGAGCTGTTCAAAGCATCCAGAAGTGGGAGGTGCTTCAGTCTCTTCTGGAAAGGCTGGCTTAAAACTCCGGGACATTCCTCCTCCTCCATGGGACACCTCCCCAGCATCCCCCAGTTTTAGCTCAGCCTTTGTGGTAAGAGGTTGTGCATTCCTTGACTGGAACGGTTTCTGATTCAGGTTTGCTCTTGGGTTATTTCGGCCTTTAAAAATCTTCTCCATTTAATTTGGTTTTTTTCAGGCTTGTCCCTCTATCAGGTTTCCTCGATGAGTTTAAAAAAAAATAAAACAGTTCTTTGTAAATAGCGGAGCCTGTCACTCCACAGACAGCCTGGGACTACTGCCTCAGGCAGTTTCCTTATCTAACTCCCGATCATTTTCTTTGCGATCATAGAGCAGCGCTCGCAGCCGCAGCTCACTTCGCCTTGTTGTTTATTCTGACAGAAGCTTTTAACCCGTAAGTTATAGCCCCAGCAGCAGCAGCTCATTAGAAGGCTCAGACATGAGCAACGGAGATTCTGCAACGGAGATTCTGCTTCCCGCCCTTTTCAACGGCTGGCTCAAGTTCTCACCTAATTATCACAGGCACCATTCCCCACTGGTTTCCCTTTTTGGGGACCGAGGCAGTACCTTCCCACTTTGTTCTCCCTGGCTTTAGCTCTCCCTTGTCTGGCTGATGTTGGATAAGCAGGCTAGTCATTAAACAGGCATTTCCTTACAATTACCTTTGGATTATTTCCTTGGAGTGAAACTGCAAATGCCATTTAAATTGTGGGACATTTGTTTTTGACAGGAAAGGATTCACCTCAGATCCTGTACAGCTAGTTTCCCTTATGGGGGACCAGGGATCCAGAGTTTTTCTCACTTGGAGCACTTGGGGATTTCCCTTGTTGGGGACCCTTAGATACTGTTTACCATATATACAGTTATACCTATAGATATAGGCATATGTATATGTGTTTGGACGTGCATATATAGACGTATATATATAGATATAGTCTTATTCTCCTGGAGGAGTGTTCTACCTTCAACTACAGGGGAAGGCATCACCCCAAAGTACACATCATCATCATCATCATCATCGTAATTTATTATAAAAAAAACTTAAAAATTAAAGTAAGAGGCAAGAGAATCAGTCATCCAGAATGGAAGATGACAACGTTTTCCACTCCAAGCCAAACAAATGCCGTGATAAGCCAGTGGGCCCCCAAAAGGCCTCTAAGGTGGCGGATAAGGATGCCCATAGACGGTACCAAGCCTTGGAAAGGTAGTTGCAGAAACGGGCCAGGGAGGTGGACAAGATGGCTATGACACATCAATCGGATCAGGACCCAAGTCCATTGTTGGGACCCTTGGACTTATCTACCCAGCCCAGGCAGACTGTTTCTGGGCAACTTCCCACAGGCACATCTCCTTCAGTGATCACTGCCTGGCTAACCCCAGAGGCAACCTTCACTCCTACGGCTGCCAGCTTAAGACAGGGGGAGAGATTACCTGAGACTTCGCATCGAAATGAAGCAATGGATGGAGATGGCGATTCAACGGGGCATCGCGGCTGGAGTTCAGCAATCTATCAGCACCAGACACTTCTCGGTCACTTAGGATGCGGGATCCCTGTCTGCTCGATCCTTTGAGCACATGAGTCAACATCAAACTCAGGTATTCCCTAATATTACAAACATACCAACCCAGGGTCTTCGGGAGGAGGTGGAATTTGAGGATCAGGATGTTCCCATGGAAGTGGAGTCGAGCCATCAGATGGACTTGGGGTTGTAAGAGGCTGACCCACTAGAATGAGGGATGTCGGATGACAAAGGCCTCATTCCTGACCAACCTACCTTTTCTGGCCTTTTTTGCCCGCACCTCTTTAAATCCCTACTGTTCAAGGCAAAGAACACCGCTAAACTAGGCACATCAAACCCTCATCCATTGTCAACAGGGTCTCAGGACGAATCCAGGGATCTAATATTCTCACAACCGACTAAGGAGGCCAGAGGTACCAGAGGCCGAATTTTCCATGGCCCCAAGTGAGTCCTTGACAGCAGTTCCATTGGAGGGCGGCTAAAATTGTTTGCTGATCAATGGGACAGCTCCACCTCTGATGCGTGGGTCAGGGACACTATTAGGTTTGGTTTGGCACGAGAATTTAAATCCTCCCTCCCGAACTTTTTCATTAGGAGCCCGAGGTCCATGGACCCCATTAAGAGAGCGTTGATGCAGGAGGCTATCAATCATCTTGTACATATTTGGGCCGTTAGGTCCCATCTGAACAGCAGGGTCAATGCTGTTACTCTATATTGTTTGTGGTTCCAAAGAGTTCGGGGGGCTGGAGGGCAATTCTGGACCTCAAACGTCCGAACAGATCATTGGTTTATCGAAAATTCAAGATGACTACTCTCCAGTCCATTCTGTTCAGCATCAGAGAGAAAGATGTCCTGACCTCTATAGATCTGACAGAGGCTTATCTACATAAGCGGAGGAACAAGCGGAATTGATATTGGTCGCCCCTTTCTGGCCCAGGTGAATGTGGTTACAGGACCTGTCGAGGAACCTGTTGAGGGAACAACCTTGGAAAATTCCACCATTGAAGGTTTCCCTCTCCCAAGGACCAATACTTCACCTGAACCCCCAATGGCTCAATCTAGCCCTGTGGAGGTTGAGCGGAGCCGTTTAAGGGCCCAACAGATTTCAGAGGATGCTATTGCCACCATTCAAGCATTCAGAAGATCCTCAATAAATTGCATATACGAGGTCATGTGGTCCGCTTTCTGTCGCTGGTGCCGGGAGTCTAAGATTGACCCAACAGCCCCATCAATAGGACAATTATTGGACTTTTTACAAGAGGGGTTGACCAAGGGCCAATCTCCAAATACTTTATGCAGACAGGTGGCGGCTTTTGCCTCGGTGATATCCTGAGGTGACCTCCGTTCCATCGTGCACCATCCACATGTCTGCAGCTTTCTTAAGAGTGCTGCAAACTTACGACCTCCTGTAATTCACCACTATCCCACCTGGGACCTCAACAAGGTGTTAACCGCACTTACAACTGGCCCGCTCGAGCCTTTAAGAATCGCTAATCTCAAATTCCTGACATATAAGATGGTCTTCTTAATTGCGATCACATCAGCAAGGAGGATTTCCGAATTGGCAGTATTTTCAATGAGAAAGAACCTGTGCGTGTTTCATATGGACAGAGTGGTTCTCCGATTGGATCCATCGTTCACTCCCAAAGTAAATTCAGTCTTCCACAGAGTGCAGGAGTTGGTGCTTCCAAATTTTTGTCCGAAACCATATCATAGACTGGAGCATCAATGGCATCGACTTGACGTTCGAAGGGCCTTAAGCATCTATCTAGACCGCATGGCGGCATTTCAGAAATCTGAGGCTCTATTCCTATCCTTCAACCCATCCACTTTAGGACAAAAGGTGTCATTGAGGACAATCAGTAGATGGTTGAGAGCCACCGTAGCTAAAAGTTACGAATGCCAGTCCATCTCAGTTCTTAAGCACATTACAGCCCACTCAACAAGGAGTGCAGCAACATCAGCAGCATGGGCCACACCGGCTTCCATAGATGAAATTTGCAGAGGGCCAACTTGGGCTTCACCATCTCCCTTTGTCAGAAATAATAAAATTGATGTCTATGCTTCAGCGGATGCTTCATTTGGCAGAAGAGTCCTTCAGAGGGTCCACAGAGTTTAGGAGGGAATTTCGATCCAGACGGAGTCCCTCCCTAAGGACAGGCCAAGCTTTGGTATGTCCCATTTCTGGATGTTCTGAACAGCTCATGGGAGAAAGAGCGTTAGTACTTACCTGATACGCCCGTTCTCTGTGAGCTGTGAAGAGCATCCAGCCCCACCCATTTATTTCCGTCTGGGGGTTCTGTTCCAGTCAGGGATCCAGATTAGGTGATGAGTTCCAGAATTTGGCACTCAGTCTTCGCAAAACTGGGGGACGCTGGGGAGGTGTCCCGTGGAGGAGGAGGAGCGTCCCGGAGTTTTAAGCCCAGCCTTTCCAGAAGAGACTGAAGCACCTCCCAGTTCTGGATGCTTTTCACAGCTCACAGAGAACGGGCGTATCAGGTAAGGACCAACGCCCTTTCAGTGGCATCTCCATCTGCATACTGACAATGCCTCATCCAAAATCGATGAATTTTAGTAGTTTCATATAGATATTAAATGATTTGGGGGAAGAGCACATAGTACCTCACACTACTGATCAAGAACATTCTCCTTCATGACTGCCATTTGAAACTGTCCAGAGGAAACAGATAACAACAGATAACAGATAATTAGAGTTAGAACGGACCTTGTAGGTCATCTAGTCCAACCCCCCACCCAAGCGGGAGACCCTACACCATTTCTGACAAATGGCAGTCCAATCTCTTCTTGAAAGTCTCAAGTGATGGCCCTCCCACAACTTCCGAGGGCAAACTGTTCCATTGGTTGATTGTTCTCACTGTCAGAAAGTTTCTCCTCATTTCCAGGTTAAATCTCTCCTTGTTCAGTTTCCATTCATTATTTATTCCTTGTCTGGCCTACAGGCGCTTTAGAAAATAGCTTGACCCCTTTCCTCCCTGTGGCAGCCCCTCAAATATTGGAAGACTGCTATCATGTCTCCCCTGGTCCTTCTCTTTACTAGACTAGCCAAGCCCAGTTCCTGTAACATTTCATTGCATGTTTTAGCCTCCAGTCCCCTAATCATCCTCTTCTCTGTACTTTTTATAGTCTCAATATCTTTTTATAGTGTGGTGACCAAAACTGGATGCAGTACTCTTGGTGTGGTCTTACTAAGGCTTTATAGAGTGGTATTAGTACTTCTCTTGGTCTTGATTGTATCCCTCTGTTAATACAATTTAGGATTGCATTAGCTTTTTTGGCTGCTGCTGCACACTGCTGGCTCATATTTAGCTGCTTGTCCATGAAGACTCCAAGGTCCCTCTCATAAGCTACTGCTGTTGAGCCTGGTTTCACCCAGTCTATATGTGTTCTTTTGGTTTTTCTTGCCTCAGTGTAAGACTTTACTTTTCTCTACATTGAATTTCATTTTGTTAGATATAGCCCAGTGTTCTAGTCTGTCAAGATCCATCTGGATCTTGAGCCTATCTTCTTGGGTGTTAGCTATTCCGGCCAGCATAGTATCATCTGCAAATTTGGTAAGTTCCCCTTCTATTCCCTCACCTAAATCGTGATATTCAGCAGGTTCTGACAAGTTCTGGAGAACCAGTAGCAAAAATTTTGAATAATTGGGAGAACCTGCAAATACCACCTCTGACTGCCCCCCCCCCCATTTATTCTTTGCCTCCCGAGTCCCAGCTGATTGGCTGAGTCTTCTTTTGTTGCCCTACACAGGAGAACAGAGCTGGAAAGCAGGTTAATGGGGTGGGAGGGAGGAAATGGGATTTTGTAGTAACCTTCCCCTGCCCACCCAGCACACCACGCCCACCAAGCCACACCCACAGAACCGGTAGTAAAAAAATTTGAATCCCATCACTGAAACTGTCCACATTGATAGGAGTGGAACCACTAAAAATAGTACTCAACTCTTACAGGTGATCTAGAAGGAAACTAAATAGTGCTAAATGCTGCTGAAGAATCTATTAGTAACATGGAGGAAGGGAGCAACTCTAATTAAGGTCCTAACAGAGATATTCTCCTAGTGTGACTGATACCATTTTTGTCTCATGCCTGAATATACCTGGAATAAAACTGTTTCCCCTAGAATCTTTTGTAATTGATTCCCCACCAGCTTGTCAAAAACTTACATCAAAAGGGAAATCTGGAGACAATGCAAAGCCTTCTCCAAGAGACAGTGGTACCAGGCAGTATAATATCTAAATAGCATTAACTATCTCTTGAATCCAGCAAATCCAGAATCTTCTTGAGAGAGACGGTCAGTCACGAAAGCTTTAACAAACAAAGCTTTAACACATCCTGCGTGGCAGCTTGAAGAAGCCAGGAGGACCATGGTTATTTCAGAACCCACTCTACAGGAAACTTTTCCACTTAATCATGTTCCACAAGATCAAATCCTAAGGAATTACTTTGCTCATCTTAGAAGACTCTGCCCAGTGGGATCAAAACCAGCGAGGGCATAAGCTACTTCAGCTGCAATGAAACCTGTAAATTAATCCCAGGAGTCTTCAGGCATTTTGCTCCACCCATCCTTCGGAAGAAGGATCTGGGTAATTATGAATAAAATTGCTAAGCAAGAATTTATGGACATAATAAATATAGAAAAGAATCTCTGTCATCCCTCTCTAGGCTTGGACATGAGTTTTTACCACTTAATTGCTTCCACTTTGGATTGTGTTCAGTCGTACTAGGTGCCTTTTCAATCACTTTATTTTCCCTCAGAAAATCATTAAAGTAAGGAACTGCTTGAGATGGAAAAGTGAAGATATAAGTTCAGTGTTATCTAGCGATGTGGGTGTCTCTATATTTCAGAAATTATGAGGCGTGAGGTAGAACTGCCCACTAAATTGTCAGGGAGACAATGTCCCCTTTGGAAACTTTCTGGATCCATAAAGTTTGCTAAATGGTAAAGTTAAGAAATACACAGTGATCGCTTAAAAAAAAGGACAGGTATGCTAATCTCAGGATTATATTTTGTTTCCCTATAGGTATTGGAGTCCCTATTATGCTGGCCTATGTGTATGGAGTAGTTCCCATTTCTCTCTGTCGAAGTGGAGGTTGTGGAGTATCAGCTGGCAATGGGAAGGGTGTCAGAATAGAATTTGATGATGAAAATGATATAACTGTGAGTGGAGCAAATGCAGCAGCAGGTAAAAAAGAAGATCTTTATCACATTTGTCTGGCTGCCTGTCTACAAAAGCATTTTGGAGAAGTGTACAGAGGTCTTTCTCCCACGAGCTGTTCAGAGCATCCAGAACTAGGAGGTGCTTCAGTCTCTTCTGGAAAGGCTGGGCTTAAAACTCCGGAACGCTCCTCCTCCTCCTCCATGGGACACTTCCCCAGCGTCCCCCAGTTTTATCTCAGCCTTCATGGCTAGAGGTTGTGCACTCCCTGACTGAAACGGTTTTCTGATCCAGCTAGTCAAAATTCAGGTTTGCTCTTGAGTTAATTCAGCTTGTAAATTTTTCCCCAATTTATTTGGCGATTTCAAGGCTTGTGGCTCTATTAAGTCATCCCCCTGATCAGTTTGAGAGCAGTTCTTTGTGGCTGGCGGAGCCTGCCACTCCGCAGGCAGCCCCCTTCAGGCAATTAGCTGATCTAATCCCCCGATCATCTTATCTCTGCTTATCTCTGCGACCTTGGCGGAGCGCTGGCAGCCACAGCTCACTTCTCCTTGCCTGACAAGATCATTTATCTGACAATTTAGAGAGTCAGCAGCAGCGGCTCATTAAACTGCTCAGGCAATGAACATTGGAGATTCTGCCTTCCCGCCATTTTCAATGGCTGGCTTCAAGTTCATGCCTAAATATCACAGGCACCATTCCCCGCTGGTTTCCCTTCTTGGGGACCGGGTCAAGTACCTTCCCACTCCACTTCCCTGGCATTATTTCTCTTTTTATCTTGCTGGCATTGGATAAGCAGGCTAGTCCTTAAACAGGATTTTTTTCTCTTTTTGCAATTGGTTTTGGATCATTACATTGGAGTGAAGCCGCAAGTGCCATTTCAAACAGTGGGATGTTTTTGACAGGAAAGGATCCATCCAGCCCCTTTATAGCTGGTTTCCCTTGTTGGGGACCAGGGATCCAGAATATTTCTTGCTTGGAGCGCTTGGGGGTTTCCCTTGTTGGGGACCCTTAGATACTGTTTCCCATATACACAGTTTTACATGTAGATATAGGCACGTATATGTATATATATGTATGCAGTTCAGCTTCCTTCGGGTATTATCCCACGTCATTGTAGTGCTTTTAAAGTTGTAGCAACGTTTCAGCAGAATCTCATCTGCCATCATCAGGCTTCTGTATTGAGTTCGTATGTGGGTCAGGCTATCACAGCTGTTAGTTTTAAATTTGAGGCTAGCCTATTGCTGTCCCAGGATGGTTTTTTTCTACATCCTGATTGGTCTGTGTTTATTGGACTTGGAGTTTGTTTGATTGGTGTTTCTGGTTTCTTCTGTCTGTTTTGTGGCTTTGATTGGCTGGCAACACTGTGTTCCTGTATTGGAGGCTTTCAGTGCAGCTTGGCTTCGCGTGAAAGGACGGTTATCATCTATTAGGAAGCTAGGTTTCATCTGGGTGCCTGGTTGGGGTGTGTTTGAGCTGGAGGTATCAGGGGGGGTCTGTTTGTGCCCAGTGTTTGCCTGGCTTGTGATGTGGAGATCTTTCTATTTGAAAGTGCAGGCTTCCAAATGATTGACAGTCTGGTGGAATCATCTCTTCTATTCATGCTTTCAGGTCTTTTTTCAATCTCTCTGGCTTCTCTGATGATTCTGTGGCTGGGGTTTTCTATAGTGGCTAGGGTTTTGGTGCCATTGAAGTTGATGTTGTGACCTGTGGTTTTAATGTGTTGGACTAGTGAGGAGGTGTGTTCCAGCTTTTTTACTGCATTTTTGTGTTCATCCAGGCGGGTACTTATTCTTCTATTGGTCTGTCCAATGTATGTGGCTGGGCATGATGCACAGGGAACTTCGTATATGCCTTGGTTTTCCAGGTCAATTTTGTCTTTGGGGTTTCTAAGGATGGCTGCGATTTTTTTGTCTGTTTTGAAGGCAGTCTTGATGTGATGCCTGTGTAGTATCTTACTGATTTTGTCTGTAGTACCTCTTATGTAGGGCAGGACAGCTGTTCCATAGGTCTGTTGATCTTCTAGATCTCTATTATGTCTGAGTGTGTTTTTGTGGATCAAGTTGGTGATTTTGTTTTTGTGGAAGCCGTTGGCTGTCAATACTTTAGTCAGGGTGCGTAGTTCAGTCTTTATATGTGTCTTGTCTGCCAGGCATTTGGTTCTGATGATTAGTTTTTTGGCCACGGAATTTATCTGTGCTGGGTGGTGGTGAGATTGGGCGTTGAGGTAGCGGTTGGTGTGTGTTTTGTTCTGGTATACAGTGTGTCCTAGTGTGCCATCTGTTCTTTTGTAGATTAGTACATGTAGGAATGGTAGTTGTTTGTTTATTTCCATTTCCATGGTGAACTTGATTTTGGGGTGTGTGCTGTTTAGGTGTGTTAGGAAATTGTTTAGGTTTTCTATTCTATGGTGCCAGATCACAAATGTGTCATTGATGCATATATAGACGTATATAAAAGTCCTAGGGGCCGAAGTTAGACTGAATGGTAGGGCGATATATTTGTAGTGCCGATCACAACAGCAAAATCTAAGATATTTTTAGTGAGCAGGTCTAATTGGTATATGTAGATAAGCCTCTGTCAGATCTATAGAGGTCAGGACATCTTTCTCTCTGATGCTGAACAGAATGGACTGGAGAGTAGTCATCTTGAATTTTCGATAAACCAATGATCTGCAGTTGAAGGTAGAACACTCCTCCAGGAGAATAAGACTATATCTATATATATACGTCCATTCCGGTCAGGGATCCAGATTAGGTGATGAGTTCCGGACTTTTGCACTCAGTCTTCCCAAAACTGGGGGACTCTGGGGAGGTGTCCCATGGAGGAGGAGGAATGTCCCGGAGTTTTAAGCCAGCCTTTCCAGAAGAGACTGAAGCACCTCCCACTTCTGGATGCTCTTCACAGCTCACAGAGAACGGGCGTATCAGGTAAGTACCAACGCCCTTTTTGGAGAGATGTAGAAAACAAATATAGTCAATAACCTGTCATGTTTTTTATTTGCAGTGTGTGCTATGTTTTATGGTGATTTGTATAATCCGACACTTCTCAGAAAAAATCAATTTGTCGCAGCCTTAAAGGATACCTTCCTTTATTGTGGATATCTTAAACTTTCTCTGAATTAGCTTATCAGGGAAATTAATAGATAAAATCATTTTCTAGATACTGTTTCTTCTCTTAACACACTAATGCCATTGATTCAATATTAGTGTCACTTGCCCTGCTTGTGATTTTGATTTGGTAACTTTTGATTGAAAATGTGAGATAAAATGACATTCACTAGTGAAATGTTACTTTCCTGACAAAATAAAATTGGTCCAAATTGTAATCTAGTTTGAGAACAACTTTATTATTTTCCAGTACTAATTCTGGAATAACAATAGAATTAGAAACTATTAAGGGTCATTATGTTGTAGTTGGTATTCTTTTTCAAGAGAAAATTTGATTCTTTTTAGGAAATTATTTTATAAATTTTCCTCATTATATTAGCCTAGGCCTACAATCAAAAGATGACAGTGTTTTCTCTTTCTGGCATAATTGTATAAATCTAAGACCAACATTCTCATATCAGTTCTTGAAGAATTGAAAAACTCTCCAGTTTTTATTACTGGAGCTTCCATAAAAGCAAAGCCTTCTATAATATGAAACTTTAGTAAGAGATATGTTCCCTTTTCTGTTTTAGACACTACATCAGTAGCAGAGGCACGTCACAATCCTAGCATCGGGGAAGAAAGTGTTGGATTGACTGGAAGCCTAAGTGCAAGTGGCAGCCATATGGACAGAATAGGAATCATTCGAGACAATTTGAGTGAAACAGCCAGCACTATGGCCTTGGCTGGAGCTAGCATCACAGGAAGTCTGTCAGGAAGTGCAATGGTCAACTGCTTCAACCGGTAAAATAATGCATTCCAAGTGTTAAACTCTAATTGACCATTTGTTACATAAACTGTAATTAACAATGGAATAATATGTTTTAGCTGATTGTTGTAAATTATGATATCTACCTTTTGAATACTTGTGGACACATTCTGAAAACAGTGATTAAATTTTAGTTGGATAAAAAAAGAATTCCAATTCCAATAATGGCGATATGTATGAAGAGACAGGAATTCTAGCATATATGGCTTTTATTTTTAGGATTATAGTTTAGGGCAGAGTTCCCCAACCTTTTCAGCTTTCTGAACTGGTGGAGGAGATAAAGGGGATGGTTCCATGTGTGTGGTGGGCACACGCACCACCGCACATGCACATTCTTGTTCGTTGCTTGCACGTATGCTCTCACCCGCCACTTCTGTGGCCTGGTTCTTTGCCACAGCCTGGGGGGTTGGGAATCCCCGATTTAAGAAAAACACTCTTGCATGAAAATGAGATTGTTGTAAATGGAAAAACTTGTGATATGTTACCAGACTAGAAATTAACTGCTTGTATTATTTGAAAGGAAACAATTTAATTCTGGCTATTTCTCATATGTAACTTTTTGTAGGATTTACCATTATAATTTATTAAGGGATATTTTACTTAATTTGCTGTGAGAAATCTTCACTGTGTGGCTGGTAAACATGTAAAATATTTCAATATATATTAACATTGAAAAATGCAAGTTTATTGAGCTAATATTGAATTTTCACTCAGGTTGGAAGTCCAAGCAGATGTGCAGAAGGAGAGATGCAGTTTGAGTGGCGAATCTGGCACTGTTAGCTTAGGAACAGTGAGTGACAATGCCAGCACCAAAGCAATGGCTGGGTCCATTATAAATTCCTATGTCCCATTGGACAGGTAAGTTTGAACTATGTTGATAAAATCAGTATTTATATGCTGTGCAAGAAATCTCTGGTATGATTATTAATTGATTATGCGCTATCAAATAGATGTTGACTCTTAGTGACCATAGATATATTGTTATGGTAAGAGTCTTAAATAATTACGTCAAGTCCAGAATATATTTTGTTTTTTAATTTAATTTAATTGATGAACTTCCGCATGTATATATTTAGGAAGGCATTTTGTCTACTCTAATAGCATGCAGAAGTTTAGGTATCCTCAGATTATATTGTATGGAAATTTCAATTGTGTTAACTACTGAAGTCAAAGCATGGTTTGAAAGTCAAAACCTCTCCTAGCTTTGTCTTGGTCTGATCAGATCTGTAATATAAAGTCCACTAATTATTTCAGATTAGTTTCTGTAAAATAACTTTTAAAAGTAATATTGATGAATCATCCTCTTAGCAAGATAGGACATCTTTTTTCAAACTTTGCATTAATTGTTGCATACATATTTTAAAACATTTATATAACTGAATTTAACCGGGACAAGTTTGCAGATGTTCTACCATAAAACAGAACCGTTATCCTTTTTTCTTACTTAGAGATGGTAGCAGCATGGAGGTACAAGTAGACATTGAATCGAAGCCTGCAAAATTCAGACACAACAGTGGGAGCAGCAGCGTGGATGATGGTTGTGCTGCAGGCCGCGGTAACGCTAGTGGTTCTTCTGCCTGCTTGTCTGATAACAAATCAAGTGTCCCTAAGTGGCCCAAAGAAGCATCAGCAGGGAAAAAGTGCAAAGGTAAACTCAGAAAAAAGAATAGCACGAAGATAAATGAAACCCGAGAGGACATGGATGCTCAGTTGTTGGAGCAGCAAAGCACCAACTCCAGTGAATTTGACTCTCCCTCCCTCAGTGATAGTGTCCCATCTGTAGCTGACTCTCACTCAAGTCATTTTTCCGAGTTTAGTTGTTCTGACCTGGAGAGCATGAAAACCTCGTGCAGCCACGGCTCCAGCGATTATCACACCCGCTTTAATACTGTGAGCATTCTGCCAGAGGTCGAAAATGACCGCTTAGAAAACTCTGCTCACCAGGGGGGCAATTTGCTGTTTGTGCCAGTTGCTCCAAACTCAGAGGTTCCCCAGCTGAGTTACATTGCTGAAGAATGCATCTGCAAGGGGACTTCCAATAGTGCAGGTGTGAATATTGGTGAAACACTGAAAGAAAGAAATAACAACCATTCACCCCAGGTTACAAAATTAAGCACTTCACTTCAGACAGAGATTTAAACCTGTTATGTGCTGCAGAAATGTATTTACCACTAAAGAGCCTTGCCAGGCCACTTTAAGAAGCAAGGCTTCAATGCAACTTACATTTGGATATATGTCTCTATTAAGGCTTGCGTGGAACTATGTGAAGTGACATGAAGATTATAACAAGTGCATTACAATAAAACATTATATTGATGTTTTGTATTTTTGCCATAACTTTGCTGAAAGTCTGTATTTGGTGAACTTGAATGGGGAAAATTAGCCACTTGTAGGCTTCGTATAAAATCTCAGTATGGATTTCAGGTATACAGCAAAAAAACCAATCCCTGCTCAAAATGAGTTGCTTGTAACCATACCAAAAAATCAGTTCTGATAATTTTGTGTGGAGAAGAATATCATGTTAAGTGATGTTGGAACACATTCTTTAAGCAAGGTTATGACAAATAGCATAACTTTAAATTAAAATAGAAATTGGTACTTGATATACAATAGGTAGCAAAGTGACGTCTCCTTATTAGAAAGTGGGGGTAATTTAATTATATTTGCAATTGACAGCAAAATAGAAGGTTTACGATGTAAGGTGTATAAAGTTTTTGTACAATGTTAAGAGCAATTAATTTGTTATCATAGTAGAGAACCTGATACAGTCACCTTCACCAGGGGACTTCAGTTATGCTGTTTAATTCTTGGTGCCTTTGGAAAAGACTGGGTTTATAAGTGCCTGGTCTGATGATTTCACTGTTAAGTTTTCCAGAATGTTGTCAGTTGCCACCTTCTTGGAATCTAGAGGAAAACTGCAGCGAATCAACTAACTGTGGTAGATTAATAGAATTCATAATACTGAAGTATTAGCCTACCAAAGATTCACTCAGGCTTTTAGCAGATCACTTTTCTGACATCTTTTAGCAAATCACATGCACAGAAAAAAAGCACAGTGCAGAGCTTGCACATCTTTGAAAATGGGCTCTAAAAATGGCTGGCTTGCCGGGAGTGGTGTGCCACATGTCCTGCTTATGGTTCAGCTGAACACGAGTTGAAGCTCACTTAAGCTCCTGCACTGTTAAATGTTTGCCACACAAGTCATAATGATGTATGCTCTCCGCCCTTCGAGAGAGAGAGGAAAAAAAAGATTTTGGATTTTGGCACAGAAGCCTTCAATAATTAGGTTTTGTGTGTGTATGTGTGAATGAGGCATTTTTTTTTTGTAAGTATTGCCATTATGGTGCTACTGAAAACACATGAGAAGAAGGTTGTTATGGGCTGCAGCCATCTTCTCTGGCCTCCTTGATTATTTTCCTTAATCAGCTTATAACACTAGTGTCAGATACATTATTTGGTAATGCTTGTTATGATATTTGTATATTTGCTATTTTTTGTTTGCTCAATGGAGTGTGTAAACTACATACCTGAAATAAATGTCTGAATGCTATTTCACTGTCTTCTGTCCTTAGAACAAAGGGCTTTTTATGTTGTATTGTGCTGAATCACATTCTCCCCTCCAGAAATCTTTCACATCTGCTTTATTGCTGTCGGAGAAGCAGAACTTCTCTACAAGAAACAGGCTTCATATTGGAGAAGGACTGATCATCATACATAAGCTTTACAAAATGAAAGGGCCCAGATTCCAGCTTTTCCCAGTTAAAATTGTCTAATGTTAATGATGTGAAGATGCCTTTTTAGATGTAATAGAGGATCACTACTTGGTTTGCCAAACCGAGTTGATCAATGCATCTACTTGTTATACAGTACTTTCTTCTGAGTCTAAGAGGTGGAATTAATTGAATCTAGACTCACCATTCTATGTACATCACCAGCCTTTTCTTTGTGTACTTGAATTGAAATTTGGCTGCAGGGGGAAGACGATCTTCACTAGTTGCCCATATTTTCTGTTATAAAAGATTCACCAGTCTTCTTTTATCTTATGTCTTATATTTGGTTGTCTTGATCTGGATAGTAATATTATTCAGAAGTTTCTTTGCTGTGATGAAAAATGACCAGTCATATAATTTAATAATATAAAATGCTAAGTTTAACTTTTTAAATATCCTACCTAAATAAATTTTTGTATCTCAATATACTAGGCTGCTGTCACATGTAATTTTATGCAAGTTTCATTTAGAATTCAGGCTTAAATATGATTTCTCTGTAACATCTCCCATATCCAAAGAAATAACTGAATCAAGTATTGTGAATTAAGACCTATTTCATCAAAAAATCCTTTAATTTGCAAATGGAAGTTATTTACTCCACGCAACTAATTTAAATCAAATTAAGAAACAGCAAAAGCCATTGTTATACTTACAGGGAGTACCATTGGAATCACTAAAAGATGGACAAAAATTCATTGATTTCTCTATGTAGCTGGAAGGCAGATGTTCAAAATCGTTCCTATTCTAAGAACTCCTCTCTTATATTCATGGATTCTGAGTTAAGTTAGGAGGACAAGATAGTATTCATTTAGTGAATCACAATTGGGATAAGAATCTTAGTTGTTAAATGAAGTGGGAGCGAAGTGAAAATGCATTTGTGCTTATGAACTTACTTCAGATTTACAGGTGTGCAAAAGACGTAAACATGAGTGATCGCAAAATTACTTTTTCATCAGTTTGTAACTGAATAGTTGCTCAATGAGGATTATCCATTGTTTCATTTTTCTGTCTAAAATTACCAGCAAAAAAGCATCAGAAAAATGGAAGAACAATATATAAAAATAATTAAATAATGTGGATTTTTAATGTCTGCACTGATAAATTCTCTCTCCTTCTGCAGGATCAGACAGATAGGTCTATCATTCAGTGATCAGAATGGTATATCCCGGTAAGTTCTACAACTGTTTTCAATCACCAAAGACTGAGTTGTCAGGAAAGGGTTAGGGTTAGGGTTATTCTGCAATAGCACCTCTAGAGAGGGTCAGTAGAGATTATTGATGTGTCTCTAATAGACTCAAGGCACAAAACTTTTTCGAAATTTTACACTAAAAAGGCAGATTTGCCTGCTTGCAAATTTCTAGGGAAATCAAGAAGCTCCAGCTGAATATATGACTCTCCCAACCATCTAGTTGGCTCCCAATCCAAATCTAAGATTTTATACAAGAAAATAAAATTGCAGCTTGCCATACCACTTTACAGTCCCTACTTCTATTATGGCTGTGGCCAGCTCTGTACCAAGCCTATCAGTTGATTTAATACATATTTATAAACTATTTGGATGGAGGGTTAAAAAATAGAATCACATTTTCAGATAACAAAAATAAAGATGCCAAACCCCTTAGAGTAGTGGTGGCTAACCTTTCTAGGCTCCTGTGCCGAAAATTGCACGCTCACATGCAAAGGCAATGTGCATAGGCTACCCCCCCATGATCCAGCGTATGCTGCATGTCTGCATATGCATGTGTCTCCTGCATATCCCCATGCCCGGCACATGCGTGCCAGGTACCCAACAATCAGCAGGCAGCACGTGTGCATATGCAGCAAGGGTAGGATTCAAATTTTTAACAACTGGTTCTGTGGCCATGGCTTAGGTGGTAGGTGTGGCTTAGGTGGTGGGTGTGGCTTGGTCATGTGACTGGGTGGACATGGCTTGGTCATGTTATTGGCTGGGCATGGCCAACTCAATCTCACATCGAGTCATGCATCTCCTCACCTGGCCTCATGACTGTGGGGATGCTGCAACAGTCGTAAGTGTGAAAAATGGTCATAAGTCACTTTTTTCAGTGCCATTGTAACTTTGAATGGTCACTCCACACAAGCAAATTATCAGCAAAGGAAGGGAAACAAACTCCAGAGATGTTCCTGAGACAGGAAGTCTAGTCCTGCCAAGAATTGTAATAAGGGTTAATGGAGAGGCAGTTTCTGTAAGCAACACCAGAATGTTTCCTTCCTGCCTTCCTTACAGCAGGGGTCCCCAACCACCGGTCCCCGGACCGGTACCAGTCCATGGATCATTTTTTTACCTGGCCGCAAAGCTTGGGCGCCACCATCTTGTTTTGACGGCGCTTCCAGGTTTTCGGTTGCTTCCGGGTTTTCGGTTGGAAAGTGCTTCCGGGTTTTCAGTTGGAAAGCGGCATTTGGATGCTGAAGGAATCCTCGCACCTTAGGAGGGGGGGGCTGGCTTCGAACGAAGAGCCATCCCGATGGCCGTGGAGTCTCGCGTTACTCAGGTACCGGTCCGTGGAAGAATGAATAATCGTGAAACCAGTCCTTGGTACAAAAAAGGCTGGGGACCACTGCCTTACAGGATTAGGCCAGTAATTTCTTCTAACAACCGGTTCTCTGAACTGCTTAAAATGGTAAACGGTTCTAGTGAATAGGTGCGAACTGGTAGAATCCCACCCCTGATATGCAGTGGGGCTCTTCCAGGCAACCTCTCGTGTGCCAGCTGAAGTGACTGCCACTTCTGGCACGCGTACCATAGGTTAGCCATCACGGCCTTTGAGGAAACTCAGGATTTAAAAGAACTTTGACAAGCTGAGACAATGGGTAGAATCCAGCAACATGAATTTCAACAGGCAAAAGAAAATATATCTTGTGTTTGGAGGGAAAAAAAGACAAGAATATGAAATGGCAGAAATCATACCAGGCAGCTGAATATAATGTGCAATGCAGGGCTGTCAAACTTGGTATGAGTGCATCATGTGCTGGCCACGCCCTTGCCTGGTTTAGCAAAGGGGGGAGGGGAAGTCCTGATATGTCATGTGATACCACCATGACTATGTGAGTTTGACACCCATGCAATAAGGGATCTCGGTTTCCTGGTGGATCACAAGCTGAACATGAGCAAGCAGAATGATGCAGCTTCCCAAAAGGGAAATGAAATCCAAGCGTGCCTCTTAGTGAAGTATAACAGAAAGATCAAGAAAAGCCATTGTTCTTTCAATTTGTGCTATTCCCTGCTTAAAATAGCAACCAGTTTAGAACAGCGGTCGCTAACTGGTGGGTCATGGCCCACTGGTGGGCCGTGAGAAAATTTTGGTGGGCCACAGAGAAATCTCACCCCCAGAGCACTCCCACAAAGCAATTAAACCAAGCTGCCCAGAAACACAAGGCTGCTCAGCCCACATGGCCCGTTGGAACCCTCCCTGCCCACTCCTTAAGGCGAGGTCACACTGGCCGACGGATGCAAAATGTATGTAAAAAGGACACAGCGGACGAGCAAATTTTCCATCCATTGTTATCCGCTCTCAAAAGGGGCAAAAATTTGCATAAACAGAACGGAAAGGAACGGACGGGGAGAGGACGTAGTGAGGATGTTAAGTGGATGCTCAACGGAAGCCTAGCGGATGGAAGCGGATGGCACATCCGCAGGGCTTCTGGGGGAGAACAGCAAAGCGGACGCGTAGCGGAAGGGGCGGATGCGTAGCGGATGATGCGGATGCATCACGGATGCCTAGCGGATGCCCAGCGGATACGTAGCGGATGCCTAGCGGATGCAAAGCGTTCACTGTGCACGCGGGGAGGATGCATTGCGTCAGCCCCACGGATATAAAAGGAAGCAGCTCGCACGTGGCCAGCATTCAGAGGAAAGACCTGCTACCAGAGACATCTTCATCAGAGACCATGGGGAAGAAGAGGAAGCCTGTGCCTACTCCTGCCAGCCCTGGCAAGAAGGACAGAACCACCATCCCACCCCCTGGCGCTGATTCTGCTGGTGGTGGTGCTTCTGCTGGTGCTTCTGCTTGTGCTGCTGGTGCTGGTGGTGCTGCTGGTGCTTCTGTTGCTGGTGCTTCTGTTGCTGGTCCTGCTGCTGGTGCTGGTGCTACTGCTACTGCTGCTGGTGCTGCTGGTGTGGTGGACCAGCCCCAAGGCCCTCAAAGACCTGCTGATGAGGGCCCAGAAGGCCCTGCCAGAGGGAGGAAGAGGCAATCGAAGGAGAAGGAGAAGGGGGAGAGGAAACAGTACTCCATTGCAGAGGACCATGAGGAGGAGGTGCTTGAATGGCTGAGGGAGAACGAGTACCTGTGGAGGAAGGGCCACAGGTTATATCGAGACACCAAGCGGAAGCAGGCGGCTTGGAGAGAGAAGGCGGAGAGCCTGGGCTACATTTCTGATGTCCTCCTGGGGTGGTGGAAACATATGCACACCTGGTATGGCAAGCTGCACCTGAAGAGATCCGGGCAGGCTGCTGTCAAGATCAAGGACCGGGAGACCTACGTCATGGCCAAGTGCAGCTTCCTGCAGGGTGAGATCCGCCACCGAGGAGCAGCCCCTCTGTCAACCCTCTCCCTCAGACAGCCCACAGAGAGGCACTCCTCTTCCAGCCAGGAAACAGCCAGTGTGTCCAGGCAGGTGTCTGCAGAGTGCCCCACGACAGAGACCCTCCCGACAGCTGCACACCCCATGCTGGAGGACGTGGAGGATCCCCTGACGCAGATGGAGCAAGAAGAGGCCGCAGCCACCAGAGACCAACCCACCCCCACCCCCAGCTCCACCTCCACAGAAAGCAGGCAGAGAGGCAGACCGGAGGGACAGAGCCACACTGTCCTCTTGGAGATCAGGGACACAATCAAGAACAGCGCAGATCTCCTCTCTCAGCTGGTAAACTTGAGCTCCTTGCACATCCACAGTGTCTATTAGGTTTAGTCCTTGCCTCCATTCACCAGGCTCCATGTCCCCATTGCCTTGTTGATGGTCCACAAGCCTGTTCTGCAACACTGGGTAGCAGGTGCACATGAAATTGTGCAGGATGCAGCAAGCTTCCACGATGTTCCTCAAAGTCTCTGGGCGATGCTGCATGGTGGTGAGAAGTACATGGAACCTGTTGGCCAGGATGCCAAAGGTGTTCTCCACCACCCGTCTTGCCCTGGACAGCCTGCAGTTGAAGATCCTCTCTTCACGGGTGAGGCATCTGGAAGTGTAGAGCTTCATGAGGTAGGTTCTGAGGGAGAAGGCGTCATCCCCCATGATGAAGTAGGGTACATCTTGTGTGTCGTTGGGCAGGGGGTCTGGATCTGGGAAGCCCATGATGAGGTTGCATTCCAGCCCCTCCTTGAGGTCACTGGCATTGTATACCTGGGCATCTGAAGCTGACCCGTTGCCTGAAGCATCGATGTAGTCAGCTTCAACCATGGCAAAGAGGATGGTGCTGAAGAAGCCCTTGTAGTTGAAATAAGTGGATCCTGAGTTGGGTGGAGCTTTGCAGGCCACGTGCTTCCCATCTATGGCTCCAACGGTGTTGGGAAAGTTCCACCTCTGATACCACTGCTCTGCAACTTTCCTCCAGCCTTCTTCAGTGGTGGGACACTGGAGGAGCTCCTCCACATATTCTTCGATGATGGCCTGCACCACTTCTCTGACCACAATGCTGATAGTGTTGTGTGGCACCCTCCAGGCATACTGCATGTTTCTGTACGTGGTTCCAGAGGCCAGGTGGCGCAGAGTCAGTGCCACCTTCAGCCCAGGGTCCAGGCTGGGACGGAAGTTGGTGCTCGGCTTGGTCAACCTGGGTCTCAGACGCTCCACAACTTTGTCAAACATGGCTGGTGCCATCCTCATGAAGTGCTGGAATGCACGAGTGTCTTCATTCCTCAGCTCGACCATCAGCTTGTCATAGAGTCCAAACTCCACTCTTCTCCCAATCCATCTTCAGACCCAGACAGCTCTTGGACATCTCCTTCTCCTTGCGTAGAAAAGGTGAAACAGTCTGAAGAGGGCTTGGTTCTGGTGTTGAATGATGGCAGCTACCAAAAGGAGTGTGCGATGATCCATGGTGGAGATCAATGGATGATGTTGAAGAGCAAGAGCAAGGCTGAAGAGGTCTGCACACCAGGGTTGCTGGACTGAAAGTTAGATCCAGGTGATTTCCTCCCCCTTTTTATAGGAAATATCGGTTTTCCACTAGGTGTCCTTCTGCATCCTCTAGATATCCTGCAGACATCCTAAATATCCGAGATACATCCCATATACAAACATTTTTTCCATTTTAATGCTTTATGTCCGAGGTGCATCCGCTTTCATCCTTTCTATGTCCGTGCTACTAACGCTGTGTGGACGTTCTGCGTTCGTTTCGCTTCCTCCCTCTTTCCATTTTCCACCGGAGTGGATGCAAGTTGCGCGGATGCGCAGTGGATGCCAAGCGGATACAGCGGACATTTAACGGATGACGACGGACATAGAACATTTGTTCCTCGTATGTGTCGCGGATGTAGAACGGACACGGCGGAAAGTTCATCCGCTCAAAAAGTTTTGTGCAGCTCAAAACTTCTTGCGCGGATGAAATCGCAGTGGACGGATGCTGGACGGATAGAACATATGAATCACGCACGCAGTGAGTACAGAACAGATGCATTGCGTTAACCAACGGATGGCAAGTGTTTCTCTCCGTTTTACATCCTCTTTGCATCCATTGGTGCAGTGTGACATGGGCTTTACCTGGTAAACTTGCCTGCTAAATTGCTATTTTTCCTTTTTCCGACCATCATCTGTTCTGCTGTGCCAGGAGATTTAGATTAGCTAGGAAGCAGGAAATGGTTGGATTTCTTGCTTTCTAACTAAGAACAGCCAAACCTCCCTTAGGACTGAAGGTTTGCTTGCAAGCAAATTCAGTGCAGACTCATGGCAAGCAAATTTGAGAGGCTAAGCTAGCCAATGG
The DNA here is from genome assembly GCA_015471245.1 of Laticauda colubrina. NCBI lineage: Eukaryota > Metazoa > Chordata > Lepidosauria > Squamata > Elapidae > Laticauda > Laticauda colubrina. The sequence continues at coordinate 27,499,752 of BLBF01000002.1, forward strand.
CAGATAGATAGATCTCTGAATGAATCTGTGATTCTGTGAGCAACTCAATCTGCCTGCCTGCTTTGACTGATTTTGGGTAAAAGTTTCTCTTTTTATAAAAAAATCAATAGTTATATAAATATTTATATTTACATACAAGCCATGCCCAGCCAGTCATATGACCACCAAGCCACACCCACAAATTAGTCCATGCCCACAGAACTGGTTAGTGGCCCCTGGGATCAAAAATTATGAGTTTGGTAGTCCCTGAGGTCCAAAAGGTTGGCAACCCCTGGTTTAGAACACTGAAATTTAGAATGCTCATTAACAAACTAGAACATGTTTGAATTACAATAAAGCAGATTTTGTATGGGCATAAGATTTTCTTTATGGATGATGGAATAGTCTTTCTGGAAGGTGGTAGCTGTTTCTCAATGAATGGAGGATGAATGATCTTATCTCTTGGACATGCCGTAGTAGTGGATTCCTACACAGGGAATGACTTTGGACTGCATAGTCTCCAAGATTCCTTCGAAATATTCTAGCATTAATACAGGGATTGATGTGAAGGTGCGTGATCATCCTCTGTAAATGGATTTTTCTCTTCATGTAAGCTTCATGAGAATTGGGCTTCTGGTGTCTCTTGTGATTCCTTCCAATTTCCTTCATTGAACACAAAGGCCGAGAATGAAAAGGATTGCAAGGTAGGCAGAGGTAGCAAAAGGGCAGGATCCACTTGACCTTCTGGGTATGACTTCCTTGCCTTTATTCCTGTTCAATTTCGGCCCCTCTTGCATGCCACTTGTAATACCATTCAGATGCTTGTGATTGACAGAGTCTGCATTTCTGGGCCTTCTGTAGTGCTGGTTCTTTGGCATTTATGTTTCTGTACATCTCCCACACACTTTGCAAGTTGCCTGGGCTTGCTCACATGGCTTCTGCAATTTTTCTGATTGCCAGAATATCTACCTACTCGATATATACTTGAAATGTATCCTGCTCCTTGGCCAGAGTTTTTTTCCCCCTGGTCCTCAAAGTATGGCCAAAAATAAAACTCTTGTTTCTTTTAGGAGGCAGAAATGGATATGGGGCAGAAAATAAGCGTTTAATGCACAATCCAACTAAAAAAGATATCATTAATGCTTTTCCATTGGTTTCTTTTGGGGACCAAGAATTGTTTGGCTAAGGATTATCATGTAATTAGACACACCTTGCTTTGCACAGTGCCTCCTAGTGTTCAAGTAATATTCTGTCCTGATTGTGTAAGTTCACTTCACAGCAAATGTAAGAAGCCACAATCATTTGTCAGTCAGAAGCAGGCAATATGTAGCTGTCTAGGAACACTCCCTCACTTATGGTTGTAGTTAATTTAGCATATGGACTATAGACTCATGTTTATGTTAAATTGACTATTGTCACCTAGTAATATATTCACTTCATATGTTACTGTTCAGTACTGTTAAGGGAATTGATATGTAAACTTTTCATGCTTCATATAGCACATTCTTATTTTAAAAGTATTTAATATTTCTATGTGACAATCTGATATAATTTGAAAAAGCCTTTTAGATATGAAGAAAGTCTTATTTTGAATATATTGCAGATGAAAGCTGACCAATTGTATTACTTCATTACCTCACCCAATTTCAACAAAGTTCCTTCCTCAGAATTGTTCTAAAACTTCCCTCTCCAATACAATACAAATATATAGTCATCTTTTATCAGATAAGAAAGTCGATACATCGTTTGTAAAGTTTGGAAAACAGCCAAGAATATTGGTAAAGAACTGGCTTCCCATTGACAAATTTTCACCCATTTGGTATTTATTAGGCTGTTATTTATTCCTAGTTTTGATCTCTAACATGATATCATAAAATGTACATACCTTTATTTTCATTAAAACAAGCTTCTACTTTTATGTGACTGCAGGAGCCAAGCTAGGAAAGAAGCTGCTGCCATATTTGGAAAAGCTTGTGTATGTTTTTCATTCTTATGTTCTTACTCTACCTTTGATGAAATGGAAGGACACGTGACTTTGCGCTAGCAAACATTGAGCCTCAATTTGTAGCTCTTGATGTGGATGTTTTAAGCAATTATCCATCCCATGCTTTTCAAAGCTATACATTAAAACTGCTGTTCTGAAAATATCTTGGAATGGTAAGGTCATGTTTTGAGAACAAGTACAGGTTTGGCTCCTAACTTATTCTTGCTTCAATGCTGTATTTGAGCAGCCAGTATTTATATTTTACATTATCTAAAGAATCTTGTAGTTTGTGGTTGGGGTGTGCATACTTTGAAAACAATTGGGAGGGCAGATCTCATGTGAGCACAGCAACATTCTGCAATTAACAGAGCTCCTCTACTTTCCAGCTTCTCCTGCAGCTGTTGTGAGGAGTCAACGTCAACTTTAATGAATCAACTCCTTAAAGCAGTGTTTCTCAACTTCAAGATGCATGGACTCCAACTTTCAGAATTCGCCAGCCAGCATACTGGGGAAGAGTTCTGGGAGCTGGAATCCATGCAGCTTAAAGTTTATGGTTGAGAAATGCTGAATTTTTTTAAAAAAATGTGAAATGCTAAAATTTGGATATTCTGATATGTAAATGAAATTTTTCATACTGTAAACTGTACGGAAAATATTATATTCTCTCTTCTCCGGAATTCACAGAAAAGAAGCAAAGTTCTGTTCCAACTGATCACATACCCAAATTAGTCCAGCAAATCAAGGAATGAGTAATGGATTACGTTGGATATTACTGCTTAGCTGTTTCTGAAACCATTTTTCTCTGGAGTTTGATACTTCACTGAACTCTGTTTGAAAGATTTAGGGGTGCTGTTAGGACAAAAATATTGTTTTTCAAAGAAATTCAGGACTTCTTCAGTGAAATCTCTCCCTGGAAAGTGGATGCGATAGCTGCAGCAAAAACCAAAGAACCAATGAGTCGACTGGCTTTTTGGAACCTCTCTGGACAAGGGAAAGATAGCTTGCCCACATGTGCTCTGGAAGACTCTTTCCAGGAAAACCTCAGGACAGAGTTCCATAGATTTCACCATCAGGAAATGTTGGGATTAGCCAACTTGCTCATACATGGTGGGGATTTTGAAAGGATAGTAAGTTTCTAACTTGGCTACTAATAAAAATTGCCTATTTAACTATGTTAATACCATTACACATCTTTGGAAAGACAAGTTTCACAAGCCACAATGTTTAAATATATAGAACATCAAAGATGCAGTGATTTAAGAGAGACAATTATAGCCAAGGCCAAGTATGAAGTAATCTTAATAGTCCATAATGTGTTTTTATACTAGATTATGAAGGTTCCCCTAAAACAGGTGGGGAACTATGACTTACGGAACTATGACTTTATGACTTATGGACTTCAACTCCTAGAAGTTCTGAGCCAGCATGGCTGGGTCAGGAATTCTGGGAGTTGAAGTCCACAAGTCATAAAAGGGCCATAGTTTCCCACACCTGCCCCAAAAGATAAACTGCAAACAGAACTGGTACTATCAAATTAAATTGACCACATTTGTGAAGCGAAGTTATATTTTAATCCATAAACACCAAAACTAGTTTTTATGTTAGAGACCAAATGTTCACCTCAGGAACTGAATAACCAGTATCCTACAAAAACATTTTGGGGCATTCTGGAAAACAAAGCTGTTAACAAATAATAAAAATATGCCCAATATCTTTCTTTTAAAATATTTATTCATTACAAGTATTTTTATATCAATCAGCTGAATACCTTATTACAAAAATTTGTCAAGGGAAATAATTCAAGTGGATAAGCTCTTAACAATTTTTTTACAGTTTCTTATCCAAGAAAACATTTAATTCAACATAGTAGAAGTATCAAATGTACTTATGTACTATTTCCTGTCATCTAATTTGGATTGCATACTATTAATAAATTAGTTTTTAGTTTAAAATATAATAACTCTATTGCTTCAAAACATTTTTTACACATTTTGCTTCATCTTTGCTGTTCTGTAGTAAGTCGCTAGCTCGGAGAAATCTCCCTTTGTATATTCAATGGAAGCAATTTGAAGAAGATTCAAATATCCCCTGTTGCAACCAGCTGCTAAAAGGTGTACACATTCAGAACCCTCCAGCATGTTAATTCTGTAAGAGGAAGATGAAAAATGACTCGGGGGTTTTCTTGAAAGCCACACTCAACGTAAGCCAGATGAATTTGGAACAGCAAATGAAAGCAAAAATTGAAGTTTACACACACTGTATGCATAGTGTTCATTTTTTTCCCCAACTGCAAAAACAAAGTGCTATCACCGTGTTACACTTTCATGGTCTTTCAACACATGCCCTCTTAAAATAAGATTCATAATTCCTTATTTAATGGGGCTTATTCAAAGACATTTTCATTGCAGTACCAGTGGTTTTTCTTTAGAAAAATCCCCTATACCAGAAGAAAATGAAACAAAAACAGCAAATCAAAAGTAGCTACATATAACAGTTTGAAGACTTTAAGTATTATTTAATGTTCCTTCATAAAAGGAACATTTTAGACTATTTCCTTGGCCTTCTGGGACTGTGGTCCTTGTGGCTCATGGTTCTCTTCCTTAAGCAAATAGAGCATTTTTCATTCTTTTTCTTTCCTATCGTTCAAACCCCAGTCCTACTTCTAATCTATTTGTTGTTATAAGTGCAGGTGCCAAAGAGTAGGGAACATTCCCATATATAAAATAATTGTAGAATAAAACATATACAATAAGGTTAAGGAGCTGATTATCAAAGTGTATGTAAATATGCAGCATATTAAATAACCCAGATAAAACTATTTGTTTGCTTTCCTTTGGTATAAGATGTACCTTATACCTTGGTATAAGATGTACCTTATAAGATGTACATGTTTGCATGGAGTAATTAAAAAAACTGTTTAGAGTTCAAAGGTTTTCTTAAGATTCTCGAGATCATTTAAAGAAAATAGTTGGTCTTGCATGCTGGAAAGAGAAGCCAGTAGCTGCTGAACCTGTTCTATTTCATTCTTACCAAGAAGTGTCTGCACCACCTGAGAAAAAAAAGTATGCGCACTTAATTAGTACTTAAAATAACATTTACCCAAATATTAGTGTTATTTGAAAAATAATTTACACTGAAGACATTAATTAATCTGCTCACCTTAAATCTTTCAGCTTTACTTAGGTAGAAAAGATGTTGGTATATCAGATTAGGGTTTTGGCTGAACACATCAGACTGCAGAGCTTGAATAATGATGAGAAAAATATCTCCTTCTAGTTTGTTGCTTAGTAATACTGGCAAATCTTTTGGCTCAATCATTGCTAAGAGCTCTGCACAAGCAGCAATGTCCTTACTGGCATTCAAGATGTTGATTATCTGCCCAAATTCATAGGCATTTGATGGCTTAGAAATGTTTAGCTTTTCTGAACTATTCAATGGCATGGTTATCCCATGCTCCTCTTTGGCATTGCAAGGGTTTATTGCTGTATTCTTTGAAGAACACATCTCTGTATCATCTTCCTCTTGTTCATTTACCTTCACAAAGAAATAACCATGCATTTGGTCAGCACTGATAAATACATGCAATATAAAAAAATTCATTTATAATGATCATATTTTCATTTATTCCTTCCTAGATTATTTTCCAAAATGTTCCTATTCATATATATAACTTGCAGCTGATCAGAGAGAGGCTGACTGAGTTATTTTCTAGTATCTAATTCTCAGTGGGTTGCTAATTTCATGGGAAAGATCCATATGATTTGTCTCAAGTGACTTGGTAGTAAGTCACTTTTTTATAGTTCACTTTTCTCCAACAATGTCAATCAAGGAGGCTAACAGTAACAATAAAAATACAAAAATAATTGAAAGTACAACTAAACATTAAAAATAAATATAGCATCCATAAAACACTAAACCAGAAAATCAGCTCACCATTCTTTTGTTGCAAAGTCCTCCTCAGAGGAATAGACAGAGCATTAAGAGAGATCAAGGTCTGGGTGAAATCATCAGAGGCCATCTATTATTTTCCTCTGAATTTGTTTCTCTAAGGAATAAAATAAAAACCTCACCCATTTCTAAAATGTTAAATCTTAGGCAGATTGCTAAATTAGAATATGATACTTCAAAAGGTCTGGTTCCCAATTCATAAAAGGTACCATCAGCTTTGAATCATGCCAGATCAGAAACAAACTAGTGGCTATTTTCATCACAGAGTATAAGCTGTTTATAATTAGCTCTAGGGCAGTCTTGCATGCAGTATGTTAAGATAGTACAAATGGGATGTAAGCAGGATCTATACACTGTGACTGAATCTGACATGCTCAGGAACACTCTAGTCTTAGTGGTTGATACGTGAAACCCATAAAAAATTGGATATCCGGACACAGACTCCCTAACTATGAAAGAGGGTTCAAGAGAAATACAACTTCCTCCAGTAGAAGTAGAATCCTTCATGACCAGCTACATGCAAATTCTGTCTTATTTGGATTCGGTTGCAGTTCATTTGCATTCATCTTGTCAATTATTAATCTCAGCCATTGCAGTAAAGTTTAGAACAGCCTCACTAATTTCAGTAAAAAAACATGGAAGTGGTTGTGGCCTTCATATGGGGAATAGCAAATCCAAAACGTATTTTACCAATTTCAATCTACATTAAACAATATCAGGGAAGCAAAGGCAAGGTATTATCCTGAGAGACATCACAGACCAATGGCTAATGTTTTGTATGATATCTTTCAGCACTTTTCTGAAATCAGCTTGAAGGAGGGCAGTTTCTCACTTGCATCTTATCAAGGTCATGAATCAACTATTAGTGTTTCCAACCAGGAATGCCTTCCAGCTGTCCAGCTTTCTATCACTGAAAATTTGTTTTGAGATTATTTCACAATAGAAAATGTATCAGCTAAAAATAAAGCTACAAATAAAATCTAACAATTAAATCTAAAGCTTTTAAGCCTGTAGTTTTTCTTAAATACCTCTTGGATTTCAATTTTTTTCCTTTGCTTCGGCTGATTGTTGGCTGTAAATTCACATCTAACTTTAAATAGTTGAGTTGTTTCATCCAGTTCTTTCTGTGCTTCACCAATACTGGAATCAATTAGAAGAATTTTATTCAGATCTTCAATACTAGCTTCATAGTTCTGAAAGTTAGAAAAATCAATCATTGGGTTAAATAAGAAATTGTTGGAAATGTTACAATATTTATTTATAGTCAGAAAAATAACCTGTTCTTACTTTCATGTTTTCTATTTTCCCAGCATTTTCTAAACATTACTATATTTATAGCTATTTGCTGGATTAATCTTTAATCCAGAAGGGACATTCTTATGTTCTTAAGGAGTCAATTACTGTGGTAAATTACTGCTGTACAAGCTTTTGGTTGAAGCTTTGTATCTCTCTGTTCTTACCAAGACCTCATGTAATTTACAAAAAACATATACCAGGTCCTTTGGCAAATATATAAAATATTCATTTTATTTAAAATAGGGCACCAACAATCATTCCAAAAGCAATATAGTCCTTGACTTATGACTATTCACTTAACAATGATTTGAATTAACAGAAGTCTGCAAAATAAAGTCATTTATGAACTGAGCTCAAACTTGTGACTGTTGCTCTGCCCCCTTGGTGACAATTGCAATTTGAGCACTTGGCAACTGGTATGCATTTATCACTGATTGTAGCATCCTACTGTCCTAATCATGTGATAGTGATTTGCAATTTTTTTTGCTAGTTTTGCCAGGAAAAGTGCCATTAGCTAAGCTGGATTTGAACTTACAGCACAACCATGTGACTCGACATACAACCATAACAACTTATAACATAAATTCCATTCCCAGTTGTGGTCATAAGTTGAGAGCTAAGTGTAGAGCAGCACTTAAAAATGTGAAACAAGAAACAATTATTTCTGCAAATACCCTGTCTCTTTCCTTGGCTTTTACATCGTTAGAATTATTATTTAGCATGCCTCTGATTACACTCCAGAGGTTCCCTCTGGATTCCAGCTGCCACAGTTGCAGGAATTCTCCATATAAAAATGTATCCACTGCCTTTTGGTTCCTACTGAACATCAGCATTTGAACCTGTAATGGCTGTGTTCTCTTAAATATGTGCTGCCAATGAAAGGACAAGTCCTGGAAATATTTGATGTTACCTGTTTTCCAATACTTCCTTAAAAATGTTTCCCACCTGGTTTATATTAAGTTCTTACTATTTGGGTCACCCCAATTCAGCATTTTTCATTTTGACATCCTTAAGCCTTTAAGCTAAATTTATTTATTATTTAATAACGTGTTTCATGCATCATTTTTATTTTCCTAGCCATTATACACATCTGATGGGTAACATCTACAGGTTAACAAATACAATAGTTTCGGTCTTACCTCTAAACCTTTGTATGCTAGAGCTCTTCTATATAAAGCCTTGATATTGGAGCCATCTATCTGAAGAACATAATCACAATCCTTCTTGGCTTCTTCATACTTAAGTAGTTTCAAGAAACAAAGAGCCCTAATGTAGTATAATCAGAAACAAGAGAGTGTAAGATCATGTTACAACACTCAAAACAGCTTGGTGCTTGTGCTCCTATTATTTTTTATCATCATTTTCTCAGCTCTGTAGAGTATTTCCAGCTGAACAAATTATGGACCCCAAATGCCATATTGGTATCGATATATGGTGCTATAGTAATATAAATATACAATATTGCAATGGTGCAATATAATAGGTAATGTATTACGTAGAGAATGAAATCCATTAAATGGCTTTGGGCTAATTATTATCTCTTCACTGACTTTATAAGGGATATTAAAATGGTAACATGCATATTACTTGGAACTCCTGCAGGAAATATAAATATGGTATCAACAAAATGGGAATTATATTTCATTCACAAAAATGATGACTACTCCAAACAGATTTTCTCCACTAAAACTAATGATAACTGCCTAACAATTTGAACAAAGCTGGCTAGGATTTGGATGCAGTATTAGGTAACTTGTTACCTGTTAGTGTAGATAGTCTTTTCCTGTGAATTCAGCTTTATGCACTCGTCGTATTTCATTAATGCTTCTTCATATTTACCCTTTTTCACAAATTCATTTCCTTGATTCTTAAATAGCCTGAACTTCTCTTCTGCAGTATCACCTATTTGTAAATAAAGATAAATAAATGCCCATTCAATAATAGTCAGAATAAAAGAATATTTATACCTATTCAAAAAGCAAGATCAATTATTTACAGAACATTCCTTTCATTACTTAAATAAGGGAGTTTCCACATGCTCTTATCAGTGCGGCTAACCTTATGATCTCACAAGACTTCTTTGCCGCCAAAAAGTCAAAACTTAAGTACCACACTTTCAAGATATATAAAAAAACATAGCACTCACCCCAATGCTACATGAAGAATGTGAAACAAGATATGAGCTGAAAAATAGCGTATGGTCTGCAGTACAAACATTTATTTCCAATGAAGGAGATATGAAGGCAATCTTGAAAAACTCTACATTAAATGTTGCATTCACTAGATTGTTTTAATTTCTACTACTAACTACTACAACACTTGTCAGCTCCAGGACATGGTCTGATTTTCTGAGGTGCTCCTTTGTAGCATGAGAAGTTGCAGGGAAAGAAAGGCTTAGAAATTCCTTAGCATAAACAATGAAATACGACATAAACATCTCTATGGATATGGAACCAATATCTCAAAAATAATCTTTTTCCATAATAGTTTACTAAAGATTCTACTGGTATATACTAAAACAATATGCACATACTAGGAGTCTGTGACAGTTGATTTCTGCAAGTATTTGCAGTTTTCTTTTGTTTTGACTCTGAAGTAAAGCTTTCTCCATCCCACCAGTGTAACTGAGCAGAAACTGGGACAACAGGTATTGGTGGTAACTTCTCCCTCCAATTTGGGCCATCCAGATCTATTAAGGTTCTTCTTATCCTAAAGTAAAACAAATTTATTATATATAACAATATTTTTATTTAAAATGTTTACAGCACTCAGTGTTACCTCAGTTCTATGCATGTACAAATTTAAAGTCTTTCCAACCTTCATTTTGTTCAGATCAGTATTGGTCACTTAGATTATGCTATCCTTAAGGTGATTTTCTCACTTCTCAGTAGGTGTGAAAATGTTAACAATAATCTTGAAGGAACTCTAAAAACATTATAGAACACCAATTTTAAAAAAACACCAAACATTAAACATATTGAGATATCTAGTCCACTTCAATTTAATTTAGTTCTGTTTAACCAAGTCCAGAAACAAATACTTAGCAAGCTGAAAAAAAGAATTACCAGCAGGAGGAAGAGGAAGAGAAGGAAACAGCTGAAATAAGGAGATGGGTTGCCAGCAAGAAAAGAGTAATAAGCAGTGAAGGGAAAAGTATAAATAAGACCTAGAAAGGGCGAAAAAGTCATTGGGTTAAGCATGACAGACAGAAACATTTTTAAATAACAAGCCAGAAACCAGAAGTACACCCATTCTTCATTTAGTAACTACTGTTTGTAAATATGACAGCAATAACAAAATTCATTTTCTGACCAATGCAGATAATTTACAACTAATTTTGTTTGCCTGACAATACACACCAGAATGAGAATAAAGCCCATGTCACACTGCACCAACGGATGCAAAGAGGATGTAAAATGGACAAAAAAGCTTGCCATCCGTTGGTTAACGCGATGTACTCACTGCCTCCGTTTTGCTTCCTCTCTATCCGTCCAACATCCGTTTATTGACGTTTCATCCGCTCAGAAAGTTTTGAGCAGAAAATGTATCTAATGCATCCGTTCTGCATCCTCTAGGCATACGGGGGACATCCGTTCTGCATCCATTATGCATCTGCTATATCCGCTAGGCATCCACACAACTAAAATCCATTCCAGCGGTAAACGGACGCAGGGAGGAAGCAGAACGGATGCGCAGCGTTAGTAGCACGGATGGAGAAAGGATGAAAGTGGATGCAGCTCATCCACTCTGCATCCGCTCTGCATCCTCTACGCATCCGCTCTGCATCCTCTACGCATCCTCTATGCATCCTCTACGCATCCTCTATACATCCGATCTGCATCCTCTATACATCTGCTCTGCGTCCTCCCCATGTCCGTTCCTTTCCGTGTTATCCGCTCTGCTTATGCAAATTTTTGCCCCTTTTGACAGCGGATAACAACGGATGGAACATTTTGCTCGTTCGTTGTGTCCTTTTTGCATCCGTTGGGCAGTGTGACATGGTGTAGCTATAGGAAAATATCTGAATGATCACAGCAACCAATGATTATCATAGTGTATGTATTTTATTACATGTTCATTTAGCCACCATTTTTTTAATGACCTGCTTGTTGGAATGGAACTCTGTCAATAAACGAGGAGTTAGGCTATTCTGAACTATTCTGAAAGCATGTATATTGAAATGTAAAAAAAAAACCTTGGAAATTGTAATTCATGTTCTTCACATTTTTCAGGTTGTATCTTAAAGTTGGAGGATTTACAATAAATATTAAATTAATCATTTTCTCAGTTTATTTAAAGTTCAGTCTGAAATATATTTTCAAAAGATGATGGATAATGTTGTATCTCTCTCTTCCTGTATGTAGTCAATCATCAATTGTTTCATTATATTTAAATCAAATGGTGATTTTAGTTGTGCAACTCAAAGCACAACTACTATAAGTATTACAAGAGGTACTATTCACTAAATAACCAGACCTAAGCCCAGAATTTAAAGTTATTTCAATATAAATTAGTTATTGCTGTTTGGAAATGGTGACTAGGCATATTTCTTTATCTACATAATACTTAATAGTAAGGTGTGGATATTTTCAGTAAAAAAAGACAGAAAGATATATATTGATCATGGGAACAGTGGAAGCCACATTCTAGTCAAGACCCAAACATTCAATATGTGGAAATAAAAAAAAATGTTCTGGATTTGCTTGTAACAATTTCTTTATTTTGGGGGGAATGTCATGTAATTGTCAACTCTGAAGTGAACCTGGCTGACGCCATCTTGTGCTGCCATATAATTGTCACAAAGCCTGAGAGGAGGAACTGAGGGAGAAGTTGGCTACAGTCATAATAAAAAAATTTTCCGTGGGAACCAAGAGCATTGTAACAGGTGGCTGTTGAAGGAGGAGAGGAGCCTGTGGCATCCATCTTCATTTGCAGTGTGACCAGAGACACCAGAGACAACAATATGCAATATCAATGTGTTGAATATTTATATTCTGCACATTATGCTAAAGAACAGGAATACTAATTCAACTAATAGAAAATTTACATATCAGTTAAATCCACATATTAAAAATACTACATAATAAATAAATATAACTTGCTAGGCCATTCTTTTGCTTTGCTTGTCCTACCAAACATCCATGCAAAAATTGTCTGCACACATCCCTTCCTTTTTCCCTCCATATTATTTTGCATCAGTTATGAGTTATTCAAGTTGTCTTTGAGAGGGAAGGTAGGGAATTGAGATCAGATGCCACAGGTTGCAAGCAGGATGCTTTTTTCCCTTAGTCTGAAAAAACAGATTGTTGTTTGTTTGTAACAACAGAAAGCAAAACAAAAATCCAAGTGCTATCTGTCTACTTATTGTGGCCCAAGATTTAAAGGCTGAGAACCCATGTTAGAAAAGCTTTCCACTCTATTCAGCAGTAGCATCAGAATCACATGGGATGCTTGATATTTTTCAAGCACTCTGTTACTAAAAAAATTCAAATGTAAAAGTACTTTCATGTTTACATTACTAAGACAGCAAAAATAATATACCTAAAAACATAAATTCAAAAAAAGAGATCAGAATTCTGACTATTCACCAATTGATGTTTCAAAATCCTCAGAAAAGAATGTTACAATAATTATGCTGGATGTTATTAGCATTTGTGTAACACTGATACATCCACATATTCCAGAAAGGGTGTGGCTGGCACACCTACCTGATCTGTCAAACTTTTTAGCTGCAAGGATCTTGAGATATCTTGAGAATAATGCTGAGGAGCACTTCTGAGCTTTTTACAGGTTTGCTGAGAGAAGTGCCACCTCACACAAAGCAGGAATTTCATTACAGATTACTTTTTCTACAGCTAGTATTCATTATCTTGTCTGGATTACATTGCTACCAAATGGCAAAAGATCAGGATTACTACAGTCTTTGCAGGTCCCGTATATTAATATGGAAAATGGGTATCACTGGGATTTTGAAACACCCAGATCCAATTTTCTGGATGATTACTTCAGGCTGTTCTGTAGTGAAACTAAGTAAAATGGAGAACAACTTCATTAGCCAATAACTGTGAAGCTGAAAAGCAGACTATTGGTACTGTCCAGAGGTGGGATTCAAATTTTTTAACAACCAGTTCTATAGGCATGGCTTAGTTGGTGGGTATGGCTTGGTGGTCATATGACAGGTGGATATGGCTTGATGGTCATGTTATTGGCTGGGCGTGGTCAACTCAATGTCACTCACATCGAGGCACGTATCTCCTCACCTGGCCTCTCGTGACTGTGGGGATGCTGCAATAGTCGTAAGTGTGAAAAATGGTCATAAGTCACTTTTTTCAGTGCCATTGTAACTTTGAATGGTCACTCCACACAAGCAAAGTACCAGCAAAGGAGGGGAAAAAAACTCCAAAGACGTTCCTGAGACAGGAAGTCTAGTCCTGCCAAGAATGTAATCAGGATCAACGGAGAGGCAGTTTCTGTAAGCAACACCAGAATGTTTCCTTCCTGCTTTCCTTACAGGATTAGGCCAGTAATTTCTTCTAACAACCAGTTCTCCAAACTGCTTAGAATGTTAACAACCAGTTCTACCAAATAGGTGCAAACTGGTAGAATCCCACCCCTGGTACTGTCTTCAGAATCTATGTTTCAAGAGTTACTACACAATTGTTTGTCCATCTTATCTCAGCTAGGCAGTTCTGAGCATTATGATCATCAATAGTATCAAAAGCCACCTAGATACGCCATAGAATCACTAGAGACACGATCCCTTCTAGTTCTTAATGTAAGTCACCCAAAAGGGAAAATTAGGTTATCTCTCACTCAAACTCAGACTGGAAATTAAGAGACTGAAATTATTTTATTTGATACTTAAATTCTTAATGATACAGATTATCTGTATCATCCTGGAATACCTGAGTGTAGTATATTTTTATATCAAGCCTATACAATTTGTGGTAAACTGAACTTAATCCAAAAATGGTCCAAATTGGTAGTACCTAAGGATGGCCTTTAAGTAAAATCTCATCATAGTATTATGCTTTTCTGCTTACTTTTTGATATATCTAACAAGCTTTTACACTTCTAGCTCTTTGAATTGGGAAGGATGGTAAAGATGCCTTATAACTCTACATACTTTCTTAAACTGACATGTACTAAAAAAATATAATGCTATAAACCTTAAGAGAATTGTTCAGAAATTTCTGTAATTATTAGCATAATCCATGAAGGGTTTTATAAAACTATTAGGTATTCATCTGCTTTTCCCAGAATCAGAATGCTAGGCTTCTCAACAGTTACCCAGCTCCATGGGCCAATACTCCCATTGAGCAGACTGCATTAGAATGTGTTGCCATCCCAATCACTAGACTTTTACCATAAAAATTGCTTCTCTCTCATATTGTGGAATCTGTTTTATGAGAATATATAGCAATAGCACTTAGACTTATGTACCACTTCACAGTGCTTTACAGTCCTCTCTAAGTGGTTTATGGAGTCATCACCCTATTGCCCCCAACAATCTGGGTCCTCATTTTACCCACCTCAGAAGGATGGAAGGCTGAGTTAACCTTGAGCCTGGTGAAATTCGAACTGCCAAATTGTAGGCAACCAGCAACCAGCAGAAGTAGCTTGCAGTACTGCATTTTAACCACTGTGTCACCAAGGCTCTTACACTTAAGAGTCAAGATTACTGGTAGACATGGAATTTGATAAATAACATCAGAGGCTATTGCAACTCTGATTGTCTATTCCCGAATACTAGATTATTAGTGATGCCAAAGAGGATATTGTAGCATACAAAATGGGGTGTTAAATAACAAAAGCAATGTTCTCCCACTGGCTTGATGATATGCAAGAGTATAAACAGCACGTTTATAGTCTTTACTGATTCAATTGGCTACAATATTTCTCTTTTTATTACCAGATGTTTAGAAACTGCAAGTAATGCTTCTTGGCTAACCTTTTGTAAATTAAGATGCATTAATATGTCAGTGTATAGATAGGCATTCCCAGTTTTGTATAAAATCAATTGCTAAGTACTTGAATAACATCATCTAATAGTATCATTGCCCAAGGTCACTGTATTTGAGTTAGGCAGCCTTATAAATTTCAAAAATAAATAAATAAATTTAAAAGAAAAATATATCAGGACAACTACATAAAAAAAGAAACTATCATTATAATGAGAGCAATTATTTTAAAAATGCATGTATATAACATAGTCTCTCAAAGTGCTCTATACTGGTGTTATTTTAAATGTTATAAATGTTTACCTGTTAACACTGTCGTTTGCAACCTGGATTCCACTATCTATTTGCAATGAAGTTTTATAATCCACATATGCTTGTTGATATCGTTCCATTGATTCATAGGCCATTGCTCGACGTAGAAGAGGCTTAACAGAATATGGATGAAGCTCTAAAGCACTAAAGAACAAATATTAAAATTATTATATGCAGGGATAAAAAATAAAACATATAGGAAAGATACAGAGTTTAAAGTTTTTTAAACATTAATTTCATCTTAATCACAAGATTCTAAGGAAATAAATTTTAGGAGGGAAGGTGGATAAACATAATGATTTCCCGGTTGGTGTTCAGTTCATTATCATTTCACACTATATTGTTACTGTAATTTGTTAGGCTCTATTCACAAGACAAAAACCGTTCTATGTAGAACTGTCCATGCTCATTTCAGTCAATAAAGTTCTGTAGAAATGATATCTCAAAATTATCAGTCAAGTCCATGAAAAAATTTGAAGAATACAGCATTTTATATCAAAGAAACAGCTTCAATATTGTAATAAAAATCTTACATAAAGTAAAGCTTAAAAATATGAAGCAGATGGATTAACTCAAAACTCTATAGGATAAACTTTCTTTTAAAAGCATTTTGGCCAAGTCATCCAGATTTTGTAAAGATAAATTCTTTATGGTTACCACATGGCATGAAAATTATATTAATTGAAGTTCTAGTCTTTGTTGGGGAGCATATAAAGAAGCTAACACCTTTGGTTGGATGCCCCTTTCTGGCCCCATTCTGGCTAAAAGTTAGAAAGACTGGATAAATAGATGTTCAGCTATTAACGCTAATCCAGTTTTATTATCATTATTTCCTAGGATTTATTAAATGATATAATGCAGGAAATTAATACTTTGTTGCTGGCTTCCAGAGTTTCTTATAATGATGCACTGGAAAATTAAAGTAGGAAATAGTATGGCTGAAAAATTCACACTGCAGAATCCTTTAATTAAAGATTTTGGATTCACACCTGTTTTTTCCTGTTTCAGTTACATCAGCAAAGTTGTTCTTAATGCATTACTCCACCTTTTTGGATATAACATGCCAAATATTTAAATTACAAATGTAACAAAGGTACTTATTCCCAAATTATTTTTTTCTTTTTCTTTCATTTACTTTTCATCTTTTATATTTTCATTTTTTTTGTTTCTTTATTTTCAGTGTTTTCTTAATTGCTGTATGATTAAATGTCCAATATGTCCATAAAGGCATTAGTATATATTTTGAAATAGACTAATAGAACATATTAACAGGATAACATTTCTGTGACTGCATTTTCACAGTACAAACAAGAATTCATGTATTCTAGTTACACTGTTACACTTATGAATTATATAACAAAGCATTAAAAGTTTTCACCTTAGCAGGCCTGTTGCCTTAATAATATAATGTAGATGATGTAAATGCATTACTGCGTATAAAAATATATTGGATCTAGACTTAGGCTTACTAGAGGAAACTTATAGAAATGATTGAAGCGTAAGCTATAGTCCCTTATTTGCACCTGACTTCAATGGATCCACTCTAAGCATGACTACATTGTGATTCAATTTTGAATCTTGCAAATGCTGCACTCTGCTAAAAAAATGATATATGGAACTCTGACATGACACATCTGTTTTCAAATGGTTTTTTTTTTCTAAAAATCAGCCCAACAGTTCAGCATCCAAATAATAATTTATTTATTTTGTTCCATGTAGAATTTTTGGGGTCATGTTGTAGCACAGTAAATCAGTAATAATCCCAAAACAATACCCTATCTTATCTATTTTACTTTACACTAGAACAACTAGACACAAGAATAGTTTTTCCCCAAATGCCATCACTCTGCTAAAGAAATAATTCCCACAACATTGTCCAACTTTTTGCTAAGTCTGCATTACTATCACTATTAATCTTCTCATCACTCTTCTTACCCATCCCCTCCCACTTATGACTGTATGATTGTAACTTTGTTGTTTGTATCTTTACGATTTATATCGACTGATTCCTAGTATGATTTGATTGCCTATTTGTATCCTATGACTATATTAAGTGTGGAACTTTATGATTCTTGACAAATGTATCTTTTCTTTTTATGTACACTGAGAGCATATGCACCAAGACAAATTCCTTGTGTGTCTAATCACACTTAAGCAAATAAAGAATTCAATCATTCTATATCATATTAATACTACACTATATTATCAGTTTCTCTATAGAATACTATAGTATTCTCTGTATAGTTTGTGGATGATACTTTTGAGTATAATAATATTACATATTTGCCATCTAGTATTTTTGTAATTAATTGAAAAACTAAATATTTTTGTCTTTTTTTATGTATGTCTACCTCCTGAGATCTGATTCACTGGACAACAGTTAAGAACACAAAAACAGAAGACTTTTTAAAAGTAGCAGGAACTTTGCAAGAGATTCGAGATAGAGGAGATATTAATGGCAATATCTTTCAACAACAGACCATATGGTTGGTGTGTCAGGAAACATTTCTACATAATTTGCAACTGTGTTGTAATTATGATACAACTCTTTGTAGATGCCCTGTATATGATTGCAGGTTTAAATATGAAACAGGAAATTCATGCATAAATACCCATCCAAATTCTATAATGAACTTCCTTTAACATTAAAACCTTTCAGGCATTGTGATGCAATTTGGAAGAAATATTAACTAGCTTATTCATCATCTTCTTTCCTTTGCCTTACAAAAAAAGTTAGATGCAATATATTCCAATGGAATATGTGATAGCATTAATACAGGCTACACCTTTTAATGTCGTAATCGGAAGGTTTATTTTTCCCTGTTAACAACTGTTATTTACCTGTTACAATCCTGAATACAGTCAGCACAATTCCCTTCTTTTAGGTAACACGCAGCTCTATTTGAATACAAAATACTTAAATCCTCTGGAGTTTGGTTTCCTAGAATTATAATTATAGAGAAAATTGGTTACTGAAATGCAGCTGCTCTTACCATAAAAATATGCACCATTAGGTTCCCAAGTTTCACTGCAATAATAGAATTGTGCTCAAAATGCACAACTGCAGTAATTCAGTTGCTTCAAGGAAATTTTTGTTTTATGCAGTTAATTTTAAATATGTAATCCTTAATTCAGCTTCCAGGAAATCTACATTACAAAATCCATTTCACTTATCTATTGAATTTGAATTCAATTTTATAATTGGCTGTAACTGCAAAGGAATCTTTTATCTGCTAGTTCCTGGAACAAAACAAAAAGAGGAAATATCAAAAAGCTTAATGGTATTTTAAAATAATCTTTTGAAAAACACCAATCATTGCACATAAAAATATATACATAAAACATGTATCTCACCTGAACTGAGTACATTTTCAATTGCTCTGGAGTATTTCAGCATAGCTTCTCCAAATTGCCCATTCTTAAATAATTCATTTCCTTCAGTTTTCAATTTTGCAGCATTAGTAGGCAGCAGAGTAGAACTGCTAATTCCAGCCGCTGATGATTCTAAATCTTTTGGTTTTCCTCCCCCAATTTCTTTTCCATTGATACAGTTGCTCAAGTAGCCATTTATTTCCTTTTTATCATCTTGCAAAGATTTCTGTATCGTTTCTTCCAATACGCCTTTTTTAACACTATTCTCTGAAGGGCCTTTGAGCTTCTGGGCTTCTTTATGGTCTGGTTTCCAGGTACCTCCTCGATTATTGAACTTCTTCTGTACATTGCCCATGTCGGCTGGCTCGCTTGTGCTCTCCCTTCCCACCAGCACTGCAGTTTCTACAAGGAAGTGAATCAGCTGGGTTAGAGTATGCATCATCGGAAGGAACAATTGTCAGAACAAAACAGGGGTGGACTGAAATGTTCATCAGAAAGTTCACAAGATATTTAGCTTACTGAAAAGAACTTAACCCAACATTTGTGTATCTTGTAGGTGAATATAAAAATCCAAAGAACTGCTATTAACAGAAATTTAAAACTGTCGAGTCTGCTACTATTTCAAGACTAGTGGGACCCTGTTTTTGAATGGCATTCAGTTCACCTGGAATTAACTATCTAAATACTAGGTGTTCAATGAAAAAAACCTCAGTAAATTATATGGAATTAGAAGTCATAACTATGTCAATAAACAGACTTGTTGCGTGTCATTACTGATATATACTGTATTAAGTAAAAAAGACTATAAAATACCACTATGGATAAATTGTTTTTAAAAGCTTTATAAAGGAAAAACATTTTAAATTTCTGAAATATCACCTTCAAATATTATTTGCAGAATACATTAAACTTGAATATATCAATAGCATTGTTTTACATTGTATACATAGCTATTATTTAGATATGCCATTGTGAATAAAAATACTTTGCCTTTAGCTTTAATTTATTTCCCACTTGGAAACTGTTACACATTAATTCCAAAAGTTGTTCAGGCTTTTAATGTGAGCAGTCATCAAAGGAAAACTTTTGATACTGAAACTTGTAAGGAGTTCAAAGAGATAACAGGGATATTTATCTTTACTGAAGCTTAGTAAAGTAACAGAATAATACTTTGCACATAGAAACATTCAGATTCAAGTCCCTGATATTATTAGGTAAGGTTTAAACAAATTTAAATCTTAAATGTACAGTCTTTGTAAAAATTCTAAACTAGATTAACTGACATTGTTTTAAAAAAAACAGTGCAATTTACTGCTTCTGAAATGAAATATTCAATAAACTTACTTCTATCTCCAGAACCATTTACAAATTCTCCTTCTTTTCTCTCTTGTTCTTCTGATTCTTCTATTTCTTCAATAAAGATTCTTTTCCCCTTGCTTTGGGTCTGAGATACAGGTTCTGATTCTGTCAGATTCTTATTAATATCTAGTAGTTTTTTCTATGGAATAATAGTAATAATAATTTACAGTGTAAAATATTACAATTTGTACTTTCAACTGTACAAATCTTATTATGGACTGGATTTAAACTTAGTTATGCTTATAAGCCCATAGAAATCCAGGAGTTTGCATGAGATGTTATTAAAATACATTAACTTCTTTTAATGGAGTTTCTTTAAGCATAATTTAGATCCAGATCCAACTCTATGTCATTTAGTTATGACAGAAGTGTTAGTACTCCTAACGAATTTTTCAATTTCTGCAGGTCACCTGTCCAACAATTCCTTTTTCTGTATAATCAACTCTGAATTCTTGTTTCACTTTGTCTGCCAGTCTCATGAGCTGAAGTGAACTCTCTTTCACATACACGTTTATCTTGCAACCCAAAACCAAAGCTTTGCCATCAAGGAAAGCAGTTATGAGAGCAACTTCCAGTGAAAATTTATAACCAGAAAGATCACATCTTCATATGGAAAATGAAGGATGGAAAATATTTCTGTTACTCTACCATCTTATTAGTCAAAAATATCAAGAACAAAATAAATAGAAAAATAAATAGAAGAACGTTAAGTTGAACAATATCCTGCAATTTTAGCTACATGTACTAATATGACATCATAGTTCCATGAATTGCCAGAATTTTATAAGAAAATATGGAGTTTCTATAATTTTTCTTACAATATACTGACATTTATTTCTTCCATAAATATTTTATAATTTGATTTAATTTGCTTTGCCTTTTTCAAAAATTTATAATGTTTGCAATAAAATTCATTATTTATGCAAAGTAAGATGTGCATTGTGCTTTTTGTTTTAAACCCATCAAAATCCATTTAATTTAGGTAAAATTGCATTTGAAAGCTCCAAATGTTGTTGTAGTACAATTGTCAATGTTAGTCATGTTGTCTGGCAATGTTAGTAAGCATAAATCATCAATATATGGAAGCCAGATACTGTTTTAATTAAATGAGATGGAAATCCAAATGACATATGTTACTTTCTCCCAGTTTTTTTTCCAAATCAAAATATCAAAGTATGGTCCTTTGTGTCAATTTCTACCAGGTTACCACAGGAACAAATCTCATTGCTTTCTTATTTATTATAGCTTACACTACTTTTCCAAATCAAAAACATCCTGAAGTAGAATATTCACTGAAAAGTATTAAAATACTCAAATAATTATAGTAAATAAAAACACTGGCTTTAAAACGGAGAGAAAGTAATATTTAGAGAAGCCTTAACTAAGGAAATCCTTTGAGTAGATAGAGCTAATTTTTATAGAAGTTTTGGTTTAGATTTACTGTGTATGATAAGCTTTTTAAACCAGGAAAGGAATATTTTATTAGCTCACTCCTCCGACGTTCAAGATTCAGAAACTTTACAACAACTAGAGGAACTTAGATTGGGTCTGAAAAGTCTTGGTCTTCTCACATTAATTTAAGTTTAAAGCAGCTAAAGCTGGTATATGTAGGGTCGGTGTTCCATATTAACATACTTGTAATACCCTAACCTGATTGGCTGAAATGAACTGCACTGTGATTGGCCAAGACGCAAGACGGTGATTGGTTAGTAAGGAATCTCCCGTGATTGGACGGACCGATCGCGGGAGATTCAGAAAGCTGTCATTGGGTGAGAGCCGCCGGCTAGCTCTATAAGAAGAACTGCTGCGGCTCGCTAAAGGCTACACAGATCTATACCTTGACTAAAGAGCTGAAGTTACGCTGGTCTCCTGTCTCCTGATTTTCTGCGCTTCAACACTGCTGACGAAGGTGGGATTCTGAGACAAAGAGACCAGTCGGGCATGTGGCAACTGAGCTGAACAACCGACAAGATGGCCGGCAGCAACTCGCCACCCGCACCATTTGACTAGGCAACCGAGGACTGGGAATCTTACATCGATAGATTCCTCATGTTCCTCGAGAGCAACAATCTCAAGGATGCAAACAACCACCGAAAGAGAGCTGTGTTCCTGACCCATTGTGGACCAGCCGTATTCAAGATGGCCAAAACATTGGCCAAGCCAGAGGACGTGAAGGAGATGACTTGGCCAGATCTAGATCAATTACTTCGGAATCACTATGCCCCAGCCGTGCCAAACCTGATCCGGTGACACAAATTCTACCGTCGGGATCAAAAGGACGGAGAGAGCATCGGGGATTTCATGGCAGCATTGAGGAACATCAGAGGTGTGTGTGGCTTTTCAGACATGGACGAGGCTCTGAGGGACCGCGTGGTTCTTGGTCTCAGAGACCCCGTGCTCCAGAGCAGGCTAATGGCTCGAGCAGACATTACAGTTACCGAAGCCATTGCTGAAGCCACCGCAGCCGAAGCCACGAAGAAATCAGCAGCCAAGATGCGACTAATGAATGCAAGGGACCGGCAAACGACCTCGGAGACCAACACATCCCCCGAAAAATGAACTGAAACTGGTTACAAAGCAACAACGGCGCACCACGAGGATGTCGATCTATCACCCAACACCGACGATGAGGAAGAGGAGATCCACCGATTGCAAGCAGAGCGAGACCAGCGGAGAAGTTGTAAGTCGGGCTTCCAGTGCGCCGATTGAGGCAGCGACCACCCGTTCTGAGTGCCGGTTTTTAGACGCCGTTTACTGGTACTGGGAAAAACGGGGGCATATCACCAAGGTCTGCCGAAACAAACTGAACTCCAGCCCAAGACGACGTGACAACACGCCTCCCAGAAACCGAGACAGATTCACAGAGAACCGATGGAACCGCGAAAACCGAAGCAAGCAGCTCAGCGAGACCAGACGATGGGAAGAAACCCATCAAACAGTCACAATCGGCCATTCAGACAACTCAGACACAAGAAAAGTACACGTGCAGGTCAGCATCGAAGGCAGGCTGTGCAGAATGGAGGTGGACTCCGGATCATACCTCTCCATGGTGTCCTGGGACACAATTAAGAGGTTATTGCCCAGCTTACAGAAACAAGAGCTAGAGAACCAGAGGCTCACTATTAAAGACTATCAGGGGAACAGAATCCCCGTAATAGGAATTGGACACTTCCATGTAACCTTCAAAAGGCATGGAAAAGTACTTCCACTCACTATTGTCGACAGAGACCGCCCAAGCCTGCTGGGTCTGGAATGGTTCACGCCATTAGGGATCAAGGTGATGGGCATCGACCATGTCGAGGAAACAGACTGGGAAGAGGAGCTGATGAAGGAATTCCAAGAAGTGTTCGATGGACAATTAGGCAAGTACCGGGGGTCCCCAATCTCATTTAGCTTGAACACCAATATTGCCCCAATCCGTCTCAAACCTAAACGAGTTCCATTCGCCCTCAAACCAAAAATAGATGAACAATTAGATAAGCTCATCACACAAGGGGTCCTGGAACCAATAGATCATGCACGTTGGGAAACCCCAATCGTCACCCCAATCAAACCAGACGGGTCCGTGAGAATTTGTGGGGACTACAAAGCAACACTTAACAACGCACTGCAACAAAGTGCATACCCAGTCCCGGTGGAACAGCACCTCCTACACTCACTTGGGGGAGGAAAGGTCTTTGCGAAGCTCGACTAGGCGCAAGCATATCAACAGCTGCCCGTCGATGCCGAAACTTTGGAAGTGCAAACTATCGTGACCCACAGGGGGGCTTTCCGGTGCAAAAGGCTCCAATTCGGAGTCAGTGTGGCACTAGGGGTGTTCCAGAGTCTCATGGAACAGTTACTCCAAGGAATTAAAGGAGTCGTGCCATATTTTGATGACGTGTTGGTAGTGGCCAAAGACAAAAGACAATTGAGAAGCCGACTCAGAGAAGTCCTACAAAAATGTAAAAATGCAGGACTTAAAGTCAAAAAAGAAAAGTGCCAGTTATACATTGAAAAGGTTGAGTTCCTGGGATATCCGGTGGACAAAGATGGAATCCACCCCACACACAAAAAAATAAAAGCAATAAAGGAAGCCCCAAGACCTCAAAATAAGGCAGAATTACAAGCCTTTCTGGGACTAATCAATTTCTACAATGTCTTTTTGCCACAGAAGGCAACAACAGCGGAACCTTTGCATAGGTTGTTTGACAAGACGTCCGTCTGGTCCTGGGGCAAGCAGGAAGAGGCCGCCTTCTGGAACATAAAAGACCTCCTCACATCACAATCAATCCTCATCCAGTACAGCGAGACCCTACCACTAACGGTAACTTGCGACGCCTCTCCATTCGGCATCGGAGCTATACTAAGCCATTCCCTGCCAGATGGGAGAGAAGCACCGATTGCTTACTTCTCAAAAACACTATCAAAGGCAGAAAGAAATTTTAGCCAGCTCGACAAGGAGGCACTTGCAGCGGTTACCGCCGTGAAGTGGTTTCACGAGTACTTATATGGTAGGGACTTCACCCTCATCACCAACCATAAACCACTACTGGGGATCCTGATGGGAAACAAGGCCAGCCCCAACATACTGTCTCCCCGGATGACAAGGTGGTCTGAGTTCCTTGCCGCCTATACCTACCAATTAATACATCGCCCAGGGAAATGCATCTCGCATGCCGACACACTAAGCCATTGCCCCTTAACAGATTATGAAAATGACCCTGCACCCACCACATCCACCCTGCAAATAGAGACATTGCCCAACCTACCAACAACCGCGTCAGACATTGCGAGAGAGATGAGCAAAGACGGCAAACTGGCGTGAGTTTTGAACTGGGTGATAAAAGGGTAGCCGGAAACAGAAAGCAGTGACCAGTTTAAACCCTTCCGAAACCGGCAAACTGAATTATCCTCCCAAAAGGTTTGTATGGGGCAATAGGGTGGTAGTTCCAGACAGCTTACAAAAAAAAAATATTACACATGTTGCATGAGGGACACCCGGGCATTGTGAAAATGAAATCCCAGGCCAGAAGCTATGTATGGTGGCCAGGGATAAACAAAATCATTGAAACCTGGGTGGCTACATGTGACAAATGTCAGCAATCCAGACCAAACCCGCCCGAAGCACCAACCCTCCAATGGAAAACACCAAGGGGACCATGGTCGAGGGTCCATATAGCCTTTGTGGGACCCACAAAAGGGCACATTTTCCTGATCACAGTAGACGCTTATTCCAACTGGCTGGAGATAAGCCTAATGCAATCTACCATGACGGAGGCGGTTACAAAACAACTCAACAGACTTTTCGCCACCCACGGCCTACCTGACTTGATAGTATCTGACAACGGGCCACAATTTACAGCATTGGCATTCGAGCAATTCCTCGCAGAATGGGGAATATGACACACATTGACAGCGCCTGTTCATCTGGCAGCGAACGGGCTGGTGGAATGAATGGTCAGAAACACCAAAGATGCTTTAGAAAAGATGGACATTGGTAACATACACGACAAAATAAATAAACTATAAACAATATAGCACATAACACCAAGTGCCAAAACCAACAAAAGCCTGGCAGAACTCCTGATGGGAAGAAAACTCCGATCCCATCTAGACAGACTTCACCCGACTTACAATCCAGAAAAACCACCAGACTCCTCCAGCCAGTACCGGGTATTTAATCTGGGAGACACGATCTATGCTAAAAAAATTTCAGGGGACCCACTATGGGTACCCGCTACAATAACCCAAGTAACAGGCCCGCGGTCGTTCCAGCTGGAAACAGAGGACAGAAGAAACTGGAAACGGCATGTCGACCAAATACAATCAAGAATAATTTTAAACAGCACTGAAGACCCACAAAACTCACAAACAGACTCTAATAAAAAAACTAGGGGGGGGAACCCCAAACAATCATCAAAAAGAAAGAGAAAATACGACTACAAGACGACAAACCGAACCAGAAATACAAACACCGCTAAATAAAAGAAGAAACCATCAATACTCACCGGAAAGTGAAGACAGCCGAAGGGTACCAGAGGAAGACGACCCTCTTGAAATCTTACCTGGAAGGAACAGTCAAGCCAGCTCAACCAGCCCGGAAAGACCGGATGGGAACAAAGAAGCCGACAACTTGACCGAACCCAGGAGACCGGGTGGAAGTTGCGACGAAAGTCCTGACTCACCTTTCCAGGCGGTTCCATGGAGAAGAGCGGGAGCAACGAAGATCTCTTCTGAACTGGCTGAAGACCATGCAGCAACTGAACTGCGCAGGTCAAGTAGGCAAGTAAAAAGCCCTGCCTACCTACATGACTACGTCACGTAGGATGGACCATACCAAGAGGGGAGAGGTGTTACATATTAACATACTTGTAATACCCTAACCTGATTGGCTGAAACGAACTGCACTGTGATTGGCCGAGACGCAAGACGGTGATTGGTTAGTAAGGAATCTCCCGTGATTGGACGGACCGATCGCGGGAGATTCAGAAAGCTGTCATTGGGTGAGAGCCGCCGGCTAGCTCTATAAGAAGAGCTGCCGCGGCTCGCTAAAGGCTACACAGATCTATACCTTGACTAAAGAGCTGAAGTTTCGCTGGTCTCCTGTCTCCTGATTTCCCGCGTTTAACAGTCGGAACAGAATTTTAGTGTTTCATTCTCCTATTCCCCTCCTAACCCTTCAATTGGTCTTGACTGCAAAGTCAATCAAACCGATGGAAATCAAAAATAAAGATGTTGACTCCTGATTTTGCTGTTATTGAGTTAGGGCAGGTCATCCTGACATTCCCTACACATTTTCATAAACTATTATTGTCGTTATTACTTGGACCAATGGGCAAAAAAGAAAGAAAATCCTATTTCTGTTCAAGAAACACCTAAAATATGCACATCTTCAAGGATTGGGATGCGAGGAGAAGAAAATAAGGAAAAGGAAAAGGGAGCCAATTACTGTCTGTAATTCAAGGCCAGCTACATAAGATAAATGCTTTATCAGAAGATGAGATAAATAAACTGGATTCCAAGGTTGAAATTAATTACAATGGCAAACACGGGTAGTCTTCTATCCTCCAAAGGAGTTATATTTTTGGATTTACATTAGGTAACTCAAGAAAAGCATAATATGGAAACTTATTTGCCCATTCCATACCATCAAGATAGGCTTAGATTTTATCTTTTATGGCAAATTTGAGAAACTTCATAATAGTTGGCCAAGCATTGTAGGTATAAGAAAAGGAGAGCAACAGATATTTCCAGTATCTAACTGATAACCTTAGTCAAGACCAATATTTAACATATTATTGCTATTATTAAGAGAAAGCTCTTTCTCTTCATTGAAATTCCTATTATACCATTTAAAGCTGAGACTAAATTTCTAAATATATGGCTTTGCTCAAAAGAGATTTATGAGACTTCATTTAAGAGTACAGCAGATGTGACAACAGATTTTGTAAGATTTCGAACTGTGACTTTCTATTCTTAGACACATCCAAATTCTTATAGATTTAACCATTATTTTGGTGTTTTTATATCACTCCTATATCAGTAAAAAGACAAACATTATATATTTATCTATAAGAGGTTGTCACCTTGAGAAAAATTGGTAGCAATATCTTCTTAGATTCCATTTCTATAATCAATTATTAGAAGAGAGTCCCCAGTTTTTATTTCCAATAGGAATCCTCGATTAAACAGTTATCAGGCTAAGGAGTTCTGGAATACAGCTGTCCCTGTCTAATACGTCTTGATCAGAAATCCTAGATTCCACATTACAACAGAGTTCTGCCAAATGCCACAGCCACTAAGTCAGCAGAATTCAATAAAGCTTAGCACACCTGCTATAATCTTATGTCCAACAACAAACAACTGCAACACAAGTACCATTACATATTAATGCTATGACTCTCAAAATAGGTATTAATACTTACTTTAGCTATGGCATTTTTGGGATCAATATGTAATACTTTCCTCAAGTCTTCAGCAGCCACTTTAAAATTCTGTAGATTATTATAAACAGTGGAACGACGCATAAGAGCTACAGATTAATTAACAAATATAGTTATCACTTTCTTCTGAGTAACAAGATTTTAGTGCTGCATACTGTAAATGTAAAGTAATTATGTAGTCATTACATAAAATCAGACTCAATAGAAAATGTTTTTTTAAAAAATCTCATTTGACATAATACTATGCATAATCTGCAGACTATTCAGATTTCATTAAAATGACTATGGTTTCCTTGTATTGAGGGGAGAGGATGGAAAAAAGAGATTTGGGGATAAGTACTGTATTTTTCAGTGTATAAGATGCACTTTTCCCCCCCCCTAAAAAAAAAGTTGTTGGAAATGTCTGTGCATCTTAAACATTGAATGTTACCAAAACCCTGCCCACCTGCTGGTCCCCACCCTTTGGCCTCTGCCTTCCAGCAATTTGCCTCCTTGCAGCAAACAGCAAACAGCCTGGTCAGCTTCAACATAGCCTGATTTAACATGAGCAGCTAATTGTCAGCTGGATTAGCATCCCGACAATCAGCTGTTTCATGAAGGTTGCAGGGATTGCCGTCACCTATTGTCGCTTCTGTGCATCCCATTTTTGGCCTCTGCATCCCGTTTCAGCCTCCGAGCCCCGTTTTCGGCCTCTAGGTGCCCCATTTTTGGCCTGTTCCAGGTGGTGGGGATTGGAACGGGTGGAAAATGGGATGCACGGAGGCCAAAAAGGGAGCACATGGAGGCCAAAAATGAGATGCAGAGACCGAAAATGGGGCACACGGAGGCTGCAGGGATTGCCATAGGCGATAGCAATCCCTGCAGCCTGAAACAGCTGATCGTTGGGAGACTGATCCAACCGAAAATCAGCTGCTTGTGCTGTCCTGAAGCTGACCAGGCTATTCACTATTTGCTGCAAGGAGGCAAATTGCTCGGAGGCAGAGGCAGATTTTTTTTTCTTGTTTTCTTCCCCAAAAGCTAGGTGTGTCTTATACTTTGGAGCATCTTGTACTCTGAAAAATATGGTATATCATGAGTATTTACATCTCATCTACTAATGAGGGTGTCAGTTGATAGTTTTTTTTCTTTTGCAATAACACATTTGAATTAAAGAAGTATGGATGTTAATTTGCGATCTCAACATTAAATATTGGCATAAAGCGAAAGAAACTCATATTTCAATCTGGCCTCAATTTTTTTCAGTTATCTCTGTGAATGATTTAAAAAACCTTTCTATACAGATAACCCAAATGAATTTCTGATGTACCAAATGAGTATTTCTTTTCCTTCCCTAGTTAGTATTGTTTCAAATCAGGCATAAAATAAACTTTTGAAGTGAACGTAGGATAATGATAGGAAAATACTCAATATTTTTTATGATGTCACTGCTTTTTGTCATCAAAGAACTATGTGAAGACTAAACAACATCTTTGTGAATACTTAAAATAATTTACATTTAAAACTGTCTATAAATCTCACATATTAAACAATTTCTCATTAATTCTAAATAATTAGCATGTAAGTTTTCTACTCTACACATTTGTGTAATAAATTATTGGCATTAAATGTATTTTATTTGATTATAGGATTGTGCATGTTCTAGGTTGAAATTCGAAAGGTAACTAGGATCATTTGAGGACAGGCATGTAGCAACTGTTGGCACAATTAGATAAAAAAGCACCTTTTTTGAAAAATTACTGATAAGACTCAGTGTGACTGCCTTTACCCTCTCCAAATCTATCGTTAAAGCTCAAAGAGAGATAATTCAAAAACAGTTTAAAATTGCCACAAATACTGTACTAGCCTTATTTCCATAATTATAAGGCATTTGTTTCAGCACTTAATGTATTCAGAAATATATTAAATTCTACCTTTTATATTTTCTGGTTCCATTTTTAATACAACCTCACAATCTCGAAGTGCGTTCTGCCAGTTCTGAAGTTTGATTTCTGTCTGAGCTCTGTTATTGTATGCAGCCACAGTAGGGAATGCAGATATGCTTCTTCAAAAGGCAAAATATATCAATCAGTCCAATCAATCCAGACATTTCAATAAGTAGTTATTAGCAATTTAATGCTGGATAATTCACTGTTGTTTCAGATGTTATGGCCAAAACACATTTTAGTTGATGTAAGCAATATTATTTAGAGTTTACAAATACTTGTTTGAATTACAGCAGAAAAAAGAATTAGGTGAGTTGAAAGGAACTGTTATTGAATTTTGATATAGTTTAGAAATACAAAAGAAAGGTTTATGCATATTGCTATGCGTAGCAATTCAAGGGCAAGATACAGTAGGAAAGAAATTAATGACACAATCAGAAGGGATGCAATCAACTCTGATCAAACAATTAATAGGAGAAAACAAATTGAAAAGAGCACATAAAAATCTGAAGATAAAAATGACTTTTTAATAGCAAAATCAGCGTTCCTGTGATTCTTGATATACAAGCTTGAAAAAAATTAGCTTTCAACTGAATTTTTTTGTTATAATATGAATATTAATGTAGTATCTTACCATAAAACAAAAACTAAATTATGAAAAGCACATCAATTTGCTATTCTACTGACTAGCTTTGTCAAAATAAACATGCAGAATGGTATAAAGCAGACCTCGTTTAATTCCTTTTTCTTTTATCTCCTATTTTATGCTCTTTCCTTTTGGAGAAGCAACATAATGAAATAAGTAATAAAATAAAATAATTTTGCTTATTACTTCTTTCATCATGTTGCTTCTTCAAAAGGAAAAGCATATTGGGCAAGTGTGTGTGTAACTGAGGTTGTTCTCTTGTGACAGTGACATCTCCAATATTGAATTGGGAAAGAGATCATTATATATCTTTTGACTAAGCTTCATCATACAAGATATTGCAGAGGGGTTGTTGTGTCCAACAGAGAAGAAAGCTGTTGCTGCCTATTTTTGCACTTGGCACTTAGGAAAAAAAAATACTGCCCTTTATTGAAACAATTCCCAAATCTCACCTTAATCATTACAGTGATTCTTTGTAACGTAATGTAATGTAGACGTCTACATTGTGACATCTGTAGCCTTTTCTCAGTCCTAAAACTTTTACAGAGTTTCAGAATACTAATTTGATAGATATCCATTATAGAACATATCTGTGAAATTGATTATTTTAAAAGCAAATTAAGGTTCCTAATTTGTTCAAAGACCAAGTAAAATTATTTTAATAAATATGAAAGAAAATTTAAAGAGTAGTAACTTACCGACTGTAGTAGGCAATTGCTTCTTTATAGTCACCTGTGACAAATGCTTCATTACCTTTTTCTTTTTCACGATGAGCAGCAAATGTCTTTTCTTTTGTAGTCATCCCTAGAATAATTCTTATTATAAATGAAAGGAATGACATTTGCAAGTAAAAACACATATATAAAAGTATTTAACTTTCATAGCTATGGGCATCTTATAAAAAGTGCCCTGAACTGGCAAGCAGTAATCCTACCTTTCAATAAACGTATAGATTTTATGTAGATTTTGATATAGATTTTGCATTGGGGGGAAGGGGAATCATAGGTTTAATTCTCAGAATCTCCAGTTAAAAAGTTCTCAAGTAGCATACTTGTGCCTGAGACATTAGAGAGCAGTGTTAACCAATGAACAATTGCAGATTAGAAGCCTATGAGCTCATTCAGTACATAAGAAGGTTTGCCTGGACTGAAATGTCAAGATTTGATGTTCTTTGTAACCATTTTTTAAACTCTGTATAATTTGCTACATGGAAAGAATAATTTTTTAAATTTCATTTTCAAAATACCTGGCTTGTACTAATTATTTTATTTGTAAATATATACAATTAGAAAAATATTTTCTTTTTGTTTATTTGTTTTACAGAGGTCAAAGATATAATCTTCAGAGACAAAGCATAATAAAGTGGTAGGAACCTGTTTTTGAGAATGTACAGAGAATATGTACAGATGTCATTAAGATAAAAAATTAACCAAGATTTCCAAAAATATCACCAGGTTTTAGAGCCATTTTTCTGAAACAAGTATTGCTCTTACAGTATTAGACTTTGTACACTTTAACAACAAATTGTACATTCCTTAGAGATTACTTACCTGTTGTGTCTATCTCTGCTTTTGGTAATTTTATGTTATTGTTAATGCTGGTTTTAGAGTAATCATCTTCCTGGTCCTCAATTTTGGAACATTCTTTTTCAACATCAAACCTTAAATTCAAAATGATTTAGTGTATGTTTCTATTACAATAAATTTTTATTACAATATGATTTAAATGCAAAAAAACATCCTTTATTTGAAAGCCAGTGATCTATCACAACCCAGGTTGCCAATCAATTAAAGCAATGTTCCCTCACAATCCTAGGCAGCTGTCTTTCCCAATGCAGATATTAGAAACTCTTATACCAGCAACATCAGGGATTGAATCTGGGCCTTAAGGACATTTTATTTACAGTTATATTCAGATGAATAAAAGCATCTCTCCATACCAAGTAGTGAATAGAAGGTGTCTAACATACTTATCCCATTCTTTGTAGTCTCTTGGTATATTTTTCTTCTTCTTCTCTGTTTTTACAGCTTTATTCTGTAAGTCAGATATTATGAAAAAAAAATATTATTTTTTTACTATCGTTCAACACATACATTCAACTCAAGGTCAACTCTCCTACTACATGGCTATGCTAGCTTACATCTGTCAATAATTCTTGATCCAAATTAAGTTTCTTCAGTGTTTAGTGTACTGGTTGAACACAGGGTTGATAGTGATTCAAGTTCATACTCCCTCGGAAATCTTACTGAATAACTTAGTTGTTATCTTTTAGTGGTTAAGAAAAAAATGGGAAGGATCCAGTGCCATTCATCTTGCCTTGAGCTCGTAAGGAAAAGGCAAAATATAAATCTAACATAAATAAGCAAGTATGTTCAACAATTGCTTCAAGATACAATCTTGGGAAATCAATGAATTTGTTTTAACACTACAACTTAATACACATGTGTCAAATTTAGACATGCAATTTAAGAGCTTATTTTTTTAAAATTAGAAGTATATCACATATTCTAATGACAAATGGCACTTTTACTCTGTCTCCCCTTTGCCCCATAAAATATAAAATTCACATATGGATATTGCATAACCTGACTTAGGGAAAGATGGTTCTTTGAACTACGAATTGGTGGTAAATTTTCCACATTTTCCTTGAAAACTTCAGTTGTAGCATATCGCATTTTATACTCATCTTCCTTCATTTCTGTAATCCAGCTCTAAAACAAACAGATAACTTTGCTATATTTAAGATCTGCAGCCTAAAAATTCGAGGTTACAATACATTTTTATAGATGCATTAATGACTTACTAATATTTTTACTGCAATTTCAGCAAGAGAGAAAATAAGAACATAAACCAAGTCAATACGGAGCTTGTGTGCGTGCCTATATATAGATGATATTCTCTATACACTTTTTAACTATTCTAGACTACAATTCTAATAACCCCCGGCTAATATAGAATTTGCAATGTAATATACCTATGTCTCATAAGAAGCAGGATCTCAGACAAAGTGGTTTGTTTGACCAATAATCTTAAAATTTAACACCAAGAGTTATTAAAAGTTTTGTAATTCATTAGGGGATGAATTTAGTCTGCTGAAGATGGCCCTCTGAGGAGAACAAGGTGTTGGGGTGAGGATCAAATAGGGGACTAGATGAAACCCTAAATGAAAATTCTCAAATTACAGATTGAAATTATGAATTACCGTCAAGTCATCATTTATTTTTTTCCATTCTTCAGTTGTAAAATTAGATGCATTGGCTACAGGTTTTTCTTTTCGAAGAAGTCTGCTATTTGGAGCCAAAGACTCAATGCGGTTTTCACAAAATAAAATTAGTTGAGGGAAAAATCCCTCTTCACCCGACCTTAAGACAAATAGAACATTAGATAACTGAACACATTCATATTTCAATAATTAAAGTATAAATACCAATAACAGCATGATGTGGTTTTCACAAAATAAAATAAGTTGAGGGAAAAATCCTTCTTCACCCGACCTTAAGACAAATAGGATATTAGATAACTAAACACATTCATATTCCAATAATTAAAGCATAAATACCAATAACAGCATGATGTATTTATTCTTTCCTCCCAATCATGAATAAAAATCCTCAATTTGGGAAGTTTCTGTAACGTCGCCACTCTTAACACGCACAAACCCATCGAGAGTAAATTATTATTTGATTTATTATAATATATATTGCCAATTATTTTTACTATAGTTCATTTTCCTTTACTTTTTTAAGTTAACCAGACAGAGCTTCTTCCTACACTACATAAAAATAAGACTTGTAGAAATCTAAATGTTCTTACTACCACAAATGAGTTTAGGAAGAAATTTTTTAAAAATGTATCATTTTAATGGCAGATACAATTTAAATTATAAATTGTTACATTGTTATATGTTTTTATATAAACTGCAAAAATAAATGATGGTCTTCTTTAAGGTAAAGTGTTCATTATAAGGATCATCAGTTCATTTTATTCATCTATTTTTACTATAATAATTAAAAAAATATCATTTAAATACTCACCTTAATATCTTGAGAATCTTTTCTAAATACTTAACATCAGTGCATTTTTCAATGAATTTGTAGTCCAGATGGTCAATGGGAATTTGGTATGTTTTTGTCGTTTCATGGCCCAACCAGGATGACATTTGACCAGCACTTATAGCTACAAAGGTAGAATTTAATTATTTTCAATATATTTTCTCAAGATTTATGAAATTGCCCAATTTATAAAATAAAATACTATAAACCTGGTTAGTTTTCCTCTAAATTTGAGGCCATGTTCTTGATGGTCTCACAAAAATGCTGCTATATAGATGAGATCAATCATAAATAACCAGTCAAGGAAATCAGGTGAGACTATTTTTTTGTGACTGAACTCTAAAGATACGCAAAGAAAACAAGAGAAATGTATAAAGAACAGCAGCAAAGCATAATTTTAGTTAAGAAGGCAGTTCTTGTAAATGCCCTCTATTGTTCAAAAATGACATGGCAGCCTTTTTTCAAATGATAGCAACTGTTGCTATGTACTAAGCAGAAAAATATGGCTTCCTAGGATTTTGCACAGTATATCCTAATCCACTGCTTCATAAAATGTGGATCAAAGATACTTAGCGGTTCATCAAAACTGTGAAATTGAAATTATTTGGCAGAATTTAAATCCTATGAAACTACTATATTAAAATCCTATCAAATGATGTCTATTTTAATATGATATTGATAATATAACCCATATAAGCAAAAGTTTGTTGGAAGCCCTTACATCATTTTTAAAGTGAGAAAGTTCTGAGTAAAAAAAAAAAGATTAAGAAATGCTGCTCTAACTTGTCAAAGCTGCGCTAAGCTCCTTTGTCAAAGGAATTCCTACACTTGAGAGTGAATTCAGAAAATAAATTGATTTGGTACCCTATGCCATAACAGGAGCACCGATCTTCTCCTGTGAGATCCAGGCTACCTGTAGGAATCTGTCTAGAGCTGTATCTTTTCAAACTTGGCAACTTTGAGATGGGTGAACTTCAATTCCCAGAAATCCCCAGCTAGCATTGTACTGAATTATGCTGGCTGGAGAATTCTGGGAGTTGAAGTCCACCCATCTCAAAGGTGCTGAGTTTGAAAAACACTGCTGTCAGGTACTTTCAATGGAAGCAAAATGAAGCCTCTTTGCCTCCCTCCCCCTCAATTACCACTCCCAACAATACCAAGAGATGCTGGGAGTTGTTTCAACTTACATCTAGGACCAACCATAACAATACAAGAACAAACAGTAGATACAAACTAAAGGTTAATCGCACCTTGACTGCAGGAAATACGACTTCAGCAACAGAGTGGTCAATGTCTGGCATACTCTACCTGACTCTGTGGTTTCTTCCCCAAACCCCAAAAACTTTAACCTTGGACTGTCTACTGTTGACCTCACCCCTTTCCTAAGAGGTCTGTCGGGGGGGGGGGGCGTGTACAAGCGCACCAACGTGCCTACCGTCCCTGTCCTATTGTTTCTTTTATTTATTTTTATTTGTCTTATATGTATCCATGTATTCATAACTATGTTTTTACTTATACCTATTATCTCGTAAGCAATTGACAAACCAAACCAAATCAATCAATCAATCCAAGGCACGGAAGAAAAGGTAGATGGAAATGAATGGACTGGCATTGCCTCTCAGCCTTTCCTCCACCTTTCCCTGCTGCTTCCCCATGTTTACACGAAACACGAAACCCGTGTTTCAGGCGCTCACGGGAAGCCCCCCTCCTCGGCCATCGTCCAATTGTTCCCATTGATATTCTCCCCCCCCCCCTCTCTCCTCCGGAATCGTTCTCGTTCTCCCCAATTCCTCTGCATCCCACCCTTTTCCCTTTCTCGCACCATGGACGGTTGGTTACCTGTTTCAATGAAAGCCGAGCACCTTCCCCCACTCCACGGCTTCCCAACTGCCCTATCCCACAAGGGACGCTGCGAGATGAGCGTCCACCTGCCGTCAGTTGCCAATTAGCGCTCGCACCTGGCAGAAGCGCCGCCGGTTAGTCAACTCGACTGCCAGGTTTCCCGCTTGGCGTGAGATTCAGTACCTGAGGAGCATGCGTGGAAACCCTCCTGAGGTCGTCCTATGGCGTCTTTGGACGGTCACTATGGCGACGCCAGGGGAGACGCCGTGTGAGAAAGAACCCGCCCCACCTCCCCCTATTTAAAATCACTTGAAGGGCATCTCATACAGAAGGAATCGGATTGAATATTTTACTAAGCTTACACTCTTTTCCGTTTCTCTTTTCAGGCAAAGCAGCTTAGCAAAGGGACGGAGCAAGAAAAAAAAAAAAAAAAACTTCACCAGCAAATTACGTCATTCAGCTGAACAAAACATAGCTTGGAGAACCTTGTTGTCCTTCGTACATCCAAGAAAGATAACCAGGTTTCATATAAATGTAATGCAAAGCAGATGAAAAATTAGATTTACAATTCTTCCATCTGCTTATTGGAAAAGTATGAAATATCAGGCCCAATTTCTTTCAACAGGTATTGTCCATCTGAAACTAATGTAAATATTTAAAGCTTCGATAAAGTTACAAATAAGGGAGGAAACTTATTAAAAAATAAAAATCAAGCCAAATGTCTGAAGGGGTTCTCACGTTTAAAATCCTGGTCGTTTTAGCTTTCATTTTCCAAGAAATCAAAGAAAGGGCATGTACACATATTAAACTAATATATTACTTTTTCTGTACTTTGTATATTTTCCCCAACACTGGAACACTGGGAGGTGGGGACTAAGTTTTGGGCATAAGTTGTTACATTTGTATATTTGTATAAATAAAAGTAAATGATTGAGCATCAATTAGTGAGTTTAACGCTTAAAACTGGATTTACGATCTAAGCCTGAACTACTTCATTCCTCCAAACCTTCCCTATTTCATTCCAAACCAACACAATTTGGTAATTTTAGATAGTACAATTTACATTAGATAATACAATTACTAACATGTAGGTTTAATTCCATTCAAATTTTGCTGCTAGAAACAGAGTCAACAAAATGCTTGAATAAAATTTTATTGTGAGAACCAAAATTGGAGTATTTGCTTAAATAAAATCACAACATGGACATGAATTCAGATCAATTAGATGCATCTTCGCTTCTCTTCATCGGGCATCAAATACAACCACTATGACACAGTTAAAGAAATGATTGATTGGAATGTATGAAAAATGGCAACTATAATAAAAATTAGACAAATAATTTTATAATTTGTAATATATAAATAAGAGCAGTTGTCCCTTAGCTGATCTTCCATCACATGTATATTTTCTCATAGTTCACAAATTTATTCCTAACTGGAGGCCTAACCATGCATTATATTTTACTTATAATCCTTCCTATTGCTCTTTTTCACTGATAGATACACTGGTAAATAATCAAAGATTTTGTAAATCAGATCTAAAAACTATTAAACTTGATTCTGCCCCTGCAGCCTATTTCAAAAGGCTTTCTGAAAGTTTCCATTCCATAAGAAGTACATAGGGCTTGGATGAGACAGTGGCCCAATGCTATGAAATCCAATTCCCCTGGAGGTATATGTAGAAACCTCCTTCCTTCCATTCTGCAAAATAGTTAAAATATTTTTATTCCATTGTATTTTTGAACAAAAACCATTGTGTATGCATTTATTAAATTGTTTTAATCTGTTGTTTCTCTTTTCTGCCAGAATCTATGTGCTATCTATAATTATTATGAATAAAAGCCCAGGTCAACATCTGTTAGAATTTTCAGGCACTGTAATGAGGAAAAATGGGTGTGCTGCATGTAAAAACTCCCTACCCAGACTGTTTTGAATGTACTCCTCTTTAGGTGGTTGGAAGCCTGAAAATAAATTGATTTCAAAATGTTATGAAAGGAAACATTAAATTGAGACAGCAAATGCTGGCACAATTAAGCGTGACAGAGGCTTTCACTAGTTACACAATGTCACTTGAGAAAATACCTTACAATGTGTTGTGCTATATACTTTTAAGCTGTGACAAGCCAGCTTTAAAGTACTTCGAAATCAGATCCAATATTTGCATATCAATACTGTAATAGTAAACTGTGGGATTCTATTTTATAGATCTTAAGGAGCTTTTAATACCATCCCAATTTTACAGTATGCTTCATCTAAGTAATATACAGGTAATCCTAGACTTACAGCAGTTTGTTTAGAGACTGTTCAAAATTACAGTAGCATTGAAAAAAGTGATTTATGATTGTTTTTTACAACTCATGACCACTGCAGCAACTCATAATCAACATTTAGAGGCTTGACTTATATTCATGATGGGTGGGTACAGTGTCCCAGGGTCAAGTTATCATCTTTTGTAAATTTCTGTGAGGCAAAGTCAAGGGGGAAGCCAGATTCCCTTAGCAAGTTTGTTACTAACTTAGCAACTGCAGTGATTCATTTAAACAACTATGGCAAGAAAGGTCGTAAAATGGGAAATTCACTTCACAACTTTTAGTAACAGAAATTTTGGGCTCAATTGTGGTCGTAAATTGAGGACTACCTGTATGAAATAAAACAGAGACTCATTGGCAAATCATTGTGTAAGCATAAAATGACATCATAGAATTAAGATACTAGAAGATATAAAAAATACAAATTAAGATGCTCAAGTATAAGGATACATCTTTTTGTTCTTTTCTTATACATTATTCTGTAACCACACTCTCTGCATCTGATAGGATCTCTTGCTTTTATCTCATTTTCTTTGTGGCAATCTGAAAATAATGACAATAGGATAAAATAAACAAAATGAAAAATGAAATGAAACTAAGCATTCAGACATACAAAACACAGATTTTATTAGAAACAAGTAAAATTTGTTAACCAACTTTGACTACTTTTCAGTGAATGAATATGTCTGTGTGTATGTGTATCTATATCTATATCTAAAAAGAACTCCTCTCCCCGGTAAAATAAGTTATATTAGATTATGAATGACATCTTATATTCTTTTTCACAGTATAATTACAGGGAGGAGGAAACCCATAGTAGCTATATCTAGCTTCTTTCCTCCTCCTTCAGAATGCTGAAAAACTGCACTAGCATGGAAACTCTAGAAAATTAACTGGTGATTTTTAACTAACACACATTCTATTTAAATCTACAGTACTCTTAAGGTTCATGCTTTAAAAAAATTAGGACTCAAATCAATAGGGAAAAACATGACACTTTTAACAAGAAAGTCCTGTTAACCCCTCCCCAAACCCTGTCCCTTTTAACAACTTGTGTTCCCTGTGTGCTATGGCATTAACCTCCGCAGATGTATATCATAGGTTGCTGCTTTGGAGGGGGAGCATCTTCTTCAGTTTCCATGTTCTGTTGTAAAAGAAAGCCAGAACGTCGAGGTTACATAATTTTCCTTTCACAAATCAATTTCAGTTGAACAAAATTAAAAAGAAAATGATACAAAAGAGCTCGTTAAGGTCTTGTGTTGGAAACAAGGCAAATGCAAATTAGCTCATCCCATGACTTACCGGTCGTGGCTTGATCTATGAGGTTAAACTCCGAGCGTCAAAAGGAAATGTGAATTGAGGAAAAATGTCTGGAAGGAACAAAATACAATCGGAGTAGAACTGTTCAAACGAAGCGGTTTCTTCGAAATAAAATTATTATGACCGCCTCTTCCCCTTATAGGACGTATCTCTCACACACGGCTCTGTGGCGCACGTTGATGACGTAATCAATTAAAATTCCGTCGCCTTCGCGAGAAAGCGATCTAGAGCTATGATGCAGGGGATTTCGGTTGCATAATTGAGTTATTCTTGATGTAATTATATCACGTTTTATGAATATACATATATTACTAATTCGGTTTAGTAAACGAGGGCTGGGAGAGATTTCTTTTCTCCCCAGTATACAACGAAAGCAAAATGTTTAAAAAGATCCTGAAAGGACTTTAGGGAGCTGGAAGATTCAGAATATATTTAGAACAGCTTCTAAGACCAACACTGTATCTGAATAGTATTTATTATAGTTTCAATATTGTTATTGTCATATTGTTAGTTTCAAAAGAAACGATCTGAACTACAAAATGCTTTTCCTCGGTGCTAAATAAAAAAATCTAGTAATATGGGCAAGTCTCAAGTCACAGCACTGGATTATGAGTACATTCATTGAACTCAATGGGACAAACTTAAGTTTGAATGACTATTTGAAAATACTGTGATTAAATTCACATATTAAAAACTTTTTGTTCAACCAAAGTTTCCTTTTAAAAAATAGCTGGCCACAGTTTACAAGCCACAATGATTAGGTTCACATTATTTAACCCAAACCAAACAAATTATGTAAGGTGGGGGTTGTGCTTCCATTGTTATAAGGAAAATTCTTTTTTTCCAGATTAATATATAGTCCTTCCTAAAGCTGTACAAGAATACCACAAACATGTTTAGTAAATATCTCTAGACCTGGGCTTTATAATGCCTAAATCCACCCACATTCAGAGTAATAAGTATTCTATTCATCGAACCTGTTCTTAGGGGTATTTTCGCATGACTTACTGAACTGTACCTAACTACATTTTAGCCTAGCAGGTTAGCAAACATATCTTTGTTCATTTCTGGTTCAATATATCCTTGACATTCAGAAAAGTGGGTGAATACACCGTGAGTCAAAGGGCTACAGTTAAGCATGTGTTGCGCATACTACTTTTACAACCAGTTTGTACCATTAATCAATGTAAGTATTCATTCCCAGCTCTAAACTGGGAGAAGGGAGACCGCATGGGGCTTGTCTTAAGTGTCTTTTAAAAAGCCGTGTGACCAGACCTTTCATTCTCTTTATCAATTTAACACATTGCGAATTCTTTTGGAACATTGTGAAACGAGACCTTTTCCACACAGACTGGATGAGGATTCCAATCGGCTTCAGTGTGAATTGCGATGGCGAGGAGCAGGGATTCCGCTTCAGTACGAAACAAAAAAAAAAATTTTTTTATACACAGTGTAAAAAAAACAAAAACAAAAACACCACACACACCGAAACCAGCATTTCTGCCGGTTTAACTGCCCTTCGCGAAAAGTCCCCCCACCCCCCGCCTAGCTTTGCCCAGCCGGTCAATTAACCTCGGGGCAGCTTGCAGCGTCCGCCCGCCCTTCCTCTTCCCTTTCGCCGAACAGCGACGCTCCTGCGCCTGAGGGTTATCCAGCCTCCCTCCTTGGGAGCTAGCGGGGCGGGGGGAGCTACAACAGTTAGGAAAGGCGGGTAGTTCAAACCGGAGCGAGGGAAACTTCAGCTGACGCACGCGAGCAGCCGGCGGCTCCATCTTCCGCGGTCCCAGGCCGGAGGCGAGACAAGAGACACAGCCAAGCCGGCTCTGGGCTGTCAAGCGCGCTTCTCCTCTAAATCTCCGTCTCAGTGGCTCGTCCTCCCCTCCGCTCCACCTGCTTTCCTCGACCACCTTGGCCGGAGGGGGATTGGGGAGCTCTCTTTGCCTGTCACTCCCGGGCAATGAACCCGGCGTCTCTTTCCGTCCCGGCTCTTCTGATCCCAGAGAAAATGGCAAGAGTGTAACCCCTCTCACCTCGGGTGCAAAGCGGGGTGGTTGAGCATATCTGGACGTGAAGGACATTTACCTGCCATCGAGGGTTTTAAGCATATTACTGAGGGATACACTGGAGGGAGGGGGGAGGGCCTTCCCCCTCCCTTGCCTTTCATCCCTCCTCGTCCTCCATTCCGAATTAAATATGCAGAAAACTTCACCTGAAGCAACTTTTGCCTTTCAGACTGACTAGGTAAGTGAGGTCTGTTGCCTGGTCTGTTGGAGGAAATTTCACACAGCCAACACGAAAGACATCAGTAGGGGATGAAACTGACTTTATACACCAGAGAAGAGATGTTTGGAGGAGTTTAGGATTGCTGTACACACTAATCTGCAAGTTGAGGGGAAAATAAGGCTCTTCTGAGTAGGCATGCTTAAAATGGCTGCTGTTAATGGATTGGAGGTAAAATGTTGCTGGTGAACATAAATACGTCTGTATTAGAAATGTTCCTTATTCAATGGCTTATGGAAACATCCAGTTCAGGCAACATATTTTAAGTTAATTATTAATATTTAACTTGCCTTAAATATATTCAAAACTTCTACACAGGATTGTAGGGGACAATATGTTTTCAGTAGTATATGCCCTTCTCTGCTGAACTTTCTTACTGATAGCTGTTCATTTCAATGTTAATTCTCACCATTTTCTAAGCAATTGAAAAAGATCAAAGATGTCATGGCCCTCCCTTCATGATGATAATTTGTTGTTCTAATAAGAGACAAATGCAGGAAGTCCTCAACTGATGACCACAATTGACCCCAAAATTTTAGTTGTGAAATATGACAGTTAAGTGAAATTTGGTCCACTTTACGACCTTTCTTGTTGCAGTTGTTAAATGAATCACTGCAGGTCTTAAGTTAGTAACATGGTTGTGTTCTGGCTTCTCCCATTGACTTTGCTTGTCTACTGTCACAAGGTTGCACAAAGTGATCACATGACTCCATAACTCTGCAACTATCATAAATATGAACCGGTTGCCAAGGATCTGTATTTTGATCATGTGACCACAGGGATGCTGCAATGGTCATAAGTGTGAAAAATGTCATTTTTTTCAGTATTGTAATTTCGAACAGTCACTAAATAAAAGTTGTAAGTCGAGGACCACCTATATATGCTCTTTTTGAACATGGTGGTTCCCTTTTTAATTACAGGCTGCATCTATAAGCCTAAACATTAGCTCGCCCAGGGAAAAGTTGTCTAAGGGTGTCTGTTTTGTTCGGAAAACACACGAGGTAGACCGGGTTCCAACAACAAATACTTTTATTGTAACTAGTCAGTAAAACGGAACACTTGGCTGAAGCCGGGGCCAGCCTTTTATACAGGCTGGCTTGCCTGCTTGCAGCCAATGGCAATTGTTTAGATTTGCCGCCTTTTTGGCAGCTCTTTGGATTGGTTCCTAGTGAACCAATCCAGTGTTCATTTTCTTAGCCAATCAGGTTTGTAGATTTGGAGTCATCCACTTTACATACAGAACACCCCTCCCCCCTTAGTTCAGTCCTACGTGGTGACGTAGTCTCGCAGGTAGGCGGGGCTTTTCCAGACTCGACTTGACCTGCGCGGTTCATTCTTAGTGCAGACTTCGACCGGTTCGGATGGGGCTGCTGTGTCGTCCGTCCTTCTCCCTGGAACCGTCTGGAAGGGTGAGTCAGCCATTTTACCGCCGCCTGAGTTTCTTAGGCCGGCGGTTTTGCCGCTCCCTCCCGTTTCCTCGGGGCAGGTCGAGCTGGCTTGGCTGGCCCCTTCCGATGGTCTCTTTCCGCAAGTCTCTTCAAATAGTGAGTCTTTTATTTGCTCTTTTTGTTCGTATTGATTGTTAGGTTTAGTTTTAAACAGTTCTTTATTTGTTTCTCACCTTTCCCCCCCCACCTTGGTTTGCATTTCGCCGGTTTTTTTTGTGAATGTTTGTAAGTCTGTGGTTCTTTCTATAATTCGAGATCGAAGCTGGTCTATGTGCCGCTTCCATTCCCTGCCATCGTCTAATTTTACTCGGTAGGATTTGAGGCCTGTAATTTGGATAATTTGTCCTGGTAGCCATACCGGGTCCCTGGTGAAGTTTT
The DNA here is from genome assembly GCA_015471245.1 of Laticauda colubrina. NCBI lineage: Eukaryota > Metazoa > Chordata > Lepidosauria > Squamata > Elapidae > Laticauda > Laticauda colubrina. The sequence goes on from BLBF01000002.1 coordinate 27,544,085, forward strand.
TGGCGTATACCAAATCGTCTGTTTCGAATTGTCTGAACCGTGTAGAGGAGTCAGGGGGGTTTTCTGGGGTAAAATTTGGGTGTAACCTATCCAGGTGAGATCTTAATTTTCGCCCCATGAGTAATTCTGCTGGTGACTTATTTGTTATAGTACTGGGCGTTATGTGCTGGAGTGTGAGCAAACGGTTTACTTTTTGTTGGATATCTCCAGCGTCCATTCGTTCCAACCCTTCTTTGGTAAACCGGACCATTCTCTCAGCCCTGCCGTTCTCAGCCGGGTGAGCCGGCGCGGTTAGTGCATGTCTTATACCTAGGGAGGCTAGGTATTGCTCAAATGGTATGCTGGTTAGCTGTGGCCCGTTATCTGAGACGAGAATGTCCGGTATGCCATGGGTGGCAAACAGGCTGTCCAGTTTCTTTATTACAGCTTCTGTTGTCGTTGATGGCATAATTTTTACTTCAAGCCAATTTGAATAGGCATCAACGACAATCAGAAAGGTATGCCCCTTGGTAGGCCCCGCGAAGTCAATGTGTATTCTTGACCATGGTCCTCGAGGGGTTTCCCAGTCCTTAACGGGTGCTTTTGGTGGGGATGGTCTAATTGCCTGGCATTTGTGGCATGAGCTTACCCAATACTCTATGTCCTTATCAATACCCGGCCACCACACATAACTTCTGGCAAGGCTTTTCATCTTAACCATTCCCGGGTGCCCTTCATGTAACAGTTTAAGTACCCTGGGCTGTAATTTGGCAGGGATTACTACCCGATCACCCCACAACAAACACCCCTTTTGGATAGAAAGTTCAGTCTGTCTGGACCGGAAAGGTTTAAAGTTTTCAGTTTTTTGATTCTCCGGCCAGCCTTTACCTACCCAGCTAAGAATGCGGGCAGTCAATGAGTCTTTCGCGGTGGCTCTGGCGACATCATACGCTGATATGGGTAGATCGGGGCACGTCTCGATTTGTAGCGTTGTCATCGCTGGTGCCGGGTCTGCGTCGGTTGCTGGTAAGGGTGCTCTGCTCAAAGCGTCCGCATGGGAAATTTGTTTCCCTGGCCGGTGTGTCAGAGTGTAGGAATAAGCTGCCAGGAACTCTGACAATCTCGTCATTCTTGGGGACAGTATATTAGGTGTTGGCTTGTTTCCCGCCAAAATCCCCATTAACGGTTTGTGATCCGTTATGATTCGAAAGGTCCTCCCATATAAATATTCGTGGAATCGTTTTACTCCAGCGACAATTGCTAGAGCTTCCCTGTCCAATTGGCTATAATTCCGCTCGGTTTTTGATAGAGTCCTAGAATAATATGCGACGGGTGCTTCTCTGCCATCAGGTAGTTGGTGGCTCAGGACGGCACCTACTCCATATGGTGAAGCGTCGCAGGTCACTGTTAATGGCAGAGTGTCGCTAAATTGGATGAGAACGTTTGTTGATGTTAGCAATCTTTTAATATTTTGGAAGGCTTTTTTTTCTTTGTAACCCCAAGTCCAAGTTGCCTTTTTGTCTAGCAGACGGTGTAACGGTTCTGCTATAGTGGCTTTGTTTGGCAGGAACACGTTATAAAAATTAATTAATCCTAAGAACGCTTGTAGTTCTGTTTTATTTCTTGGTTCAGGAGCGTCATTGATCGCTTTAACTTTTTTATCTGTGGGGTGGATACCCTCTCCGTCTTTTGAGTAGCCCAGGAATTCGACGCTGTTCCTAACTAAACAGCACTTTTCTCTTTTAACCTTGAGGCCAGATTCCCTAAACTTAGTCAGAACCTTTTTTAGTCTGTTCCTTAATTGTGTTTCATCTCTGGCCGAGATTAGGACGTCGTCAAAATAGGGAACGACTCCTTGTATGCCATTTAGAAGGCGTTCCATCAGACTCTGGAAGACGCCAGGGGCTACGCTTACTCCAAATTGGAGCCGGTGGCATTTGAATGCGCCCTTGTGGGTGACTATAGTCTGCGCTTCTGCTGTTTCTGGGTCCACTGGGAGTTGTTGATAGGCTTGTGCCAAGTCGAGTTTGGCGAAAACTTTGCCATTTCCCAGGGAATGAAGCAAATGCTGGACTACTGGCACCGGGTATGCGCTTGGTTGTAATGCGTGGTTCAGGGTAGCCTTATAGTCACTACAGATTCTGATGGACCCATCAGGTTTAATGGGTGTGACGATAGGCGTTTCCCACTTGGCATGGTCCACAGGTTCTAACACCCCTTGGGCTACTAATTTGTCCAGCTGTTCCTCTATTTTTGCCTTTAGTGCAAAGGGAACTCGCCTGGCTTTTATTCTTCGTGGGGCTATTTGGGGGTTTAAATTGAAAGAAATGGGGTTTCCCCGGTACTTGCCCAGTGAGCCGTCAAAAACGTCCTGGAATTCTCGGATGAGGTCGTCTTCCCAGCCGGTTGTAGTCACTCGATCGACCCCGGTCATCCCGATACCCAATGGCGCGAACCACTCGATGCCCAGGAGGCTTGGTCTGTCTTGGTTGACTATGGTCAGCGGAAGCACCTTGATGTGATTTTTGTAGGCGACTCGGAAATGTCCCATGCCAATCACAGGGATTTGGTTTCCCTGATAGTCCTTGAGGGTTAGGTGCTGCTTCTTCAATTCTTTGGGTTTGATACCTGGGACTAACTGTTTAATTGTGTCCCACGATACCATGGAGAGGAAGGACCCCGAGTCCACTTCCATCTTGCAGTGTTTTCCCTCGATTTCCACGATGATTTTAATTTTTCTCCCACTTTCCGTCTGGGAGCTCTGAATAATGACAGTTTGGTGTGTATTGGCTCGCTTCTCTTGTTGCCATTTTCTTTCGGCTCGTTTAGGCTCGGCTCGTGTTGGGGAATTTCTGCGTCTCGTCGGGCTGTAGAATTTTTTGTTTCTGCAGACCTTCTCGATGTGCCCTCGTTTTTTGCAATGTCGGCAGATGGCATCGAGAAATCTGCATTCGGCTCGTGGATGGTTTCCTCCGCAGCCAGCGCATTCCCGCCAATTTCTCCTTTCGCGCTCTTTTTTGTTCCTGAGCAAACGGTGGACCTCGTCGTCCTCTTCGCTCGAGTCATTTGTTTCGCCCGACTCTTCGTAGTGGGTTGTGGTGGCAGGATGCTTTCTATCTTTGGCTGTTGCTTCTTCGCTGTGTGTGTTCATCTTTTTAAGGGCTACTGCAGATTTTTTCGCGGCTTCAGCGGCTGTAGCTTCCACGATGGCTTCGGTAACGGTGATGTTTGGCTTGTTGAGCATTTTACTCTGTGCGGTCGAGTCTCTCAGGCCTAACACCACGCAATCTCTCATTGCCTCGTCGATGTTTAAGAATTCACACTCACCCCCTATTTGTCTGAGGGCAGCGATGAAATCGGCGACGGTTTCTCCCTCTCTCTGGTCACTGCGGTAAAATTCGTGTCGCTTTATTAAGTTAGACACCATCAGAGCGTAGTGTGCTTTGAGGAGTCTCTGCAATTCTGTCCACGTTAATTGTTTAACGTCCCGGGGCTTCGCGAGGGCTTTTGCCATTTTAAACACTGTTGGCCCGCAGTGCGTCAGGAACACGGCTCTCTTGCGTTGCTCGGAAATGCCTTCCATTTCATTGCTCTCCAAGTACATTTGGAAGCGATCAGCATAGGAATCCCAATCCTCTTCATTGGGATTGAAGGGTGCGGGCGGTGCGTTGTTTCCAGACATCTTGGTTGTAATCTGGACTTCTTATCACCGCGTGCAGGTTTCTCTGTTCAGGACGATCCCACCTTCGTCGCCAGTGTTTTGTTCGGAAAACACACGAGGTAGAACGGGTTCCAACAACAAATACTTTTATTGTAACTAGTCAGTAAAACGGAACACTTGGCTGAAGCCGGGGCCAGCCTTTTATACAGGCTGGCTTGCCTGCTTGCAGCCAATGGCAATTGTTTAGATTTGCCGCCTTTTTGGCAGCTCTTTGGATTGGTTCCTAGTGAACCAATCCAGTGTTCATTTTATTAGCCAATCAGGTTTGTAGATTTGGAGTCATCCACTTTACATACAGAACAGTGTCAATTCTGTTTCTCCATATTTTTAAATCCACTACTGGATGAATTTGTGATTTAGCTGTTGCTTTCCTCCAACCCCCCCCCCCCATTGGATCAATTCATACTCAAGACTTCACTGGAAAAACAATATAAACTGGAGGAAGAGAATCAGAGGGTAGAGGAAGGTGGAAGAAAAGTAGTATTTTTTAATAATGTCATTGAGCATAAGTAAACAAGGAATCATCAGGTATCCGATAACTTGTGAAAGTGATCATAGTACTAACTGTGACAAGTAATACTCTAGGACAACCCACTTATGCAGACATTTTTATTTACTTGGCAACAAGCTCAAAAAGCTTCATTAGATGATCGGATAATTTTTCCTGAGAAATTGTTTTCTATAATATAAATCATAAATGAATTTTAAAAAATGTTTGCCATGCTGCTTCATCACTCCTCGTTGAGACTAATAAAATTGCCTTTCTTCCCAAGAAAGACTGTCATAATTTTAATTTTTTTCTATTGATTCTTGAATAGTGATGCTAATGTACTTCAACAAAGATACACTAATTAGTTCTTTAGATTCTTTAAGGTCTTGAAGTCCACTATTCGATTGTGAAGTGATTCTGATTAAAAAGTTCTCTGCTGTGTTCGGTGTAGTCTGCAATTTCAGGCAGTCTAAAAAATTCAGTATTTACAGCTGGTATAAATGTCTTTATTATATTTGTAAATGTAAAATGTTTCTGTTCCTCAGCATCTTGGGTGATGCCTGCACAATTGTGGAATTTTTGTTTTTCCTGCAGTCTCCTTGTGAATCCACCAGGGTAAGTACCAAATTTTTGAAGATCGATGTGGATCTTATCCATGCAGACAATGGAAACTAAACTGCTGTATTACAAACCACTTTTAAAACTGACTAGATTTTGAACTATCATATTAGTCATCTGTTTAAATAAACAATTCTCTTAAATATGCCAACATTTGACAGATTGAAAATCTTGTTGGTTTAAAATCAACAGCTTACACAAACCAATTGTTAAATTAAGTTTCCTGTTTTGAATGAACATTTTATTTCTGAAAACAAAACATGGGGTTTATAATTAAATAATCCCCTCTTAGAATGGATGGATGGATTGAGAGAGAGAGATTGATGCTACAGAGTTGTCACAGAATCTGAGAATTTGGAACGGATCTCAAAGGTAATCCAATCCTCTTTTTGATCTATCCAGCCTTTGTTTGAAGACTATCTATCCTTTGAAAGCAATATATCACTTGAGGCAACTTATTCCAGTGGCTGACAGCTCCTGTTGTTAAACAATGCCTCTTAATAAATTTAATTATATCTATCTATATCTATAATCTATATCTATAATCTATATCTATAATCATATCTATAATATCTATAATCAATTCTAGTTCTCTTCTCAAAGGCAACAGTGAACAATCCCCATTGTTTCTTTTGTACAACCATCTGAAGACTGCTATCAATTTTATTTCTGTCAATCTTGTCTCCTGCAGGCTGAATAAACATAGTTATTTTAACTTCCTCACCGGACTTGAAATCTTGTCTTATCTCCATCTTGACAACCCTTCTCTCAATGTATTGTAGCTTGTCAATGTCCTTTTAAAAATAAAACTGGACACAGTATTTAATGACAGCCCTGACCAAGACAGAATGGGGCAGTTATTTCTCATAATCAGGACACTAAGCTTCTATTATATCAGTCCTTCAGGGTAGACCAGATCTTGAAACACACTCTACATAAAGACCAATATTATACTTTATTGAGATACAAATGAAGGCAAATATATGTCTCAGGATGTTGCAGGATCCAATCTGGGCTGGTCACTGGGAACAGAGGTTTAGCCTTCTTTAGCTTTCAGATTAATGCTGGAGCCCATCTTCAGGGAACTTCTCTCTTACCAATACAGGTAGTCCTTGACTTACAACCATTTGTTTAGTGATCATTTGAAAATAGCAACTTGTGACCATTTTTCACATAACTGTTGCACCATTCCCGTGGTCACATGATCAAAATTTGGATGCTTGGCAACTGACATGCAGTTATACCAGTTGCAATATCCCAGGTTCATGTGATCATCTTTTGTGACTTTTTGACAAGCAAAATCAATGGGGGAGTCAGATTCATTTAACAGCCATATTATTAACTTAACTGCAGTGATTCACTTAACAATTGTGGCAAGAAAGGTTGTAAAATTGGTCAACAACTGTCTTATCAATGGAAATTTTGGTGTTAATTTTGATCATAAGTCGAGGACTACCTATATCTCCCATCCTAGGACTTAAGGAATGTTTCTGTTTCTTTATTTACATAACAGTTTCTTAATACTTGTTTCAAGATCATCTCCCTGGTTTTCTGTGTCATGCCCCTGTCGGAATCTGATTCAGAGGGGGAGGCTGAGCAACTGACAGGGAGTGGGAGTGTGGCTCCGTTGGCTGTGGAAGAAACTGGGGAAAGGCAATGGCTGGCTGGGCAGAGCAGGAGAGAGGTAGAGCAAGAGAGAGAGAATTTGGAGGAAGACCCAAGCCCACTCTGTCTTCATCCTAGGGCATGCAGGGAGGAACAGAAAAGGGAACAATGTGAGTTGTGTGGCTTATGGGGGGAGGAAAGGGCCCTGATACCCTTCATTAGCTGCAGCTGGGAACACAGTGTTTAAAAAGGGAAGCTGGGCACAGCAAAGTTGTTGGGAGCAAATTGTGAATTATCTGGTATCGTTGAGGCTTATCTGGGTTCCTGGCATCTTCCCAACTGTGTTTGTTTTGCTGGGCTTTCAAGTCTGCCATTCCTTCTGCCCTGTCAAGTTAATTACTGCAGCATGGTTTGTGTGGATTTTTATTTACAGTTTGTATGTACTCTGTTTTCGGACTGAATTTCCTCCACTGAAAAAAATTGTTCTTCGGAGTTTTTTCTCCAGCCGAAGGTAACCTGGACATTGGGGACAAAGTTAAAGGGACATTTCTTGCTTATTTGACTGTGTTGCCTTTGTGCCGTGTCCCGGATCATCACATTTTGTATGCTGATACATTCCCACATAGCATATGCTTTTTCAGAAGTTTTGTCACTTGATTGGCTCATATTCAACTTGCCATTCAGTGAAATACCCAGATCCTGTTCACATATACTACTGTCAGGTGGGATCCCCCCTATCTTTACCTATTAAGTTTCATCCTGTTCATTTCATTCCAATGTTCAAGCTTGTCTAGATAGAATCTTCTCTTTATCCTATAAAGATTAGCCTCTTTTGATTTTATATCACCAAATTGACAGTCATCATCTCAATTTCTTCATGAGTCATTAATACAAATGTTAAATGAAATAGGATCCAGGAGAGATATTCTGGATCAGTTCACTGGGATGCAGTTCACTCTATAATACTCTTCAGTCTTGTTGGAGTCATTTATGAGTAATCTCTGGAGGAAATCATTCAGTGAGTTATGAATCCATTTAACAGATATATCATTCACTTTGTATTTTATTAGTTTATTAATGGGGATATTGTGAGATAGTTTATCAGATATTTTTTAGATTTCTATAGAGACAATTCCTGTTAGACTCCCTTATCATATGCATTATTACGTAAATGGAAACTAAAACTATTGTCCTATTACTTTATTCAGAAATAAAATCCTCTGAACAAAGTGGCATTTATTTCTAATTATGCACAACTATAACTGTCTACTACCTACATATTTATCTTTATAAACAGTAAACGGCTTTCCTACCTTGGAAAAAAAACTGTTTCCTTTAAGAAGAAACTAAAGATGCAATGTGTTAGAAAAGTCATAAGTGCTTATAATTCAGTAATCAAACAGGTTATAAAATACAACTTTTTGGAATGTATAAATACAAATGGACCAGATTAATATAGTATATGAACCTAAGAATATTTAGATTCAACACTTCTTTGATATTTTAATAAAAACATTAAGTCCAATATTATCATATTATTTAAAAAGTTAATGAATGACAAGTGGATGATAGCAGGAAAGCCAATACTCTGTTGAGTTTACTGGCAATGGAGTTCATTTGATGATTTGGACATAACACCAGGGAGATCCCATATGCTCCATCTTAAGCTTCTCGAGATAAGAAAGGAAGGGAATGAAATTTCCTTTATTGAACAACTTTATTGAAACAAAACAAAACAAATCCTTCAACATGTTAGGTATAGCTTGTTTTACGTAGAAATGCAACTTTTAACTCAAGTATTTTAAAGTTATTTTTTAAATTAAAAAGTTACTATGAAAAATTTTAATAAGCTATTCCAAGGAATAATACTAAACTGTTAAGAACTAATTTTTCTAAAGCTTGATTTTCATTTTTTATCAGCTTCCAATTTATTCATGTATACAAATCAGAGATTAAAAAATTATTCCAGAGTTATTAAGGATATGCTAGAAAACTGGATATAAATTAATAAGCAAAACATAATATGGTGCTTTTTTCAATAATAACTAATAATACCAAGTACAGAACACAAATATCTTAATATAATATAAAGCAGACACTGAGTTATTTGGTTAACGTATTTCCATGAATATACCAAAGAATATAAAATTCTTAAATAACAGAATAACAGAGTTTGAAGGGATCTTGGAGGTCTTCTAGTCGAACCCCCTCAACAAGCAGGAAATCCTGTTCCATTCCAGACAAATAGCTATCCAGTCTCTTCTTAAAAGCCTCTTTTTAAAAGGTAAATGAATTATAATTTTGATTTCTGATGGAAAATACTATTTTTTATTTTGCAGAGGATAATCAGTTCCAAACACAAGATGTCAGAAACCCATTCAATTCTGTCTAATATTTTTAAAAGGGGTAGACTGACCTCTCCTGGAAATAGTGCAAGATACTACAATTTTAAAGAGTCATGCTCTCCTTCCATATATCATGACAGTGGATACAATGGATCAATCAAGGACCCAAGTTTTTATTATACTGATGCAGAATGCAAAGGAGAACAAAATGAAACAGAATATTCTAAATATTGGTATTCTAGTAGTTTTTGCACTTCAATTTTGTCTCCCATTAAGCATAATGCTATTTTAACACAAGGAAAAAATGCCAATATACCTAGAGACTATTGTGAAACACCCAAAGTTGCTAAAAAAGACTCAACACTCCGCAGAAGGTTACTTGTTTCTAAAGCAGCATCTGTTGGTACATTGGGATGTTCTGAAAAGCAACTATCATCTTCAGGGAATAATAAGAAAAAAACATGTTTATCTCATTTCCTTCGCTTCGATGAAAGGATATCAAAGCATGCTTTGGATTCTCCAAAAGAGAAAAGCTATAAGCCCTTGGCTACCAGTACACTAAAAATTGAAGAATCTAATTCTGATTGTCAGAAATTGAGGTTTATGTTCTCCGAGCAAAGGACTTCTACAATAGATGGTTCAAAACCTAAAGGCAGCTTGTCAGAACCGGATGGTTTATCACCAATCCAGTCCAAATCTTTTGTAATCACTCCCAATGTTTTAACTGACCGTAGGCATATATGTTTTAGTAATCAGAGTTCAGGGTTAATCATAACTTCTCAATCTTCATTATCTACTGTAAGTGATGACAAATTTATCACGCCCATCAACAATCTTGTTGAAAGATTTAATCTTAATACCTCTGAAACAAATACACCATCTGTTAAAGAAATAAGTGACTTGAGGTTGCTAACTCTTGATACCAGTAGCTATAATTCACTTGGGTCTGATAAATCAGAAGATTCCTTTTCAGATCATGAGGGATCCTTCCAAGAATTACTTCAAAATCATAATGAATCTTCCAGCAATCTAAATTCTAAAAAAAAGGTAAAAAAACTACAGCGCTCAAGAAGATTATCCACTCTTTCAGAACGGGGGTCACAATCAGAAAAAGAGGAAGATTACAATACCAATGCTAATTCAAAACCCAAAGAAAAAGTAGATGATTTTATCAATGAAGACAATGAATTAGTTTTTAAAGAAGATGAAAGCAAATGTGTGTCTCCAAATTTTGGAAATCTCTCAAAAACCCCGGCTTTGCAAGTCATTCATGAGATCTTTATGCAAACCAGAAATAAAAGAACAGACAAAAAAGATCTACTGAAGAAACTTGATGGTGATAATTTATCTGTGTTAAAATATGTTGTTGCTCAACTAATTGGCAAGAAAATGGGAATAGAAAAATTAGATATCTTAACAGAATTAAAAGACAGAGACTTAAAACATATTCTTGCTACAATTTTAGACATATTGACTGTAGAAAGCTTATGCAGGTAAGAAATACATATTTGCAAGTTTATAAACATTTGCTGAATGTCTCCAATACTGTTTACTTTTCTATATAAATGTAGCTACATTGAAATCGCATAGACTAAGAATAAATATAGCTGAGTTCCTATGCTCATATAGTCTAACTGCACTATACAAAATGTATGTGCCCTGATTTGAAAATCTGCAGAAATTTGTAGAAGCTAACAATACCAACAAAACATTTAGGGAAAAAAATCCAAAAATCAAACCTGAAAACATATTTTGGTGTAGAATATTTGCTGCTATTGATTAAAAACAGGTGGAAGGTGTTCCACTATGGAAAATTGAAATTTGGATAAGAACACTCTACTTTTCAACATCTTGTGGTAGTTTTCACTTGTATTCCAACTTTTCTTTTTGCTTTGTATTGTTTTGTGTAATTTCTGACACTTATCTACTTTTCATTAAATAAGGCTTGGAAGAGACAAATAATATGTATGGAAATGTATTTTCCATGTGTCTCATGTTAGGCTGACGAATGAAGTATGTCAACATCTCATTTGCATATACTAAGAATGACATATTAAATATTAGCATCTGCTTCTTTGTAGTAGATGGTGTAAATTGTTAAAAATGATTAATCGATAATTATTTCAATAATTTGATGAATGTATATTGTCTTGATTCAGTTTGTTCTTAATGAGAACCTCCAGTGTAGTTCTTTCACTTGTCAGTACATTAGGAACATGGTATACTTGAATTATACACAATTATACATATAGTGCATTAGGAATGAAGCAATCCATTCGATTCTTGCATATTGTTGGAATACTACTGATAACAAATCTTTCTTTCAGTATGTGGAAAGTAAGCAAAAACTGGCGAGAAATTGTTGTACATGATAAGCATGCAAATCGGAGGCGGAAGTTGTATATAAAACAGCTAAGAGTAGATGCTAAGGTAATTTACAATTCTACACAGTCACCTTGGAAATTAAATTGAAAATACGTGGTTTGAACTTCTCATGTGCATGTCAGTACACTGCTGAACCTCTGAATTGGTGGGATGTTGGTAACAATAAACCAGTTTGAAAGTTTATATTAGAAATTCTAGTTTGAACAGAACAATATTAATATTTGAGGGATAAAATTTAGATTTTGGCTGCACTTGTTGCATACTGGTCAGTATTGTTCTTATTGTTAGCATGTCGCTAACATGTTGGCATAGTGGCCAGTATTGTTCTTGTTAGCATATCTATCAACTCTGAAATCGAGAACAAGCGTCTAAACAGTTGCCATTATGCTGAAATACAAGGACATATAATAAATATTTGGGCATGAAAAGTATTCGGTTTGGGTATTAAATCTGAAAATCCCAACAGTATTAAAATTGAATGAATTAGAAAGCTTTTCATATAATTCTTACCAGACTTACCATAACTTATCAGACAAATAACATAAAGGATCTTTAAATACATGGTTGACATAAAATGGTAAATTGCAAATTAATTTTGGTTTTTGTAAAAATAAATGATTTGTAGTGTTGGGTCATTTTCAAAGGGGTGCCTATTGAACATGGAAAATGCTGCTGGTAAATTTATGGTGACTAGATATGCATTACGACCAATCCAGGCTCAAGCAAAAACTGTGGTATTACAAATGCATTCATCATGCAATGAACCTTTGACAGCAACACAGCATAGCCCTAATCTTCAGTCAAGGAGCAAGCAAGAAGCATATATAAAGGTAGGTAACTGCAATTATCTACTTTAGAATAAAACACAAACCAAGCCCCACAAGGTAATTTGACATGGTCTCTGCTGAATTATACAAGCAAAGATAAAAAATATTTGTGGGTGTTGGAGAACATTATTTAAGTGATGAACATAGTATTTAATGAACTGAGACTATTGTTAGATATTACTGAAAAAGTGATATCGTTGCCATTAACTTTGTCTCTTGCCCTAATATCTTTTCAAGTATAATGAAGTGTTTTGACTTTTTGTTTAGAAATATATTGAGCATATTCTGCTCCTAAAATATATAATGTGAGAATAAATTAGTGAGTCTATGAAAATGCATGCCTACAATACCTAAACTCTGTTTTCCTGATATAGGTCGCGCAAACTCTTTTCAGTGACGAAGCTTTGAAACCCTGTCCAAGATGTCAGTGTCCTGCTAAATATCAGTCCTTAAAAAAACGTGGATTCTGTAGCCGGGAAGATTGTGCATTTGATTTTTGTGTTTTGTGTCTATGTGCCTTCCATGGGTCTAGAGATTGTAGCAGTTTATCTTCTATGCGGCAAAATAAAAAAGATGCTCTTCCAGGAAGTGCAAAAAGCAAGAGAAATTTAAAACGACTCTAAGCTTCTTGGAGTAAAGAGAACCAAGTGTGTCATCCCCTACCCCATAATTTTCTTTTTTATATATAGGCAACACTTTTTAATAATTATGTATTTTGAAAGTATTACTTTGACCATGAATCAAGTAAATAATTTAATTATTTGTATCAATATTATAAATATAACTTTTGATACACTTTTGGGAAAAAAATGAAAAAATTTTAAACTCTTGTATTGGTGTTTGCTACTTTGCCAGGCACACTCATGAGATTTCAATAAAGTACTTTCAACATAATTTGAATACGCCTTGCAATCTTGCTTTGGATTTTTAAATTGAGCTTTTGTCATTGTCAAAAAAGGATTACTATAGTGATATGTGTTATATTTTACATTTTAATAGCTATTTCTACATATAATTATAATACAACATTTAAGTCATAGCAAGTAGTAATTACTTGAGAAAACTAAGGCGTATTGGACATTACATGCATGAGAGACCCCAGGAGTTACAAAGACTGTAGACTACACTAAGGGGGAAAAAAGCCTCCTAAAAGAAAACAGTGACAAACCACTTCTGTAGGGTTGTCATGGACTTCCTCATTTATTATAGGTATGAGGAATCAAGCTTCCATAGCACAGAAGTCGTATATTTTCAAACATTAATTTTTATTCATTCGAAATATTATTATTTACCTTTATGGCATGTAATATTCTAAATGCTATACACAGCAATTGAAAAATAAGTTTATGTTCAACAGGCAAGATACAAAAAGAAAAGCCAGAATAAAAACAGAAAAATGGAATTATAGATACTAGAATCTGAAGTTACACATTCTTGGCAATTATCAGAACTGAACAAGTGAACCTCTCTGCCTTTGAGTATGCAAGTGACTCAGCAGCCTTTTGTGCTCTGGCTGATGGATAAGGCCAGAGCATAACCCTCTTCATTTTGTAGTTTCAGGGCAACTGGAGCCAAGGGATGGAATCTCAGCAGATCAAAAACAAGGCAATCTGGAAAACATGCAAATACATTTCAAGATAATCACCATAGAATAAACAAAATAATTCTTCCAACAGAACTACTTTCTTCCCAAGCTACGTTTATAACAGATGGCTCTTATAATAAGGAACACAAATTATATATATCTCCTTTTTATTTTTCTGGGTTCTAAAAAATGGAGTTCTGTACATGAAAGATCCTGAGCAGAAAAATATATGGCAACATATAATAGATTTTGACTTCAAACATATTTGGAAATACGATGATGATTTGCGTATTTATTAAGTATGCTGGTTAAATTCATTCAAAATTGAACATCTCCAATAGTTGAGATTGAGATCCTGTATAGATTACATTTTCCATTCATCTTCCTCTTATAGGACCAGTTTGCTTGTTTATTAAACAAATTTATATAGCTGCCAAACTCACACATAGGTGACTACAGTTGGAATTGTCCTTCCATGATAAGAGCCTTCTCACTCAATATTGGGTTTTTCTGGAAAGAAAGCATCAGCAGAACTCTGCTAAATATTTTATATATATTTAATATATACAGTTTTTCAAATGCTTGAGGAAACTTCAAAAGCTTATATAGTGGTACCTTGGTACTCATCGTTAATTGGTTCTAGAAGAGTACCAAATAAATTTTGGTATAATGATATAATAATAATCAAAATGCGCTGAGTACCAAATTGATGAGTTTCAAAGCAACTGAGTACCAAGGTACCACTGTATTTCCAATTACAAAAAGATTACACAAAAAAAAAAAAAAAAATAGCAAGCATTCAAATTTTTCCTCAGGAGTGGAGCATATAGGCTGGATTAATATAGCCATTTCTTGGCTGCTTTAACATCCATGGTAATAGTTCTATTCAGGGACCATACACTATGTATTTTGATTGTTTTTAATTTTTGTTTTATGATGTACAGAGCACTGCCCAGAGTCACTTGCTGAGATCTTATCAGACTGTACTAAAACAGTTTGTCATTGAATTTGTTACAATCATTGTCTTAACATGTGAATATTAAGCCAGAATACGTTTTGATACAACCGAAATTACAAAATTAACTAAGTATAGCACTTGGTTTACTTGTAATTGCACAAAACCAGCAATTTGGAGGAGGAGGCAATGAGTTGGCTATGGAGCTAAAGCTGGTTATAGTGATAATACCTTCTTTGTGATTGCTGGAGAAGCAGCAAAATCTTAAGCCTCACAAGAGGAGGCTTTCCTTGTGATTTTGTCAGCCCAACATTCCAACATGAATTGCTCAGAAATGAATGCATAGGATTTATCTTTGCATAGTAATGAAACAGGGATGCAGTTTGAGTTATTGAGGGCATTGTAATGAATGTTGCAAAGCTTCAGTTTTTAATGGGTTCTTCTGGCAAAACCAAAATGTCAAGTGAACTGTAAAATGTTGTGATATAATTTGTGGGATGTTTTGCCAAGCTTACATTTGGGTAATGACCGGCATGTGCCAATGGTGTTTTTGTAATGCTATCTGTCTTTTGCAAGCAGTGGAGGGACAGATGCTTGGCTTGTAAATATGTAACATCTCATGGTCTCAGCCAACTTTTACTAGGTTCAAACTACATGCTTTTTTATGCCAGATAAGCATTCCAAGCAAACCATGTACAAACATGGTTGGCTTGGTTTTAACCTTCAGATTTGTTGTTGTGTTATTTGTTCTACATGCCCTAAATCAACTCAGCATGTTGTTCAAGTTAAATCATAAACATATGTCAGTAATTTTTAATGAAACCTCTGAATATAAATTTGATCCCAATCTATTTCCATTAATGTAAACTTGCCCAATTGTTGTGTCTATAACGTCACCATATTTCAATTGGGAAGATGGACTACATAGCCCTAACAAAACAAAGCACAGTATTTAATCCAAAGACTGGTTTGCTGTTTGTATTTTTACCCATGTGCAACCTCTTCATCTTCTAGATCGGGGTCGCCAACCTTTTGGACCTCAGGGACCATCAAACTCATAATTTTAAATCCCGTGAGACCTTGGGAAAATCCCCAAAAAAGTCTGCAGGAAAATTTCCCACCCCATTTTCCTACTGATCGATCATTATTTGGGATCTCAGGATACTCTCTCCAGCTCTGTTCTCAGGGGGAGAGAGAAAGAGAGACTTTTGGCTTCATGCAAGGAAAGCAGCAGAAGTCTTTCTTTCTGTCCCCCAAACTCTGCCATAAATGAGTCTTTGTGAGACTTGTCATGCCAGTACAGCCTCTTGGAGCAGGATACCTTGCAGGACCCCAAAGATTCATTTCTGGCGGAGTTTGGAGGAGAGAAAGACTTTTTCTGCTTTCCTTATGTGCAGCCAAAAGCAGCCCTCCACCCTTTCCCCCCATCCCTCACTACCTTGTGTTGTTCACAATGCAAGGGATGCAAGCCTTGTGTTCCTGCAGGCCATGTGGGCAGTGCAGCCTTGTGTTCCTGCGCTGCCTGGATAAATTGCTTTGGGGGGAGACATTTCTCTGAGGACCACTAAAATTTTCTCACAGACCATCAGTGGTCCCTGGCCCACTGGTTGGTGACCACTGTTCCAGATCATGCTAACAATCGTGTAAACCATATATGGATGTAGAAGTAGCCATGACTTAATGATAGGGCATTGCATGCTGAAGTTGTTTGTTTTCATTTGACTTACAACTCAGTTGTTAAGTTAAAGGGTTGCTAAGTAAAAAAAAATCCCATAACCATATTTACAAGTTTATCCAGGATAGTGTGTATTAACTGTGATGGCGAACATGTGACTGAGAGAGACGCTATGAAATTTATAAATGTGGGCACTGGTCATAAAGCTATTTTTTTTCATCACTGTTATTATTGGGATTAGTTGCTAAATGATACCTGACACTACCTTTGACTCCAATCAACAATCTGATTGCAGTATTCTGGATTAGTTGCAGCTTGGATAGTTTAAGTGACCCATGAAGAGCAAAAATGGTCCATTCCATATACAACTAAGCTCTGCTTCATCAAGACTCTTTTCCCATTGAAAATCCACCAAAATGGCTGCATGTGGCATATTGAGCTGAGACATACAAATTCATTCCAGGCCATAGTTGAAATCTCAGCATTCAGGTTGAGGACAATCCAGGAGGACACCTAGAATGCATATCTATTTATTCATTGATCTGATTTGATTTGATTTGTCAATCGCTTACCCAGATAATAGGTATGAGGATAAACATAGTTATGAATACAAGAAATGGGTACATATAAGAAAAATAAAAGAAACAACAGGATGGGCACTTTGGTGCACTTATGCACACCCTCTACAGACCTCTTAGGAAAGGGGTGAGGTCAATAGTAGAAAGTCTAAGGTTAAAGTTTTTGGGGTTTGGGGAAGAAACCACAAAGTCACGTAGAGTATTCCAGACATTGACCATTCAGTTGCTGAAGTTGTATTTCCTGCAATAAATTTTGGTGCTGTTAACCTTGAGTTTGTATCGTTTGTACTTTTATTGTCTTGTCTTGTATATTATATATCTGAATCTTCAAGGAACATGCAGTGAAAGCTGACTCTTAAGTTCCTAATCTGCCTGATTGACAACTGGAGTATCTGTGATTTATCTACAATTAAGCTTCAATTTGTTTGCCCTCCCATAAGCAGGCTGGACACATGCAACAAACAAATTAATAATGAATGCCATAAAAAGGGGATAAAAAGAACAAGCTAAATAAAGAATGCCTTCCAAAAAGGTTTTGTCACAGCATGGAAATATCTTGGTTCCAGTTGCTTGTGCTTTTCCATGACTAGAATGAAATTAATTATAACCGAATCCATGCCATATGAATTCAAGTGATATAAACCAGACAACAAAACACCCACACTCTGCCTCTGAGTACTTTAAGCTGCTGCCAGAAGATCTTGTGAGAAACTGAGGGCATTTTTTTCATTGTTGAATTTGGATCTTCAGGGAAGCCTGTGCTCAGAGGCATGTAGGAGGATTTGCAATAAATAGGCTCAGAGAACCAAATATATTTTATTCCCCTGATGTTTGATATCTGACACTCTACAGCACAGCCCTATGAGTTTCTCTTTTGAAATATGCTGGATTTCACCACTAGGGGACATCAAAGTTTCATTTTCAGAAATATAACTATTTTTATCTTGTACTAAGGTCTATCCATGGTAATTGTAAACTCAGCATCATAGATTCATATTCCAGTTTTTCCTGCCAACTATACTCAGTGTGTATTTAATATTTAAAATATGTTTTCTTTGGCTATCAGTTACAACTTACTGCTCAGAGAAGTCTTGGTTTATTTCAATGAGATCATAACTTGAAAGCAAGAGGATGGAAGTTGAATGTTTAGGACTAGAATGACCTTGGTCTCTGCAACTGCCAAAAATCTGTCTGAAACAAAAAGACTAGCATATATATAAGGGCATTTGTTAGATATAAAAATATTCAACTCGGATTCTGTTCTTGGCTTATTTGTGTTATGATCCTGGGAAGACTAAGATGGCTTAATCAGGGATATTCCTATTTTAGTTTCCAGAACGCCGTGAATCATATCCCTGAATTATTGGTTATTCTTTTCCAACTAGTTCGTTCTCTCCCCCTCTCCTTCCCTCCCTCCCTCTCTTTCTCCCTCCTTCCCTCTCTCTCTCTCTCTCCCTTCCCCCCCCTATAATTTTATTAAATGTTACAATTATGTTACAATGCAGATGAAAACTAATAAAAGAAAAAAGTGCTAAAAGAAAATAGACAAAATAGAACAGAAACAATAAGGATATAGTAAAGAAAAAAGAAATATATAAAGACATAACTTCCCCGTCATCACAATTATAAGCAATTTTAGTAATTTATCATTCTCCTAAAATATAACAAATGTTCTCTTTCCCGATAACTTATCTCATATCTATAAATACATCCCTAAAACATTGTTATTTCAGTCCGTCAGCAGAAGTCCATTAAGGTTTAGCAGAGATAGCAACACAACATTTTTAAACATGATAAAATAAATCAACTTTATAGTCCTTTACTTTTAATAATCTTAGTCCTTAATTCCTTCAAATGATGCCCAAGAACTTGATTTCTTTTTTTCTTTGTCATTTCAAAACTTTAACGATATACTCTTCTGGCTTCTTTTTTATATGTCCTTTTAATTATTAAGACATCTGCAGGTTTCATTTGTATATTCAATATATCCTCTTTTCTCAGATCATTCTTTTAGCCTGTAATTTGTAAATCCACATTCAAATCAATTTCAGTATTATCTGGTAGAACCTATTCATCTTACACAACTTCATTTACCTAGCCTATCTATATTGGCAGATATTTTCAAAATTAATTTCTGACTCCATTGTTCACAGATATGTTTAAATGTGTCCAATGTAAAATATTTTGCTCCATTCTATGTTAGCAAATTGAGTTTAAGTACATCTCCTTTAATTGTAATCTTTAATTGTTTCTTCCCGTTTCCTCCGATGTTCAACTTTAAAAGTCTTATCCTGTCATTTTCCTCAGTATTCAAAACAACACCCATTTGGAAGGAACCTTACAAATAATTGCAAAATATTCTTTCAGATTGATATGCATCCTCAGGCAATTTCTAACTTTCCAAAACCAACACGATGCTCATCCTTTTTTGTTTTATTCCCACAAAAAGATTTTTTAAAGTCCTTAAAATCATACTTAAAACTTTTCTGTACCACCAATGTCTATATATGTATATATTTCATAATATAAGTACATCCTACATTTCCCCTACTAACTGATAATGAGAAGCACAACACCTCTATGACTGAAGGTTGCATGATTAACAATCATTTCTAGCTTTTTCTACCTGAATTGGCCTAATCTTCTTTTAAAGTTTCCAAAATCTGCCACTATGGCTTCATTTCTCATTCTGTCATTGCCCACCAAAAAGCAATGTTGGAGTGAATGACATTTCTTGCAACTTAATTAACCTAATGGCAGATCCGGTGGCCTTAAGGTGGAGCTCTTGCCTCACATTCAGGAGGCTGTGAGTTTGATCCTAAATAGAGGCTAATATTTGGAGTAGACTGGAGCAGGGGGTTGGACAAGATGACCTCCAAGGTCCCTTCCAACTCTTGTTATTCTGTGATACTCGTGCATGCAGGAAAACCTGAAACTTCTAACTTGATCTTTTGAAAAATGAAGTCCGATGTAAATATATATATATATCCTGATAGCATCAGTGGTGGGATTCTTATTATTTTATTTTATTTTACTACCGGTTCTGTGGGCATGGCATGGTGGCCGTGGCAGGAGAAGGATGCTGTAAAATCTCCATTCCCACCCCACTCCTGGGAGAAGGTTACCGCCGGTTCTCTGAACGACTCAAAATTTTCCGCTACCGGTTCTCCAGAACTGGTCGGAGCCTGCTGAATGCCACCTCTGCCTGACAGTACCAGTTGGAAAGATCTTTAAATGGGAAACAAGGAAAAGAAGAGAAGAGAAACAATTCATCCGTAGAAAGGAAGTGTGTGACTGGCCCGAAGGGCAGCCATTCATCTGAATCCCCAGGACGAACCAAAAAAGGTTGTGGCTAAACACGGATAGGTCGGAGGGAGCCTTGCCAGATAAACGCAGGTGAAGAATGCCACACAGTAGAATTGTCAGCCAAGGCAGCCGCACAAGCTGTTGCCAAAATGGATCCCGATAGAAATGGCATATGTGGCAAAATAAAGGATTCATAGATTTCACTTCGCCTTTGATCAGACCATCCAAATTGCACCCGGTGGGAACGGGAAACACCTTGCTCAGTACTTTCTCCATCCGATTGCCGGAGCAGTCTTCACGACTCTCCGAGCTTCCGGAGAAAGGGACGGGCGGGGACGGGGTGTGCAAACTTTTGAAAGAGCACCGGTCACTCGCCAGTGGGGGCGGGGGGAGAAGAGCGGGCATCAGCTTCAGCCGGCAGGGCGAAAGCAACTTCGCTGGCCCGAGAAAGCCGGAAGGGAAGGCGAACATCAGCCGCATCTTCCGTCCGTCCTTTGCTTCCCCAACAACTACTACCAACTTGGTGCTTTCAAGTTGGCGCGAGTCGCTTCTCACTGCCTTCATCCGGCTGGATAGTGTTGGTGGGAGCAAAAGCCTCTGCTCTGCCCGCTCACGACCAATGTTGGTGCCTTGGGGAAGGGCGGGGTGGGGGTGGGGGTGGGGGGCTGGGTGTCAACGACTGGCCTCGTCTCCCTCCCGCATTGTCACCCGCAGCTCCATAGCAACCCAGCCTCGCTTGTGAGACCACACAAACCAGGCTGAGGGCCAAGCGCAAACTCTTGGCGAGCTCTTTTGCGCTCAAACAATTCGGCTTCAAGTTCGCCTCAGGCAGCCTCTTCAACGGCCTCGGCGGAGGAGTGTTGTTCTTTCCCCTCCCGCGCTGGCCGGAGAAGAATGAGGCTTTAAAGGCCCCTCGGAGGCGTGGGTGGAGGGGGTGTGGGGGGAGAAGACAGCGGGGCTTCTGCAGAGCCCGGCCGCGCGTCCGCAGCCATGCGAGAGAAGAGGCTCACCACCGGTAGGTGCCGGAAACTCGGAGGCGACTACTCCTCGTGATCCGGAGAGGGTGGGAGAGAAGCGGACGGTGGAAAATCCCAGTTCGCCCACCCCGGTCCCCCGCCGCTGCCCCCAGCGTTGCCCCACGGTTCGAAGGAAAGGCGCGATCAGAAATATATATATATATATATTTGGGCAACACGTCTCATTTGTGGGCAGTGAAAACACAGACGTCCTTGATCTGCTCTTCCTCAACGCAGATTAATTTGGGGGGCGGGGGTTTCGTCCTTTGCAATTCCTGTGTAAAATTAAAACTGACTCCCGTCAAACCATTGCGGTTTTCATGAACAATATTTCCAAATGGGAAAGTCTCCAGTGAGTTGTGCTTGACTTAGCAATTTTCTTAGCAGCTCTAAGGTTTGCCATTGACTTTTTCCAAGAAGGGTTGTGTTTTTTGTTTTTTTCCCCCCTTCTCCCAAGCCCTGGGATCTTGGGCTAATCTCCCGCTGAAGTACTAACCCTTTGCTCAGCTATGTCCGGGTCACTTAAGACTGGCTAGTAGTTAAGACTGACCCAGTGTTGGCAGAGGGTTGTCTAAATGCAGACTCAGGTTCACAGTAAAAGGTCCAATGAAACAAAAGAACACAATCTAAGAATGAGGTAGCTCTCATTTCATTGAAATAAATGAAAGCTTAACTTTGGTTAATTTTCAGTTGGGCTGTTGCACCCAACTTAAATACTTTTTAAACATGAATATGCTATTTTATAAATGGGATCTGGTTTCCATTTTATATATTTGGAACACTGAGCAGGAAAGACTATGGCTCATGACACAGGTCCCCATATTGTTACAGGACGAAAGTGAGGAATCTGCTGTTTCTATAATTCCTGCTTCCTTCACATTAGTTATGTTGACTATAAAGAATTGTTGTTCAGCAGCAACATACAGAAAGCAGCAGATGATAGATACCCTGTCACCAACCAAAGGTGTCTAGATCCAAGTATGTTGATTTTCTCTTCCAAATCATTTAACTTTCAGAAGTACTTCTGACATTTGCTTAGAAATTTTCCTGATTGAACTCACATTCTATTTTTATTTATTTTATTTTATTGAAATCAAAATGATTTATTTTATTGAAATTAAAATGAACTCAAAATCTTCAGTGAAAGCTCATTCAGCAAGCTGTAATGAATGTTCATGGACACTTCATTCTGAAACATCAATTTAGTCTGACAAAGCAGTCATTTCTCTGGCATCTGTCTTACAAAACTAGAATTTAGAAAATTAGATATTTTTTAAAAATATTAGAACTTATAATAGGATTGCCAGAGGGCTCAGAGAAATAATCAGAATTGTTCTTCTTTCTACATATTTTAAAGTTTCTTACGATAACCTTTAAAATATGTAGAAATTGATAGATGAAATGTTTTATCAACCTCATAATAACTTGCTAAGAACTGCCCAACAAGCTTTTTTTAGGTAGGAAAGGAACCATTTAAAATTGGCTTTCTTCTTGCTTAATGGCAAACATACACATTCTAAACGTTAAAAATATCCTATATGTTGGCATGAATATTTTAAAATGAATAGACCCCATAAAGAGATCTGTCTCTCAAAATTCCTCACTATTTTACTTGCTTGCATTTACAAGCAAGTAAAACAGTGTTTTTACAAGGAAGGAGCTATCTGGGTATATGATTTATTTTTTTATTGTTGTTTCTAATTGTGTGAATAGGACCTTATAATCAGCGTACTGATCTTGGGGGTGGAGGCTTATGATTACTGAACAGTTATTCTGCTTTTACTGAAAACTGATTTTGCCATAAGTGATAATTGGCTACTAATAAAACAAACAAATGTATTTGTCTGAAGAACTTTAATAACTTCATAATTGGTCCAGAGAACTTTCATTATTGTATATACATAATTAATACTATTTTTGTCTATGTTTCAGTGCCTCCCTGCATAAGAGAGAATGAATTTGTAAGTAAACTTTTTCCTGTCTCATTGCAAATTGTTCAAAATAGTAACTTAATTCTAGTATTTGACACGTTTTCAGATGGAGCATCTAAGAGTATAACTGACATTTAAATCTTCCCTGCCCTTTGTTTATAATTATCCATTCAGTTACAACAACCAATTCCTAGTATGTTAGGTGCATTTTTTTGCATAGATAAGATTTGCATAGATAAGAGACATGATGTGATTTTGACTCTCTCTCTTTTGGTGGTTTATGCAACCATGTTATTATGAAACCATGTTATTGATGGCAGAACATTAAAGATTTTAAATCATAAATAAATTCCGCTGAATCAAATGCTTTTCATTCCATAGCAACTCTGAATATTATCGAAGACAGACCATACGTAATAATTTGAAAAAGAATGCAATGGGAGCACTAATTTGGAAAGCCCTCTGTCCAAAATCTTTCCTCTCCCTTCAAACAAGAGGAGTGAGAAACACAGAGCAGAGATTCTCAATCCTGACCACTTTAAGAAGTGTGGACTTCAACTCTGAGAAGTCCCAATCCAGCATACCAGCTGGTGAATTCTGGGAATTGGTCCATACAGGTTAAAGATGTCAAGATTAAGAAATATTGATATGCAACCTCTTCTTCCCTAGGTAAGTTACAGGACAAGGCAGGGAACTATTGCCATCTAACTCTTCATGTGTGAATTGCCATTTTCCATCTGCACCTTTCCAATTCTTTCACAGATTCTGATAGAGGAAGAATAGGGAAGGCCAAGTTGGGCCTTTAGAGAAAGGAGTAACTTCAGAAAGAGGAACATGGTTTTCCTTCCTTAAAGGCCTCACCCATTCCATAATTCATCCTGCCAGATGCTCTAAAACCTCTGTTTAGAAGTCAGATTAAACAGGAAGTTATAAACAAAACAGGAAAGAATTAAGTGCATTAATATCTCAGGTCCTTTTCTCATTGAGCAGTGGATTAATGGGATCTCTCTTCCCATTGTTGGGTCAATAAAATGCTATATAGGTATGAAACCGGTGCTGATCCATAAATTGTACTGTCTCTGTCACTTGTGTTCTCTGTCCCTGCCAATCACTAGATTAACCTTCAAGGTACAAAGCCTAACAGGTGCGACACAATTTGAGGCTACTTTCAGAATAAGAAGAAACACTCTATTTTAATACCAATACAGCTTAGGCCAGCTTGAACCCAGCTCACTCTGAGAACAGAGAAAGGCAATGTCATTGGGACACAGCAGAAGGACAGAGATGGTTTGATGCAGATGGGGACACTATTTGGTGAAGCCAAAAGTGCTTTTTCAAAAGGCAACTGGACCTTGCTTTTTCTTTGAAGACATTTCGCTTCTCATCCAAGAAGCTTCATCAGTTCTGATAGAAGTCTGGTCCAAACTGAAGAAGCTTTTTGGATAAGAAGCGAAATGTCTTCAGAGAAAAAACAAAGTCCAGCTATCTTTTGAAAAGGCACATTTGGGACAACCATGACCTGGATGGCTAAGAATCTCCACAGATATTTTGGTGAATTGCACTAATTGAAACTTGTCTCCTTGCCCTATCATCTCATCCCCATCCAAGAATCTGCTTCTTTTTGCTCTGACAAAGTATTTGTTATTTAGGACAAAATAATTTGACCCTATTTCTGGAACAACTTTAGTTCAGTTTGGCTTTGCCTATGGGAGGCAAACTGGAATTGAATTAAAATATGCTGAATTGTCAAACTAGGTGAGTTACTTGATTATAAATCATTACACAACTTGCTGGCAGAGGTTTTTGTTCTAGCTGACAGCCAAGTTAAGATTTATACATCATTATCAGGATACTAAGGGTGAGCAAATCAATTTTGTGAAATAAATATCTTTTATCATCCATCCTTTACAAGGAGTTAAGAACAAGAAAGTCTTAACATATTTTACATATAATTTTAAACCTAAAAGTGGAAAGTTTTAGGCAGTGCTATTACTATAGTATTATATATTCACAAAAATATTGTTTTCATTATCTGAAGTTAAAATATACTCCTTCTTTTATCTGTTCTAGTAAGTTAAAAATATATCAGCAATTTTACTTAAAACAATAGTGCATCTTCTAAAAGCAGCTAGATTGCTATATACAAAATAGTAAGGAAACAGAAATATTAGAGAAACAAGTGCCTCTTCGAATATTTGGGACAACAAATAGCGCTGCTTAATCTAATTATGGTCAAGAAAGCACAAGAATATTGAAAATCTGATTATCCAATTGTAGTGCAACATATAGCCACATAGACAGATAGAGGATTACAGCCTAAGATTTGTATAGACAAATAGATTACAGATAGTCTTTGACTTATGTCACAATTGAGTCCAAAATTTGTTGCTAAGCAAAATAATTGTTAAATGAGTTTATCCCACATTAAGACTCTTCTTGCAACAGTTGCTAAAGTGAACTAAGTGAATGCAGTTCTTAAATTAGTAACATGCTTGTTAAGTGACTCTGACTTCCCCATTGTCAGAAGTTTGCAAAATATGATCATGTGACCTAGGACACTGCAACCATTATAAATACATGCCAGTTGCCAAGCGCCTGAATTTTGATCATGTTGCTAGGGCAATGCTGCAAAGGTTGTAAGTGTGAAAAGCGGTCATAAGTCACTTTTTTCAGTGCTGCTGTAACTTCAAACAGTCAGTAAATGAATAGTTGTTAAGTCAAGGACTGCCTGTAATTTAAATAATATTCTAAGTGAGATCCAAAGGACCACATGTATCTTTTTATTAACTGGGCTCCACAGCCTGCTTTGAAAGCAAATTAAGGTTTTCAAAGATTTAAAACCAGAAGAGTTGACTATGAAATATGTCTCACAAACTGGTTAAATATATCTCTCCAGGATGCTGGCTGGAGAATTCTGGGAACTGAAGTCCACACATCCTACAGTTGCCAAGATTAAAGACTATTGCCTGTGTCTTATAAGCATGAAATATCTTTTCATAATGAAAAACTGTAGAGTGGAACCAATGCTTAGGCCGTACAAATGTCTTACTTTAGATACACACATGAAGAGTACATAGGCATTTCCCCTGTAGAGGAAAACTAAAGGACTTTGGGGTGGGGCCAGCAATGAAAATCACCTCCTTGATTGCATTGAGTCCTCCACATGTATAATTGCTAAAAGGGGGCATCTTTATTGAGATTTCCCTCCCTCATGCATTTATAGTGCTATTACTTTCTGAACAACAGGATTTCTTTCTTTAATGGAAAAGGTATTCATGGCTGGCTCTTATCATGGGAAAGGTATTTTTCCTACCTTGTTATTCCTGATAATATCTAACTCACAAAAACTGCTGTTGATACTACTACAACACAAGTGCATAGCACCAATATGGTCATGTTACACATTCAGTAAAGCTTGGGAAGATCTCCTGCTGCAAAAATCCAAACATCCACTAGATGGTAGCACTAGATGGTTTCTAATTTCTATTTACTGCCATCAATTGATTATCTGTGTTTCTGAAGCTCCAATTTGTATCCCTATCAAATAAGTCTGCATTTTAACAACATTCATTGTTCAGTGAATGTTGAATATTCAGTTATTATTTAATCAGGATTTTCATAAAGTTTTAAATGTTAAGAATTAATATTTCATGGCGAGATGTCTATGGAGATTCTCAGTCATCCAGGTCATGATTGTTCCAAAGGTGCTTTTTCAAGAGGCAACTGGACTTTTTGATTTTTCCTTTGAAGACATTTCGCTTCTCATCCAAGAAGCTTCCTCAGCTCAAGAGAAGTGAAAGGTCTTCAAAGGAAAGACACTGGGACATTTGGTTGCTAACTCTTTTTGTTAAACATGAAATGTAGACTTTTTTTCTGTCTTGAGATTTATTCTAAACTTTGAGATTGGCTTTCCTAAAAATTACATTATTCTGACGCTAGCACAAAGGGTATAATTAAAAGTAGATTAAAGATTAAAATTGGAATGCAAATATAATTCTTATAGAAATTGTAAATATTTTTAAAAGATTAAAAATAACATTATAAACCACTCCTGAAACAAATCTTGCCAAGAAAACCTAAGGGATTTTTCTAGGCACTTACCAGGAGTCAGTATTGACTCAAAAGCACATACACACCCAAACAGTTTTAAAGGTCATATGAATAATGTCAGAAAACTGAAAAGGTCCACGGTATTTTCAATAACATGGGCAAATAATAGCATAGATGTCTGTATATTTTCTCCAGCTTCAAATTCCCTAACAAGGGATTTGTTTTCTATGGGCTGCTTGGACTAGTAAAGCCATTAACATTCTTTTTTATTTGCCATATCCCATCATTTACGGTGTTGTCATCAGCCCATTGTGTCTGATGAAATGTGAAATATGCTGTAGGACACAATAACCTGTTTTTAATAACATTTTTTACACAAAGTCTTCAAAATACTAAGGCTTAGCTCACTGCCAGTGGGAGGCTTCTAATTCATTTGAAGGGTGCTGCTGCTGACTCCCCAATAATTGTAGAGGTTTGCTAAGATTTGTCCTTTTCCAAATCACTATTTAATGCAAAAGGACTTAATTTGCATTGGAGACATTAGCGTCACATTGATGAAGGATAGCTGTTGCACCTAAACTTAATCTTAAATGTCCTTAAATTGATAACCAATTTGAAAATGGAAAGCTGAACAGGTAGAGTTCATAAAGTTAGAAAAGCCAATGTATCCCAAAACATAAAACTTAAGACAAATGTAGTTGAAGCTGCCAATAAAGGAGATGAATCCAAATATATTACCACTGCAGATGTTTTGATGTTCGGCTCCCTTCATTCCCCAGCCAACATAGTCAACCTGGGGGCACAGCTGGATATAATATAATGGAACAGAATCTTGCTATGATAAAGACTCCAGTATCTTTCACTGGAAGAGTAATTATTTACTTTCAATGGAATTAGGCTGAAGGGTCTGGCTTGAGAGTGATTCTTCTGCTTGTCCATTGGGAAACTACCATTGGTTAGTGATGGTTATTTGTAAATGGATCAGGTAACAAATGATAGAGAAGATCTTAGCCTGAGGTTCCAGTCAGCCGAAGAATCTACCAATTTAACTGAATATTACTGATTAGTCTGGGAATGCTCATATAGGTGGACCATAATCTGACCTGACATGGACCATAATCTGATTCTGAAGGAATGCTGTAAATTCTTAACCATTTCTACAATAAGAAGAATTGTCCTTATTCTACCACATCAAATCACAAGATTTTTTTTTCTTTCTCTGTTCTCACAGGAAGAGTATTTAGCAACTGACAGTATACTTGTAGACTTCTTCAATGAATTTTTGTGTCTCCCAGTAAGTATGACACATATTGCTCCAACATTCCTTATAGTTAACCCAATAAAATTGATTGACTAGATTGTTACAATGTATACTTAAACTGTATATACAATATATGACTCATACAATATATTCTGGCTTACTCACTAATTCTTCTTGCTTGCCTGCCCATCATTGCAAATCCTAAATCGTGTTCCGAAAGTATGAGCACATACATTAGAAGCCTTACAGAAAACTCCCTCAGGAGAATGTTGTAATTTTCTCATGCTGGAAACCTCAGCAAATGTCTTAGTGGAGATAGCAGTGCTGCAATGAAAGGAAAGGCCAAAACAGAAAATAACTGTTGTTCTTTTAAGAATATCTGCTGACCTGTTCATCACTAGGTTTCTTCAGTTTGTTCTATTCAACTTTGATATAGAGTGTCTGATATGTTTTATTTTGTTACTTTGCTGCAACTCATCATAGAAATTACTCAGGGTAATGCCAGTGGAAACCTGATTACAGTTTGGTTCTTTAATTTATGCTTACGTGACTATTACCTGGAAACAGGTCCCAGACATAAAAATTAGTTTATGGGCAAAAAGTTTTTAAGTAAAAATATATTATGATATTTAATTGTTCACTTTACTACAAGAAAATGTTTCAATAAAAGAAATGTTTCTAATGCATTACAGTGTGGGAAATCATCCTGCAAATTGGCACTTTTGTTTTATGCAGCCCACCAATGGTCTACTACAGTACTAAGCTATAAAAGTTCTTTGTTCTGAATTATATCAAATGGTGACACTTGGATTTTATTTTTGAGAACCCCAATACAAACTGATCAAATGTGAGTAATCAGTAAGCAGACGGTACAGGATAATAAAAACAAGGACAAATAGTCAGAAAAACAGCTTCTATTCCAGGGCAGTAATTATGTTGAATTCTACTGTATAATGCAATATTAATGCAATATCAGGGGTTTTCAATTCAAGTGTATAGAATGCAAAAGATGTGTGTCTGTTTTATTTTTATAGTTATAATATACACTGAAGATGGCATTTAATTTCATTGTACAAGGTGCAAAGACAATAAAGTAAACTAAACTAAACCAAATTCACATATCTTTGGCTCATGTATTGATTGGAACCATTACCGTTCTCGGCTCAGAAGTTATCATTTCCATTTTAATATATTCTCAATTTTGGAAATGTGAATTTTGATTAGATTTAGAATACACACACACACACACACCTTAAATTGTGTGTGTGTGTGTGTATGTATATGTATGTGTGTGTGTGTGTGTATACACTGCTCAAAAAAATAAAGGGAACACAAAAATAAGACATCCTAGATCTGAATGGATGAAATATTCTTATTACATACTTTGTTCATTACATAGTTGAATGTGCTGACAACAAAATCACACAAAAATTATCAATGGAAATCAAATTTAGCAACCCATGGAAGTCTGGATTTGGAGTTACACTAAAAATTAAAGTGGAAAAAAACACTACAGGCTGATCCACCTTTGATGTAATGTCCTTAAAACAAGTCAAAATGAAGGTCAGTAGTGTGTGTGGCCTCTACATGCCTATATGACTTCCCTACAAAGCCTTGCTCATGCTCCTGATGAGGTAGCGGAAGGTCTCCTGAGGGATCTCCTCCCACACCTGGACTAAAGCATCCCTTAACTCCTGGACAGTCTGTGGTGCAACGTGGCGTTGGTGGATGGAGCGAGACATGATGTCCCAGATGTGCTCAATTGGATTCAGGTCTGGGGAACGGGCGGGCCAGTTCATAGCATCAATGCTTTCATCTTGCAGGAACTGCTGACACACTCCAGTCACATGAGGTCTAGCATTGTCTTGCATTAAGAGGAACCCAGGGCCAACTGCACCAGCATATGGTCTCACAAGGGGTCTGAGGATCTCATCTCAGTATCTAATAGCAGTCAGGCACATGGAGAGATGTGCGGTCCCCTAAAGAAATACCATCCCACACCATTACTGACCCACTGCCAAACTGGTCATGCTGGAGGGTGTTGCAGGTAGCAGAACGTTCTCCACGATGTTTCCAGACCCTGTCATGTCTGTCACATGTGCTCAATGTGAACCTGCTTTCATCTGTGAAGAACAAGGGTGCCAGTGGTGAATTTGCCAATCTTGGTGTTCTCTGGAAAATGCCAAACATCCTGCATGGTGTTGGGTTGTTAGCACAACCCCCACCTGTGGACGTCAGGCCCTCATACCATCCTCATGGAGTCTTTTTCTGATCGTTTGAGCAGCCACATACACATTTGTGGCCCACTGGAGGTCATTTTGCAGGGCTCTGGCAGTGTTTCTCCTGTCCCTCCTTGCACAAAGGCGGAGGTAGCGGTCCTGATGCTGGGTTGTTGCCCTCCTATGGTCTCCTCCATGTCTCCTGATGTACTGGCCTGTCTCCTGGTAGCGTTTCCATGCTCTGGACACTATACTGACAGACACAGCAAACCTTGCCACAACTCACATTGATGTGCCATCCTGGATGAGCTGCACTACCTGAGACACACACACACACACACACACACACAC
>BLBF01000002.1:27575381-27589499 GCA_015471245.1 Laticauda colubrina
ACAACACCTGAAACAACTAGTATACAACGTTTCCAACAGAGAACTCAACAAAACAGAAACAGATGTCCTATCCAAAGGATTCAATTATGCCATAGCACCCAAAAAAATCCCAACAGAATCCATCATATGTGCAGTAGAATCCAGCCTAACCAAATTAAATACAGATGAAGCTGACAGAATAAGACACCAGGTTACTCACATCTTATGCACAACGAAACCACCCAAAAATAATTTGCAAAAAGATGAATTCAGAGCGTTACAAACCCTGAAAAATGATAATAATATCATAATACTCCCAGCAGACAAAGGAAATGCCACAGTAGTAATGGACAGAAAAGACTATGAAACAAAATTGACAGACCTACTCCAAGACTCCACATACAAAGCTATAAACACAGACCCAACCACATATCTAGAAAAATCAACCAAGAAGAAAATTATAACCAGCCACATAAGCAAAGAAATCCAACAGACGATCATCCCAAGAGAAAAATCTTCTAGATGCCCCAAATTATACGGCCTCCCAAAAATACACAAAGAAGGCATACCTCTCAGACCCATAGTCAGCTCCATAGGAGCACCATTACAAAACCTAGCTAAATACTTAGCAAAACAACTACAGCCCCATGCTGAAACTGCAGCTTCATATGTAAAAAACTCATACCACTTCTTAGAAATGATCAAAGATCTACACGTAGAACAAGAAGATCTGCTTGTAAGTTTCGACGTGGTTTCACTATTCACTCAAGTCCCAATAAAAGAAACTCTTGAAATCATCAAAAATAAATACCAACCAGCCAAAGACCTCATGGAACTAACAGAACACTGCCTAACCAACACATATTTCATATACAAAGGACAAAGATACAAGCAAATTGAAGGAGCCCCTATGGGATCACCACTGTCACCCGTCATTGCAAACCTGTTCATGGAAGAATTCGAATCCAGAGCCCTGGCTAATGCCACCCACAAACCCAAACTATGGCTAAGATACATCGATGACACATTTGTGATTTGGCCCCATGGAAAAGAAAACCTAAACAATTTCCTAACACACCTAAACAACACACACCCCAAAATCAAGTTCACCATGGAAACGGAAATAAACAAACAACTACCATTCCTAGATGTACTAATCTACAAAAGAACAGATGGCACACTGGGACACACCATATACCAAAAGAAAACACACACCAACCGCTACCTCAACGCCCAATCCCACAACCACCCAGCACAGATAAATTCCGTAGCGAAAACACTAATTACCAGAACCAAATGCCTGGCAGACAAGACACATATAAAGACTGAACTATGCACCCTGACTGAAGTATTGACAGCCAATGGCTTCCACAAAAACAAAATCACCAACTTGATCCACAAAAACACACCAAGACATAACAGAGACCTAGAAGACCAACAGATCTATGGAACAGCTGTCTTGCCCTACATAAGAGGTACCACAGATAAAATCAGTAAGATACTACACAGGCATCACATCAAGACTGCCTTCAAAACAGACAAAAAAAATAGCAGCCATCCTGAGGAACCCCAAAGACAAAATTGACCTGGAAAACCAAGGCATATACGAAATTCCCTGTACATCATGCCCGGCCACATACATTGGACAGACCAATAGAAGAATAAGTACCCGCCTAGAGGAACACAAAAATGCAGTAAAAAAGCTGGAACACACCTCCTCACTAGTCCAACACATGAAAACCACAGGTCACAACATCAACTTCAATGGCACTAAAACCCTGGCCACCATAGAAAACCCCAGCCACAGAATCATCAGAGAAGCCATAGAGATTGAAAAAAGACCTGACAGCATGAATAGAAGAGATGATTCCACCAGACTGTCAATCATTTGGAAGCCTGCACTCTCAAATAGAAAGATCTCCATGCCACAAGCCAGGCAAACACCTGGGCAAAAACAGACTCCCTCTGATAGCTCCAACCTAACCCCCCCACCAGGCACCCAGGTGAAACCCAGCTTGCTAATGAAGAGCAGCCGTTCCTTCACACGGAGCCAAGCTGCACTAAAAGCCTCCAACACAAGAACAGACTGTTGCCAGCCAATCAAAGCCACAAAACAGACAGAAGAAACTAGGAACACCAATCAATCAAACTCCAAGTCCAATGAAACAGGTCCAGGCTCCCAGCCAATCAGAATGAACCAGCCTCAAATTTAAAACCAGGAGCTGTAAGACCCATATCCACACAGAAGCCTGAGGATGGCAGATGAGATTCTGCTGAAACGTTGCTACAACTTTAACAGAACTACAATGACGTGGGATAATACCCGAAGGAAGCTAAACAGCACATATATATACATATATATACATATAAATAAATATATGTGTAGGTCTCGGTGTGTTTTCCCATGTAAGATTAGGAGTATCTTGGCAACAGTTCGTCAAGGTCCCACTCGCCATCCTCAGGCTGGTGCTTTCGGCTTCATGCCAGTGCAAGCAGTGTGTGATTGGAGCTGCCATCTCTCTATGAATACTGGTGATGGGAGCTGGTGTGCTGGGTTGGTTGGCTGCGCTGCTGCCTCTTGATTGGTTGATGGAGTTGATGTTGGTATAATGGGCTGTGTGATGGCCTTGTGAGTTTTGTTGTGGAGACATCCTGGATCTTGTGCTGTAATCTCCTGGGTTGTTTGTTTTGTAGTGATCTTTTTTCCATTAGCCTCTCGTGTTTTAACGGCTTGGGTAATGGGTTATGTGATGGGCTTGCGAGTTCTTTTGTTGTGGTATCCTGGGTCCTGCGTTGTAATCTCCTGGGTCATTTGTGTTTTGATCTCTTTTCCATTAGCTTCACCATAGCAGAAACCAATGTCCTTTCCAAAGGATTCAACTTTGCAATCGCTCCCAAACACATCCCCATTGAAAACATATGTGGAGTTGAACCAGCCCAACCAAAATCAACACAGATGCAGCCAACAAAATCAGACTTGAATTCACCAATGTCCTCTGCTCCAGCAACCCACCCAGAAGCAACCTACACAGAGAAGAACAAAAATACTCACCAACCTGAGGAAAGACAGCAACATAGTCATTCTCCCAGCAGACAAAGGCAACACCACAGTCATAATGAACACATCGGACTACCACTCCAAACTATCCAACCTACTCCAAGACCCCACTTAAAAACCTCTGAATACTGACCCCACCACCTACCTAGAAAAAACCATCAAATCCAAAATAAAAGCATCTCCCATCAGTGAAGAGATCCAGCAGAGAATCATCCCCAGAGAAAAATCATCCAGATGCCCTAAGCTCTATGTCCTCCCCAAGATACACAAAGAAGGAATACCACTCAGACCCATAGTCAGCTCCATAGGCTCACCTCTACAGAATCTTGCCAAATTTCTCTCCAAACAACTCCAGCCCTACATAGAACCCATCACTCACACGTACAAAATTCCTTCCACTTCATAGAAACAATAAAGAAACAAAACCTACAATCCAGCGACCTATTCGTGAGCTTCGATGTCATATCCCTCTTCACCCAAGTACCCATCAAAGAAGCCTTGACAGCCATCCAAAACAAATACAGCCCCCCCAAACACATCCAGATCTGACCAACAACTACCTAACCAACACATACTTCATCCACAATGGACAAAGATACAAACAGATAGAAGGAGCACCTATGGGATCATCCCTCTCACCTGTCATTGCTAACCTATACATGGAACACTTTGAAACCAATGCTCTAGAAAAATCCGAACACAAACCCAAACTCTGGCTCAGATATGTAGATGACACTTTCATAATTTGGCCACATGGGAAAGAAAAACTGGAAAAACTTCCTCACACATCTTAACAACCTACATCCCAAAATACAATTCACTATGGAAACAGAAACCAACAACCAACTTCCCTTCCTGGATGTCCTAATTTACAAAAAACCCAATAGCTCCCTAGGACACACCATCTACCAGGAAAAAACACACACCAACCTCTACCCAAATGCACAATCCCATCACTACCCTGCATAGATCAACTCTGTAGCCAAGAACCTCATCTCCAGAACCAAGCCACCTGAGAACAGAACTACACACCCTCATTAATGTATTAATTTCCAACGGATTCCAAAGAAACATTATCACCAATCTAATCCGAAAAGAGATACCCCCCAAAAACCAAGACACAGAACAAGACAATGGTATCGCACTCCTTCCCTATATCAAAGGCACCACAGACAAAATAAACAAAATTCTCCACAAACACAATATCAGAACAGTCTTCGGCACTGACCAAAAAATAGCCAACATCGTAAGAAACCCCAAAGACAAGATCCAGCTAGAAAACCAAGGAGTTTATGAAATACCATGAAACAATCGCCCAGCCACATGCATTGGACAAACCAACAGGAGAATAAATGCACGCATCGCAGAACACCAAAACGCAGTCAGAAGAGAAGAAAATACTTCCTCCCTCTTCCAGCACCTTAAAGCCACAGGACATGAAATTAATTTCGAAGGAACTAAATGAATATCCAACACTGAACACTCCAGCAAGAGAATAATCAGGGAAGCCATCGAGATAGAGAAACACCCCTATAGCATGAATAGACGGGATGATACCTCCCGCCTACCAGACATCTGGAAGCTAGCCCTCACCAACAAAATGAGTCCTAGCCACGAAAACCAACACCAGACCCAAAACAACACAGGACACCACCGCCAATCCCCCTCATCAGACCCAGGCCCAAGCCCATCCTATAAATGAAGGACAACCACCATCCAGAAAACAGACCACAGCTGCCTTGCCAGCTGTTGCACCCCCAGCCCCAAAACCAAACAAGATGACACATGCCAAGAACACAGACCTAGACCCCAAACTTGAAGCCAGACTAAAACCCAGAATGCTACATCACAGCCACCTGCTCAGGATATCACATCAGAAAACTCAGGAAATTACACCACAAGAACTCAAGAAGTTGCAACACAGCAAATGACTCAGGATATCACAGCACAAGACCAAGGATACCACAGCAATAAGTCTCACAAAGTCATCACACAACCCATTACCCAAGCCGTTACTACATAGGAGGCTAATGGAAAAGAGATCAAAACACAAATGAACAGGAGATTACAACGCAGGACCCAGGATACCACAACAAAAGAACTCGCAAGCCCATCACACAATCCAAGCCATTAAAACATGAGAGGCTTATGGAAAAAAGATCACTACAAAACAAACGACCCAGGAGATAAGGGAAAAGACCCGAACATACCTAGACCTACACACACACACATATATATATATACATATACATACGTACATACATACATACATACATATATACATACATAAAATGCACATAATTAAAAATAAAAATAATTAAAAATAAAATGTCTTCATTATATGTTTCTTTAAAACCATGCAGATTAATCCAGGCACTATATGGAAAGAAACATGGGTAAAACTGATGAGAGACAGAATATCCCTAATATAAAACATTTTGTGGTTGGATCAGATCACAATGTAAGTAGCACAGAGTAGACTTTTGCAGGGATCGCACAATGATTCTATAATACAATAGTCTCCCACATACACACACAAAATATAACTGGCCACCATGCTATCTTAAAGAAGAATGGAATGCGTACTTGTTCATTTTCTAGCTATCATAGAAAACATAATGGTTGGTCCTGTTCTTGATGGTTTTGTCCCTTTGTGTACTTCTCTGACCTCTCTCAAGAAGAAGAGCAGCACAGAAATAAATGAATGAATAGGTAAATAGATAAGTAATATGAAATAATTCCACAGTATGTTTTCTTCAGTCTAGTGTCCTTGAGATGCCCAGGATTATCACTTCCACAATCCATGATCATTAGTGGCATTTAGCTGGCCTTGATGGGACTTGCTGTCAAAGCAATTGCAGGGATCCAAATTGAGGGAATGATCTTAGCATATCTGCAAGCATTTATTTATTTTTATTTATTTATTTTATTTCTCAAGCAGGTATTAGATAACAGGTGTAAATATAACATGGTTATGAATACATGAAATGGATACGAATAAAAAGAAACAATAGGATAGGTACGGTAGACACTTTGGTGCACTTACGCATGTCTAAAATGTTTTTGTATCTCTATTTGATTAAATGTAATTTGACTTCTCATACATAGATTAGAGGTAGTGGGGTCATTGCTCAAATAATGTACCGTAATTTTTTACTGCACCTCTGCAATTTGGACTTTTTGCATACTTTGCTTCTGCCACTTAACAACCTTATTGTCTAGAAGTGGAATGAATCTGAATGAATCCTAACCACAGCACATATTGTAGAGCTTTCAATATGTGTTCTAGCAAATATGTCCTGGGATCATATTTGACTAAATCAGAAGACAATTGGTAACTCATGATTATTGTATACACATTTATAATATATTGCTTATTTTATGCACGTGCATGAGGTACCACAAGATTTTTTAAATCATACTATAAGAGGTCTGTGTGTATAAGGAGTGGGTTTTACCAACAAAAATTTCCTTCCATCTTCCCATGTTGATTGCAATTTGCATCAGCTATATTGAAGGAGAAGAACTGGATTCAACTGGTCAACATATGTTCAGAGCTCTGAGATGTCAAATGTGACACCTCCCATGCTTTGAGTTTCCTTGCAAATGTAGGATCCAGTTCAGAAAAGTGAAGTCACTTGCTGGATTGAAACATACGCCTTTGATTAACTTAGTACTTTGGCCTAGGCTTATTGGCGAAGTCTATTAGTTCTTTCATTCCATCCCTTTATATACATTATAATTGATTGGTAGTCAAGCATCCAAGATGACAATACAGTTTATATTTAAAACATTGTTATTGGCATATGTTTTATTACATTAGAAGATCCAGATGTTTTCAATTTAATTAATTGGACTGCTTTTTGGAAAATGGGTCTTTGGGCTCCATTGCCAGAGTTGAAATTAAAAATAGATACAAGTGATTAATTAATGTTATCCTTGGTTAGTTTTCTATATAAATAACACATAACTAAAATTATCTAGCATCTGTTAAAATAGTTCCAGATTGTAGAATTTACATACTTTGTTCACATATTCTCATAAACTAGCATATCTTCAATGATTTGGAATTAAAAGTTTATTTTTTTTGTTATTTTAATTTGTATTCCCTCCAAATTAAATAAAAACAGAAACTTTGGCCTGATGTTAGTACATTACATATTTTCCCCCAAGAAATGTTAGCAATCACAAATTTATGATACTTATGAATAATAACTTTGTTATCTCAAGGCCAATTCAACAAAGAAAGAAGGAGCTACTTCAGGCAGCTAATTTAAGCAGTCAGGAAAAGGCAGGAAATTAATAGTTACTTCTTATCACTGTTTTATTTTCTTGCCAAGTAAAATCTTTGAGCGTTTCCTCTCATCAGACAGACAGCACAGTGTTGTTGGTTAGTTCTGAATGCTTAGAGGATAGTGGTAAATTCTACCTGTCGGGAAGTTTCAACAGTTTTTAAAATGTACTTACAGGCACATTTTCTGTAAGCTCCAGGAATGCTAAAAGGTTACAGTCATATTTCTTCTTTTATGAAAGAACATATCAATTACTGCAGAATGGATTAAGTGGTAAGAGCTTGAATGGGCATAATAACTGTAAATATGCATCAATTTCCTCTGTGCTTCTACTGAATGGTATTAATAATGGATATGTTAACTTTTTTTGTAGGCAGAAGTTGCTGTTCTAGAAAGTTAGAAAAACAAAGCCCAGGGCTATAAAAATATTTTCAAGAGGTGGAAACTCTCTAAAATTAAACTATCAGGTAGCTTAAGAAGAATACAAGCAGAATTCCAGGCCATCTGTTTATTTATAAAATGCATTGGTTAGATTATATCCCTTCCATGTTGTGCTATTTCTGAATCCTAATCTTTCACTTTTCATGTTTATAGACATTTGCAGAACCAGTTCAATTTAATCCCGATTTTGGAATTTTTGAAGTTGCTAGTGATGTCCCCCAGTGCATGGAAAACCAACTAAAACAGATGCTTCGAGATCACAAACCTCGAAATCCCATTTATGATGTTACAAGGCAGGCAAAGATACAAACCTCCTTTTCTAAAGATATTAAAACTCCCCCTTCCTCGGCCTTCACTTTTAATCCGAATTATTCAACCGTGGTAAGAATAAATTGATGTTATTGTTGTGCCTTTTAAGAAGCATTCGTGGAAATATGATATATAACCAACTCTGAATTCTTGCTGTATTAATTGGAGTTCCATGTTTCATTGTTCAAATATATGTTAAAACTTTTCGATCCTGCAATGATTCCTCTGATTTTATCAGGTTTTTTAAAAGTTGCTAAATTTCAAGGGTATTGACCTCCTTCAAAAGGAGTAATTAAAACTTAATCCACATTGGTAGCCACCCTGGGAAGAAAGTTGTATGGAATATCAGTGAGTAGGAATCCATTTCCGTTTCCATCCCATCCTCTATGAGTAAATCTGAAAGTCTGAATTTGTATGTTTGTCCATAATGTCTGGTATACGCTTGGATAAGCTGGCAGGGAATAGCTAACACCCCAGAAAGATCTTGACAGACTTGAACACTGGGTCCTATCTAACAAAATGAAATTCAATGTAGAGAAAAGTAAAGTCCTACACTTAGGCAAGAAAAACAAAAAATACACAGATAGACTGGGTGAAACCAGGCTCAATAGCTGTAACTGTGAGAGGGATCTTGGAGTCTTAGTGGACAACCAGCAAAATATGAGCCAGCAGTGTGCAGCAGCAGCCAAAAAAGCTAATGCAATCCTAAATTGCATTAACAGAGGGATACAATCGAGATCAGGGGAAGTACTATGAAGCTTCATACATTCTATGAAGCCTTAGTAAGACCACACCTAGAGTATTGCATCCAGTTTTGTTCACCACACTATAAAAAGATGTTGAAACTCTAGAAAAAGTACAGAGAAGAGGATGATTAGAGAACTGAAGACTAAAACTTATGAAAAACAGTTACAGGAACTGGGCATGGCTTCTAGTGAAGAGAAGGACCGGAGGAGACATGATAGCAGTGTTCCAATATTTGAGGGGCTGGGAGGAAAAGGTCAAGCTATTTTCTTTCCCAATGGCCAGACAAGGAATAATGGATGGAAACTGAACAAGAAGAGTTTTAACCTGAAATAAGGAGAAACTTTCTGACAGTGAGAAGAACAATCAACCAATGGAACAGCTTGCCCTCGGAAGTTGTGGGAGCTTCATCACTTGAGATTTTCAAGAAGAGATTGGACTCCCATCTGTCAGAAATTGTGTAGGGTCTCCTGCTTGGGTGGGGGGTTGGACTAGATGACTTACAAGATCCCTTCCAACTCTGATTATCTGTAATCTATTTGATGATGTCATGCATTGTGATATCCTTAATGCAGATTATATATTTTGTGTAATTTGCACTATATTGTTGTCATATATGTGACATTGTCTGGTCGTATACATAGCAAACTGTATATACCATATGTTTTTAAGGATCCCTTCATCCTTAGAACTGCACTCATGTGCAGGGAGCCATTAATAAATGGTGTGCAAAAAGTTAAACTCAACCATTTGGAATTCTAGCTTGAATAAAAATATTTAAAAATATTTAGAGAATGTACATGTAACATGAGCCATTTCAAACTCCAAATGGGATGATGTGAAGATCGAAAACTGAAACCAAAACTTTTGCACATCACTGTCAAAGAGTATGTGTGTGGGGGGGGGGGGGCTTTGTTCAAGCATGGAAGTAGAAAATACATCCACTTATCATGACTTTCCTTCTCTACATTCAAACCTTCAAACATATATGAATTTCACTATCTAAACAAGTGTTTCTCAACTTGGTGCCTTTAAGAAGTGTGGACTTAGAATTCTGCAGCCTGCATACTGGCTGGGGAATTCTGCTAGTTGAAATCCACATTTCTGAAAGTCATCAATATTGAGCAACACTGGGCTCATTATCACTGTCTTTCTCAGCTTCTGATGTCTTGGATCTGCAGTTCCCAGAATTCTCAGCTAATTGTCAAATCATTGCTAGAAATTCTGAAAACTGTAATTGCAATAAATTTGACAATGCCAGGTTTGGGAATAATGAACTATAACAAAAATATTTATAGTGCAATCCTAAATGTAGAATAATGAATACAATATAGGATTCAATATACTGTAGTTTTCCTTTATAAAATTGACATCTTGGAAGCTGTTTCCACTAATATGAGAAATATGACTTTGGCCTGTCTTATTTTCTCATGGATACAGAGACAAACCCATGGAATTTGTTTTGAGCATAGATAATTGCAATTTTATTTGATTACATCCAGAAATACTGGCTAAAGTAAAGAAGCCATATTCAACCTTTCCAGAAACCATTATTAGTAAGCCACAAGAGGAAAAGCAACTTCTACCAAGAAAGGAAAAATTTTATGCTACTCTAGTACAATTCCATAAAAATGAATTATAAGAAACAGGTCTTTTTTCAGATTTCATCCTTTGCTTAGGGAGCAGTGTTTTGCTGAGGGAATGAAACCTGGTAAGCAAACTTTCTTTCTGTGGGATTGTTGATATTCTCTGACCTTGGTTGTTTTCTTGCAGATATTTCATAATGCAACTAAGGAACATCATCACTGCTACTGATGATGTTACACTGATGGTTTTCCTTAATTGGGAAACGTCAGCAAGAAAACAACCAAGCTTGAGAGTACCAAGCACCCCTGAGCTACAAATATACTCTTCTATAAGCATTCACACGGGTATCAAATGCTCCAGGCAGCATACAAATGGAA
This sequence comes from Laticauda colubrina, assembly GCA_015471245.1. Taxonomy (NCBI): domain Eukaryota; kingdom Metazoa; phylum Chordata; class Lepidosauria; order Squamata; family Elapidae; genus Laticauda; species Laticauda colubrina. The sequence goes on from BLBF01000002.1 coordinate 27,586,169, forward strand.
TAAATTTGCATTTAGGCAAGCCTCAGCCAAAGAATAAGTATTTTTTTTCCTGCAGGATTGCCTACAACAGCACTCTCTGCTCACCAGTTTCAGATACAAGCCTCCAATAAACTGCACAGCTTGATAGAAGTAGCACTGAAATATTATGTAGTTGGGTAATGAAATACCTTGTGTGTATGTTTCTAGGATCCACTGAGCTCCTGTAAAGCATTAGGAAATTATTAGATTATACCGTCCTGTTTGTTAATAATACAGCAAATAAATCTTAAAAAATATATTTTCTTTTGTTAGAGTCTGAACCGAGAACAAGCTATTGAATGGATTAAAAAGAAGAGATTTCCAGCATTTTTAGTGAGTGATTGCTACTTTGAATACAGGTATTTTGACTTCTAATTAGAATCTAAGTTTTAAATTTGCAATTTTCTCTTAAAAACAACAAAAACTGGATGGCTTTTAATGGCTTATGAGAATAATAGCAATGAAACTAACCTTATTTTTATAGCTTCTCACTATGTAAGCAATCATGTATGGCTAAAGTCATGGTCTATATTTAAGTACTACTGCGATTAATTTAAAAATGTCTTGCATTATATCTCATTTTACCTTTTTTAAAAAAACCTAAGTGTATCAATCTATCTGCTATTCTTAAAAATGCAAATATTGGCAGCATTTAAGGAAGATATAATATAATTCTTTTGTTACAGGGAAAATGTTTTTGGCATCTTTGTGTCCCTGTTCTCTCCCCCACACACACACAAAATCAAATTTTCAGTGGTGAGAAAAGTAAGATCCTGAACTTAAGCAGGAAAAACCAAATGCATAGCTACAGAATAGGTGGTACCTGGCTCGATAGCAGTAACTCCGAGAGGGATCTGGGGTGTTCTTCAGTGAAGCGTCACTTAATATGAACCAGCAGTGTGCTGTAGCTAGTAAAAAAGACAGTGCTGTATTAACCGAGGGATAACATCAAGATTACAAGAAGTTGATAATGCTGTTTTATATCACACTAGTGAGGCCACACTTGAAATACTGCATACAGTTTTGGTCATCACGATACAGAAAAAATACTAAGATCCTAGAAAATATGCAGAGAAAAGCAATAATGATGATAAAGGCTGCAGGGGCTAAATTGTATAAGGAACAGTTTACATAGCAGTAACTATATTGAATTCGACTGTACAGTATAAAGGTAAAGGTCCCCCTTGCACAAACGTGCTAGTCGTTTTCGTCTCTAGAGGGCAGTGCTCATCTCTGTTACAAAGCTGAAGAGCCAGCGCTGTCCGAAGACATCTCCGTGGTCATGTGGTTGGCATGGCTAAATGCCGAGGGCACATGGAACACTGTTACTTTCCAACCAAAGTGATCCCTATTTTTCTACTTGTGTTTTTAACATGCTTTTGAACTGCTAGATTGACAGAAGCTGGGACAAGTAGCGGGAGCTCACTCTGTTACACAGTGCTAGGGATACAAACCGCCGAACTGCCAACCTTTCTGATCAACAAACTCAGCGTCTTAGCCACTGAGCCACTATGTCCCCCCACTGTACAGTACAGTGCAATATTAATGCAATATCAGAGGTTTTCAATTCAATTGCATAGAATGTGAAGGATGTGTGTTTTTGTTTTATTTTTTAATAGTTTTCTTAATTTTGTTGTACGAGGCGCAATGGCAATAAAGTACTACTATTACTTGAGTGAACTAGGCATGTCTAGCAATTCTAGCCAATCAAAGACATAATGGGGACATAACTGTCTTCTGGTACCTGAGAGATTGTACAGAGAAGAGAGACTGACTTGTTCTCCAAGCACCAGAGGGCAGAACAAAAAGTTGTTCTGACCCAAACCCTTTTCCAATAAGACAAACAATAACCAAAGGGAACAGAAACCTTTTAATGACTCTTATGAATCCCTGCTGAAAGGCTGCTGCAAACTAATTAACTTTGATAAGCACAAACCTTGCCAAAACTATGCGAGACTGCCAAGAATCACAGATAAGAAATATTTCACAACACAAGAATCTTCAAATACCAAATTAAGATACTGGAATGTCCACGAGGCTGAGTTTCAAAAAGTCTTTGCTTCCTGCAAAGAATATTCACTTCACAGCTGCCTTTTATCTTCTTGAAGGAGAAGTCATTACTTTGTAGCTTTACTCCTGAGTTGCCCATGCTGTTGCAGCTGCTCTTTCCTGTGAGCAATCCTGCGTGCACACACACTTGGCACAGGCTCCTCAGGAACTCCTCATTGCTGCTGCCAACCCCCACAATCTCTGAAGGCAGTAGTCCACTCCCGAATGGTCCTGGCCACTCATCTGAGTCCTTGCTATCCTCAGCCGTCCACTCCTGCTGCCGGCTAACCACAACAGAAGGAATGGGTGGAAGCTCATTAAAGAGAGATCCAACTTAGAAGTAAGGAGAAATTTTCTGAGAAGGAGAGCACAATCAAGTTACCTCCCAGAGTTGTAGGAGCTCCATCACTGGAGGTTTCCAAAAATAACTAGACTACTATTTGACTGGGATGTTATAAGGTCTCTTGCCTCAAGAAGGGAGCTAGAGTAGGTTGGTCTCTTCCAGCTCTATGATTCTACATTCTATCTAGGACTAATCTTTATTATGTTTAATTAAAGCAGTTGTAAATGAGAACCAGTAGAGAGGTTAGCTTCAAATCCATTTTTTTCATACTATTTAAGACTTAGCCTGATTAACTTTAGTCCTGGTTAAGGCAAGGAAGGTTAGGGACTAGAGTTAGGACCATCAGGGATTTTGTACAAGAAATAAAAAGAGTAGGAAACCTTTTGCTCACAAGGTCATGTTATTGTTAGGAAGGGATTGAAACATTCTCAGCTGGATGAATTTTAAGGATGTTTTACATATCTGTTTGTTACATTGTTCCATAACTCAGGTTGGAATAGGCATAGGGAGCAATGGCCTGAAGCTAAGGCATTTGCCATTGCCCTAAAGCAATTCCTTCAGCCATCAGAAAACAATGTTATGGGGCACTTTCACCTTTGGAAAAAAAACAAATATTTTTCTACCAGCATCACTGGAAATGCAAAATAGTGAAAAATAGAACTAAATGTAAGGAGACAAAGCCATTTCTATGTCAGTTCTGGGTCTTTTTTAAAAAAAATAAGTGATTCAACTGTGATACCATGTGAGATTCAGAAGACCCTTCTCTGCATAACTTATCTGCAACTCTGGATCAATTAAATGTAGTATCTCCAGACTTTACCAAAGCAATACTGACCCTAGCAGTACGAACTAGCTTTAAGGACAGCTCAGGGGATATCTATCTATCTATCTATCTATCTATCTATCTATCTATCTATCTAT
>BLBF01000002.1:27589509-27785068 GCA_015471245.1 Laticauda colubrina
TATCTATCTATCTATCTATCTATCTATCTATCTATCTATCTATCTATCTATCTATCTATCAGTAGAGAGAGATAAAGAGATAGAGAGAGAGAAGGACAGAAAGAAAGTAAATCTTGAGCAAGTACATTACAATTTGACAAGGTCTGAAAAAGAATGACAAAGAATCCTGTGATCAAAATTCAGATATTTGGAAACTGGTTTATTTATAATAATTATAGTGTGCTGGGGTTTGTGGTTATCTTTTGCGACATTCTGACATGCAAAGTCAATGGGGAAGCCAGATTCACTAAACAACTGTGTCATTAATTTAATAACTGCAGTGATTTACTTAATGGTGGCAAAAAAGGTCATAAGAGGGCAAAACTCATTTAACAAATGTCTCACTTAGCAACAGAAATTTTGGGCTCATAAGTTGAGGACTAGATGTGTATAGGATGGATTAGAGTTCTATCTTCTGTGCCAGATTGATTTTATGAGTATATATAGGGATTTTTTCTTGTCTGCATTAAAACAAATTATCTAAGAGTGCTTATAAAACTGTCCCCAAGACTCTTAAACTTCCTTCTGCTAGTTCCTAAATGCAGAGTGACTTTCTTGACAGATTTCTAGATGAACTTGATCTCAACTCTGCTGATACTCTTCAAAACATTTAAAACTCTGAATAGGATTAAATTATTTTATGAAATTATAATGAATTAATACAATGTCTTTGAGATTTTGGTTTCTTTAAAAGAACAGTAGTTTTCTTGATAATATTATCTTGGTAACCTTAAATAACTTTATGCTATTTGTCACTTCTCTATAGATTGGCTAAACTTATTTCACAGGTGGAATGGAGCAAAACTGGGATCAGTTTAATTATAGACAAAACCTATTATCCTTGGTTCTCAAAAGGTCCACCCACCATAGAAAGCCCTGGGGAAAATGAAGATGATTTGATTATGAAAAGGTTCTATGTTTCTCTTGGCCAGGTAAAATACATTGAGTGTTGTAAATAAAAGTATCCTGTGGAAAATAAATTAAGAGTGGGAGGTTTTTTTCCCTCTGGTTCAAGTTTGATGTGTTACAAATCTGGGTGACAACTAGAAGATATTACAGTCTCCCATATGAAAATCATACCTGTACTGTATATGAAAATCATACCTGTACACACAATGGTTGAATCCAGTGGTGGAATTCAAATTTTTAACAACTGGTTCTGTGGGCATGGCTTAGGTGGTAGGCATGGCTTAGGTGGTCATGTGACTGGGTGGGCATGGCTTAGGTGGTCATGTTATTGGCTGGGTGTGGCCAACTCAATATCACTCACATCAAGGCACGCATCTCCTTGCCTGGCTTCTCATGACTGGGGATGCTGCAACAGTCATAAGTGTGAAAAATGGTCATAAGTCACTATTTCAGTGCCATTGTAGCTTTTAATGGTTACTCCACACAAGCAAAGTACCAGCAAAGGATGGGAAAAAAACTCCAGAGACATTCCTGAGACAGGAAGTCTAATCCTGCCAATAATGTAATAAGGGTTAACAGAGAGGCAGTTTCTGTAAGCAACACCAGAATGTTTCCTTCCTGCTTTCCTTACAGGATTAGGCCAGTAATTTCTTCTAACAACCAGTTCTCCAAACTGCTTAGAATGTTAACCGGTTCTAGTGAATAGGTACGAACTGGTAGAATCCCACCCTTGGTTGAATCTGTTTCTCATGTCTTACTAAAGTGCCCACTTTCATCCACATTCCTTATCAGAATTTATAACCCCAAATTATTAGGAATTTTAATCTCCTTCATCATTGAGGAGATCAGTATTTTCTTTTAAGTGACCAATGTTTGGATGCTCCAAGGGCAGTGGCAAAAGTTCTATTTGTAGCATTAGCCTATAAGTTTCTTATAGTGGTCTGGTGCCTTCTTCTTGGATTTGGCTAGTTTGGTTTTATGTCATTTTTAATTTCATTGCTTGTGTATGTTTTAATGTATGTTGCTTTGGTCTCAGATTTCAGAGCAGTAAATGATATATTTTTTAAAATAAAAAATAAAATGTGAAGGGGCATGGAATATGAATTTATCCTTAATACCCCCATTTTCTCACTAGTTGATGCCTGCCATTTATTTTATCCATATTACCATCCTAAAAATGTGTTAAGAAGATGAGAGGGAATGACTAACCTATCCTTATCTGGGGATTTCCTAGCTGAAGTTTTGAATGCAGCTTTCTTCAATCTAGCACGCTGCTAAAGTGTGCTAGAAAACTAAAGAAAACTTAGAGGAACTACAGGCATACTGCAGCCTGCCTTTCTCAACTCTACATTTTTTGTATTGGGACATCTCAGCTGTATAGACTTAACATTTCTCCTTTCAAATCTCCCGCTTGTCTTCTCCACTTAATTTATAAGTAACTTAAACCACCAAATGTTTTATTTAATAGGCTACTGTTACCCAGACACAGGATTGGTTTACTCTAGCCAAGCAAAGTCAGAACATGATCATTACGGATTCTATTACCCATCCTGTGACATCTTCTCATGTTCGTTTTTTAACTGATACTTCAAAGTCATTATCGACATATGAAGGTAGTATTAACCATTGGAAATTATATGTGAGAGTAGTAGACGTAGATGGATGAACAATTGGGCAGCCTTATAAATTAAATCAATCAACAGTCTATCAATGTTGTTTTTTCTAACTTGTTCTATTTCATCTTTTTATAAAAACTTACATTATTTTTCTTCTGAGTCTTTCAACCTATTCTCTTTTTCCTTTTCACTGTTTGCAAAACCTTCTGTTGTGTTGATCTCCTTTCATAAATTTTGTGAGATAAATACTGCTTAATCATAACTACTATTATTTCTCTGGAGCCTAAAGGTTACTTAATGGAGGACCTTAAAATAGGAAGAAGGCCATAATATAGTAATTGTTTATATATTAAATAATGTAGTTGTTTTCTATATCTGACTGATCTTATTTGAGAAACCTATTATTATAATTATAACTTATTTATATATTATAACTTATTTGGGAACAAGCCATTAGGAATAGAATGAGGAGAGGCTGAGATGAGAATGCAAATAGCATGAAGGAAATGTGATGTAGCATCAGTTTTTCTGTTGTCATTTTTTAGTTTTATCATGGTTTGTTTTATGAGTATATATATTGTTTTGTTGGCTGTAAGGCATCCACAGTTGGTTTTAAGATAGGTGGCTAAATAAATAAATAAATAAAACTAGTAATTTTATAAATATATAGAGATAAATCCTTTTTTGAGATGAGTTTGTGCTAATGATTTCATCTTTACAGACTCTTTTATGTAATTTGGGAGCAGCAATATGGAAGTAGTTTGGAAAATATAATTTATTGAAACAATGGTCTATTTATTTATTGGCTTTCTATGCCACCTATCTCACCAATACAGTGACTTTGGGCACTTACAATATAATAAGGATTAAAAGGTACAAAAACCTATTACAATAAAACAAAACATTAAAATTAAAAAGTGAAGATGATGGGCAGCCAACCCTAATGTAGTGTGCCCTTGTTCAGGCCCCAGGCCATACAGCAGAGCCAAATGTTTAGGTTCTTCTAAAAGGCCAGGAGTGTGGGGTCAGATCTTGCCTCTGATGAGAAAACATGCCACAGTACGGGGGCCACAGCAGAAAAGGCTCTTCTGGATCCCACCAGCTGAAATTCTTTGACTGATGGGATGCCAAGTAGGCCCTTTCCACTGAAATGAGTGAGGTGGATGAATCCCAACAGGTCAAGGTGGTTTCTCAGATACCCTGGGCCCATGCCATAAAGGGCTAAAGGTAATGTCCCCCTAGACCTGAAAGCAAACTGGCAACCAGTGCAGCTCGCATCTCAGCGGTGTTATATGTGCCATACAAAAGGTCTACAGAACCATCTGCACTACTGTGTTCTGTACCAGTTGTAACTTATGAATATTCTACAAGAGTAGCCCCATGCAGAGCGTGTTGCAGTAATCTAACTGGGAGATGATCAGAGCATGAGTGTACAGGGTCTCATGAAAGGATGTAATTGGCACACAACACAAAGTTGCACAAAGGCTCTCTTAGCCATGACTGCTATCTGTTCTGAGCATGATTTGTGAGTCCAGGAAAACCCACAGATTGCATACTGCATCTGTATGGGGTAGTGCAACCCCATCCAGAACTAAGGTTGATAAACCTCCAAATCCCAAGGCTCCTTGAACTCACAGCTCCTCCAAATCACCAGGGTTCAGCCAAAGCCTGTTGTCCCCCATCCAAACTCCTCCAGCCTTCATTATGAAAAGTCAATACAAGCATTACTTGGATGATCAAGGATGAAGATGTAAAGTTGGATATGTTCAGTATATTGATGATACCTCACCCCATGGTTTTGGATGATCTTACCCAGTCCTTCCCTGTTATAATGGACATATTTCCTTCTCCTACCCAGCTATTATCCTCTTCTTCCCAATTATTTCCTAACAATGTTACATTATACATTCATCTTCAGATACAAATTCTCAAGACCCGTGTAATTCTTCTGCATCCATTATGAAGGCTACTCGTAGTGATCACTTAGGTAAGTAATATTTGTGGGCAAGTTGCATTTATAGCAGGAAGGAACAAAATTTGAGGCATCAAGGAAAAGTTTAGTCTTGCAAAGCTCCAAAGGACCACACCAAACTTGTCACTGAGAAGTTGATTTTGCCCTTTTTTGTTATTAATTATACCTTAAAACTGGAAATGGGAACAAGATGTTCCTAGTACCAATTTGCCAACTTTAAATCCTTTTCTATAGAGCAGCAAACATTACTGAGATCACAACTGGGGAGAGGAATTTTGGGATGGGTTGATGGGTTGCAAGAACAATGGTTTGCTCCACAGAGGACACTTGTTCCCATTCTGGAATGGCAAAAAATAATACCAAAAATGAATTGAAATTGTGCTGAATGCAGTCATTTTGAAATTTGAGGAGGGCTGGGACTGGAACCAGGAGACTTCAGGAGAAAAAACATCTTTCCCATTCTTGGTCAGAGTTTTGAATTTTAAAAAGTTAAAAAATAGTGCCAACAAAATTTATCTATTTTGCAACCAGATTTTAATAGTATGATTTGGAATGCTGGGCAACTGCAATAATGCTGGCTTCATTGTTACTGGTTTATAAATTCATGGCAGAAAAACTGCTTTTTATTGTACTTGCTCTAAAAGTTTAGGGCAGTGATATTTTTGCATGCTTTCATTCACTTACAAAGTACCCGAGCACATCCATATTAATGCCCTGACTTTCCTTACATGGTGTTCTTTAATTAATCCCTAAGGAACATATATCCCAAAGGTCCTTTCATTGCATTTATTCAGGAGCAGTATAGTAATGTGACAGGAAATATGCAGCTCTAATACAAGTACAGAATTGAAAAAATGAAGTGCAAGAGGCTTAAAATGGAGGGTTTTTTTTAACAACATTATTGCAACATTGCAATATTACAATGTTACAAATTTAAGACATTTATTTATGTTTATGGGCCACAAGATTTTTGGTAAATATTCAAGAGGAGCATAAAATAAATAAGATGGCACCCTGTCTCCACACCAAAGCACTGGTTTCAAACTAGCATAGTATGTCACATAGGCTTTGGATGTTTTGGTACCTATGGGGGCACAAAGTACTTTTTCCTGTGCACAGATGAAAAGGGACTGTTATGTTCCAAGCAAAATTTTATACAGGATTAGTGATGCAAAACCTAAGGATATTAGCAAAGGAGAGAGACAGTGGGGAGATATTGGGAATAATTGTTGATTGGTTGGTTGATGAAATATGCCATACTGTGACATCAACAGCAGCTGAGAGGTATGTGGGTAAGAAACTGCTGGAAAGATTGTGGGAAAAAACCCTTGTTTGAGGGAGAGGGGTAGTTAAGAAGTTTAATATATAAATAAAAATAAATAAATAAAATTGTGGGCAGGAAGAACACCAAAATATTTTGTAGTGGACTTGCTTGAAGAATAGTGGAAACAACAATCACTTCCTAGACTTTGTTTTGTCTTCATATTATATCAATAAAAAATGTTCAGTTTTTGACTGTGGTGAATGCCTGCCTTGGCAACTCTGTTTTGCAGAAACTGTGGAATATAATCAACTCTTTTGGAGAAAATATTGCCCCCACCCCTGCTTTAATTTTTTTTAATATTTCCAGACATTATTTTGTTTTACATTCAGGCTGAAAAATAAATTCAGACAATGTTATAGGAGACAAATCATGGTGACTTGGTGCAGTTCTTGGTACAGCTACTCAAAGTTAGGTTCTGACTCACAGAAATGCCTGAGGAAATAAGCCATTTCTGGATAGTGAGATAGGACGATTTTTACATATTTGCATTCATGGTTATGTTAGTATGTTGGTGTCTTTGGAGGATTGATCTGTGGTTTTCATGCAGGTTCTGAATCCAGAATTAAGAAGCCCAATATAACTGATGTCCCACTTTTTCAAAGGATAGAAGCCAGAAAAAGCATAAATGAAGGTTGTTCTTTGTCACTTCCTGATACTCCTTCACGCACATTATTCAGAGCATACTTAGGACAAGACTGGGATCTTACTCTTCCAGAGAGAAAGATTGAAGACCATATGCAATGTCAAGATTTAGCATCTTTTCGCACTATGGATGAGTTTTCTTTCGCCTTTGTTCATTATATATTAAAAAACTCTGTTGCAGTAGTCACTGGCCAGCCACCTGAAAACACTCCTTTTGACATCAATTTCAATAAAACAACTAGAGTTTTTATATATGAGTTAGCAAGCAGTGAAAAGTCCATGGAGTCACCCTTTGAAAAGTCTCCTTTTGTTGATGGAACGGTTGATGGAACAGATGTAAAGAGTGAAATTTCTGCAAAATCAGAAAAGGATAACACTGAAACCAGAGCCGCTTGGTGTGTTAGCCACAAGACGTATGACATTGGTAGCAGACATGAATTTGAAAGATTTAAAAACTTCATCAGAGGAACTTTGGGAGAAAAATACTGGTGGCTTTGGATAGATATTGAACGACTAAAGGCCCTGAGGACTTTTAAAAGGCAGAAAAGGTATTTCCAGACTTTAATATAAAATGAGCCTTTGGAGATGAAGATATTGAATGAGTTTAGTTGCTGTTTTCATTTTGGTTTATGTTTATTTGTCAGATCTTCCTTCTGACAAGTTCATTTCCCATAACCACAGCAAATTAGTTTCTCATATTTGTAACAAAAAGCATGTAAAATCAGGCACAATTCACTTTACTGCCTTGCTTAGCAATGGAATTTCTAATCCCAATTATAATCATAAGTTAAGGCTACCTAGAAGCAGAAAAAGCAGGAAAAATATGAAGACGTAGGATATTCTTAAGTATCAACCTGGTTATAGACAGACAGACAGACAGACTTACTTCTTTATTGGCCAAATGTGATTGGACACACAAGGAATTTGTCTTGGTGCAAATGCTCCCAGTATACATAAATGAAAAGATACATTTGTGAAGAGTAAAGAATCATCAGGTACAACACTTAATAATAGTCATAGGGTACAAAAAGCAATCAAATCATACTAGGAAACAGTCAATAAAAATCATTATAAACCATACAAGATTTCTCCCAGAATACATTTTATTTGATAATTTAGTAACTAAGGAATAAGGTAGCATTCCCTAAACTAGTGAACTTGAAATGTACTGGACCTACTTTTCTCTTTTCATGTTGGATATACAGGTAATCCTCGACTTATGACCACAATCGAGCCCAAAATTTCTTTTGCTAAGTGAGACATTTGTAGAGTTGTGCCCTATGTCACGACCTTTCTTGCCACAATTGTCAAGTGAATCACTGCAGTTTATAAATTAGTAACCCAGTTGTTAAGTAGATGTGGCTTCCCCATTGACTTTGCTTGTGAGAAGGTCGCAAAAGGTGATCACATGACTTTGGGACAAAGCAACGGTCATTAGTATGAACCAGTTGCCAAGCATCTGAATTTTGATCACATGAGCACGAGGATGCTGCCAAGGTCCTAACTGGGAAAAACAGGGCATCGATCACATTTTTCAGTACCATTGTAACTTTGAATGCTCACTAAATGAACTGTTGTAAGTCGAGGACTACCTGCAGTTGATGATAATTCCAGCTCAGCTTTTTGGAAAGCACCAGGATGGGAGATTATTGCGGTGATAAATCCTGGCCTTTATTTTGTGAAGAAAACCATCCCATCTTCTGCTCTATGGAATTCCATTTAAAATGTAAAAGAGCTTTAGACTTGGATATCTTTTTCTGAATTATTTCCCAGTGTTTATCTGTGCATATATTATGTTAATATTTTTCCTTTATTCAAGACAGCTTGATCGGATGAAAAAATTATACCTGGCAAGCAATGGAGATTATTACCTGACTTTTGAAGTTCTGTTCAAGCTCAACCTGGTGGATGCCGATCAATGGAATGTGCATAATTTAAAAGGCATCCAGTCTGAAGTAGTTAAACCTTTGCTTCTTTACTGGTAAAAGGATGAAATATTGGCACATTTAATTAATTTTGATTGCTTTTTCTGAACACTGGAGCTGTTGTGACTGGATGGAGTAGGAGTTTGAACCAGTTGTTCTGATTTCCTAAACCAGGGTTGTCAAACTCAAGGCTTGCAGGCCAGATCTGGCCCATGCAAGGATTAAATCTGGCCTGGAAATAGCAAAGGACCAGCCCATGGTGCCTCTGCTAGTGAAAATGGGGTGGGATGTGGCTGCATGCAGCCCCACTGCATCCCATTTTCAGCCTGAAGAGCCTCTTTCAGCACTCTGCTGGCCAGAATGGGATGCGGGGGCCCCACAGATGGCGCCCCTGCACCCCATTTTGGCCAGCAGAGAACTGCAGGAGGCATTCATCCCATCTCTTCCCGCCCCAGACTGGCTGCAGAGAAGAATTATATTGCTGGTCCGGCCCTCAAAAAATCCAGTTTGGCACCCTCGTCCTAAATGGACCACTTAATCTGGGCAGAAGAGGATGATACTTTATGATAACATAAAGAATCTATTCATGATAGTGGAGGCTTAACTGATACAGCCAAAGGGAAATGATTCAGGCAAAACCAATTAGGAGCAAGTTTAATTTAAATAAACATCCCTAAAGACAATATGTATATGATCACAATAAAAACCATCATGATTAAAAGAGATTTGTCTGATTGTGATGACCTGTTCATAGCAGTATTGAACTCTGTTTTTCCTTATGGAAGTAGATCATATATCATTAGAAATAAATATGTGTAGCTCAGGGTTGAATTCTGGGGTCCTTGGTGGTCTCTGAGTGTGATTGTTTTCTTGCAGAGATTTAATTACCCAAGTGAGTTACATCATCTGTATTGATGATGTTATCTAGTAGAATAATGAAATATCTGCAACCAAGCTCAGAGACCACCAAGGATTTTGTAGATTGTGTAATTGAATCACCTGCATAAATTGCATGTTTGGATCTCATAAGGCACTTATTTCACTTTAGCAATGTCCTTTGTCCATTCAGCAAGTGCAAGTGCAACTATTTAGTTGGGAACAGGATGACTTGCCCAAATGTATTTGTGCATTATTATTTTTTTTGAGATATTGACATTGGCTGCACGTCATTTTCCAAGCTTCCTTCAAGATATTACTTCTGATATATAGAATGCTCTGGCTTCAGACTTGGGAGCATCTAATTTGCTTCTTACTAGAATTCTATAATTAATTAATTAGAGCTAGTTGTAAAATAAAGCTACAAATCAGGGTCAGTTGCAGTTTTGCAGTCCAAGAGCCATAAACTGGGATGATCTCCAGATAGAAGAATATATTTATATCGGAGTTAATGCAGATCAGTGATTCTAACAGCTCATTTTGGGGAAGCCTGGAGTATTTTCTTTGCCTGTCAGTTAGGAATCAACATACACATCAAGAGAAAAGAGAGCTAACCTTTTCAGCCCAGGAATTTGTTTTTTTTTTTATGTCATTTGTTTTTTTTTATGTCCCTTACCAATGGTGACTAACCTTTTTGGGCTCCTGTGCCAAAAATTGTGTGCACACCTGCATGCTTGCACTCACGTGCCAGCATCCAGAAGGCAATGCCCACCCTCACACAGCCTCTATGCATGTGCGCTTAATACCCCCCACCCTACCCCCACTGTCCCTTTACCTGCACTGCGCCTCACAACTGATTTTCAGCTGGTTTGAGGCCTTTTTTGGCCTCCCAGAGACTTGAGGAAGGCTTCTGCAGGCTTTGCAGGCCAAAAACTAGCCCCATTTAGTCACTTCTGGTTTTTTTTTGGACAAACAGGAAGTGATGAAACGGGGCTAGTTTTCAGCCTGCAAAGCCTGCAGAAGCCTTCCTCACGCCTTTGGGAGGCTGAAAAAGGCCTCAAACTAGCCCAAAATCAGCTGTGAGATGCGCACATGCCCAGTGAGGTAAGTTTGTCTGCAGCTCGCGTGCTGGCACAAATGGCTCTGCATGCCACCTATGACATGCGTGCCGTAGATTCCACATCATGGTCCTATATGATGCTGCAGGGGCAGGGGTGAAATTCAACCACTTCGCATCACCTCGGGAGAGGTGGTCGGGATGATTTGAATCGGTTAGCTCCTCCCATGCCTGCTCACATTCTTCCTTTTAAAGATTGAGTCCCACCAAACCACACCCACAGAGCTGGTCGGGAAAAATTTTGAATTTCACTCCTATGCAGGGGTGTTGCTGGTGACAAAAATGATGTCCCAGATTTAAGATGGACTGAAAATGTCAAACTCCCTTTTGTACATTTTAGCGATGGAATTTTAAGGAGTAAAATCGAGGCCTGAAACCTTTTCAAAGTTTAAATTATTTGTTCTACCATTCAACTTACAACCTCAAAATGCTTCCACTCCCACCACACACAAAAAAAGAGTTTCAAACTGTCATCTTTGTCTGTGGTTCATGTCAACATGCGGTCCACAGGCAGAATGTGGCCTGCGGAGGTCACACCCACCCTGGCCCCACATAAGTGAAAAAAAATTCCTTATATTTCATAATACGGCCTGCGACGCGATCAGGTTTGACACTCCTAATCTAGAGTTTTGGGGTCACCGACTGAAGGCTATACTTTTATGATTGAGGGATGTGAACAACAGAACAGACTAATAGAATAACTAAAATGCAAAGTCTCCTAACCTAGTCTTTTTCTTCTCAGGGGTCCCCGATTTTGTGTAACTCATAAAGCTGCCATTCAGGCCACAGTTACCAAGTTGAAAATATGGCATGCTCGGCAACAGAAACCACGAATTGATGTGGATCCTTTCCCACAGATGGTGTCCCTGCTACCACTCAGGCCAAAATCTTGCATGCCAAAAATAGCATTTCCATGTTATCAGGTATTGCTTGTTACATTAACCGTTGACAAAAATAAAAGGGTCTGATATAAGAAACATTGAAGGAAAGACCGTATGATTGAAAGTCTGGGTTTGTGAGTGAGTCATAATCAGCGTAGTTTGCTTAGCTAATATAATGTAGTGTTCCTCAACCTATGACCCTTAACAAACACCACCATTTTAGTCGTACGTCACGGCAGGCATTAAGCGGGCCACCATACGACCATGTTCTACTTTACAGCCTTCATTGTAATGGTTGCTTGCAGAATGCCAGAGTTGTTAAGTGAACACATTGTTTTTTCTTGGGTATTTTTTTTTTTTGCCAGAAACCGGAAGTAATCCTTGATTTCTGAGGAGAAAAAAAGGTCATAAACTGTAGTCACGTGACTGAGGGATTTTGCAAACTGCTGTAAATGCAGGCCAATTAGTCAGTGTCCAAAATGAAGTCATGTGCCTGTAGGGGAGGAGATAGCCATCAGAACTTTGAATCTCTTTAAACAGTTGCTGGGTGATTGGTTGTACTACCTGTACCCTATGTAGACTGCAAAAATATGGGTAACTGCAGGGGTCACTAGTTCACTTTCTATATCGCTTTACCACCATCTTGTGTGTGATATTTTTGACTTACAGCTTAGATATCTGTGCCTAATAGAGGTAGTCCTCAGCTTATAACAGTGATGGTTCAAAGTTACAACAGCACAGAAAAAAGTGACTTATGACCATTTTTCACACTTACGACTGTTGCAGCATCCTCCAAGTTATGTGATCAAAATTCAGACACTTGGCAATTGGTCCATGTTTCTGATGGTTGCAATGTCCTGGGATCGTGTGATCATTACTAACTTAACAATTGCAATGATTCACTTAGCAACTGTGGCAAAAAAGATCATAAAATGGGGAAGAACTCACTTAACAAATGTTTCACTTAGCAACATAAATTTTGGGGTTGATTCTGGTTGTAAGTCAAGGACTATCTGTATATAGGAGGATTTTTTTTTGCTTCTGCAACCTGCATTCTGTTAGCAACAAAATGCATCTGCAGGACCCGAAATAAATCTTAAATGGGGGAGAGAAAAAGAGATGAGGGAAAGGGAAGGAGGGAGGGAGAGAGAGAGAGAGAGAGAGAGAGAGAGAGAGAGAGCCCTTCTGTAATTTCATATAGTTGGGATTTCAAGGCACAATGCTTCTGCAAATGAAAAAGTCACATCTCTGTCTTGACTAACTATGAAGGTTTACATACCTTTGTATGCAAACATACCTTGGCTTTCCTCAAGGAATTCAAGGCAACCTTCATTGCACTCTTTTCTGCAATTTTGTTCCCTGAACAATGAATTGGTAGAATAGTCAAGAATTACAATGATTGACCCCAATGATACTCCTTGAAACTTCGTGGCTTAGATCAGGGGTGTCAAACTCATGGCCCACGTGATGGATCCAGTGCTAAGGTCTCGCCCACAGGGCCAACCTGGAAACAGCACGGACTGGCCCACGGTGCCTCTGCCAGCGAAAACAGAACTCAGGGAGCCCATGCCCATCCTGGCCATCCCTGGCCATGCCCATGCTGGCCTCCTTCCTTCCACCCACCCCCAGCCCTCCGAGGTCAAACACAACCTTGATACGGCCCTCAATGAAATTGAGTTTGACATTCCTGGCTTAGATTGTTCTTGAACAAGGGTCTTCAAACGTGGCAACTTTAAGACTTGTGGACTTCAACTCCCAGAATTCCTGAGCTAACATGACTGGAGGAGGAATTCTGGGAGATGAAGTCCACAAGTCTTAAAGCTGTCAAGTTCGAAGACCCCTGCTCTGGAACATGGGCTTCTGTTGTTTTAGCCTATACTTTTTAAAATGTAAAGCCCATGTCACACTGCACCAACGGATGGAAAGAGGATGTAAAATGGAGAGAAACACTTGCCATCCGTTGGTTAACGCGATGCTTCCATTCTGTACTCACTGTGTCCGTTTTTCATCCTCTCTATCCGTCCAGTATCCATTGACTGAAGTTCCATCCGCTCAAAAAGTTTTGAGCTGCTCAAAACTTTTTGAGCGGAAAATGTATCCAACGCGTCCGTTCTGCATCCGCAACGCATGCAGGGAACATCCGTTCTACATCCGTCGTCATCCGTTACGCATCTTCTATATCCGCTAGGCATCTGCTGTGCATCCGCGCAACTCGCATCCACTCCAGCAGAAAACGGACACAGGGAGGAAGCGAAACGGACGCGGAATGGACGCGCAGCGTTAGTAGCACGGACGGAGAAAGGATGAAAGCGGATGCAGCTCGCATACAAAGCATTAAAATGGAAAAAACGTTCGCAGAGGGGACGGATCTCGGATATTTAGGATGTATGCAGGATGCCTAGAGGATACAAAAGGACACCGAGCAAAAAAATGATATTTCCTATAAAAAGGGGGAGGAACTCACCTGGATCTCACTTTCAGTCCAGTAGCCCTGCTGTGCAGACCTCTTCAGCCTTCATCTTGCTCTTGCTCTTCCACAGCATCCAGTCATCTCCACCATGGATCGTAACACACTCCTTTTGGTAGCCACCATCGTTTTGCAACAGTGCAAAGCCATCTACAGGCTCTTTCACCTGTTCTATGGGAAGAAAAGGAGGCGGCCAAGAAGTGTCTGGGTCCAAAGATGGATCCGGAGAAGAGCAGAGTACGGACTATACACAAGCTGATAGTGGAGCTGAGGAACGAAGACCTCATGCATTCCAGAACTTCATGAGGATGCCGCCAGCCATGTTTGATGAAGTTGTGGAGTGGCTGAGACCCAGGTTGACCAAGCAGAGCACCAACTTCCAGCCCAGCCTGCACCCTGGGCTCAAGGTGGCACTGACTCTGTGCCACCTGGCCTCCGGGACCATGCAGTACAGCTGGAGGGTGCCACACAACACCATCAGAATTGTGGTCAGAGAAGTGGTGCAGGCCATCATCGAAGAATACCTGGAGGAGCTCCTCCAGTGCCCCTCCACTGAAGAAGGCTGGAAGAAAGTTGCAGAGCAGTGGTATCAGAAGTGGAACTTCCCCCACACCGTTGGAGACATAGATGGGAAGTACGTGGCTTGCAAAGCTCCAGCCAACTCAGGGTCCACTTATTTCAACTACAAGGGCTTCTTCAGCATCATCCTCTTCGCCATGGTCGATGCTGACTACAAGTTCATGTAAATCGATGCTTCAGGCAACGGCTCATCTTCAGATGGCCAGGTATACAACGCAAGTGACCTCAAGGAGGGGCTGGAACGCAACGTCATCATGGGCTTCCCAGATCCAGACCCCTTGCCCAACGGCATACAGGATGTGCCCTACTTCATCGTGGGGGATGACGCCTTCTCCCTCAGAACCTACCTCATGAAGCCCTACACCTCCAGATGCCTCACCCGTGAAGAGAAGATCTTCAACTACAGGCTTTCCAGGGCAAGGTGGGTGGTGGAGAATGCCTTTGGCATCCTGGCCAACAGGTTCCAGGTACTTCTCACCACCATGCAGCATTGCACAGAGACCGTAAGGAGGATCGTGGAAGCTTGCTGCATCCTGCACAATCTCATGCGCACCCGCTACCCAGTGTTGCAGAACAGGCTCATGGACCTCCAACAAGGCAATGGGGACATGGAGCCTGGGGAATGGAGGCAAGGGCGAAACCTGATAAACACTCTGGATGTGCAAGGCCCCAACAGAGCCTCACATGAAGGGAAGAAGCAGCGCAACCTCCTGAGACAATGGTGCAACTCCCCAGCTGGAGCAGTGGAGTGGCAAGACCGGATGGTAGATGCTTAATGGATGCTTCCTTCAGCCTGTCTCATCACACTGATGAGATTGGGCCATGTATGTTGGGTGGGCCTACAATGAACAGGGCATTTAATAAAGAGTTGTGTTTGTGTTGACATGTGTGGATCAATGCTTACATTGTTATTGATAATGAAGGGCCAAAGGTGTGGCACCTGGGAGGGTGGACCATACAGTCCCACTATGCTTGCACTGGAGGTTTATCTATCCCACAGCTATTACTCATCCCAAAGGTATCCCTGCCCATCCCACAGCTATTACCCATCCCAAAGGTATCCCTGCCCATCTCACAGCTATTACCCATCCCACAGGTATCCCTGCCTATCCCACTGCTATCTTAACCTATCCCACAAGCATGCAAAGGCTTAAACCATTTCTAAAAGTTTCCACCAAGACTTTATTTACAAAAATAAATGAAGCAAGTATGTGAAGCAAAGATAATATTTATTAATAACAAGCTGTAAAAGAGAAATGACCCAAGTCAAGTGTCCAAAGCAAAAATAAAGTCAGCAGGTAGCCACCCAGTCTCTGGCACTCTTCTTGGTCACTCTGAGGTGTGCCCAGTCTCAGGGGTGAAGGGTCCAGGTACTGTGGAGGTGGCTGCTGCTGGAGTGCTGGTCTGAGGCACCATTGGGGTGCCTGGCCCCGAGAGGACAACAGGGGACGGTGTGTGGAGGAAGCTCTCAGACAGCTGGCTCAGTCCCATGATGTTGAGAGCCCCATCCTCCATGACATGGGGTGTCAGCCCCAAAACCGATGACAGATGTTCTGAGGCCGGGCTTGGCTGTGGGGTGGAGGAAGGAGCAGTGTAGTGGGGATATCTGGTCTGCAGCTGAGCGAGGTGAGGCGTCAGTGGCATCTGTGGTGTGGGTGGCATCTGTGGCATGGCTGGCATCGGTGGCGTGTGTGGCATCAGTGGCATCGGTGGCATCAGTGGCACCGGTGGCATCCGATGTACCTGTGCCTGGACTGGGAAGGGCTGCCTGTGCTGCTGGACTTCCTGGTAGCCGTAGCCTTGGTAGGGTAGGGCCTGTGGAAAGCCTTGGAAGGGCAGTGACATAACCTGGGGTGGAGGAGCAGACCTGGACTGGGTGGGAGCAGGTTCATCTGGGTCTGGAGGGTTGTGAAGAAGATTGGTGATCCTGTCCTTCACCACCTGGTACTGTGTTTCTGACATGTTCATGAGGGTCTGGTTGACATAGGTGAGGAAGGGCTTGTGGTTGGAGGATGGGACGTCGGTGTGTACCAGCTGAGAGAGGAGATCTACACTGCTTTTGATGGTGTCCCTGATCTCCAGCAGGACAGTGTGGCTCTGCCCCTCTGGTCTGCCTCTCTGCCTTTCGTTGGAGGTGGAGGTGGGGGTGGATGCGGGTTGGGCTGTGATGGAAGTGCCCTCTCCTTGCTCCCACTATGTCAGGGGGTCCTCCATGCACTCCGCCACGGGTAGTACAGCTGTCGGGGGGCGTCTCCGTCGTGGCACACTCCACAGATACCTGCCTGGACACAGGAGCTGACTCTTTGCCAGAAGAGGACTGGCTCTCAGCAGGCTGCCTGAGAGAGAGGGTTGTGAGAGGGGCTGCTCCTCGGTGGCGGATCTCACCCTCCAAGAAGCTGCACTTGGCCATCACGTAGGTCTCTCTGTCCGTTAGCTTGACCGTGGCCTGGCCAGATTTCTTGAGGTGCAGCTTCCCGTACCAGGTGTGCATGTGCTTCCACCAGCCGAGGAGCACCTCCGAAGTGTAGCCCAGGCTCTCTGCCTTCTCTCTCCAAGCAGCCTGCTTCCTCTTGGTGTCTCGATAGAACCTGTGTCCCTTCCGCCAAAGATATTCATTCTCTCTCAGCCACTCCAGCACCTCCTCCTCATGTTCCTCTTCTATGGTGTATCGCCTCCTCTCCCGTTCACGCGTCTGCCTCTTCCTCCCTCTGGCAGGGCCATATGAGCCCTCATCAGAGGGGCTTCGAGGTTGTAGGGGCTGCTCCTTCACACCACCACCACCACCAGCAGCAGCAACAACAACAGTAGCAGCAAAAGCAGGACCAGCAGCACCAGCAGAACCAGAACGACCAGCAGGACCAGGAGCATCAGCAGGACCAGGAGCACCAGCAGCACCAGGAACACCAGCAGCACCAGCAGGACCAGGAGCACCAAGATCACCAACAGGACCAGCAGGACCAGGAGAAGCGCCAGCAGAGTAAGCACCAGCAGAAGCACAGCACCAGGAGCAGTGCCAGCAGAGTAAGCCCCAGCAGAAGCCCCAGCACCAGGAGCAGCGCCAGCAGAAGTTCCAGCACCAGAAGAGCGAGCCCCAGCAGCAGAAGCCCCAGCAGAAGCAGAGTCAGGGCCAGGGGGTGGGATGGTGGCCCTGTCCCTCTTGCCAGGGCTGGCAGCAGATGGCTGATGCTTTCTCTTCTTCCCCATGGTTGTTGGGTTGTTGGCTTGCTGGCTGGCTGGCTGGCTGGAGAGCTGTGTCTGGCAGCAGGTCTTTCCTCTGAATGGTGACCTGCTTGCGAGCTGCTTCCCTTTATACCCATGGGGCTGACGCAATGCATCCTCTCCGCATGCGCAGTGAACGCTGTGCATCCGCTAGGCTTCCGCTCGGCTTCTGCTCTGCATCTGCTTCATCTGCTAGGCATCCGCTCTGCATCCGCTCTTTCCGCTGCGTGTCCGCTTCGCTGTGCTCCCCCGGAAGCCCTGCGGATGTGCCATCCACTCCCATCCACTTCCATCCGCTAGGCTTCCGTGGAGCATCCGCTTTCCATCCTGGCTACGTCCTCCCCCCGTCCCTTTCTGTTGTTGTCCGCTCTGGTTATGCAAATTTGGGGCACTTTTGAGAGCGGATAACAACGGATGGAACATTTTCTCGTCCGCTGTGTCCTTTTTACAAACATTTTGCATCCGTCGGCCAATGTGACAGGGCCTTAAATTCATCTCAACTGGAAAAACACATTTTGGTATAATCCTAAAATTATTTTTTAAACATGTGAATAATTAACCAAAATGAAGTATCTATATGATACAGAAGATCCCAAATGAAAATAGACATGGAGAAGCAAGAATTATTTCTCAGATACTTTCACCACCTTTCCATCCCTTTTATTAGAGAGGAGAAACTGGATTAACCACGACTTTTTCAAAAGGAGCGGTGTTGGATATCTGTCCCCAAAGGACGATCGGGCTGTTGTCTGCAATTCTACCACAAGGTCAAACTGCTGTTCAGGAAGATCCTTATGACTTAATTACCTTAGAAAATATTAGGAAAAGGTAGGGACTGAAATGCTCATGTATAATGATGTATCAGTGCAACATGTTAAGGAGAAGGAGGGCACCCTTCTATGAACAGGTGTATTTCATCCTTAGCCAGACCAAACAATGGCTTTGGTGGGGCAGCATGCTTTACAAGGTCATGGGATGTGGGAGAGGTTGTCAGGAACTGTGGTGTCACAGGGGTCAGATGGTAGCGTTGTAACCTAATTCTGCTGCCAGGAGTTGAATGTAACCAGTGCTATCTCTGTCCAATGGTGGGATTCATTTTTTTTACTCCCGGTTCTGTGGATGTGGCTTGGTGGGTGTGGCATGGCTTGGTGGGTGTGGCTTGTGGGTGTGGCAGGGGAAGGATACTGCAAAATCACCATTCCCTCCCCATTCCTGGGGGAAGGATATTGCAATTTCCTCCTCCCCCCACTACCTGCTTTCTATCTCCATTCTCCTGTGCAGGGCAATAAAAGTAGACCTAGCCAATCAGCTGGAACCCAGGAGGCAGAGAATAGATGGGGGCGGGGCCAGTCAGAGGTGGTATTTGTTGGTTCTCCGAACTACTGAAAATTTCCGCTACCAGTTCTCCAGAACTGGTCAGAACCTGCTGAATACCACCTCTGTCTTTGTCCCATACCAAGGCCTGAATCCCTACTGGTAAAAGATCAAATAATCTGCTTCTCTTGTGATGCTGCAATGTTAGTCTTTTGCCAGTCTCAACAACTTTCCTCCCAAAGGAGAGGATTGAGATCAAATTATAGCATCCTAAATCAGTTGGATCCAGAAATGGCTTCTTCAGAAGGAATATATCTAGCTCTTCAGAAGACTACTAGTATATCCTCTTCCACAGAAAAGTATTCAAAATCTCCTA
The DNA here is from genome assembly GCA_015471245.1 of Laticauda colubrina. Classification (NCBI taxonomy): domain Eukaryota; kingdom Metazoa; phylum Chordata; class Lepidosauria; order Squamata; family Elapidae; genus Laticauda; species Laticauda colubrina. The sequence goes on from BLBF01000002.1 coordinate 27,608,766, forward strand.
GACCAGAGGTGTCAAACTGGTGGCCCACGGGCAGGAAATGTCACATGCTGGCCACGCCCACCCTAGCTCTGCAAAAGGAAAGAATGTCGTGAAACAGCATGTGATGGCAATGTGACATGGTGAGTTTGACACCTGTGTCCTAGACCCTATCAATTACCTATCTATCTGTTCCCCACAAGAGCCAGAATGTGCAGTGGTCCCAAAAGCAAGTAGCAGAGAACACCTAACATCCTAACCTTTTCAGGCCAAAAGAAGTCCTAGATAATACAGGTAGTCTTCATCAGCATATACAGTAACTGATAGATTTGCAATCGTTTGTAGTTCATAGAGCCCCCTCCCCCACAAAAATTACTTGTGATCTGGTTCCAATAGCCAGTCCCCACCCCCTGAGTCACATGACTGCTGAGCATCTGGCCTGCATTTATGGTCTTTTGCCTTGTTCTGCAGTCATGTGGTTGCAATTTATTTTGCTGAAAACTGGTATTGACTTCTGGTTTTCAACAAAAACGCTCCATAGCAAATAATTGGTTTGCTTAATGATTGCATTCAATTTGTTTAACAGTGACTGTTGCTAGAAAAGATTGTAAAATGAATTTTTTACACCTTCTGTTCTGTATGTAAAGTGGATGACTCCAAATCTACCATTCTGATTGGCTAAGGAAAAGAACAGTGGATTGGTTCACTAGGAACCAATCCAAAGAGCTGCCAAAAAGGCGGCAAATCCAAATAGCTGCCATTGGCTGCAAGCAGGCAAGCCAGCCTGTATAAAAGGGCTGGCCCCGGCTTCAGCCGGCGTTCCGTTACTGACTGGTTATAATAAAAGTATTTGTTGTTGGAACCCGGTCTACCTTGTGTGTTTTCCGAACAAAACACTGGCGACGAAGGTGGGATCGTCCTGAACGGAACAAACCTGCACGCGGTGATAGAAGCCCAGACTGCAACCAAGATGTCTGGAAACAACGCACCGCCCGCACCCTTCAATCCCAACGAAGAGGATTGGGATTCCTATGCTGATCGCTTCCAAATGTACTTGGAGAGCAATGAAATGGAAGGCATTTCCGAACAACGAAAGAGAGCCGTGTTCCTGACGCACTGCGGAACAACCGTGTTTAAAATGGCAAAAGCCCTCGCTAAGCCTCGGGACGTTAAACAATTAACGTGGACAGAATTACAGAGACTCCTCAAAGCACACTACGCTCCGATGGTGTCTAATTTAATAAAGCAACATGAATTCTACCGAAGAGACCAGAGAGAGGGAGAAACCGTCGCCGATTTCGTCGCTGCACTCAGACAGATAGGGGGTGAGTGTGAATTCTCAAACATAGACGAGGCAATGAGGGATCGCGTGGTGTTGGGCCTGAGAGACTCAACCGCACAGAGTAAAATGCTCAACAAGCCCAACATCACCGTTACCGAAGCCATTGCGGAAGCCACAGCCGCTGAAGCTACGAAAAAATCTGCAGTGGCCCTTAAGAAGATGAACACACACAGCGATGAAACACCAGCCAAAGAGAGAAAGCATCCTGCCACCACGACCCATTATGAAGAGTCGGGCGAAACAAACGAATCGAGCGAAGAGGACGACGAGGTCCACCGTTTGCTCACAAACAAAAAAGAGCGCGAAAGAAGAAAGTGGCGGGAATGCACTGGCTGCGGAGGAAACCATCCACGAGCCGAATGCAGATTCCTCGATGCCATCTGCCGACATTGCAAAAAAAGAGGGCACATCGAGAAGGTCTGCAGAAACAAAAAATCTTACAGCCCGACGAGACGCAGAAATTCCCCAACACGAGCCGAGCCCAATCGAGCCGAAAGAAAATGGCAACAAGAAAAGCGAGCCAATACACACCAAACTGTCATTATCCAGAGCTTCCAGACGGAAAGTGGAAGAAAAATTAAAATCGTCGTAGAAATCGAGGGAAAACACTGCAAGATGGAAGTGGACTCGGGGTCCTTCCTCTCCATGGTATCGTGGGACACAATTAAACAGTTAGTCCCAGGTATCAAGACCAAAGACTTGATGAAGCAGCACCTAACCCTCAAAGACTATCAGGGAAACCAAATCCCTGTGATGGGCAAGGGACATTTTCAAGTCGCCTACAAAAATCACATCAAGGTGCTTCCGCTGACCATAGTCAACCAAGACAGACCAAGCCTCCTGGGCATCGAGTGGTTCGCGCCATTGGACATCGGGATGACCGGGGTCGATCGAGTGACTACAACCGGCTGGGAAGACGACCTCGTCCGAGAATTCCACGACGTTTTTGACGGATCACTGGGCAAGTACAGGGGAAACCCCATTTCTTTCAATTTAAACCCCCAAATAGCCCCACGAAGAATAAAAGCCAGGCGAGTTCCTTTTGCACTAAAGGCAAAAATAGAGGAACAGCTGGACAAATTAGTAGCCCAAGGGTTTTAGAACCTGTGGACCATGCCAAGTGGGAAACGCCTATCGTCACACCCATTAAACCAGACGGATCCATCAGAATCTGTGGTGACTATAAGGCTACCCTGAACCACGCATTACAACCAAGCGCATACCCGGTGCCAGTAGTCCAGCATTTGCTTCATTCCCTGGGAAATGGCAAAGTTTTCGCCAAACTCGACTTGGCACAAGCCTATCAACAACTCCCAGTAGACCCAGAAACAGCAGAAGCGCAGACTATTGTCACCCATAAGGGCGCATTCAAATGCCACCGACTCCAATTTGGAGTAAGCGTAGCCCCTGGCGTCTTCCAGAGTCTAATGGAACGCCTTCTAAATGGCATACAAGGAGTCGTTCCCTATTTCGACGACGTCCTAATCTCGGCCAGAGATGAAACACAATTAAGGAACAGACTAAAAAAGGTTCTGACTAAGTTTAGAGAGTCTGGCCTCAAGGTTAAAAGAGAGAAGTGCTGTCTAGTTAAAAACAACGTCGAATTTCTGGGCTACTCAATAGACGGAGAGGGCATCCACCCCACTGATAAAAAAGTTAAGGCGATAAATGACGCTCCTGAACCTAGAAATAAAACAGAACTACAAGCGTTCTTAGGATTAATTAATTTCTATAATGTATTCCTGCCAAACAAAGCCACTATAGCAGAACCGCTACACCGCCTGCTAGACAAAAAGGCAACTTGGACTTGGGGTTATAAAGAAAAAAAAGCCTTCCAAAATATTAAAAGACTGCTAACATCAACAAACGTTCTCATCCAATTTAGCGACACTCTGCCATTAACAGTGACCTGCGACGCTTCACCATATGGAGTAGGTGCCGTCCTGAGCCACCAACTACCGGATGGCAGAGAAGCACCCGTCGCATATTATTCTAGGACTCTATCAAAAACCGAGCGGAATTATAGCCAATTGGACAGGGAAGCTCTAGCAATTGTCGCTGGAGTAAAACGTTTCCACGAATATGTATATGGGAGGACTTTTCGAATCATAACGGATCACAAGCCGTTAATGGGGATTTTGGCGGGAAACAAGCCAACACCTAACATACTGTCACCGAGAATGACGAGATGGTCAGAGTTCCTGGCGGCCTATTCCTACACTCTGACACACCGACCAGGGAAACAAATTTCCCATGCGGATGCTTTGAGCAGAGCGCCTTTGCCAACAACCGACGCAGACCCGGCACCAACGATGACAACGCTACAAATCGAGACTTGCCCCGATCTACCCATATCAGCGTATGATGTCGCAAGAGCCACCGCGAAAGACTCATTGACTGCCCGCGTTCTTAGCTGGGTAGGTAAAGGCTGGCCGGAGAATTTAAAAACTGAAAATTCCAAACCCTTCCGGTCCAGACAGACTGAACTTTCCATCCAAAAGGGGTGTTTGTTGTGGGGTGATCGGGTAGTAATCCCTGCTAAACTGCAGCCCAGGGTTCTTAGGCTTTTACATGAAGGGCACCCCGGAATGGTTAAGATGAAAAGCCTAGCCAGAAGTTACGTGTGGTGGCCGGGTATTGATAAGGACATAGAGTATTGGGTAAGCTCATGCCACAAATGCCAGGCAATTAGACCATCCCCACCAAAGGCACCTGTTAAGGACTGGGAAACCCCTCGAGGACCGTGGTCAAGAATACACATTGACTTCGCGGGGCCTACCAAGGGGCATACTTTTCTGATTGTCGTTGATGCCTATTCCAATTGGCTTGAAGTAAAAATCATGCCATCAGCGACAACAGAGGCCGTAATAAAGCAACTAGACAGCCTGTTTGCTACCCATGGCATACCAGACATTCTCGTCTCAGATAATGGGCCACAGCTAACCAGCATACCATTTGAGCAATACCTAGCCTCCCTAGGTATAAGACATGCACTAACCGCGCCGGCTCACCCGGCTGCAAACGGCAGGGCTGAGAGAATGGTCCGGTTTACAAAAGAAGGGTTGGAACGAATGGATGCTGGAGATATCCAACAAAAAGTAAACCGGTTACTCACACTCCAGCACATAACACCCAGTACTATTACAAATAAATCACCAGCAGAACTACTCATGGGGCGAAAATTAAGATCTCACCTGGATAGGTTACACCCAAATTTTACCCCAGAAAACCCCCCTGACTCCTCAACACGGTTCAGACAATTCGAGACAGACTATTTAGTTTACGCAAAAAATTTCTCCGGGGACCCGGTATGGCTACCCGGGCAAATTATCCAGATTACAGGCCCCAAATCCTACCGAGTAAGATTAGACGATGGGAGGGAATGGAAGCGGCATATAGACCAGCTTCGATCTCGAATTATGGAAAGAACCGCGGACTTAAAAACATTCACAAAAGAACACGGCGAAATGCAAACCGAGGTGGGGGGGGGAAAGGCGAGAAACGAATAAAGAACTTTTTAAAAATAAAACTAACATTCAATATGACCAAAAAGAGCCAACAAAAGACTCACCGTTTGAAGAGACCCACGGAAAGAGACCTTCGGAAGGGGCCAGCCAAGCCAGCTCGACCTGCCCCGAGGAAACGGGAGGGAGCGGCAGAACCGCCGGCCTAAGAAACTCAGGCGGCAGTAAAATGGCCGACTCACCCTTCCAGACGGTTCCAGAGAGGAGGACGGACGACACAGCAGCCCCATCCGAACTGGTCAAAGTCTTCACTGAAAATGAACCGCGCAGGTCAGGTCGAGCCCGAAAAAGCCCCACCTACCTGCGAGACTACGTCACCACGTAGGACTGAACTAAGGAGGGAGGGGTGTTCTGTATGTAAAGTGGATGACTCCAAATCTACCATTCTGATTGGCTAAGGAAAAGAACAGTGGATTGGTTCACTAGGAACCAATCCAAAGAGCTGCCAAAAAGGCGGCAAATCCAAATAGCTGCCATTGGCTGCAAGCAGGCAAGCCAGCCTGTATAAAAGGGCTGGCCCCGGCTTCAGCCGGCGTTCCGTTACTGACTGGTTATAATAAAAGTATTTGTTGTTGGAACCCGGTCTACCTCGTGTGTTTTCCGAACAAAACACCTTCCTACTATTGAACAAGTTGCTCAGCTACTAATGCATATCCATTATTATTTCTTGGTACTCTGAACTTGCAAAAATCCATGCAGAGGCTGGTTTTATTTTCTATCTGTTAAAAATACAATAGCTCCTTTATTCATGAGACATAGTGTCTCATCACAAAGATGGTGCATATAAAAGGTTTAAGAAAAAGATAAAGGCACTAAATCTCTCTCTATTTTCTTGTTACCTTGAAGCAGTTAAAAATGATGGTACTGATTATTTAGGAGTAGAATCAACAACACTAACTATGGTTTAATTTCTCTGATTACCCTCAAGGTCCTTTTGTGTCTATTTGTTTTTCATTGTGTAGGCCAGCAACAGCGTGCAGCACTCTGTCTCATATGACACTTAGTGATAGAATGGATTATCTGAAACCATTAGATCGAAAATACACCTATGCAGAAATGATCCCTGTGAGTACCATTTGAGTACTGTGGCATTAAAAATCTTTGCTGCGAAGAGGCAGGATTTTTATTTTTTTAAATTGTGGATGTCTGAATGAGCACTACTTTGGATGATGGAGAACTGACCATAGTGTAGAGCCATTCTTCTGGGAAAAGGCTATTCCATGAACACCAAGAGTTTACAGTTTCAAAAAGGCATATGAAAACTAATATGTTCATATATTTGGGAGAGCAACAAATAAAAACAAATACAAAATTTATAGAACTATGCAGGTGCACCTTTTATTCTTGTAGGTTCAAATCTTGTTAAAGAATTATATATAGAACATGCAGTATGGAAGACACCAATACCTGAAGAGTCGTAAAAATAAAAGTAGTTATTGATTTATTTTAAACATTTATATAGAATTGCCACATCTTATACTAAATTCTGGGCAACTCCCAATCAAGAATTAAAACAATATAAAAACATGTAGTGCCTCCTATTGGTGTGCAGCTAATATAATAACTAACTTCAAAATTTCTTGCCTTTTTATAAAAATGGCATAATAATGCTGAAATAATCCTGCACCAGAGCATATTCATATGTATTCAAGATGAATTAATTAATTCCTGATAAATTAATTTTTTCCTGACAGTTCTTTTTTTCAATTCATCCATGTTTGTCTTCAAGGGCTGTAAAATTCTTATTTTTTGCTTTCAAATTGAATATTGCTATCTAAAATTTCATCCCATGACTCTGGATTGAATTTGTCACCAGACTCAAATCTGTGATGAAAATTTGATTAAAATTTAGCAGGTCTAATAAGAATCATCAGATATCAAAAATGCATCTAACTATCTGTGATTAGTTAATTGTTGCAGCTAAAACCATAATCAAGATATGTCCACTTGACATACATCAAGAATGGTTTAGGAACAAACAACACAAAATGAATCTCATGGCCAGATAAATTTAACAACATACTATATAATATAAGAATTTTTTTGGGGGGAGGGGAAGAAACTTATGAAGTTTGTAATAAAAACAGCAAAGCAAATTTGCTCAAATAAAAATAACAGCAGTTATAAAGACAGTTTCACCCAAGACACAATGAAACTGAATTATAGAATAGAATTCTTTATTGGCCAAGTGTGATTGGTCACACAAGGAATTTGTCTTTGTGCAAATGCTCTCAGTGTACATAAAAGAAAAGATACATACATCAAGAGTCAAGACTCATAAGGTACAACACTTAATAATAATCATAGGATACAATAAGCAATCAAATCATACTAGGAAACAGTCAAAATAAATCTTAAGGATACAAGCGACAAAGTTATAGTCATACAGTCACAAGTGGGAGGAGATGGGTGATAAGGAGTGATGAGAAGATTAGTAGTGCAGACTTGTAATTATGTAATTATGTACTGTAATTATCTTGATGAATTGTTGCTCTTGTTATTCAGGGTGAAATCAGCCCAGATTTTTCTGAACTAGGAAGTTCTAAAATGGAAAGAATGCTGCAATCTCTTTACTTGGAGAACAGAGCAGGCTACGTCTTCACTGACTACTGTGAGAAATCAAGTCATAGGGTAAGAGAATTTCTTATTGGTGGATTTTTTGGGGGTTGGATTTTCACTGATACTTGGAGTCTTCCCACAGCTCTAAGGAGGAAAAAAGGCATGTAAAAATCAAAAGAGCAACTGGTCAAAACCCAGCAGTTTAGCTTCAAATTGAAGATTAATTTCAAAACCTATGGTTTTGCATGTTTAAGTTAATTACATCTGAATATCAGTATTTTAAAAAAGCATGCTGGCTGAAGCTGATGTGGATTTTAGTCTAGTACAGTGTTTTTCATCATATCCATTTAAAGATTCATGGAGTTCAATTTCTAAAATACTCGAGTTGGCATATTGGCTGAGGAATTCTGGGAGCTAAAGTCCATACATTTTAAAATAACCAAGGTTGAGAGACATTGTCTAGTATGCATGGAAAGCACAAAGTTGAGGATAGCTACCTCAACATTATACTTTACCCACAATTTCATAAAAAGCTTACCTCAGAATATGGAGATTCAGGCTGAACCAAAGAGTTAAAACAAAAACAAAGTTTTGATTGGAAAAAGAAGGTTCTGAAATATTTCCAAAAATTTTCCACTGTGAGAATTTAAACATTTGAATAAGTAGTACTGTCTAAATAGTATTAAATGTTTTAACTTGGAAACATAATTCATTAAAGCTGAATGTATTTCTCAAGAGGACAACAGGTCTTAAATATTAAATTATATACTTTTAAAGTAATTAAGTATGTTTATTGTTTTTAGTTTAAGATCAAGATATATGAATTATTTCAACTTACTGTAGATTCACTAAAATTACATCATGTATAGTCCAATTTTTATGGTCAAACTATATGTTATGTCAGCTGGCTGGTTCAGCATTTTAAAATAATTTTAAAAATTGATTTTCTTTTTAAAAAGAGGAGCTACTGAACTAACAAGATTCATAAAGCTTTTTTGTCCCTCTGGAAACACTTAGCTCTGGGCAATAACTTTAATAAAACATAGTTGAAGAATACTTCATAAAAATATATGTGGGTCAGGATAATATCAGCAATTCCTAAAAATGCTGTCAAAGCATAAATTATGTACATTATGAACAGTTGCTCTAATTCCATCACAACATGTTTAAACTTTGCAATTTACACTAACAATTTAATTACCAATTATACTGTATGCAAAGTGTACAATAAAATCTACAGAATGTATTTCAGTTACAGTATCTTCATGCATACAGTCATTTTGTCCGTTTCAAAAATACTACTCAAACTGTGCTAAATTAAATATGATTTATAATTAATCTCAAGGAACTGAATGTCCCTTGATATTCTTACAGATCTCCCACTCTTTTGCTCTCAACCATCTGAATTTACTTTAAAACCTACCCAAGACTGATTTGGGTTTCTTTGTTTAACTCTATCTGATCTTGTTTGGAGATTAGGATACAGTGACAGGGATCGTGTGATCCTGTTACTAGACAATAGATCTCCAATAAAACTTGCTTCTAGCTAGCCAAGCCCACGTTCATTTCCCATCTTCCCAAAAAGAAAAGAGAATTAATTGCTCATGTTCCCTTATGATTCTGCACTCGTTCTAGTAGCAAATTTTCAGTGCTTTCCCACCTTCTAATGATGCTGTCCTGCTATTCCGCATTTGAGCTTCTTTTGTTTTATGAAGCCAACATGCTACTGCCTGCATACAACTGAAACAAATATTCCCATGCAAATTGTCTTCCCTCCTGGTCTTTTAAGCACAGCAGCATTTGTGAAGTGTTTCTGAAACAGGATTTACTGCCCTAAAATGGCAAATCCATCTATAGATACAATATAATTGACAAGGATTCTATTCAAATTTGTTTGAGTGGGAATCATCACTGTGTTCCTTTGCCTAGAAGAACTCTGGAAATTTAGGAGACTAACCTAATGTTTCTTAATCTTGGCAATTTTAAGACATGTGAACTCCAACTCCCAGAATTCCCCAGACAGTCCTGGGTGGGAAAGTCTAGGAGTTGAAGTCCATACATCTTAAAGTTGCCAAATTAAGCAAGACTACACTAAACAATAAAAACTTGGTAGTAATATCTTTCCTCCCATCTCTTCCATCTGTAGCTATGGAAGAACAGCACATATTTTTGGTTTGACCTACAGGATTATCATCAGCTTTTCTATCAAGAAACCCTCCATCCTTTAAAACTATGCAAGCAAGCACAAGTAAGTCATAAACAAGAATTTTTCATAGACTCTTTCTACCCCCAAGGAAAATAGTTTAGGATCATAATTAACAAAATATGTATAAATGGGAGTAACTGAGTTTATCTAAACATCAACCAGGCATGGTTTTTGTTCAGAAATATCTCCCAGTTCCAAGCATTTCATGGATATATAATTCCTATGTAATTATTCTGTTTTCTGTCCAGCTAGTGTTTTGGATTTCTTTCTTTCTTTCTTTCTTTCCTTCTTTCTTTCTTTCTTTCTTTCTTTCTTTCTTTCTTTCTTTCTTTCTTTCTTTCTTTCTTTCTTTCTTTTTTCTTTCTTTCTTTCTTTCTTTCTTTCTTTCTTTCTTTCTTTCTTTCTTTCTTCCTTCCTTCCTTCCTTCCTTCCTTCCTTCCTTCTTCTTTCTGTCTCTCTCTCTCTCTCTCTCTCTCTTTCTCTCTCTCTCTTTCTCTCTCTCTCTTTCTCTAATAACTAGCAGTCAGCACGGGGTTGCTGACAGATCATGCCAAACTAATCTTATTTCATTCTTCAACATAGTGACTAAATTAGTAGACCAGCGAAATACTGTGGACGTAATATACTTAGATTTCAGCAAGGCATTTGACAAAGTAGACCACAACCTACTTTATGGTGAGCTAGAAAAAAGTGGGATAGATAGCACCACCACCAGATGGATTTGCAACTGGCTGACAAACCGTACATAATGAGTAGTTTTTAATGAGTCTAAGTCTCATGGAGGGAAATAAGAAGTGGGGTGCCACAAGGTTCTCTTAGGCCCAGTACTCTTCAATATCTTCATTAACGACTTAGATGAGGGAATAGAAGGAGAACTTACCAAATTTGCAGGTGATACTAAGCTGGCAGGAATAGCTAACACCCAAGAAGATAGGCTCAAGATCCAGATGGATCTTGATAGACTAGAACACTGAAACATATTAAACAAAATGAAATTAAATGTAGAGAAAAGTAAAGTCCTACACTTAGGCAAGAAAATCCAAAAGTACACATATGGACTGGGTGAAACCAGGCTAAATAGCAGTGACTGTGAGAGGGATCATGGAGTCTTAGTGGATAACCAGCTAAATATGAGCAGGAGTCTGCAGCCGCCACCCAAAAAGCTAATGCAATCCTAAGTTGCATTAACAGAGGGATACAATCGAGATCAGTGAGGTAATAATATCACTCTATAAAGCCTTAGTAAAACCACACCTAGAGTACTGCATCCAGTTTTGGTCACCACACTCTAAGAAAGATGTTGAGACTCTAGAAAAAGTACAGAGAAGAGCAATAAGGATGATTAGGGGACTGGAGACTAAAATATATAAAGAACAGTTACAGGAATTGGGCATGGCTAGTCTAGTGAAGAGGAAACCAGGGGAGACATGATAGCAATGTTCCAAATATGATGGGCTGCCACAGAAAGGAAGGGATCAAATTATTCTCCAAAGCACCCAAAGGTGCTTGGATGGAATAATGGATGGAAACTGAACAAGGAGAGATTTAACCTGGAAATAAGGAGAATAATTTGTGTAAACAGATTTGAATAATCTGTCAGTGAGAACAATCAGCCAATGGAACAGTTTGCCCTCGGAAGCTGTGGGAGTGCTATCATTTGAGGTTTTCAAGAAGAGATTGGACTCCCATATGTCAGAAATGGTGTCGGGTCTCTTGCTTGGGTAGGGGGTTGGACTAGATGATCTACAAGGTCCCATCCAACTCTGTCTGTTATCTGTTCTCTCTCTCTTTCTCTCCCCCCCCCTTTCTCTTTCATCCTGATGGAATGAACGTTATTAAGTATGTACTATAGAAGATTTGGAACTATTTTGAAATATTTGTAGGGTGTTAAATGAAAGAACCACCATGTAACAGTAAACTGAAGATTCATTTTTGGGCATCTTGTTTATATAGGCTTGAAAAAAACCTCCTACTCTAGCTCTTTTTTTCTTTTTAGATGTGTAACAGAAAAGAAAATATATTTCTGTCATAAATACAAATTTTCTGGCAATTAGTTTTGGAGGAGATTATGCTGATGATTAGGGTGTTATCCGGTTCCTTGGTTATTATTTTTAATTCAGCCCATGTTTGCTTTTCATCTTCTTGTTTTCATACTTGTCCATTCATGGTCCACCTCATAACCTATCTAAATTTAGATAGTACATTGCTTGGACAGGGATAATATACTTCCTAGTCATAGATTTCAAGACTAAATAATAAAAAGCATTTATCTTCCGGGCATATAACTGTGGAGTTCAGATTATGAATTTGGGAAAAACTGGCATCTCTATGCATTGCTATTCAATTTTTTGTTTTTCTGTTATATCCATCCATTCAGCCACTCTTGTGCTTTGTTCTATGTTTTCCCTGCTGAATTTTCTGTAACTATCAAAATTACTTGTTCATTCATTCATTTGTTCATTCATTCATGTCTATCTTACTTACATGTGCTTCCTAAATGCTTAGTTCATGTATTACAAAAGTTTTTCTCAACCAGAAAATGATTAAGAGCTAAATCCTGCAGGGCTATTTGAGAACACTTTTGTTTTTCATAGAAGGGACAGTCAGGGTTTTTTTTTTCCAGCCAAGACCTCTACTCTGCCCTTGAATAGGGTGTAAGGGTGTAAGTTTACAATATTGGTGCTGGCTGAGCAAAAAAATAAATTTGATTTAACTTATATTTAATGAATGGGTAAATAAAATAAATAGCAATTATATTATTCTTCATGAATTTAATAATTTCCTCTTCTGTAGTTTTTTGAGGGACTGAGGGCTGCATAATTCTTGGTCCTACTTATTCCCTTTATCTACATGAAACAGTGGAATATTTTTCTATTCATAGCTATCTTTTCTCAGAAATAATTTTTCACGAGCAATGTTTTGCTGGTGGAAAAAACTTAAAGCTATTTTTTTCAATTTTCCTATTACATTAGCTCTGTTTCTTTTCCTCCTTCCCAGTGAATTGCTGAGTTGAAGAAAAATAGTTTGCTGTTAATCAAAATTACATGTCTCTTTGGAGGAGGTTTGAAATAAGGTTTAGGTCAAAAGCATTCCGTTAGTGTTTGTGTATAACATTTTTATTTTTATAATATTTTAAAGAGCCAAAAACATTTATACATGAACAACGGTCCTATGTGTTTTCTAACTTGAATCCTGTATCTGTGAGAATAAATGTAGTTAGCAAGAATTACTATTACATTGGTAATTACTTCTTGAATTTATACTCTATCATGCTTCCAATCTAACTCTGCTCTGGGGACATCTCAAATTAAAATGATAAAATATATCACTGAGCCACTGGTTATTCTTAAAGAAATCACAAGAACAAGAAATAGACAAGAATAATAGAAGCACAGCTGAATAACATGTATGTTTTAAAAGCTTGGGAAAATATGTATTCAACAGGCATTGAAAAAGAGAATAACATGGGGGGACAAGACAGATCCATGTCACAGGGCTATTATTGTTTCTGGCTTCCTTGCATGGGCAGTATTGAAAACGTATTTGCAAATATATTTTTTCCTTTTTATATGAGTGGCATGTTGGCCTAATGATGAAGACACTTGCCTCCCACGAGGCGGGTTGAGAGTTCAGTCCTAGGGAGTGGCAGATATTTCTCTCCTAGGGCTCAAAGAAAAAATATCTGTTGTAAAGTCCAGGTGATGTCAAGAAGGCATTTGGCCTTCAGTCCCCAGTGACTCTAACCTGAATAATTAAGGGATACAGGGTCATAAAAAGGGAGTTTATTTTTTCCTTTTTATATGTCAGAAATTTACCATAGCAGAACTGAAGTTACACAGGGATCTGTCCACAGACAGTATGAACCACTATATGTATTTCTGGCTTTATGTGAATGAAGTTATATAATTAAGAATGATGTTAGTAACTGGATCTCATCACTGATCAGTAAACAATGACAGAAAACTTGTTATTGTTATACTAGATAACCATTGCTATCAAGATATATAAAGGCTTGGAAATCAATAGATGGAAAATTTCATCTTATGAGTTGTAATTTAATTAGGGATTAAATTCTTTCAAATACTATAGCTTCATTATGAATTGTAGATTCTGCATTCACAATCCCAAATTAATAATTGTCATTGCATTATATTTTATATGATTCTTTTCTTTTTTTTATATTTTAGAATAGAATTCTTTATTGGCCAAGTGTGATTGGACACACAAGGAATTTGTCTCTGATGCATACGTTTTCAGTGTACATACAATAAACAAGTGATAAATCATGGTCATAATCATAATGCAATCATCATGAATCATAAGATGCAACACTGAATGATAGTCATGATGCTAAATAAAAACAATTACCATAAATCATAAGGTACAAACAACAAAATAATAGTCATAAGATGCGAAAGGAATAGACAATGGGAAAGATGAGAAGGATAATAGGACATCTGGCTGTACCTATGCACTATCTGTATATTTATCTAGCTATGAATAAATGGGAAATATAAACTCAATGTTAATTAAAGTAAACATCTATTACATTCTATCAATTTTTGAATTATATTATAGAGAAAGAAATCTAAGCATGGAATGGAGAATTTACTGGGTAATTTCTAGTTGATCATCAACTTTCTGTTAATTTTTACAAAGAAGGATAAAATGTAACTTTGCCTATGAGTCTTTAAGAATGGACAAGATTCATGCTTTACCACATTGAGATACAATGAAAATTAAACTCAATTGGATGTTAAATCATTTTTATGTATGTTTATTATTTAAGCAACAGGCAATGGAAACTATAATTATGATTTCAGCAGGGAAAAACAGAATATGCATTGCTTCTCAAAGGGAAAGAACCTCTTTATTTTCATTTTAAATTCTTATATACGAGTGCATGCACATACTATACAGTATATTCCTCAAATATTCAGATATCCAACTTTTTGGTTAAGGTTTTGGGTTTCTTTGTAGTTTTAATGAAACATATGCTGCCATAAAACCTGTAGGAAGTGTCATGGACAGATTTCTACCAGGACTACCAAAATGTTAAGATCTGTTTGACTGATGGAAGAAATAGGAGCATTAAATAAATTTGATTATTTTTATTGTCATAGCAGCATCAAATAATCTTCACTTCATATCCTCTCAGTTTTTGTTTCTCCTGCTGGTTGTTGCAGGACTTCATTAAAATCCTTGTAAACCCTTGTTGAGGTAATCAGGTATTAAGGTTTTAAAGTGATTCCTTGGAGTTACATACTTCAACAAGTCAGATAATTAGTTGCAATAAATAGACACATAATAAAGTAGTAATATCTTGGATATATTTAATTTTAGAACATACAAATTTGATTCTGGACTTCAGATTTTCAGATCTTTGGGGTTTTTACACTTTTGAAGGTCCCAAACCTTTGTGGAACTTGGGGCAACTTGGGGCCTAGTTTTCTTCCTGTCTCAACATTCTTCTTACTAAAGCCCTGGTCCCACTGCACTTACGAATGCAAAGAGGATATAAAACATTAAAAAAAGCTTGCCATCCGTTGGAAAACGCTATGCATCTGTTGTGTACTCACTGCATACGTGTTTCATATGCTCTATCCCTCGAGCATCCGTCCACTGAGATTTCATCCTCACAAGAAGTTTTGAGCTGCACAAAACTTTGTGAATGGATGAACTTTCCGCTGTGTACGATGTACATCCGCGACATATACGGGCAACAAATGTTCTATGTCCGTTATCATCCATTAAACGTCCACTGTATACTCTGGCCATCCCCTCAAGTCACATCCGCTGCAGCTGAAAATGGAAAGAGGGAGGAAACAAAAGGTACACGGAACGTCTACACAGTGTTAGTAGCACGCAAATAGAAAGGATGTAAGCGTATGCATCTCATATATAAAGGATTAAAACTGACAAAACGTTTGTATCTGGGATGTAACTCATATATTTAGGATGTCTGCAGTATGTCTGGAGTATGTAGAAGGACACCTAGCGGACTACCAATATTTCCTATAAAAAGGGGGAGAAAATAATCTAGAACTCAGTATGAGTCCAGCAGCCGTAGTGTACAGACCTCTTCACCCTTGGTCTTGGTCTTCCACATCATCAATTGTTCTCCACCATGGATCATGACACAGTCCGTATGATAGCTGCGCTCATTCATCATCAGAACCAAAACCTGTTCAGACTGTTTCACCTTTTATACAGAAGGAGAAGAAGGAGACGTCCAAGAGTTGTGTGGGTCCGAGGATGGATCGTGAGAAGAATGGAGTTTGGACTGTATGACCAGTTGATGGTGGAGCTGAGGAATGAAGACCCTTCATGCATTCCATCACTTCATGAGGATGCCACCAGCCATGTTTGACGAACTTGTAGAGCGTCTGAGACCCAGGTTGACCAAGCCGAGCACCAACTTCCGTGCCAACCTGGGCCCTGGACTGAAGGTGGCACTGACTCTGCGCCACCTGGCCTCTGGAACCACATACAGAAATATGCACTATGCGTGGAGGGTGCCACACAACAGCATCAAAAAAGTGGTCAGAGAAGTGGTGCAGGCCATCATCGAAGAATACGTGCCTCACCACTGAACAAGGCTGGAGAAAACTTGCAGAAGAGTGGTATCAGAGGTGGAACTTTCCCCACACCGTTGGAGCCATAGATGGGAAGCACGTGGCCTGCAAAGCTCCAGCCAACTCAGGGTCCACTTATTTCAACTGCAAGGGCTTCTTCAGTATCATCCTCTTTGCCATGGTTGATGCTGACCACAAATTCATGTACATCAATGCTTCAGGCAATGGGTCAGCTTCAGATGGCCAGGTATGCAATGCAAGTGACCTCAAGGATGGGCTGGAATGCAACCTCATCATGGGTTTTCCAGATCCAGACCCCCTACCCAATGACACACAACATGTGCCCTACTTCATCGGTGATGACGCGTTCTCCCTCAGAACCTACCTCATGAAGCCCTACACTTCCAGATACCTCACCTGTGAAGAGAGGATCTTCAACTACAGGCTGTCCAGGGCAAGACGGGTGGTGGAGAATGCCTTTGGAATCCTGGCCAACAGGTTCCAGATACTTCTCACCACCATGCAGCATGAGCCACAGACTGTGAGGAGCATCGTGGAAGCTTTCTGTATCCTGCACAATCTCATGCGCACCGGCTACCCAGTGTTGCAGAACAGACTTATGGACCGTCAACAAGGGAATGGGGACATGGAGCCTGGTGAATGGAGGCAAGGACAAAACCTGATAGACACTGTGGATGTACAAGGCCCCAACAGAGCTTCACGTGAAGGGAAGAAGTAGCGCAACCTACTGAGACACTGGTGCAACTCCTCAGCTGGAGCAGTGGAGTGGCAAGACAGGATGATAGATGATTAATGGATGCTTCCTCAAAGCTATCGCATAACACTGATGAGATTGTGCCATGTATGTTGAGTGGTCCTACAATGAATAGGGCATTAATAAAGAGTTTTGTTTATTTTAAAATGTGTTGATCAATGAATAAATTGTTATTGATAATAAAGGTCCATATGTGTGGCAGCTGGGATGGTGGACCATGCACTGGAGGTTTATCTATCCCACAACTATCCTTATCTATCCCACAAGCATGCAAAGGCTTAACCATTTTTTAAAAGTTTTCACCAACACTTTATTAAGGTAAAAAAGTGAACCAAGTGACTTAAGCAAAGATAACCTTTATTAACTTTCTTAGGTAAACTGTATGACTTTATTAAAAAAAGCAAAATGAACCAAGTAAAGTGTCTTAAACAAAGATAAACTTAACAAGTAAACAACTCAGTCTCTGACACTATTCTCAGTCACTCTGAGTCATGTCCATGGTCTCAGCTGTTAAGCAGGCAGGGACTGTGGAGGTGGCTGTGGCTTGAGTGCTGGTCTGAGGCACCATTGGGGTGCTTGGCCCTGAGGGTACAACAGGGGATGGTATGTTCAGGAAGCTGTCCAAGAGTTGACTCAGTCCCATGAGGTTGAGAGGCCCTTCATCAAGGACTTGAGATGTCAGGCCCAATACTGATGACAGATTGTCCGTTGACGGGCTTGGCTGTGGGGTGGAGGAAGGAGGAGTGTAGTGGGGCTGTTTGGTCTGCAGCTGGGTGAGGAGTAGCGTCTGTGGCGTGCGATGAACATGGGCGTGGACTGGGAAGGTCTGTTTTTGCTGTGGGAAGTCCTGGTAGTCATAGCCTTGGTAGGTGAGGAGCTGTTGAAAGCCGTGGAAGGGCTGTGACATCTCCTGGGGTGGAGGAGCAGACCTGGACTGGGTAGGAGCAGGTTCGGCTGGGCCTTGAGGGTTGTGCAGAAGTGCTGTGATCTTCTGCTTCATCACCTGGTACTGGGCTTTGGGCAGGTCCCTGAGGGTGTGGCTCATGTAGGTGATGAAGGTGTTCTGGCCCGAGGATGCTCTGTCCAAGTGGACCAGCTGAGAGAGAAGTTCTGTGCTGGTCTTCATTGTGTCCCTGATCTCCAACAGCACACTGTGGTTCTGGCCCTCCAGTCTGCTTCTCTGCCTGCATCCTCTGGAGCTGGGGGTGGGGGTGGGGGTGGGTTGGCCTCTATTGGCTGCTGCTTCTTCCTCCATTTGTGACAGCAGGGCATCATCCTCCATGGGATCTTCCAAGTCTGTCAGCATGGGGAGTGCAGCTGTCGGGGGGGGGTCCCTGCTGTGGGGCCCTCTGAAGACACCTGCCTGGATAGGGTAGCTGGCTCCTGGCTGGAAGAGGACTGGCTGTCTGTGGACTGTCTGAGGGAGAGGGGTCTCAAAGGGGCTGCTCCTCAGTAGCGGATCTCATCCTCCAGGAAACTGCACTTGGCCATGACGTACATCTCCCGGTCAGTGAGCCTGACAGCGGCCTGCCCGGATTTCTTGAGGTGTAGCTTGCCATACCAGGTGTGCATGTGCTTCCACCATCCCAGGAGTACTTCTGCAGTGTACCCCAGGCTCTCTGCCTTGTCTCTCCAAACTGCCTGCTTCATCTTGGTGTTGCAATACAGTCTGTGGCCCTTTCTCCAGAGGTACTCGTTCTCCCTCAGCCATTCCAGCACCTCATCCTCATGCTCCTTGGAAATGGTGTACTGTTTCCTCTCTCCCTTCTCCTTCCCTTGCCTCTTCCTCCCTCTGGCAGGGGCTTGAGCAGGGCCTTCAGGGGCTTGAGCAGCAGGGCCTTCAGGGGCTTGAGCAGCAGGGCCTTTAGGGGCTTGAGCAGCAGGGCCTTCAGGGACTTGAGCAGCAGGGCCTTCAGGGGCTTGAGCAGCAGGGCCTTCAGCAGCAGGGCTTTGAGGGCCTTGAGGCTGGTCCACCACAGCAGCAGCAGCAGGTTCAGAGTCAGTGCCAGGGGGTGGGATGCTGGTTTTGTCCTTCTTGCCAGGGCTGGAACGAGAAGGCACCGGCTTCCTCTTCTTGCCTGACTGACAAACCATGGTGTTCCTGCTAGATGTATGTGGCAGCACGTCTTTCCCCTGTATGCTGACTGCATGTGCGCTGCATCCTTTTATATCCATGGAGCTGACGCAATTCATACTCCCCGCATGCGCAGTGAATGCTTTGCATCCGATATACATCCGCGTGACATCCGCTTTGTTTCCTATAGGCGTCTGTGATGCATCCGCTTCATCCGCTATGTATCCGCCCCTTCCGTTATGCGTCCGCTTCGCAATTCTCCCCCGGAACCCCTTTGGAGGTGTCATCCGCTTCCATCTGTTGTCATCCGCTAGGCTTCCTATGAACATCCGTTTAACATCCCCGCTACATACTACCCACGCCCGTTCTTTTCCGTTCTATTCCATTCTGTTTTTGCAAATTTTCACCACTTTTTGGAGCGGATGACAACGGATGGAGCCACCCCCGAAATTTTGCTCATCCGCTGTGTCCTTTATGCATACGTTTTGCATCCATCGGCCAGTGGCACCTAGTCTTAAGATGTATTAGTAGCTCTTCTGGTCCAAAAATCTCCCTCCAGGTGAAAGGGTTTGAGGAGGAAGAGTATCTGTTTCTTCCTGAGAATAAACAACAGACAGGGAAGATACCCCATCCAAAGGTGGTATTCAATAGGTTCTGACCAGTTCTGGAGAACCAGTAGTGGAAATTTTTAGTAGTTCGGAGAACCGGCAAATAGCACCACTGACTGGAGATTTTATAGTATCCTTCCCCTGCCACACCCACCAAGCCACACCCACAGAACCGGTAGTAAAAAAAATGAATCCCACCACTGACCCCATCCCTATTAATTACTCCTCCTCTATCCAGAAGTTTCACTTCTGACTTCAGTTGGGAAGCATTTGGTAGTTGTCCAACAATCCTCCTCTGATTTCAGCACTTTTCTTCTCAGTATCTGAAGAATCCATAGGTGCTAAAATTGCATTGCAAATCAGTCAGAGGCTTGGATTTGGTTGGGTACTGGGCATATAGAACTGTTAAAGGAGTGTGTGGACACCAACTCTTATTTTCCAGGATCTGGCTGGGTCTGTTGAACTCTTAGTAAAATAAATATTCTGGTCTGCCTCTTCTGTGCCAAAAATCCAAATAAGCTCCATCTCAAAGTATTCCTTTTCCAGATCAACATGGACAGTGCTGCTGGTAGTGTGGTAAGAAATACAGGGGCATCTGGGAGAAGGCGGAGCTTCGTCTCGGTGCTACAGCTGAGATCTCGGGGCTCTGAGATCTCAGCTGATATTTTCACCCCTGGTCGGTCCTAACAGACCTAAACCGTCCCGTAGAGACGGGGATTGTGAAGGGCACAGTCCCAGGATCCCAGAGATATTGCAAATCTCTGGTTTGATCCGGGAGAAGCCCTTTTGCTGGTGGTGGAAAGGCAGCCTCCAAAGCTGCTGAAGTCGGGACAGCTCCGAAAAGAAAGTGGCTGGAGCGAGGGTGTGTCGGCTGGGTGAGAAACTTCTTTTGTATTGCAAATTGGCTGAGACCTGAAAGGATATCCTGAACAAAGAAGAAACCTGTGGCTTTATTTTTGTCTGACTGGAATCTGGTTGAGCGGCGTTTTTTAAGTGATGTCAAATTGAGGCTTGGATTCTTTCTTTACTATTTTTTTTTCTCTTTTCTGAGGACTTTAATGTGACTTTGTAGGTAACCAGATTGAATTTTTTCTTATATATATTTTTATGCTTCTTTTGATTTTTTAATTTTCTTTAGGATAGAGGCCCCCTTTGTTTCTTCTGAGTTTTGTATACATTACTCTTTTTTCTGGCTGAGGGGGGAAAAAGTATTAAGAGACCTTGCAACACTGCCAACTAGAGGCTTGAAAGTACTTTATTTGAATTGGGGAGAAATGTATAAACACTCCTTCTCAAGGACATTTTAATGTGATAAGATGGAGGGAGAGCACAGAAAAATATTATTACAGGTGTTTTCCTGGACTCTTATCAATATTTCAACACTTGAGGCTTGGCTTTGAAGCTGCTGGAGAAGAGAGTCATAATAAGAGCCTTGGATAAATAAATAAAGTGCAGTGTGCAGTCCATATATATATATATATATATATATATATACTTGTGAAACCTCTACTCGCCAGCCTTTTTGTATATTTCAATTTTAGTAATATTTTTATTTTTGCTTTTTATTTGATCCTTTTTCTTCTTTGGTTTTTTGGGTCTTTTTATTATTGGATTTTTCCATTTTGGATCATAATTGACTACTCTATCAGATGGATTGAAGGTCAAAAAGAATTTGAAGTTTTTTGAAGCATTAAAATGAAAAAAAAAAGTGAGAAAAAGAAGAAAGTGTTAAATGAAATAGACTGTGTGTATTTGGATTGCTTGGTGACTTTGGGACTTTTGGAACTTCTTATTTGAATGATTAAAATCATTTGGGTCGTTTAAATTTTTTCTTTTTTTTACAATGGCATTACTTATGGATGAACTGAAAATGGAATTTATAAAATATAATCAAGAGAAACAAGAAGGGAAGGATTCTTTTGGCTCTATTTTTCATTTTTTAGAAATGGCAATTTCTACATATGAGAAACTACAAGAACAAGAAGATTGGGATGAAGAAGAAACCATCCTTAATGAACAAGCAACTTTATTTGGGGAAGAAAGGGGAAAGAGGAGAAAGAGAATGGAGAATTTAAGACTTAAAAAAACAACCAAAAAAGGGAAAAACAAGGTGAAAAGTGGACACAATATCAGAAAGCAACAGAAAAGAGGAATATACAAGAGGGTGGAGATTAAGAGACAAGGGGGTAAAAAGGGTAGAGGGGAGAAACAAGGGAGGAAAGAAGGGAAGAGAAGCTACAAAGGTTTGAAACTAGATGTAAAGAAACAGATTTTATTTAGAGATAATGGGTAAACATATAACTGAAAAAGAGATTCTGCAAAGGTACATAAGATTGTGTTGTTGTATCTGTATTTGAAATAATGTTAGAAAATTGGAATAATATATGATTATAAAATGGGACAAAATATTTAATGTAACTTAGCGAAATTTTTTTTTTAAATAAAATAAATGAAATTAAATAAGAGAGAATTGAATTAAAGAAAGTAACTAAGCAAAATCTATAAGTGTTCCCATAGAAGTATGATATTTATTTAGAAAGGATTGTCTAAAATGTTTAAGACTTAAATGAATATTAATTTTAATGATATAATTTCAATTGCTTTGGATTGTTGTTTTAATTATATTATATATCAAAAAAAAACTTTTTTCTTTCTGTTTTAAAATATTGAGTTTATTTTTAGAATGTATTACGCAGAATCCGAATGAAAATTATGTGTTATGTTAAAGCTTTAAAATTAGGGGAAGGATAAGTATGACAAGGCATTATACTCCAATCAGTCATTACAGAAGAAATTTTGTGTTAATGAGAAAAAATAATAGACAGCTGAAACAGGACAGACAAAAGATATAAGTATAATGATTTAAATTGAGATGAAATAAATATAATAGAATTAAGAGAGTGAAAAGAGGGGAGAAGCTATATAGAAAATGTAAAATAGCAAATAAGAAATGGAATTGCTATATAAAAGTAAGCATGAACTTGAATTTATGTCTGTACAAAAAGATGTAACTCGGGATCAAACTGCCGTCCAAAAAGATATTTTATGTTTTCTATGTTTTGTGTTTTGTTAGTATATGTTTGTTTGTTAAAAAATTAATAAAAAATTTTTCAAAAAAAAAAAAAAGAAATACAGGGGCATCTTAGGACGGGAAGAAATGGAAGAAAATCAGGTTTATCTCTAATATAATTGGAAGCTACCACAGAGTGATACAACAGAGCTGCAGTAAAGTCCATGATCAGTCCATGTCCTGGGAAAAGTCTTAGATGCATGGCATCCAGGTTTTTTTTAGGTAATCGTGTACGAGAAGGAAATCTGGTAAAAAGCTAGATAAAGTCTCCTACAGCAATGGTGAGGTCAGTAGTTTCCTGGCAACTTTGATTAGCAGTTTGTTTGTAGGAAACCTTGGCAAGTTTCAGGAATCATTATGCTGCCTGGAGAAAGTGATGTGAATGGTAGCAATATAAGGCTTGAAATTATGATATATGAGTAAAAGAATAAACTGACTTATTATAACCGCTCAAGCCAATTTTCTTCCTGGCAGTTTAGTATATAAAACCGTCCCATTCCCATTTCTATAGGAAAATTCAAGGAATATGCCAAATAAACTTGGTTACAGATGCTGAGTAGAAGAACATCTGTGCATTCAGAAATTGGCCTTGATTATAAGAATTTGCCATCTTTGGTTGCCCCTCAAGGATACAAGGCTGATTTGTGTTCAGTAGAAGGTTCCATGGGATTATTTTGATGCCAAAATCTATTTGGACCTAAAGATGCATTGCAGAGCAAGATTAAATTTGAGGAATAGCAGAAAGGATGAAATCATGGAGTTCATCTTCAAAGATCTGAATCCTGTTTAATATTCTGATTTCTCCATCCAAGATCCTGACTTAAGAGGAGGGCATTGGATCATATCCTGTCTAATGATTGCAGGGGTGCTTAGGGCTTTTGTGAGAAACTGTTAGATTGCTATCTCATACAGGGGAAGCTTAGCAGGACAAGCTTAATCAAAATGGCCAGATTCTCCACCATATGGATACAGTTTTTTTGTGGAGTAAAGGTTGCAGCTTAACCCTGACAAGACTGGGGTGGGTGGATTATGGATTTCTGAATCAACTGGTTTGGTGACCTATCATTGTTAATTCTTGATGGGGCAGTACAAACCCCAGACAAAATTGAAGTACAACTGCCCACTTGAAGAGCAGATGTCAGCCATGGTCAGGGGGCTCTTTGGCGGATTTGTCTTATGTGCCCCTTGCATCCTGGACTGAGATGTTCTGCTTGCAGTCACTCATACTTTAGTCATTTCCTGATTGGATTATTCCAATGCACTCAATATGTGGGCCTGCTTTTGAAGCATACTCAGGTACTTCAACTGGTACAGAATGTAGTGGAGCACACAGTTTTGGGGGCACCAAAAGTCACCATGCAACATTACTACTGTGTGAGCTGCGTTGGCTTCCAGCAGGCTTCCAGGTACAATTCAAGGCATTGGTTAAAACTCTACATGGTGTGAGACTGTCTAATTTCCAGGATTTCCACCTGTTCTACCAGATACAAGAGCTGGACATGCTCCAGGTGCTTCCTCTCAAACAGTGCCAGCTTTTTCAAGGAGGCATGCCTTCTCGGTCACACTGTCTGTCCTATGGAACACTGTCAGTCCCCCCCCCCCCTACACACCATGTTCTTGGCCTTCTGGATACTGTTAAAACCTGGCTTTCCCCCCTCGTGTTAGGGGCAGAATATTAAGGCAGCCAATTATATGTTTGTTTGTTTTATAATATTGTTATACAGTGTTTTGGATGGGTTTTTTATTATCTTGATACAATTGCCAATCTCATTTGCCTCCAAGCCTTTGGATGGCTCATTAGTTTTCAACTTTGACAGAAAATTAGTTAATTGGTCTGTTTGGTTTCAGAAAAGGATCACCTTTTTTCAGCAACTTTGGTCAAAAAGCCAATTATAAATCATGCATAGGAACAATCCATAGAATAATATCCCATCCTAAAAGGTTGTTGATAATTGTTGGGACCATCATAGTTGTCAGGCAAGGAGGGAATGGACCATCACTGAAGAACAATAGTCACAATTACTTTTATTATTTTATTGTGGTACATCACACAGATGTTCAGGCTGGATTTGGCATTTTTCTCCATCTATCAAGTCCTTCCCAAGAACTTGGGATAGGCAGATGTTGACTGTTCCGTCCGGAAAAACGCGAGGTAGACCAGTAAAAGTCTTTATTTCAACAATTATTGTAAAACGGAACGGTTTGGCTCTTGCCGCGGCAGCCTTTATATACGGCTTGCCTGCCGGCTTGTAGCCAATGACGGTTACTTGATTTTGCCGCCTTTTGGTGGCTCTTTTGGATTGGTTCCTAGTGAACCAATCCCTATGCCGGCTTTCTAGCCAATCACATTCGAGGTTTTGGAGTAAACTATTTTATACAGAACACCCCTCCCCCCTTGGTTTAGTCCTACGTGGTGACGTAGTTGCGCAGGTAGGTGGGGTTTCTTCTGATTCTACTGGACTTGCGTGGTTCATTTTTGCTGGAGACTTCAACCGGTTCGGATGGGGTTGCTGTCTCTCCGGCTCTTTTCCATGGAACCGCCTGGAAGGGTGAGTCGGCCATTTTGCTACTGCTTGAGTTTCTCAGGCTGGTGGTTCTGCCGCTCCCTCCTGGCTTCTCTGGGCAGGTCGAGCTGGCTTGGCTGGCCCCTTCGTCTGGATTTTTCCCATAAGTCTCATCTAACCATAAGTTTCTTTTTTGTTCTTTTTGATTGGTTAGATGTTCTGGGTTTATTTTAAAAAGTTCTTTATTATTTTCTTTTATTTCCCCCCCTCTTTGGTTTTGTTTTCATCGATTTTTATTATTTGTGGTTGTGAGTTTGTATTTCTTTCAATGTTTCGGGAACGAAGCTGGTCTATGTGCCGCTTCCATTCCCTGCCATCATCTATGGTTAGTCAGTAGGACCGGGGGCCTTTGAGTTGTGTGATTGTGGATGGAAGCCATAGGGGTCCCTGGTGATTTTTTTTTGCGTAGACTAGGTCGCCGATTTTAAATGTTCGGAACCGGCTGGAGGAGTCGGGGGGTCTTTCCAAATGTAATTTGGGTGCAACCTGTCTAATTGCGACCTAAGTTTTCTTCCCCTTAGTAATTCTGCTGGGCTTTTGTTGGTTACCGTGCTGGGTGTGATATGTTGGAGGGTGAGAACATGGTTAATTTTATCCTGGACATCCCCAAGGTCCATTTTCTCTAAACCTTCTTTCGTAAACCTGACCATTATCTCTGCCCTACCATTTGCTGCCGGGTGGGCCGGCGCGGTCAGTGCATGGCATATACCTAGGGAGGCTAGGTATTGTTCAAATTGGATGGCGGTTAATTGTGGCCCGTTGTCGGACACTAGGACGTCCGGCAATCCATGGGTTGTGAAGAGTTTGTTAAGTTGTTTAATGACCGCCTCGGTTGTCGTAGATGACATTGCTACAACTTCCAGCCAATTTGAGTATGCATCTATGACAATTAAAAAGGTATGCCCTCTAGTCGGACCCGCAAAATCAATGTGGATCCGAGACCAGGTGCCTCGTGGGGTCTCCCAGTCCCTTATGGGTGCTTGTGATGGGGAAGGCCTGGATTTCTGACATTTCGTACAAGTAGCAACCCAGTATTTGATGTCTTTATCTAGACCAGGCCACCAGACATAGCTTCTAGCTAGGCTTTTCATTTTTACAATACCAGGGTGGCCTTCATGAAGCATACCCAACACTCTAGTCTGTAGTTTAGGAGGGATTACTATCCGATCATCCCACAATAAACAACCTTTTTGAATTGAGAGTTCGGTTTGTCTGGTCCGGAAAGGTTTAAGGTTTTCAGTTTCTTGGTTTTCCGGCCAGCCTTTACCTACCTAGTTTAATATGCGGGCAGTCACTGGGTCCTTTGCGGTGACTCTGGTGACATCATTTGCAGATATTGGTAGTTCGGGATATGTCTCTATTTGCAGGGTGATCATTGTTGGCGCCAGGTCTTCCTCCGTCATTGGCAGCGGTGCTCTGCTTAATGCGTCTGCATGGGAGATTTGCTTCCTGGGTCGATGTGTCAATGTGTAAGAGTATGCTGCTAGGAATTCTGACCATCTAGTCATCCGCAGGGATAAAATGTTCGGTGTAGGCTTGTTTCCCGCCAGAATTCCTAGTAACGGTTTATGGTCCATTACAATCAAAAATGTTCTTCCATAAAGGTATTTGTGAAAACGTTTCACTCCGGCGACGATTGCCAGGGCTTCTCTGTCTAGTTGACTATAGTTACATTCTGTTTTAGACAGAGTCTTTGAGTAATAAGCGATGGGTACCTCTCTCCCATCTGGCAATTGGTGGCTCAGGATGGCACCGACTCCAAACGGTGAGGCGTCGCAGGTTACCATCAATGGAAGTGTGTTACTAAACTGGATAAGAACGGTGTTTGATGTTAATACATTTTTTATTTTCTGGAATGCTTTTTGCTCTCTATGAGCTCAAGTCCAATTAGTTTTCTTATCCAGCAAACAGTGTAATGGTTCCGCTATTGTTGCTTTGTGGGGGAGGAATACGTTATAGAAATTTATTAGACCCAAAAATGCCTGCAATTCCATTTTGTTTTTTGGCTGTGGTGCGTCTTTAATGGCTTTGACTTTTTTTTCAGTCGGGTGTATACCCTCTCCGTGAATTCAGTAGCCCAGAAATTCGACGTGATCAGTCATTAAACAGCATTTTTCTTTTTTAACTTTCAGACCGGATTCTCTAATTTTTGTTAGTACATCTCTTAGTCTTTTTTCTAGTTGGGTTTAGCCGAAATTAGGACGTCGTCAAAATATGGTACGACCCTTTTATTCCATTTAATAGGCATTCCATGAGGCTTTGGAAAACACCTGGGGCAACATTCACTCCAAATTGAAGTCTGTTACACTTGAATGCCCCTTTGTGAGTCACTATTGTCTGTGCCTCGGCCATTAAGGGGTCTACTGGAAGCTGTTGGTAAGCTTGTGCTAAATCTAGTTTGGCAAAAATCTTTCCTCCCCCGAGTGAGTGTAGCAAATGTTGTACGACTGGCACCGAGTATGCGCTTTGTTGCAGCGCATGGTTCAGGGTAGCCTTGTAGTCTCCGCAGATGCGTACCGACCCGTCAGGTTTAACCGGTGTTACTATTGGTGTCTCCCATTTAGCATGGTCAACAGGTTCCAAAACCCCTTGGTCAATTAATTTATTTAATTGTTCCTCTATTTTTGATTTTAATGCAAAGGGAACTTGTCTGGCCTTTAATCTTCTAGGGGCCACCTGGGGGTCTAAATTAAAGGAAATTGGGGTCCCCCGATACCTGCCTAGGGTGCCATCGAAAACGGCCTGGAACTTGTGGATCAGGTTTTCTTCCCAGTTGGTTGCGTCCACTCGGTCCACTCTGGTCATTCCAATGCCCAATGGTGCGAACCATTCGATGCCCAGGAGGCTGGGTCAGTCTCGGTCAACTATTGTCAGAGGCAGGACTTCGACATGCTGCTTGTAAGTGACTCGGAAATGTCCTAGACCTACCACAGGGATTCGATTCCCCTGGTAGTCCTTCAGAGTTAATTTTTGTTTCTGGAGTTCTTTTAGTTTAATATTTAGGACCAGTTGTCTGATTGTGTCCCACGACACCATTGACAGGAAAGACCCTGAATTGACTTCCATCTCACAGGGGCTGCCTCAATTTTTACGATGATTTTAACTTTCTTTCCGCTTTCCGTCTGAGCGCTCCCGATAGTGACAGTTTGATGGGTCTTTTCTCGGTTACTGGCTTGTTTGTTGCGCTCCCACTTTCTCTCGGCTTGTTTCGATTCAGCTTGTGGGGGAGAGTTACTGCGTCTGTTAGGGCTGTTATTTTTTCGATTCCTACAGACTTTCTCGATGTGTCCCCTTTTCTTGCAAGCTCGGCAGATGGCATCGAGGAATCTGCAATCGGCTCGAGGGTGGTTTCCTCCGCAACCGGCGCATTCTCGCCAATTTCTTTTTTCGCGCCTTTTTTTTGTTGGCGTATAGGCGGTGGACCTCATTGTCATCCTCTCCGGATTCTGATGTCTTGTCAGAATTTTCATGGTGTGTAGTGGCAGGAAATTGCTTCTTCCCTCTGGTTAGGCTTGTTTTGTCGTTATTCGCGTTCATTTGTTTCATGGTGGCCGCTGACTTTTTCGCGGCTTCTGCGGCTGTGGCTTCTGCGATTGCTTCAGCCATGGTTATATTGGATTTATTTAGCAATTTACTTTGTAAATTAGAGTCTTTTAAACCCAATACCAGTCGATCTCGCATGGCTTCATCTAAGTTCAGGAACTCGCATGCTCCCCCCAGTTGTCGGAGGGCTGCCACAAAATCAGCAATGGTCTCACCTTCTTTTTGGTCCCTTCGGTAGAATTCGTGCCGTTTGATGAGATTTGACACCATTGGTGCGTAGTGAGCTTTTAACATTCACTGGAGTTCGGGCCAGGTCATTTGTTTTACGTCCCTGGGCTTCGCCAATGCTTTGGCCATCTTGAACACAGTTGGTCCGCAATGCGTTAAGAAGACAGCCCTCTTACGCTGGTCTGAGATCTCTTCCATCTCGTTACTTTCTAAGTACATTTGGAAACGGTCTACGTAGGATTCCCAATCTTCTTCATTGGGATTGAAGGGTGCGGGCGGTGCATTATTTCCGGCCATCGCTTCAAGCCTGGATTTCAATTCGCCGCATGCACAGTCTCACATTTTAGGACGATCCCACCTTCGTCACCAGTGTTTCGTCCGGAAAAACGCGAGGTAGACTGGGTTCCAACAGTAAAAGTCTTTATTTCAACAATTATTGTAAAACAGAACGGTTTGGCTCTAGCCACGGCAGCCTTTATATACGGCTTGCCTGCCGGCTTGTAGCCAATGACGGTTACTTGATTTTGCCGCCTTTTGGCGGCTCTTTGGGATTGGTTCCTAGTGAACCAATCCCTATGCTAGCTTTCTAGCCAATCACATTTGAGGTTTTGGAGTAAACTATTTTATACAGAACATTGATGTTTGGTGGTATTAGGGGTATTGTTTCAGAATGTAAGCTGTTCTGAGTAACATGCAAAATGCCTTTTTCAATTGACTGATGGTAAAATTGTCAATGCCGATGGTGTTCAAGTGGTGTTCCAGTTGTTTTTGGATTGTACCCAAGGCACCTATATCTATTGGTATTTCTGATTCTAGATGTTATTTCCAGAACTGGTGCATTTATTTCAAATATCCTCTTCTTGTTGGACATGATCTACAATAACAAATCATTATTTCTTTATTTCAAATCAATGCATATTTGCAAAAAGTAAACAACTTTCCTTTCGGTAGTCCTGCAGCTGCTGGCCCTGGTTTCTCAGCCAATAATCCCGAGTCTTGTAGCCCATTTTTCAGCAGATATCTAGGAATTCCAATACATAGCATGGTCCTTGTTGACCTGGGTAACTACCGAACTGGTACGGGTTTCATCTAACTTGAGAAGGAGGCAGCATTAGAATGGACAGCTGCGTACATTCTGGCGTGTACATGCTGAGCTAAGGGATTTGGTGCCAGTGTCAACTGGTCAAATGGGACATTACTTGATTGTAATGCAGATCCAAAGATTCCATTTGTTTTCCTGTCTACAGATTGTAATGGACTGAGGACCACTAATTTTTCTACAGGAAGAAACAATCAACACTTTTGCTTTGTTACTGAACACACCATTTTGGTCTCAGGCCCTTTGCTTAATGTTCTGTGGAAGACAGTTCTTTCATCCAGAAATTTTTCCAATTAGTCATTGTGCCTGAAAACCATTGACAAATTTACATTCCAGTAATTTTTTAATGCTTTGAAAAGGCAACACTCACCTGATTTATTTATTTTGATGTGAAAAAAGGGACGAATTTAAGCACTGATTAGAATCTGAACAATTAGGCTATTTTCAGAAAAAGAACTGATATTTTCTTCCTTGCGATGTCTGTCATGAATTTTATAAGGTCATGTATTAATAGCTGACTGGTAAAATGAAGGATTCATAATCAGTGCTTGGAGTTTATGTAGAGATGACAATGTTTTTGCTAAGCAGCCACCCTCTACCATTTATCTGTACCTTTTAAACACAATAGGCTTATTATTTTTTCCCTGTTTAATTTTATTTCCAGTCTGGCCTGATGGTGACAGTAGAACATAGCATAAAGAGAATAACTAAAACATTGTGGAAAGCTAAATCCACATGATCATTACAAGCAAATTCATCAAAGCACAATATCTGAAATTCTTCCACTAGCATAACTAACAGCCCAAATGTAATATAACAAATCAACACATGTGAGGCAATTTTTGATAGAGCTCTTGAGCTTGTTTTTATGGTTTTGTTTTTTAAATTCATTGTAACACAGATGAGAGTCAAGCTGTATTCAATCAAGATCAGTCAGCATGTTGTGATTGTATTCTTTCAAATTCTGTCCAGTCTACATGAGCGCAAAAATTGAAGTAGAATCCTGGAATCAACGTCTAAGGCATATATCAAAATTTCATGGGATTGCAAACTTTCATCAGAATTCTGTTTGATTATCAGGAAACTAATCTCATTCTAAAACAAGAACTGTATCTTGTCTAGTTATCGTTGTTGTGTTTTAGATTGGAGTGTGCACATTCAGTCACGGTGGTATGATGGTTCATCAGTAAAAGTTAAAAAACAAACCAAACAACTAGCATTGTCTGGTCATTTCATAATTCCTGAAAAATAAGAGAAGGAGAATAATTCATACTGAGTGGGTGAATATGAGAATGTTTCTCTAAAATTAAAAAAAATTAACATAAACCTCTCCTGCTCTCTGACACACAACCCCCCCCCCCCCAATGGATTGTAAATAAACCATTTGCATTACCTTTGCTGAAGACCATAGTCTGGAAACCACTAGAGGCTACTTTATAAATGAACTTTCATTAAAGTTCTCTAAATTTTGTTCTTTCTCTGACTAGGACTATTCAAATAATATAACTTAACAGTGTGGACGGACTAAGACATGGAATGTTCATTTTGTTCCAGAGATCCATATAAGTAGGACATCAGTTCAATTAGTACTGTATGTGAAGAAACTCTTTACTGAGCCATCATTCAATGGTAATACTAAATATCTCTTGTTGAGTAGAAATTTCAGCATTGCAAGTCTTAAAATTTTAGGACAGAAATTAGATAGCTTGTTCCAGTGGTGGGATTCAAAAATTTTTACTACCGGTTCTGTGGATTTGACTTGGTGGGCATAGCAGGGGAAGGTTACTGCAAAATCCTATTCCCACCCCATCCCACGAACCTGCTTTCCAGCTCCGTTCTCCTGTGCAGGGCAACCAAAGAAGACCCAGCCAATCAGCTGAGACTCAGGAGAAAAGAATAGATGGGGGCGTGGCCAGTCAGAGGTGGTATTTGCTGGTTCTCCAAACTACTCAAAATTTCTGCTACCGGTTCTCTAGAACTGATCAGAACCTGCTGAATGCCACCTCTGGCTTGTTCCATCCTTACCTAATAAAGACAATCGGCTTCCTTATTTTCTCATTGCTTCGGCCATTTTATTTCCTTCATAAATAATCTCTTTTAAAAAGTTGAAATAAATGCCTAAAACTATTGTTGGTTAACTAAAAGCTATTTGAGTACAAAAAACATCCAGTGTCAGTGCAGGTTTTATACTCTTGAGTTTGTAATGGCTGATCTTCTGTTTTAATGCTGGTTTATTTTAGTTTGGCAGAAAGAGGATGTTTTTGCAAAGGATAACTTTTGAGTCTAATTTATTTTATAATTTTTACCTCCCATTATCCAATTAGGACATTTTACTTGGACAATTTCAGATATAAATATTTTTGAATGAAGGAATCAAAATGTTAAAAAGTAATGTTAAGGAAATCATTGGTGAGAGGCTACACATAAATTGTTGTTGTTAGTTGCGAAGTCGTGGACAACATTCCTCCAGGCCTTCCTGTCCGCTACCATCTTCTGGAGTCCATTTAAGTTCACGCCTACTGCTTCAGTGACTCCATCCAGCCACCATGTTCTCTGTCGTCCCCTTCTTTTGCCTTCAGTCTTTCCCAGCATTAGGCTCTTCTCCAGTGAGTCCATATTTCATCTTAATAATAAGCATCGTATGGAGAGATGTAAGGCACCTCCTTTATATTAGCAATGTAGTTTTTATGATGGTTTTTCTGGATTTTATACTATATCGAATCAGTACATACCAAAGCCAGTATTCCAATGCTACATATAAATAAACATGCATTTGTTCTGAAAGTTGTCCTTATTGTTAAGGCATTGACTTTCTCTTGGAATTGACTTATGTGGCTAGGACTGAGTTTCTAACAGATTCTTCATTTCTTCAATTTTTATATGAATGATTTATGATGTATCTTTCCTTGAACTCTGAGCATGGAGTGAATTTGTTGTTTAAATGATCAACACATATTCATGACAAGAAGAAATGACAATGGAATCCAGAGAGACCCTGGGGTATATGTTTCACAGAAATAAATAAGTAGGATATGCAAAACAATGGTCTAAATGTTTACAGTATAAGTCTTTTTGTTTAAACTTCCAGTCATTGAGTTGAATCATCTTCGACTGTATTTTCTTTCCATATTTTCCAATTCATTCTTCCGAAACAAGAAATTCAGTTTTCTTTAGCCAATGAAATCTTGATTTCACTATTTTGTGATTTTCCTCTTATATTTTTCTTCTAAAGCTTTTTTCTATTTCTGTGTGCTTTGGATTTATTGAGATTTCCAATGTCTGTTTCTCTTTATGTGGATGCTACAGTTTTCATTACATAAGAATAATTATTTGGAGAACTAATTTGTTATTGCTGTTTATAGGATTAGTAGTCTAAATTGAGATATTAATTAAAATATCTTTTGAGCCAAATTTGATTCTTCATGACTTCAAGGACACATCCATGCACTTTTCTTGGCAACAGTATGGAAGTGGTTTGCAACAGTATGGAAGTGAATGAATTGATAGAAGGAAGGATGGATGGATGGTTGGATGCATGGATGAACAGATAGACTGACTGAGTGATTTCCCAACATAGTCTACATTCTTGGAATTCCTTGGTGGTGCTCAATCCAAATATTAACTAGGACCAATTCTGGTTGGCTTCTGAGCCTAAACAAAGTCAATCAAAAGCTACCACCTACTGAGGTCTTTCAGGGTGTTCTTCATATCACTGCACATTACCCAGACATTTCCAGATAAATTGTTCCTTCATATTTTAGAAAATAGCGGTTTTGTATTGTATTTTGTATGAGACATTATTTAATAATGTCACTTAAAACAAGTACTTAATTTGATTTCTATTAAGCCTTTTCATTTCTTTGATTTATATCTGTCTTAACATTGTGATATATTAAAGAAAAGACAATGTAATCCAGAGAGAGAACCACTGTGTGTATAATGAAAGGAATGCATGTGGTTATTTTGCTATAAGTACATATAGTAAATTGCAAACTGAATTGGAAAAGGAAAACAACAAACATATGTGGGAACTGGCTCTGGGAAAAAATGTTGTTTAGAGGTAGAAAAATGAAAGACAGTTACAAGACATATAGTAAAGGCAGTTTATATAAAAATATAATGCATTGTTCTGTAAATAGAAATTAAGCTGCTAGAAAATAATTGTGAATTGTGTTTGAGTATGCTAGATCTAACTTTTTGACATTGTGTGGCTAATTATAACTCAAGAAGGATTAATGCTTGATTAGATTAGAAAGTTTGAGTTTAAACATTGAAACTTGAAGAAAAGTTATGATTTTATTAAATGAGTCGATCCATATCTACTTTCTTAGATTCAGGATTTTAAAAGCCTGAATGCTGATCTGATTTTTTGGGGGTGGGGAAGGGGGTGTGAGGAAGGGGCATGGGGAAGGGGGAGATGGATTTATTGTCTCCAGATTTTGCTCTTATAAATTACATAAAGATGCAAAACCCAAGCAGAACCCACATCTGGAAGTTGCTTTCGGCCCATCTCTAATACATTTTATATTATAGAGAAATATATAGAGGCAATATAGAATAAAACATTCTTCTTTTACTGAAGTAGAAAAGAAATCACCAAATAAATGAAGCCTGATATTCTATTATATATACTGTGACTTTTGTATGAACTTTTCAAGCATTTATAGGCAACCATTTAAAACATATTTTCCATGTAATGGACTGTTTCATGCAATAATTGTTGGGAGTATTATCCTATACAAAGGCCATTTGAAAGTTTTAGTGTTCCAGAAAAAGAACTGGAAAGCATAAATAGAATGGGAATTGAACTTATAATAGAGAGTTCTCACAATTAAGAAAAAGAAAAAGTGTATTAAAATTATTGGCACTCAGTAATCAACTGATAGCAAATGATGTGAGTTGAAATCCATCAGACCAAGTCCATCTCATCCAGCATACTGTTCTGTTGAACCTTTAGAACCAATGAAGAGCTCTGGTTTTAGCATTTGATTTGAGTGACAAGTGACATCACAAGGATCATAGTGTCATCACACAAATGTCATGGATGATATCATTTATGTCAGGTGCTACAACTCATTAATTTACTGTACAAGTAGTTCAATCATTATGATTGGCCTCATAGAACTTCCCTCAACCTGGGACTCTTTAGATGTAGGCTTGTCCTACCGTTCTCAGAATTCCAAGTTTGCCAGCCTTTGTCCAGGTTGCCTTAGAATTCTGAAAAATACCACTTCACACCTTCAGAAGACACCATCTTGGAGAAGAACTTAAATTTCTCTTTGACCTGCAGTTTCAGCTTAGGGATAAGCTAAACCAGATAACAAACAATACACCCCTTTTGTACGTGAAAGGCTTGTTTCCTGATGCTGAGCTTGCTGTCTTCTTTGATTTTCCCAGGTCAATCTTCACATTGATCTGAGATCAAAACTGCCTGGCTATTTCTATTTGATGCTTCAAAGTTTGTCTTGATTTTGGGAAGCATATTAAGTATGAGCCGTGCTAGGTATGTTGAGCTTAAAGAAGAGAAGGCTCAGGGGAAACATGATAGCAGCCTTCTAATACTTTAAAGAACTGCAACAAGGAAAAAAAATGTAGATTTATACTCCATAATGCCCCAGGATAGGATAAGAACCAACAGATGGAAACTTTAGAGAGAGAGATACAAACTCAAAATAAGAAGGTATTTCCTGACTGTGAGAGCTGTTAAGCAGAGAAAACAACCTACTTCCTGGAGTCATGGGTGCTTCATCACTGGAGATTTTCAAACAGATGTTGGTGAGCCATTTGACTGGGATGGACTGGGGATTGTACAGGAGTTAGAGTAGAAGACATCCAAGTCACCTTTGAACCCTCCATTGCTATGGTTCTGGAATTCTATGCTTCAGAGGAACACAGTAAAGGCAATTTTTCAACATTTCCTCTGAAACTGCAGAATGTTTGGTGGGAAATCAAGTCTTGCCTTGTCTATTAACTTCGGGAATTCTTCCAGCCTCCTTTAGGCAAGGCGTAGTGGCCTCTTTTTAACATGCCTCCATCCTTCATTCCAAGGGGTAGTTTTGTATTTCCCCTCAAATTGCTGCTGCTATTGTTTTAGTCCCTTCCTTGTCCCCTTCCCCCAGCAAAAGCAAATATAGCAAGGAAAAAAAGCAGTGGAAGGGGGCCAGCTACTCCCCCTCTTCGCATCTTCCCATTGGCCAGCTGGAAGAAATCCTGGCTGGGACACTAGTGCAACAACCCAAGATTAGTGCCAGGATTGTGACTGTGAGGAGGTTTTTCTTCATCTCTGTTTTAGAGTCCTGGGACAGTTAGTGGGAAATCGCTTGGACTGCTTGTTAAAAATCTATTTGCTCCAACTTTAATATATCTGTTCCCAAGAGAGCTGTTATTCTGAACCCCATCTAAATTAGAATATTATTCACTCGTTTGAAAAAGAGGGCTTCCTAAATGATTGCACCCATATTATGGAACATCCTGACCCACAAAGTTAGCTGGTATCCTCCCTGGTTGTTTTTCATGTTGCTGGATGTGAATATTGCTTATTCAAACAAGCATTTGTTATATTTGGTAGAAAATATTTGTTACGTTTTGGTTTTAAATATTGACTCTGCATGCTGTTCTTGGTTGTTTTGTTAAAATTGTTTTCATGTAATTGTAAACAGGCCTCTGGAGTGTTTTTATTCAAAAGGATATAGATGCCTTATTAAATAATGGTGCTGTGTAATGTTTCAGATCCAGTTCTCCAAAATGCTTTGTAGCTGACAGGAGTACAACTTCTTGGGCTGGTCTGCATCTCTTTAAAGAAACTCCCCAGCCTTAATAAATACAATACTGTAAAATCACCATATATTTATTCATCACAGTATGTACTCCCTGAAAGTATTCACGTTTTGATATTGTGGTAAAAAAATGTAATGTAATATAGCATTCCCTCTCTTTTTTAAAGTTCCATTTATTTCACACAAAAATAAAATAAAATAGTTTCCACCAGGGTTGTGTGAAGTTTGATTTAGGAAAGCGTATTATAGAGAGTAGAAGACAAAAAATATTCTCAGCACATAGGACAGGAGCAAGCTTTTATATAGCTTTTTGTTCAAATCAGTTGTTCCTTTCTTTGACAATTTTTTTTTCAAAAAACGTTTCTGCAGTCTGGTAATTTCAATGTATTCTTCAAAGTTGCCTGACATTTGTTCACACTTATAACTCACAGAAGATGAACTACATTGGGTCATCATTTATGATCAAGTCTCAAATGTTGTTTCACAGGGATGAAATAGGGAAAAATAATTGATTCAGGAATATTGCCAATAAGTGTCTCTTAGTTTTGGTAATGTTGCTGAAGATCTTATTAGGGATATGTTGGGGTTTTCAGCTGTTTTCAACTGTTAGGCAATTGCTTGCTAAGAGCGATGTTGTTTTAGATAATGTGTACATGTGAAGAGAAATTACAGTTGTGAGGACAATCTAAGAACATTTTGTGGTGCAGGTTGTTTTCTCTGATGTGTCAGCCCTGTGCTCAACCTGGATAGCTTTAAATAAATGTCAGTATTTTAAAACATTGGTAGGACTGATCTTCTTCCAAAGGAAGCAAGGCCAGCATAACTTTACCCTGAAACTTCTTACCAATCAAAAAATAAGCATAATAAGATACATTGATGACTTATAGTTGTGGTTTAGTTGCTCTGAAGGTGCTGCAGGATGAGATGGCAGAGAACTATGACGTTAAAGTGGATTTTACTACTAGACCACACACAGTGGCATTTTTCTAAAACCACTTCTGTGTTTTTTAAAAAAAGAAATTTTCCATGTAACTATAATATCTGACAGATTTTAATTTATCCTGCCCTATGCTACTGCTCCTTCTTTATGCAGTCCTTTCTTATATTCATTCGGTTTGGAACAGTATACTAAGGCTTACTACTGCATGATTTTGCTTTAAGTATACAGTATAATGAGTCAAAGTGTCCTTGTTTAAAAATCACTGTGTCTGCAACAATACATAACATGTACTTATCTAGATCTTGTTCATAAATACCCATAAAGCTATGAAAGTTTGTGCATGAATCAGTCTTAGGATCAAAGTAAAAATATTATTATTTTTGTTTGAGGGGAAAAAATAAAGTTAGAAATCATCATTAATTACAGTATACAATAAAAAACTAAGGTAATTCAAATAATATTGCAACAATATTTTTGATCTTTCATTTTAACAGAACTTTATTGTACTGGAAAATTGTTGAGCAATTTATCTCTCCTTTTTTTTTAATCTGACACAGCTCCTTTATGCCAATTATATTGCTCCTTCTGCTACTATGGCTATTGGAATAGAACAGACTACAAAAAATGAGATTTACAGAAGAATTGATCCACCATTTGAAGATCTCTTTGACCCAGCAGAAGAATATATCCTCACCCTTCTTTTGGTTCCATGGATGAAGATGATAGAGGAAGACCGAGAAACGTATGGGAAGGTAATTTATGAACCTATGAAGCCTGTCTTGATCTTCCTAACTATGACTTAACCTCTGTTTCAGTAATCTTTGTTTAACTTTAGTCCAAGAGTATCAAACTCAAGGACCACGGGCTGAATCTGGCCCGCAGGGTGCTTAGGGGCTACCCAAGTGAAAGACCAGCCCACAATGCCTCTGCTATTTAAAGCAGAGCTCGGGAGGGCTGTAGGTAGCCCTCCTGAGCTTCATTTTCACTAGCAGAGGGTTTCAGGAGGCTGTCACAGCCAAAAACTGAGCTTGGGAGCCCGTTTTCACTGGTGTAGCGCTCAGGCCAGCACAGGTGCTGCCAATATGAGTGATGTTGAGCTAGCCATTCCCACCCCAGCCCCCAAGGTCAAACACAATCCTGATGCGGTTCTCAATGAAACCAAGTTTAACACCCTTTAGTTTTTGAAACCAAGTTTGAGTAAAGCAAACCCCAAGTTTGCTTTAGTCCATTCCCACTATCATTAGGGAAATGGTCTGCATTTTTCATTCTCCCTTATTCCTGCCAAATCCTTTGTTTAAATGTAAAAAGACTGCCATTGGCAATTTTTAACGTAAGGCTTATTGTTATGCCAATTAAACAAAACAAAGTAATACAAGATAATTTATAGGCACATAGTTCTGCAAAAACAAACAATATTACTAGCCATCTTTATACTCTTCAGCTTGTATTTCGAATAAAGCATTTAGTATTTAGCAGTTCAAAGGAGGTGATATTAGCAATTACTTCTTCCTTTTTGCCTGCAAGAATAGCAGTTTCAAAGAAAAAAATATTTTTCAATTGCTTAATTACAACCATTTGAATGTTAAGTTTTGGTAAATGTTGCATAATGTTCCTGTTTAGAGACAATCAGCCTTTCTGTCCAAGTTAATTCCTATATTTTCTTTTTCAATGCTATGGCTGTTGAGGATGGTACGAGTTTTGAATTTTTTTCTCCTTAAGTTTTTAGTTTTAGTTAAGTTTTTCCTCCTTAGGCGTTTATGATTTTCTTTGTAATTAAACAGACCTCAGCAATTTTCCCAACATGCTGATACCTATGCTATATTTTAATGCTCCCATTTTATTTGTTTATTATTGTTCATCAACATTATTTGCAAATCAAATTTCTGGATTCAAATCCTACCAAGGTAGCTTACAAATAATATTAAAATTTGTTAATGTTTCAGTAAAGATTATTTGTCTATAGTCCTAATAAGCACGAGTCATTCACTATCAGAAGAAGCAATGATCTTTTTAGTGCTTTTAGTATATTTTCAGTAACAATTTAACAACAATTTTCATGCAAAACAAAAATCAAATCAAATGTATCAATTACTGTAGCATGCACACACCGCTAGTGACTTTGCCACAGTTTTCTTTGAAAATGAGAGGATATTTCTCCCTTAGTGAGATTCTGTGATGGAATGTAGTCTGGATTCCCAGGAGGGAGGGGTTGCATTTCAGAGGGCGAAGTATGGAATGTTTGATCTGGAACAGTTGCTCCTTAATAATTCCCAGAGTATATCTACAGTGAGGCAAATAGTTGCTTTAGTTTGGGGAGATTTCTGTCTATACTATATTTCCCTGAAAATACAGTCCAGCCCAAAAATACAGCCTACCCCAAAAACAAGCCCTAGCCCGATTTTCATGTCTGTGCTTAATATAAGCCCTACACCCAAACTAAGCCCTAGTTAAGCCCCGCCCACATCTGGTTGTATAAGATGAGGTGAGGCACATGCATAAAAATCAAACTAGGGTTGGGGTAGGGGCGGGGCTCACAGCTGGATACCACATGACACATTGGTGTGGCACATCACAATGGTGTTGCTGCTCAAGCATGCAATGATACAACACACTAGGTGGCCTCCTCCTGTGAGCAGCAGCACTGGTGTGATGAGACATACAACATCTGGCCACAAACGGCCACAAGTCAATGCAGAAGAATTTAGGCAAAAGCACGACAGTGTTGGAATTTGAGAGGCCTGGCTGCAGTGGTCCTAAGGTAAGCAGGTAAAACATTCCCAAAAGATAAGACCTGATGCTTATTTTGCAGCCCATAAAAAAATAACACTGGGTCTTATTTTTGGGGAAACATGATGAATAAGGTACAATAAAAGAAACTACCAGAAGCAACTTTGCATGTCTTTCTTAATTTTGGAGGAGCCAAATGGATGCACACAATATTTGTTGCTTTAGCTGTTTCAGCAAATATGCAGAGATATGTCTCTTAAACATCTGTCTTGTTCCTGGCAAGTGTGGCTCTTTTCTACCCACTGTCATTGGCAACTTTCCTCTGCTACCCCTTCGTCTTTCTTTCTGTAATATGTACTGGGTGGATGACAGAAGTTATTATTTTATTAGGTGGAGTTGGTGGAAGAAATTCGACAGCTGGACTCTGTGTACTTTAAAAAGCTGAAGGATTTGCAGGCAGAGGGCATTTCCAAGAAGGATGAGGTAAAGGCAAGCACCTATTAACAAAAGCAACATCCTTATTCTTGCCTCATATTTAGTGCTTAATCCTGTGAGCTTCTCTGTGGCAACAAATCTGTCTCTTGAGAAATTTGTGGAGTTTTTACAGGATGCAGTTTTATATTACAAACTTTCATTCTACAAATGTACCCGCCAGTTTCTGCATGGCTTCAAAATTATAGTGAGTGTGTCACTAGAAAAGACTTGCTGTGCAAACCAACAATATTTGACCTATTGCTATTAATACTACTAATGCTGTTACTACTAATTGATAAGATAGAGGAAAGAATATGGGATGATAAACATACAACTCCAATACAGGGGAAATTTTATCTGATTATCAAATGCAAATGAATATTGTTTTCTTTCTATGATTTGGGGAATTAATGTTAAATGTAAGCAGTTGGTGACTCACCCCAAAAGCAAAAACCTCCAGCTTTATATTAAAAGTAGTGAGAAATGAATAGTAAGGCTCACTAGATTTTATTGGCATCTTAATTATACAGCCAAAACGCTACATTCATTGCTCTTTCTCACATATACACTGATAGAGCATCAACTAGTCAACAATATTTCATACAATAGACCATAAAACTCATGCTGGGCATCTTCCTGAATAGTAGTAAGTATAATGGTGTTTTTTATCATAAAAACCCATGGCTGTTCTCCTTTCTCTAGCAATAAGCAAATAGTTATACTGTTAAATCATATCCTAAGGCAGACTTCTGGAAATTCTCAATGTGTTGAACTTCAACCCTCCTAATTCCCAGCAAATGTAACCAAAGAAGTCCATTGCAAGGAGGACAATGGAATAGAACATACCAGTTTCCTTTAAGAAAAGTGCTTTGAAAGCATGATGTTACAAAATGGACCATTTTCAAAGCAACAATTTGGCTCTGAAATAGTGCTATAGGCAACATATGTGCAATATGCAGATCACCTTCTAGAAGTCATGTCCCCATTTTCTGGCTATATCTGCTATGGTGACCTAGATTAATATCTTGTGTTGAGAGAAACAATACATTATCTTCTCTTGAGCCATGAGGCTATATACCTTTAAAATGCCAGCAACTGTCATGATGCCAATGCTATATTAGGATGATGATATAAAAAAGGAATAGATAACCTTTTTTCTTGTATAGATATTCACACAATCCTAGGTTTTGTAGTCATAAAGCCATTTATTAGTGACAAGAGATTATTCAGATATTATATTTAATCAAATGCAGCCAGTCAGATCTGGACTGACAGAAGTGTCCTTTAATCTTTGATCCTGAAATATCCTTTAACCTCAAACTATTCACGATTGACTTCACCCCATTCCTAAGAGGTCTGTAAGGGGCGTGCATAAGTGCACAATTGTGCCTCCCATCCCTGTCCTTTTGTCCCCATTTATTCATACCTATTTCCTGTATTCTTACTCATGTATTATACCTATTATCTTGTAAGTGATTGACAAATCAAATAAATAAATAAATAATGAAACTGCATAAAACAATAAAACATAAAACATATCTTTGTGGGCTAAGAAACCAAGAAATTTGAATGTTATCTTGTACAACTTTTTCCTTAGGCTTTGGCAGTTGAAGAAGTTCTCCAGAAGTCTGAGTCTATTCGACTTGTAGAATCCATTGAACAGGAGTATCCTGAAGGTTACAAATCATACTCCATTATGAAATTGGTTAACAACAGGCTAGATTTGGAA
Source organism: Laticauda colubrina (assembly GCA_015471245.1). Classification (NCBI taxonomy): domain Eukaryota; kingdom Metazoa; phylum Chordata; class Lepidosauria; order Squamata; family Elapidae; genus Laticauda; species Laticauda colubrina. The sequence continues at coordinate 27,651,555 of BLBF01000002.1, forward strand.
CAATTCCGTATCTTTCTTGAGCAGCAATCAGCAAGGTATTTCTCCTGTTATTGAGTGGCCCTATTCAGTGGTGGGATTCAACTTTTTTTTTACTACCGGTTCTATGAGAGCTCACCTTGCATGCACCTAATGTACACTTTGTGCCCGCACACATTCAAAAACCGCCAATTTGATGCTTCAAAGCTTTCCTATTCAGCGCTGGTGAGTAAAACAGTGCTGCTCTGCTGCATGAATCTGCTCTGCTGTGTGAATCAGCTGAGCTAGAAAACAAGAAAATATAGGAAACGAAAGGGTGGGAGTGGGTGGGCGGGGCCAAATGCTCACCAGAGCTACCAGTTTGGTAGAACCGGTGCGAACCGGCAGCATCCCACCACTGGCCCTATTGTGAACTCCAATTTCACCAGTAATGTTTATAATTTCTATATCTTACCTCATTGATATGACAATGAAATGTCAAGACTCTTCACTGCTTGATGGATTTTGAATGGCTAACTTCTTTAAAGAATGAGATGTGTATGAATCAGTGGTGGGATTCAAAAAAATTTACTACTGGTTCTATGGATGTGGCTTGGTGGGTGTGGTGTGGCTTGGTGGGCATGGCTGGTGGGCATGGCAGGGGAAGGATACTGAAAAATCTCCATTCCCTCCCCGCCCCACAAACCTGCTTTCCAGCTCCATTCTCCTGTGCAGGGCAACAAAAGAAAACCCAACCAATCATCTGGGACTCGGGAGGCAGAGAATAGAAGAGGGAGGGGCTAGTCAGAGACGGTATTGGCTGGTTCTCTGACCCACTCAAAATTTCCACTACCGGTTCTCTAGAACTGGTCCAAACTGGCTGAATATCACCTTTGGTATGAGTGTCAAAGACTCGTATATGCCTTCTCCAAATTCCATCTTTAAAAAAAATATATTTTTTTAAATAAAAGCACATTTAGAACTTTCATTATATTCCAGCTTCTGTTTTTGTCATTTCCATCCACTGATTAAACATAAAATATCCATATCTGCAGATATACTTTCTTCTAGTCCAGTACCAAAGAATAAAGAGGAATATAAGACAAGTTAGGTTAATGGAAGAAATTTTGCTATCTCATGCATCCAGCATTCAGTGCAAAGTGCATCTCTTTTAATGAGATTTTACAATAATTCTGGAAAGGTGTGCTACAGTTGTAAAGCCTACATAAGCCAGGAGGCTTGCTATAGCAATATAAGTTTCTCAACCTTGTTTTGTTCTGAAGGACCTCTGCAATAAGATCAATCTAGCGGTGATGTCTTTTAGCCTGTGCAAATTGATTCTTGCTCAGTTTGAATACCTGGTTCACTTAGAAATACCAATTTAATTCAATGTAACAATTCAAATCAGTTTGAAAAAAACAATTAAACATGACATTTCAATTTACAGTATTGTTTTTGATTTGGTTTGGTTTTCCCAATCCTTTCTCTTCAGATCTGACTGTTCGATTTCATTTTCTAAAGCAGTAGGAAACTTGGCTCAATTTAGAGATATGCTGAACCAAATCTGTGAATTAACGTTTCGCAAAGCTGTAACATGTGTGCAATTAAGGCACATGACATTTTATAGATTAGATAAAGTAGTTTCCAAGCTTAACTTACTTGGGCTGAAGTAAAGAGTTTTAAAATCTGAAGTCTGTTGGAATAGTAAATGGAACATGTAAATGAACCAATTATTTTCAAAGAAAGAAATCCCTGCTCTTTGTACTACGTAAGACCTATGTCCTCTGGTCCACCATGCAGTGTAGAAACAAAGGAAGGAGACTTTTGGGTCTTATGGCAGTGGTAGGATCTTTTTTTGTCGAGGACCTTGAAGTACTCATCTCAAATGATCTAAGTGCTAAAGTGCTCAAATGATCGAAGTAACTACATAGCCAAAAAGGCATTAAGAGTTGTTAATCTAATCTTGAGGACTTCCGGTTTGCAGGGCTTCGGCAGCAGTCAGGAATCTGTGATTGTGCGCTGTTTCTGCCTGGGCTCGCTGCCGGAGCGTCCCAAGCAAGCTGGCTTCGTGGCTAAGCCACCCCGTAGAGGTTGGTGAAGATGGGGGAGACTCCAGCAGGGTCAAGGAAAGGTGCATCTTTCCTCCCCAGCTAGCTAAACTCCCTTTCCTGAAGGCGGTAGAGCAGCGGTCAGAAATGGCTGCCTCAAAGAAGCCCTCATCCGGAAAAGAATGTGCAGGAGGAAGAAAGTGCTGAAGTGAAAGTTTTGGCTGACTGGGATAAGAAGAAACAATTAAGGCATCCTGGAACTTAAACTTTAAAAAAAAAAAGATACATTACTCCCAAAGAAGACTCGGAAGCAGTGGATGAAAGTGAAAAGGGAAATACTGTTGTTTTTTTTCACTCTCCTTCCTTATGTTGACAGCAAATAGAGATGAATGAGAAATTGGAAAAATCTGCTTTGGCATCAATAGGTATTTAAACTGGAAAATTTAATGCCAAGGGGATAACAAAAATTTCTGAATATAAAAGGCAAAAAAAAAGAGAAAGACAATTTTCTTTTGTTGTAAGTGGGAAGGGAGAGGAAGAGAATAAGAACAAGATTTGGAAGGAGGAGATAGCCTGGAATCTAAAGAATCTAAAGTTAAATTTTAACAGGACTACTAAAAGATACATTTTAACTGGAACCTTGTAACTAAATACTAAACCCAAGAAGAGAAAGTGAAAAAAAGAAGAAAGTGTAAAAAGAAACAGCTTGCATGTATTTGTATTGTTTGGTGACTTTGGAACTTTTGGCATTATATTGGAAGGATTAAAAACACTTGGGTGGTTGTTTTAAAAGAAGAAGAAAAAAACTCTACAATGGCATCACTTGTGGATGAACTGAAAATAGAATTTTAAAAAATATAAAGAAGAGGAACAAGAAGGGAAGGGCTCTCTTGGTTCCATTTTTCAATTCTTAGAAATGGCAATCTTTACCTACGAGAAACTACAAGAAAGGACTATGCAACAAGAAGATTGGGACAAAGAAGAAGTCATCTTTAACGAACAAGTAACTTTACTTGGGGAAGAAAGGGGAAAGAGAATGGAGAATTTGAGACCTAAAAAAACAACCAAAAAAGGGAAAAATAAGGTGAAAAGTGGACATAGCATGAGAAAGCAACAGAAAAAGGGAATACAGAAAAGGGAAATTGAGATGGAGAGACAAGGGAGTAAAAAGGGCAGAGAGAAGAAGCAAAGAAGGAGGGAAGAGAAGAGAAGCTACAAGGTGTGAAGCAAGATGTAAAGAAACAGGACTTATTTAGAGATAATGGGAAAAAATTAATTGAAAAAGGGATTCTGCTAAGGTACATGATTGTATTGTTATATTTGTATTTAGAAATAATATTAGAAAATTGGAAACAACGTATGATTTAGTGAAACATTTCTGAATAAAATAAATGGAATGAATTAAATGAGAGAATTAATTTAGAAAGGAATGGGAACATTTTAATGATATAATGTTTTAAAATGCAAGTGAGGGGGAAGTAATCATGGAAAGTTTACAAGTGTTCCCATGGAAGCATGATACCTATTTGAAAAGTAATGTGTTAAATGTTTAAAATTTAAATGAATATTAACATTAATGATGGAATTGAATTGGTATGGATCTTTGTTTTAATTATATTATATATTGATACTTTTCTTTTCTTTTTAAAATGTAGTGTCTAGCTTTAATGTACTACGCAGAATCTGAATGGAAGTTATGTTCTATATTAAGTGTTATAATTTTAGGGGAAAGATATAAAGGCGTCATACTCCAATTAGTGACTACAGGAAGAATTTTGTTTAAGGAGAAAAGATAATAGATAGCTGAAATAGGACAGACAAAGAATATAAATATAATGATCTGATTGAGATGAAACAAATAAAAATAAAATTAAGAAAGTTAAAAGAGGGGAGAAGCCATATAGAAAATGTAGAATGGCAATAAGATATGGAATGGTATATAAAAATGAGCATGAATTTGAATTGGTGTCTGTACAAAGAGATGTAACCTGGGATCAGGCTGCTTTCAGAAAAGAGGTTTTATGCTTTCATGCTCTGTGTTGTGTTTGTCTATGTTTGTTTCTGAAAATCAATAAAAAAATTTCAAAAAAAAAGAATTGTTAATCTAATCCTACATAGCTTCTTCTCTGGTAATATCACACTACTAACTGTATACAAAGCATGCAGTTTACAAAGCATATAGTTATACAAAGCATACAGATCATACAAAGCATTTGCTAGACCTATACTTGAATACAGCTCATCAGTCTGGAACCCATATCATGTATCTGATATTAACACAATTGAAAAAGTCCGGAAATATTTCACAAGGAGAGTTCTCTGCTCCTCTACTCTGGACCTAGAAAACCTAGAACTACACCACCTCTAATCCGATCCAAATATAGTATATAAAATCATACATTGCAATGTCCTACCCGCAAATGAATACTTCAGCTTTAATCATAACAATACAAGAGCACACAATAGACACAAACTCAAGGTTAACCGCACCAAACTTGACTGCAGAAAATACGACTTCAGCAACAGAGTGGTCAATGTTTGGAATACTCTACCTGACTCTGTGGTTTCTTCCCCAGACCCCAAAAGCTTTAACCTTAGACTATCTATTATTGACCTCACCTCCTTCCTAAGAGGCCTGTAGGGGTGTGCATAAGCGCCCCAATTGTGCCTACTGTCCCTGTCCTATTGTTTTTTATTTTTCTTACAAGTATCTATCTCATGTATTCAAAACTGTATTTATTCTTATATCTGTATCTTGTAAGTGATTGACAAATAAAATAAATACTAAAAACTAAACAAAAATACTAAGATTCAAAAGGATATTATGCAATTCCCCAGTCTAATTTATAGTCCTCCTGGGTTTTCCTTATGGTCACCCAGGCAAGAATCAGCTACCCCCTCTCCTACATTTTTATGAGATTAGCAAAATCAGGAAAATGTTGTCCCTGCTGTTTTTATTCTCCTGTAATCCCACTCCCTCAATACGTGGCAGCAAAACAGCCTGTGGCGGACCTTACCCAGGTTTGGAAGCTAAACTGGAATCCCAGGTTAAATAGTTGGACCAGAGAGTTGAAAATCATCCCTGTGGAAGGTGTGACAAATTTCTTCCATGTTATTGCATAGGATACATAGTCAGTAGAGGTCAACCTCATCAGTTTTATTTATTATTTTATTTATTTATTAGCTTTGTATACCCACCTTTCCTCCAAGAATTCCAGGTAGCTTACATGGGGATTTCCTTTTATTTTATATGATACCATACATTTGAAAAAGTGGACAAGTTGGTAGAAGCTGCTGACATCACCAGTAATCTATCCTATTAGAGAGCTTGTGGAGGTTGCCAATTCACTTTTGTCAATCTTCATGGCTCCTGTAGGTATATGAAAGAGTTGCTTGGTCTGAGCGGCAAAGTTCCTGCATACAATAATTACTCAGTGCCATTCTATCCATGTTTATTTAGATTATAGAATTTCATTTGTATATATGCCTGAAGAATTATGAATAATAGAACCCACTTAGAAGAATGGTGATTTCAGAGGATGGGGTTGGGGTAATTTAAGGTGTGGATAGGAATAGTTTATTTGCTAAAGGCCTTTTGTACTTGTTTTCATCTTCAACCTAAAACAGTAAAAAAGAAAAAAAAAGGGGGGGGGGGAATGCCCTTTCTGGTGATGTCAGTAGATGGTGGATGGTGACCATCTCTTCCAATCTCGTCCATCCTTGGCCTGAAGTAATATTTATGATGCTGTGATAAAAACATATTGTTTCTTTTGTAGTGTGGACCTCCTGTGCTGGATAGACATTGAGCAGTTCAGAAGAATGTTACACAAAAATAAAGTACAACGAGATGAAAAATCTAAAGACATTAAAAAGAAATATCTAAACAAGAAATATTTCTTTGGACCTGACAGCCCAGCAACAAAAGAAGAACAAGAGCAGGTAACTGGCTGCATTTAAAATGTTAACAGAAAATGGTGCTGGTTAGTTCTCACATCTTATTGAGCACTTGAAGCTTCTTCAGTTCTGAAGAAGAACTGAATTGAACTGAAGAAACTTCTTGGATGAGAAGTAAAACATTTTCAAAACAGAAACCCAAGAAAATCCAGTTGCTTTCTAGAGAAAGCACCTTAGGAACAACCATGACTTGGATGATTGAGAAATTTCCATAGACACTGGCGAATATGGACTTCTTAGAAGCCTTCTTAGAAGATCAGTAATGTTGAACAAGTTTCTTCAGTAGATAGCATAGTCCCTATTCTCAATAAATTCCTTTTAATGGACTTCTATAGGAATGTTGGATGCATATTTAAAGGTGTTTCCCGCAACAGTTATTATCTTATATGAACTGATAATTCACTTGTAGAGGAATGAATATGTGTAAGATTTATATAAAAATGATGAAAAAAAAATTACACATTACTTCAAAATATTAGATATATATATAAATATTAGAGAATCAAAATATAAGCTGAGGTTTTTGCAGCCAAATGATTAAAATGTTTGGCAAATGAATATATACAAAGTTGCAAATGTTATAAACATGCATATGCATATAAAACATATGAAAATTAATATTTAAAAAAATATATGAATTTTCCTTCATTGGGAGGCTCAGGATCTGGTAGTTCTCCCCCTGGCATGATGTATTTAATGAGCAGGCAAATAATTTTTCACTCTGAAATCATGAAAGTGTATTGTCGGCTTTTGATTACTCTGAAGTCTTCTTTATTTAGAGTTCCATTCAAAATATATTCTGCTATATTGCATGATGAGAAATATTTCATTCTTGGCAAGAAAGAAAAGAGAGCCTCAAATTACTGAATGGTTCTAAAATTAGAGAATTTCACCCCTAGTTTTAATATTGCTGAAATTAGCATATTTTTATTAAATATGTTTAATATTACCTAGTATGTAGGCCTGGAGTTATATACTGTATGTCTATGTTTTGGAAATACAGTAAATGTGCATAAATGAGTTCAAATATCTCAGACATATAAAATGTAATTCTTGCCCTTCTTTTACATAATTTTAACAAAAAGTTCTTTTAGATGACAATTTATAGACACCTACGCATTTTATCAATGTAGGTTAGGTTCATTTTAGTTGTAGATGAAAATAGCTGTTTCCACATAGGTGGAAGCTATGTTTATACCATCTTTCCTACACTGAGTTGGATTACAACCTCCATCATTGACATTCAGCAAGGCTTAGGTGTGCCTGACATGATGACTGGGGTATACCAACTTACAAGGAAGACAACAGATGCAAATGTTGCCTGGGATTTGACAGATTATCTAGTAAGGTGTTCACATTCCTTTATCTGAATATAATAGAAAGTAATTAAGGGGTTTTATGAAAACTCTATTGCAGCAGAAATTATTTCCCTTAAAAAGCTGAAGTTGATTTATAGACACAGTAGCTCTGAAGAAGGACTTCTTTAATTCAAAACACCCTGGGCTATAAAACAAAGACCATATGATGGATTAAAATCATGTATAGCTTAGGACCAAACTATTTACAGGGCTGCCCCTCCTAAACATCCCTTCTTATACTTCTGAATCATCAATGAGGCAACTTTGGTTGGTCCTGACAGAGGTATATTGAGCATCTCTGGTTAATGTTTCTTTCTGCATTAAAAGATCTAGTTGGGGAATGTCTCCCATTATTGCTGAAGCAATCCCCCTCTTGGTTACAATTTAGGAAGGAGCTCAACAAATATTTTTTTTTCTAAGTTCCATAATTGTGTTATCTGTTTTATTATTTAACTGTTTTAGAAATAATTGCTTTATTGTTTTAATGATCTAAGTTTTGCTTTAATTGGAATTTTTTAATTTTTTTTCTGAAAAGCCACTCTTAAAGTAGGGGTGAAATTCTCTAATTTTAGAACCATTCAGTAATTTGAAGCACTCTTTTCTTTCTTGCCAAGAATGAAATATTTCTCATCATGCAATATAGCAGAATATATTTTGAATGGAATTCTAAATAAAGAAGACCTTTAGAGTGAAGGCAGTGCACAGCGTGCCTCAAATTAAAAATCAATCAATTTCAAATGAATTTTGGATTTTCCTCACTTGTTTTGCCTTAGTAATTACCCAATAATCTAAAACTGACTTGACTTTGCTTTACTCTCAAACCATTTTGTGGTTCCCCTGGATGTCTTTACTAGGTGATGAAGTCACGTGGAGGCTGGGGGCAAGTACTTCATGAACACGTTTGTCCTGTAATCTTGTTAGACATTCAAAAGTACGCCCAGAGGAGATTAGAGAATAAGTGGTTGCCACAGTTTTATACCCATAAAAACTTGGAAACGTGGAAAACACCAAAGGTAATATGTTAACAATTTATATAGCACTCTAGTGACATGTAGTTTGAATTGTGAATACCTCAGAGTACTTGATCATCTGAAAATCAATAATCATAAGAAGCATGTAAGATAGTACAGATGACTTGGTGGGCAGTTTTTCTTCTGACGGATCCCTTAGTGGGTATTCCTGTAAGCCACTGAAAATGAAAGTGTCTCTTGAAGCTGGGCCTCTACATCTGGCAAGCATTCCAGAGTTTGCTGGTGGGAGGTAAAGACCTTGATCATTGCAAGATTCTTTCCATCATCCACAGTCCCTCCTTCATTGAGGCACAAATGCAATTCAGTCCATGTGGAAGCTCACAGGATAATGCCGATTCTGAAGACAACAGACTGGCTCCTTCATGCTCAGACTGACTTTTTCTCACACTGCAGCTGTTGCTCATCCTCCCACCTAGGGCACTGTCTTCTATCAAGAACTGTATTGATCCTTTCTTCTGCACGATAGTAAAATAGATGGAGTCCCTGTCTGGCTATCAGCCAGGCCTTTCATTGAGTGTAGGAAAGAATTATTGGCTTGATGGTGCAATTAATCTACTGAATAAGAAGGAGTTTTTAACTTGGTACCCCTCCAAAGAGGAAAACTGTTGAATCTGCAGAGGCCTCACTTCACTGACTTTATGGATGTAGAGTTTGGAGATTAAGCCTGGCTTTGTTTTCTGTTCTTTTTCATTTCTTCAAAGTGTGTTCAGTGTATCAGATTACATTCCTGACTAGGAGGAGTAATAGTTTGAGGGAAAATGTATTAGTATATCTAAGGCAGCTGTTCTTTTTCAGCAGTGGTCTATTCAGACCCATGTCATTTCAGGAATAAATCTGGATGCCTTTTCCTCATTAGCTTCACATTTTAAAATTTTGACCATCCAGATTGAAGAAAATATAAGCTCGTTCTTTAAGGGAAGCTTAATCAATCTTGACAAGAGTTAGGATATCCTTCAGGGAATGAAGACATCCTCAACATCACTATTAATATCCATGTACGTGATCAATATGCTGTTTTGTTATGTTTGCTTTCAGCTACATATGGAAGAGGCAGCAGAAGACATTTTAGTGCAGGAACAGGAAAAGAAACAAGAACCATGGAAGGCAAGTTGTGTTCTACTTGGGACTTGGTGTAATATGGAGTTATCATCCTCTAAGCAATGCAGTCCTTACATAAACAGGAGAGTACGCCTAGGTCAGGGGTGTCAAACTGGATTTATTTGGGGGCTGGACCAGTATTGTAGTTCTTCATGGGCTGGTGGGGGGGGGGCTGGAAATGGGATAGACGTCTCCTGTAGCATCATGCTAGGCAAAAAGGGGTACGAGGGGCCACATGTGGCCCCCATGCCCCATTTTGGCTGCCAGAGGTACTGAGGGCTGGTCCTTTGCTATTTCCAGGTTGAGCCCAAGGGCCAGATTTAAGCACCTCACGGGCCTTGAGTTTGATACCCCTGGCCTAGCTGGTGTTGGGTAAGAGCAGTCATTGTAGTGTTGCATTCATGATGCTGTATCTGTAGCATTGCCTCATGTTAAATTAAGAAAACTAAGTTAATGCAAATGCCACAGTCTCTGTTATTGTTGGAATTGGCACAATTGGAGTTAGAAACTAAAAAAAAAGAAATTTCAATTGTCTTTTTTTAAAAAGTTTGTTTCCGATTTCTGTGACTACAAGTGCAATTAACAAATGTATGAAAAATATCTGAATAAGAATGTAAGCTTTTGATATTTTACTTTTAATTGTTTACCATGACTATATATTTTAATTTAATGTATAAACTACATTTTTTTTATCCAGGAGACTGGAACAAAATATTGTTTTTTACCATCTAGAAGATAGTTTATTATTGAGGGTAATTAAATGCACTTATAAAAAATATGAAACATGCAACAAAGTGAGCAGAATTAATCATATCACATGGAGTCTGTTTCACTTAAAGCTATATTGTCACATGACGATCATATTGATTGTTAAATGTCTTAAAGCCTTGTGACATATATCAAACCAGTTCTGACCTTTTCCTTTTTTTCAATCTCAAAGAACAGCAAACTCTTTATATATGTTGAAGGTAGGGAGATTTCCTTGTGTTTTTGGTTCTACGGGTAGTTCTTGATTTACAAGAGTTCATTTAGTGACTATTCAAAGTTACGATATCACTGAAAAAAGTAACTTCTGATCATTATTCACCCTTACCACCATTGCAGCATCCCCATGGTCACATGATCAAAATTCAAATAGTTGGCACTGATTCACCTTTACGATGGTCCTGGGATCATGTGATCATCTTGTATGACCTGACAAGGAAAGTCAATGGGTAAACCAGAATCACTTAACAGGTAACTAACTTAATTGCTGTGATTCCCTTCACAACTGTGGCAAGAAGGATATGTGAAATGGAGCAAAACTCACTCAACAAATATCTCAGTTAGCAACATAAATTTTGGGGCCAATGGTGATGAATTTTGCCTCATTTATGATCTTTCTTGCCTCCATTGTTGAATGAATCACTGCAGTTATTAAGTCAGGAAGTCAGTAACCTGGTTGTTAAGTGAATCTGTATTCCACATTGATTTTTGCTTGTCAGAAGGTCAGAAGGTCGCACACAGTGATCCCATGACTTGGGGACTCTGCAACCATCATAAATATGAGTCAGATGCCAAGCATCTGAATTTTGATTACATGGTCATGGGAACGCTTGAATGCTTGTAAGTGTGAAAAATGGTCACTTTTTTCAGTACTGTTGTAATTTTGAGCATTTGCTAAAAGAACAGTTGTAAGTTCAGGATTACATGTACTAATGACATGACCTATTTTGGTAATGAAGTGTCTGCAAGGAAACAACCAAGTTCAGAGAGCACCACTGACCTGTCAACTCATAAAATATTTCTATGGTCTTTTTAGAGTTGCCAAGAGAAAGGAAGGAGGAGCTTCCTTTGCAGCTTGCAAAACTGAAACTGCATTCCATAAATGTTTTCAAAGATAGTAACTAGGTGACTGAAGTTTCTGCCACACAAAATTCTAACTGGAGAGCATGATTGATGACACTTGGCTATGGATGTGTCCCATCGGAGAATATAAATTATGATATACCGGGTGGGGGGAAAACCAGGGGCAAGGGTGACAATGAATTATGTATCTCAGAGTCAGCTATACCTAGACAGTGCTGGCATGTTAACTCCCAATAAATTCTTTTTAAGTTTTGGAAGTTTGGCTGAAGATTCATGATTGAAATAGGGGTAACTGCCAGAATCCTACCCCTGGCAGTAATGGTTTGGTTTTGTTTTATTTCCCTGTAGTTGTTTCTTTTGGCAGGATCAGAATACAGTACCAGGGGATACAGGTAGGTTAAATAGGAAGGCAGGACTGAGGGATAGTTCAGGAGGGGCATCATGTGTGCAAGGAATCCCTTCAAGAGATTTTACCCCCATTCCTCTAATAGTATCATTCCTTTTTAAAGATGTCTCTCAAAAACCTTGGAAGTTGGTAAGAAAAATGCATGAGAGGTCATGTTTCAAATTTTCTTTACAAACTATTGCCTGATCTCTTGTGTCATTTAAAAATGACTCCTTCAACTGTGCTGGTAGGATCTTCAGTGGCATTTAGATTTTTCATTGCCTTTGATTTCTTTCAGTTTCTTTTTAGTATGCCTATTCTTTCGTACTTGGCTTCCATGCTCCCCTTTTCTTGATGGGAAGACCCAGATCTTGGTCTTCACAACAAACTTTCAGTGCCTGTCTGTGTTTATGACAATTGATTGGAGTGGCTTTTGTCCACAAGACTGTTCTGTCCAGGGCAGGGAAGTTTTAAACTTGCACCTTCCATGGTCTGTGATTATTCTTGCGTGTTTCTAAACAATTTCAAACTTTTACCCTTTCTATTCATAATTCATACCTTACAGCACAGTCATATGTTCTAAATCATTATTAGTCATTTCCTTTTTCCCATTGTCTCTTCCAGAGAAACTTTGCCCAAATCAAACAAAAGAGTGGGAGAGAAACACTGGCTGCCAAATTCTACTGCGTCTATGCAGTGAACTACTGAACATTGGGGGTCAATGCAGAGATAAGCATCAGACAGCTTGCCCTAGTAATGCTTGTGTTATTGTGTTGTAAAATGTGTGTTTCCTTTTCCCCATCCCTCCTTTCAACAGCATCAGAAGAATTGGGTGCTTTCGTCTCAGGAAATAATTACTTTCCGTAAAGCTCTGATGAATCCCATCACAGCTCTTAAGTTTCAACACTTTGTGTCCCTGAAAGGAGATTTATTGGGGAATGGAGTGATTTTCTGGCAGGAGGTACAGAAATACAAGGTACAGCACTTAAGGAATGGAAATAATGCAGTTACTCAGCAACCAGGACATTTATGTCTAAAGCTATGGCATTATTTTGGAACCATTTCAGAATAAGAGATCTAAAGATACTGACTCCTGGACTCTTTGAGACTTGTCCTGAAATACTGTCCTGAAATACTGAAATACAATCTTGGTGACTACATACCTTTTTCTCAGATATCCCACTCCTTCGCCTTTGTTTAGTTTATACTCCTGGAATTTTTTGCTTGTCCTTCATTTCATAATCAGGTCTGAGCCTGCTACCCAGTTTAGATGGCAGTCTCTAGACTACTTTAACCATACAGTGCTTGTCATATTCAATCCAGGATAGGATACTGTGGCTTTTGCCAAATAAGATAAAGAGTCTGGCAAGGAACCCTGATCCATTCTGTAGCTCTAGTCCTTAGTTGTGCAGGTATAATAACCAAACTGCAATTCCCAACTGTGGCTAGAAGATTTGGAACATGCCTTCATCTGATCCCTCCTTCCCATGCTTTGACCTCTTTTTCCCTCCAGGTATCATTTTATAAAAGCGTCTACATTGTGATGGTAGACTATGATAAGACCTTGAACCAGAACTGAATTGAAATGGTTGCTAAGCATATAATGAAATATTGATTTGTTCTCTGCTGTTTGCTGTGCTCTTGACCTTCTAGCCTAAACTTCCAACTGCCCATTTCGTGTAGCAATTGTTTGGCAATTTATAAACTTTTGATCTGGCATCGTGACTGTGAGGCCATCTTCTGTGCTTAGTTGGCATTTCAATATGCTGTGCAGGCTCAGAAAATTGAGTTAATTGTTCATTGTTATGTTATCTATGAGTTAGTGAATCTTATGCACACATTCAAATTGTTTACTGTGTAACACGGCTGCTATTAACATTTGGGATGTTGAACTTGGCCAAAAGGAAGGAATGTATACACAATGCCTGATGCAATATGAAAACAATTCCAATTATCTGTATTTGCAGTTTTTAGCCTCTGTCCGAAACACCTAAAAGTTAGAAAAGTTTGTTTCTCATTCATTCATTCATTCATTCATTCATTCATTCATTCATTCATTCATTCATTCATTCATTCAGTACAGGTGCTACCTGAGTTCAGATTGACTCTTATGGCTCACAATGCAAGTTAATATAAAAATAACAATTTACCTAAAACCATAAACAGATGGTGAATCTCATCAACATCTAAAATAGATGCCATACGTCCCTCACGGGGTCCTAGCCCAAAACCTGGGAGGAGATTCAAGCATTTAAGGTCCTTTGGAATGCCCTCAGGTGACCCCCATTTCATGAGGAACTTTATTCTAGAGGGCATATGCCGTGTCAGAGAAAGTATGTTTCTAGTCCTGAAAGCTGACACTGTTTAATTGAGTGTGCTCCCTCTATTGGGCCAAAGTGGCTAATCAGACACCATTGGAAGCAATCAATCTGTCAAATAACCAGGCCCTATACCATGTACAGCTTTATAGCTCTTCAAGGTAGTAATTGAGCTCTGCAGTGACACACCAGCTGATGTTGTGCAAAGGCCCTTGTGGTCATAGCTGCCAAAGCCGAACCTGAAATCTGATAGAAATGGGTCTAGATAATCAGTTTTCTCCAGGATTTTCATCAGCTGCTGTCTGGTCATCTTTACGTCCAGAAGGTTGGTGGTAGGAAAAAACATATCTAATATGGTTGTGCTTAAAGATGGTCTTTTGAGGAGATGGCACATCTTTGCCTCCTTTAAGACTGGAGGAACAAATCACTCCTTGCCTCAATAGGGTGAATACCATGGCATGGATCCAACTGGGAGGGACCCAACCCAGTACATAAATGACCAAACTAATATCACCAAGAAACCTGTTCATTTCCTCAAGAGTCACCAGTTCAAAATCATCCTGGTTCAAAAGTTTATAGAAAGACTGGGCCTAAGCTAAGAGGATGAGTGATATTATCAGAACCATGTAGTAAATAATAAAAAGTAAGGCTAAAATTAATGATGATGATGATGATGATAATAATAACTAATTGATAAGACAACAACAGATAACAAATGTCTCCTTTGCAATTAAGCTGAAGAAACAATAGATCACTTAAGTAACTGCTGCAAAAAAATCATATAGACTGACTACAAGCGGCAGCATGGCAAAGTAGCAGCTATGGTGCATTGGAATGTCTGCAAGAAATTCCACTTACCTGTAAGCAAGAACTGGTAGGACTCCAAAGCAGATGACAAGAAAGAGAAATAAGTCAGGATAGTGGAAATGGCAGTACCTAGAGACAGCAGACTAGAAGAGAAAGAACTGGACACAGTAACAAAATGCAATAACCTACAAACAGAAGTAGAACATTTGTGGCAAAAGAAAACAAAAGTAGTACCAATAGTGATAGGTGCTTTGGGGGCAAACCCAAAACAACTGGAGCACCATTTGAACACCATTGGCATTGACAAAATCACCATCCGTCAATTGAAAAAGGCTGCTTTACTTGGAGCAGCTTACATCCTGAGACAATACCTTGAACACAGCATCTGCCTATCCCAGTCCCTTGGGAAGGACGTGAGAAGTCAAATCTAGTGTAAACAGCTGGCTGAGTATGCGATGAACCATAATTATTAAGAATTGAACCCCCAATTCCACCCAATGTTCAGTGAGATAACCGGAGCTGGTCTTCCTGGCCTAGGTGATATGGGGTGGGAGGAGAAAAATAGCTGGGAATCCATTGACTGTTGCCCTGAAACTTCCCTATATTAAACTGTATGAGGGGGCGATGATATTGCCTAGCCTCATTGCTGAGGCCCAATAAGAGGAAGCCAAAGAGTCAGTGCAATTTATGTCAGTATGTTTCCCTCTAAATTCAAAAACGAGAGAAAAGTAGATCAATGTAACTAACTATGAAGAAGAGGTAACTAAAAAATAGGTAAATAAAGTATGTGTGTGTTTGTGTGTGTTGTGAGAAACTAGTGTCAATTCATCATCTTTATTTATTTATTTTATTTATTTTATTTGTCAATTGCTTATAAGATAATAGGTATAAGTATAAACATGAGTAAAAATACAGGAAATAGGTATGAATAAATGGGGACAATAGGACAGGGACAGTAGGCACGAGAGTGCTCTTATGCATGTACTGGAGTGGTAGTAAATTCACGTATTTAGCACACACCATTTTTAATATTATCATTTAATACAAGAACTTGCTTGGCATAGAATCAAAATATATGGTTAATAGTATAATATGGCTAAATGATATTAAATTAGTAGACACAAAACCCCTCTCACTGGATGTTACTGAAGTACACATTGCCATCACCCTCATTGCTCATCATCTTTCTTAGGCTGAGAGTTATAATTCATACTACATTTTAAAGGTCACCTATTGGCCATGAGCACCCTAAAAGGTCTTCTGAGAGTTAGATATTTTTCACTGTGTCCTTAACAATTATGATAGTAGAGCTAGTCCAAAAGGAGTGAGATTTTCCTTTCTAAAAGGAGTTTTTAACTGATTCCTAAAGAAACTTTGAACTTGCCTAACTACTGAGATCTTTTTCTGAGGAACTTCTTTAGGTTCTTGCCAAACTGAAGTAGGTGATGATGACCAAAGATGATTTTCACATACTGAAAGTCTGATTCTGACATGGTTCCCTGGAAAATTTTTGTAAAGTGAGCTGGCCTGAGAAATAGAACCTGAAGAGTGGCTAGGGAATTGTATTTTAGACATAAATCAAGATAACTATCTAATTCTAAATAATTTGCATCAGCTTTCCTTGACCTGGTATGTTGGGATGGCAGTTCCCAGAATGTCCCACCAGCTGTTGGCCATACAGATTGGGAATTATGAAAGTTGTAATCTTAACACATCTGGAATTCATCAGGTTGAGGAAAACTGATGTATATGTTGACTATGTAATTATATCTATACTCTGAATGTTTTGTTTCTTCGTTTTCAGGACCTGTGCCATTCTCACTGCGATGAGTCCATTATTCAGGATAAGATCACAACCATTATCAATTGCTTTATCAATTCTGCCATTCCACCTGCTCTTCAGATTGACATACCTCAGGAACAAGCCCAAAAGATCATTGAACACAGGAAAGAGCTAGGCCCATATGTGTTTAGAGAAGCACAGGTACAGGAATAAGCCTTGTGGGTAGTTATGCCTTTTGTGTAGATTGAGAATTGTTTTTACGAATGAACATGATGGGCACAAAGCTGTCCCTATTACAGAATCTGGATTGGCATACCCTAGTT
Source organism: Laticauda colubrina (assembly GCA_015471245.1). Lineage (NCBI taxonomy): Eukaryota > Metazoa > Chordata > Lepidosauria > Squamata > Elapidae > Laticauda > Laticauda colubrina. Next base: position 27,668,463 of record BLBF01000002.1, read on the forward strand.
TGATATTAGGGCATTAAAAATAAAAATGAAAAATAGGATTCAAGATATGCATAGAGATGCCATCTGTGTACAGGTAGTCCTTGATTTACAACAGTTCATTTAATGACCATTTGAAGTTATGATGGCACGAACCTATTACCCTTGTAGCATCCCTCAGGATGTATTTATGATGGTTGCAGTATCCTGAGATCATATGATTCCCCTTTGTGACCTTGTGATAAAGCAAAGTCAATGGGGAAGCCAGATTCACTTAACAACTGTGTTGCTAACTTAACAACTGTGGTGATTCACTTACTGTGGCAAGCAAGGCTGTGAAATGGGGCTAAACTCACTTAAAACATCTCCTTTAATAATATAAACTTTGGGCCCCCTTGTGGTCGTAAGTTAAAGACTACCAGTACATAAGATTTTGTTGCATTCAAATATTTTTGAGGGTCATTTCCAACTGTAATTTCTCAAGGTTCCTAAGAAATACTCTCGAAAGTATATGATCTTTCAGAGCTGTTTGATGCACTACTCAAGAAACTCTTGATAAGAATAGTACATTCTACTGTCTGTCTCTCTGTGTACATATACATACAAAATACAGAGATCTTAGATATGTTTTGAATATATGTCAGCAGTGCACAAGAGCAGTTTATTATTTTTTTTAAAAAAAATTAAAATGCCATTGGATCCAATTATATACTCCTGTTACTATTCCTCTTTAAAAAAATAAGCATAAGTGTGAGTAATAGCAATTTGCTCTACAGACAAAATAAGGTATCTTTTTTAAAAAAGCTACAAAAAACTGTTGACTACTGATGGTAAAATTATTAATTTTAAAAAATATATTTTAATAATTCATTCATCATTTTACCATGAAATGTACCTGAGTGTTGTATCCTTCCACTAGCCAGCTTTTAAAGATCAATCAATAGAAACCCATAAATACAGCTTTATGATCCCTGCATAAACTATTGGACTTTATTGGTATTGGAGTCCCCTAGATTTCTGGTACTGGGGAATTACAGTTTGACTTCTCTGGGGTAGCATCAGCCTCTCAAGGTTGTCCAGACCAGGAAACACAAAAATCTAGTCTTCACAAAAAGCACACTTTACTTATGCTAATGTCAGGGTTTCAGAAAAGCCCAACTCCAATTAAAAACTCAGAGACAAGCATTTTCTCAAACTTTCCTTTTATTAGAGTAAGTACACTGGTACCCCCAAATCTGAAAGTTCCGTGTTTTCCTCCAATAAGTAAAAATTACAAATCCACCCTCTGCACCCATCACATGCCCCAATCACAATCCGTTCCAACTTGAGACATCCCTTTAACAACTCCTCAGCCAGGTGCAGGAACAACTTGACCTTGACTTTAAAGAAGAATGCTATTATGTCTCTTTATTATACATACGCTCCATGACATCCCCCCTCCCAACTTCCCAAGCTCAAGAATGTGGCAGCGTGGAAGCTTCTGGTGTTAATATGGCTTCCAAAGTTGACAGCTATATTTTAAAAAAATCTTGCAAATCTAATTGTGTTTTTGCTTCTCTCCCTTCTCTCCCCATGGAGGAGCCAGCCTGAGTCTTTTTGGCCTCCCAGCTGGTGTTGGCTCATAGTCCAGAGATCCTCTTGGACACATGGCTCCTTTCCCTTCCTCCATCAAATAGCTTCTGACAGGAAATAAAATTAACTTTCAAAAACTAAAATTGCAGCTTTCTTTGAGAGAAGAGATCATGCAAAGTGTGATGGCTCTCATTGCATCCGTCAGTTTGTGCCTGACAGGCAGGAGACAGTTGTGTATTACAGTTTTTCTTAAACAGCAACTGACAGGGATGCTAGGCTAGTAAGAAAGAAGAAAGATAAACTTAAACAAATCTTCTATATTTTCCTTGTGTTAATTTTCCGGAAATCCATGTCGTGAACTTTTGAATCTCTGATTTTACAGGTAGTCCGCAACTTGCAACTATTCATTTAGTCGATATTCAGAGTTACAAGAGCATTGAAAAAAAGTAATTTATCATCAGTTCTTGCACTTACGACCATCACAGCCTTCTGATGTGATCAAAATTCAGAGGCTCAGAAATATGTATTTATTTATCATGGTTACAGCATTCCGGGGTCATGTGATCATTATTTGCAACCTTCCAAGTTGATTTCTGACAATCAGAATCAATGGGGAAAGCTGGATTCATTTAACAACCATATGATTCACTTAACTGCAGTAATTTGCTTAACAACCATGGCAAAAACAGTCATAACATTGGGCACAAATCACTTAACAAGTGCCTTTCTTAGCCATGAAAAGTCTGATCCCGATTGGGTTTGTAAGTCCAGTACGACCTGTACTTTCATATCTCTTGTATCTCTATTGTAAAGGAAATAATATCTCTTGCAAAAAGATTATATCCCTTCAAAAAAAACCTCACTAGTTCTGCAATGTTGTTTTAAAACTTTTCTGGAGGTAAAAACTTAAGTAAAGTTTCAAAAGAGGCACCATTCATCTGTCAAAGTTGAATATTCCAGACAACAATTTGGATTTAAAAGTAGTTCTGATGTAATTTGTTTGGTTGGTTTTAGAAACCTCATTAAAAACATAAACAATTCACCAGTTTATGTTTTTATTAATGCAAGACATAATTTTTTAAGGAAAGGCTTTGAAACTGTGGCTTAAGAATTTTTTCATCAACCATAAACACATTTTGATGGGAAGCATGTGCCTGTCTGGAGTAAAATATTAAAAGGCAATATGTATAATGCTGGGAGTTTGTGCTATGCATTAGAAGCATTTATTGTTGGCAAATATTCTAATTGTCTGCAGTAGTGTTTGTTTCTGTGCAGTATTGCATTTTAAGACATCTTTTTCTATTTCCCTGTCTCAGATGACTATTTTTGCACTTCTCTTTAAATTTTGGCCAATGTTTTGTGAATTTCGAGGTAATTTGATTGATGAGGCTATTTTGCCTTGCTTGGAAAGAGAAAAGAAGATACATAAATCAAAAAAAGCAAGAGAATTAGAAGAGAAGGTGAGAAGACCAGATTAACACTACACATTCCAGTTAAACAATAATGTGAATCACTCAAAGTTAGATAAACTCTCAAAATAGCACAGCTATTTTGTATCTGATCCAAATCCTGCAGAAGTGAAATGAAAAAAAAAGTCCACATTACAAATGGCATTTTCCCTATTTAGGACTACTCATTTATTATATTTGATTTCTGGCACTGTAAGAGTTTAAGACAGAAAGCAATGTTTTATAATGAAACAGACATTGAAAGTTTGCTGAACTATAACAACCTAGATGAAAACACCTTTTGATACCAGCTTTCCATAAATCTGCTTTCTCTAAATGTCTGCCTCTGAGATGTGTGGGAATAGAATTCACATCACACACAATGTTGTAATTCAGCCTGCACTAGGGAAAACTGCTTTAAGAATCCTCATTCTTGTGAATTTTTCCAAGAATGTAATTCTATATTTGCAGAGAGTTGCTAAGTGCTGTATGCATATGACCCATTAATCAAAATATTATTAAAATATTGTTAGCTAAGTGACCCCATGTCAAATGGCCTACAGACATAGAATAACAGAGTTGGAAGGAACCTTGGAGGTTATCTAGTCCAACTCCCTGCTCGAGCAAGATAGTCTATTCCAAATATTAGCCTCCACCTAGGATCAAACTCACACCTCCTGATTGTGAGGTGAGAGGACCACTTCCAGGCCACTACACTATTAGGAGACTAATTGGAATGGGGCAGTGGTAGGTAGATCATAGCTCAGAAATACTATAAAACCTCTATTCATCATGGAAGGGAAGCCAGGAGAGAACAGGGCTTTGTATCATATGTTGTGAAGTAATATTCCACATGTAACATATACATCCCAATAACTTTCTGCCTACTCACCTAATAAGCCTATTCAGGTGAGCAATGAAACCACCCCGAAGAACATATATGGAGTCTCCCAACTGACGTGCTCAGACAAGAGAAGTTGCTTGGATAAAAGCAGTGAAACATTTCTAACCAGCAGGAAGGGAAAAGAAATCCAACAACATGACTCAATTTCCAAACCCACCATAATAAAAACTTTAACTTCAATGCTTGCAGGAAAATATTGAAGTGGGGAGGTAAAGAAACTCACTTTCCTCCACAACCCTCAATCAAAAGCAATATTTATAGTAGGTGCAAATAGCAACCATGAACCAGGGGGAAAGTATTAAATGATGATGGAAGTGAATGTTGCTTGGTTCCCACAACCAACCTGACAAGCAACATCTCACCTGTTTTGGATATTGCAAGCCAAATCTTCCCTTCCATAAGAGAAACAATCTGTCATTTGACATTCTGTTTCTGAACTCAGTGCTTCTCCTCATTGCCAATCTTGGAGGACAAGGCTGAAGTTCATCACCTGAGAAAAAATGAAACAAGAACCTCAATACAGGTAGTCCTTACTTACTGACCACTTGTTCAGTGGCCATTTGAACTTATGACAGTGCTGAAACTAGAGGCTTACAAGCAGTCTTCAAGGTTGCAACTGTCGCAGTGCCCATGGGGTCATGTGATTGCAATTTGAGTGCTTGGCAACTGGCACAGATTTATCACAATTGCAGCATCCTGTGGTCAACACTTGAGACCTTCTCTGCCAGCTTTTGACATGCAAAGTAAGTGGGGAAGCTGGTAGGAAGTCATTAATTGTGGTCACAGTGCTTAAGGCTCTTTTGCTTAATGACAACCACCTGTATTAATGTTGTAAGTTGGCATAGTGACACTTAATCACCAGCATCACATAGTGACAGAGTTGCCAGTCCCTATGGCTGTGGGTAAGTCAGACTACCTGGAGATCTTGCTTGAGGGGAAGTCAGAGAAAGAGATCTGGGATCCTATAGAAATCCCCTGTAGAACTGAGTAACTGGAAGAATCCATGATAGTCCCACTGGAAGCCAAGGCTAGAGCCTCAAAAAGATCTTGCTTGGCTTCCTTCATAATCTTTCTCATTACATCCCAAAATACTTCCTTTATTTGTAATTATTTTGCAAATCTTTCTCAACAGGAGTCTCCTTACAAGAGAAAGAGTTTATTCAAGGAAAGTCTGACTAGATCCAAATCTTAAAACAAAAACAAAATAACAAAAAAGGATATAAAGTGAATTTTAAAAAATATATTGAAATTTTTATTTTAATGATTATTTTACTTCAGAAATAATTGAACATTTATTTTATTGCTAGGTACAAAGGACGAAAAGTTCTTTTCCTGGGAAAATAGGTTCAGCTATTAATTCAAAACTGAGTATAACTGAATTTTCACCTTCAACAAGCTTCTCTGGATTGGGCCAAGAGGTACGGTAATTGAATCATTTTCTATCAGTCCTTCCTGAAGCACAGTGTGGTGATCTGGAATGATCCAGTGGATTTAGGAAACAGATTGAAAGTTTTTTCTGATGTGTAACCAGTTTCATTTTTAAGAAATGAATGCTATTGTTTAATTGTGGGCAAATGAATCTGTTAGCATTCATTAGGACCTCTTCCCCCTTTTGGGGGGGGGAGGGAGCAAACTGGGCATGTCTGAAATTCATATCAATTTCACTTTATACGAATGTCTCTCATGACAGGGGCTGCATATTACTAAATAATGAGAATGGAAGCTTTTTTTAAAAAATGTAACTTAAAAATGTTGAATGAATATGTTGAGGTTATTTTTATTGATTAAAAAATAAATAAAAGCCCTTCTTAAAATTGCAAAATGGACTAAGATCTGCTGTCTTTTAAATAATATGAAAATATTTATGAGAAGAGACAAACAGCCCTGGCAAATATCTGAATATATGTTTGATATGGGCATATTCAAGCTGTAAGTGCAGATTAATTCAATATCTTAGCCACTACAGGCAGGATATAAATCTAAATAATTAAAGTAATGATCTGATATAAAATTCAGATATCACACGACAGCCTTGGTGGAAATTGGTTCTTCAACCTCTTCAAATGTCTGTACTGCAAATCCTCCTTCTTATTACAAGTGGTGCTAGGAAACCACATGAATGATTATGTTACCCCATTGATAAATAATGCCATAATAATTTTATTCTCTTTTATTAAAATCTCAGTTTTCTGAAGGCAAGAACTGCTAACATTATCTTAGGATGTAAAAAAGGATTGTCCATTTATGGGCCCACTATCGTACTCACCTAACTTGCTTGCTTGGCTTTTTAAATCTTTGTTGCAGTTTTTCTGGTCTTATTCAAAGTACATAGAAGCTCTTGAACAAGAAAGGGTTCTCCTACAGATTCAAGAAGATTTAGACAAAAAATCAGTTGCAGCATCTGCTTATTCAGGTCAGCTTTCCAGAAAGTTTTGTGGGTCCATTTAATGTTCATTTCTTTACTATATGAAGCACAATAGTATGTTCTCTGAAGACATTGAGCTTTATTATGGTTTTCTTTCTTTCTTTCTTTCTTTCTTTCTTTCTTTCTTTCTTTCTTTCTTTCTTTCTTTCTTTCTCTTTTTTTCCTTCCTTCCTTCCTCTCTGTCTCTTTCTTTCTCTTTCATTTCTTTCTCTTTCCCTCCCCAGGTCTCCCATCCTTCCTCACTCTGAAAAGTGATACAGTCATAAGCTCTGAAAAATCTGTTCCCCCAGCAAACTTCACTTCAGCTTTTGTGAAGCAACGTTCATTACCACCTAAAGATCCTGCAAGTATGTCTCTAGAGGCTGAATTAATTTTCTATGTTGATAACAGATAGTATCACTTCAATAGATGCTCAGTTTGTATAATAATATAAACATGAAATGCCTTGTGGATTCAGTCCAGGAGAAGCATGCAAGTATAAGCAGCCAATCCTCCTTGATGTGCTTCTTTCCCTCTTGCTTTCCCTCTCTAGGAGATTTGCCCTTCCAAGCTGGCAGCGAAAGCTTTTCATCAGCTTGCCTAAAAACATTCTTGTTCCTTCCGTTCCTGCATTTCTGACTTCATACTGTTGTCATTCTACCTGCAGTGGGCAAATGCTCCTAATGCAGTAATTGCTTCTTCTTCTCCTTGTTTTGCCTTAGTCCATTTTCAAAAAAATGGTTGATACTGATATTTTAGCTTAATTTATAGTTCATCATCTGCACAATGATGTCATATAAATACTGCAGGATTCTAGTTCACAAATATTAGTATTCTTGCTTTCTTCAGAATTGTTCAACCAAATGTTAACTGTTTCAGGCCCCAGTTTTGGTGGGAAATAGTTTGTCACATTCTTAATATGTTTACTGAATGTTTTTTTTAAGACTTCATCTATTACGTCCTAATGGTAACCAAATCAGAGCAAACACAGAGAACTGGCAATTGAACAATGGTACATTTGATTGCAATGATGATATAGAGGATCAGGCATGTATAGAAAGCGGGTTTTTTTAAAACCAAAGGTTCTATGAAGAAGCAGATTTTTTTTCTTCTTTGAGCTACCCATATATGTGGGAATTAATGATTCACAATCCTATCATTGAAACACAATGATTGGGCTTATGAACATCCTTCATTCTTTCTAGTTGAACCATACATACATACATACATACATACATACACACACACACACACACACACACACACACACACACACACACATATATATATATATATATATATATATATTGTTTCTTATAATAGTAATCCTATGTGTCTTTCCCTCCTTACTAGGACCATCAAAATTTTAAAGAAACTGGTGAACAAATTATAGGCTTGCTTTCACAGTGGGACCACAATTTATCAGAAATAAATGTACGAAGCTCACTGATTTGCCAATTTTTTCAGAGATAAATAACCAAGAAAAGAAGGAAACTAATTCTGGGGCATTCAGTGCCAATGGGACTTTTTTATATATACTGTACTATTATAGCCTTCTACAATTTAACGGCTATGTTAGCATTTTAGTTAGTATGTTAGCAAGGCATTCGACAAAGTAGACCAGAACCTACTTCTTGGTAAGCTAGAAAAAGGTGGACAGATAGTACCACCACTAAATGGATTTGCAACTGGCTGACAAACCGTACTCAAGAAGTAGTCCTTAATGGGTCTAAGTGTACATGGAGGGAAGTAAGCAGTGAGGTGCCACAAGGTTCTGTTTAGGCCCAGTACTCTTCAGTATCTTCATGAATGACTCAGATGAGGGAATAGAAGGGGAACTTACCAAATTTGCAGATGATGCTAAGCTGGCAGGAATAGCTAACACCCAAGAAGATAGGCTTAAGATCCAGATGGATCTTGACAGACGAGAACACTGGGCCGTATCTAACAAAATGAAATTCAATGTAGAGAAAAGTAAAGTCTTACACTTAGGCAAGAAAAACCAAAAGTACACAGATAGACTGGGTGAAACCAGGCTCAATACCAGTAACTGTGAGAGGGATCTTGGAGTCTTAGTGGACAACCAGCTAAATATGAGCCAGCAGTGTGCAGCAGCAGCCAAAAAAGCTAATGAAATCCGAAGTTGCATTAACAGAGGGATATAATTGAGATCAAATGAGGTATTAATAAAACTCTCTAAAGCCTTAGTAAGACCACACCTAGAGTACTGCATCCAGTTTTGGTCACCACATTATAAAAAAGATGTTGAGACTCTAGAAAAAGTACAGAGAAGAGCAACCAGGATGATTAGGGGACCGGAGACTAAAACATACAAAGAACGGTTACAGGAACTGGGCTTGGCTAGTCTAGTGAAGAGAAGGACCAGGGGAGACATGACAGCTGTCTTCCAATATTTGAGGTGCTGCCACAGGGAGGAAGGGGTCAAGCTATTTTCTAAAGTGCCTGTAGGCCAGACAAAGAATAATGGATGGAAACTGAACAAGGAAAGATTTAACCTGGAAATAAGGAGAAACTTTCTAACAGTGAGACAATCAACCAGTGGAACAGCTTGCCCTCGGAAGTTGTGGGCGTGCCATCACTTGAGACTTTCATCACTTGAGAGTGGACTGCCATTTGTCAGAAATGGTGTAGGGTCTTCCGCTTGGGTGGGGGGTTCGACTAGATGATCTACAAGGTCCCTTCCAACTCTGATTATCTGTTATCTGTTAGGATACAATTCCTATCACCTGGAGATAACAACTTTTCAGTGTCAGATTGGGAATCCTGTGCTATTATATTCTTGTTTTTAGTGAAGGAAAAATTGTTAATTAATTTGCTTACAAAATATTTGAGAGATGCGTAGCTCATTGACAAGCCTATATACTTCACAAGGATTCTGAAATGCAACATGTATATCTTGGGGCTACCTTCAAGGCTTTCATTATATAGAAGTCTGAGGAAAACATTCCCCACAACATCAGGGCTGATCCACTGATAGAGCAATTTGTAGGGCTTCAAAATAGCAACATCTGTGACTCTCTATCTACCATATTGTTTCACAGCAACATCTGATTTGTACTATAAATTACAGTGAGAGCTTGAGCTGAGTTGTGGATGATTGCTGCTGAAGGATTCAAAAACATTAGTTCTTTCTTCCTTTTGCAATGTTCATGTTAAACGATGAAGGATGTTTCAAGAGGGAAAATATCTGTGGTCCATATGTGGTCTTTTTTTTTTTTTTGATGGTTTCAACGTTCTCCAAGAACATGTCATCCCAAAAGGGAAAAATTGGGACCAAATCCTGCCTCTGGTCCCTCTGGGCATCAGAGAGGAGGAGGAGGAGAGGAGGAACCGCAAGAAAAACAACAAATGAAGTCCTTCTGCAAAATGATTGCCTTCACCTGTTACAGATTATTTGCTTTAGATTCAGGATACATCATTAATTTTGGCATTGTGTCTAAGATCAGATTCACCATGCTAGAAATTTGTTTTCTTTGCCACATGTCAAAAAACTGCACTCTGGATTGTTTCTTTTCTATAACAAGAATTTATGTCATATATTGAACAGAAACTCCCATTTAGGTACTTAATTTTTTCTCCAGTCAAATATAATATGATGTGCCCATATTTTAGATTTGGACTATATTTGTATCTAATTCAAACGTCAACCCATTAATCCTTTATATGTCTCCCTTGATACCTTCAAACACTTGATAATCAAACAACTTGTTTCTCCCATTCAGTAGCTCCATTCTGAATCAGACTTAGCAAACTTATTATATAAAGGATATAATCCAGGCATATGTCAGGGAGGATAAACTTTGCTTGATTGATACTTGGTTTTGCAGAATTGTTTCCCCCACGCAGTAAAATAATTGCTCCCTTGTGGTTTTGATAGAAGTGGTATAAAGTAGATGTCTTATTTGTCTGTCTAAAGAAATATCATTGCTTGATAATTACACAAAATTTTGTGTGACTGGTTCATCGCTTGCATTACCATCCCTCAGTTTTCTAGAATAGTTCATGATCTATGTTAATACGGATTTATCCAATTTATACTCAGTCTTTCGAATCTTAACTAAAACAGGGAAGAATTTAATCATGATCCAATCATGTTTGCAGTCTAATTTATTTTAAGGATAGAGTGAAACACACATTTGCATGTTTTTATTAGAAAATCAGTGATACTTAAAACTTTTTTTAAACTTTGGAATGTGATGCTTTGTGGCATCTAAAGATTAGCAGATCTATTGTGGTTTTTCTAAAGAAAAGATCTTACGTTTTCAACATTACATTACAATATAGCTGTAATTTAGGTATATTAGATATAACAACATTTTTAATCATAGCATATGTGTTAATTAGATGACCAAAACAAAATTAATTGATATGCTCAGCAACAGTTTTATAGAAGGTGTTTAATAATTATTATGTTTGGATTGGGGCCCCTTTGAGGCTGACACAATTATAAAAGAATAATTTTTTCATCCATTTGATCAAATATAATAAAATTATCTTGAGATACACAATACAATTCAGGATACATAGAAATGATCGGAGAAAAGCAGTTGTAAAGAATGAGGTTAGAAAAAACGAATGGGAGACAGTAAATACATGGACAGTCATTCATTAATTTGTGGCTTTGTTGACAACAAGTCATTTTTCACTGTTTTGTAACATTGTGGTTAGTCTTAATAAACGTGTTAATAAACTAGCAGTTTATAACTTTTCACTTGAATTGTTTTAGGTTTTTTGTCTTCATTTCTCCAGAGATGCTTGATATGAAGCCAACCACCAAATTATAATGGACTATGAATACAGGGCATTGCTAAATGACATTTTTCATTAATGTTTGCATTTCTGGCTAATTCAGTGCAGATTTTTTTTAAAAAATCACATTGGCAATAATATACATAATTTTAAAACCTTCATCTGTTTTAGATCCTGTATTAACAAAATATATAGTTCAGACTATCTGTTAGGCTATTGTTAGCCTGCTATGGCATTGGGATTATTTGTAAAAGTGATCAGTACATCCAGGAAACAAGATTCCCTGTCCCACAAAGATCCTCTTAGAATGTACTGATAGTATCTGAATCACCACTATTGAAATGTTCACTTGTAAGCATTCATAAAGAGGATGTTTCAGCCAACAGTAAATAAATTCCTAAAATTCAAAAAATAATTTTCATTTATTAAATTGGATTTCCATCCCTCATGACTGCCTGAGCTATGTGTCCTCCAACTCATGTTAAAATATTTTTTCTTATTTTTATGCACCTCTTACATGTTTTATTCTTTTAAGTATATTCAGTTTGCATTAGTTTTTGCTATTATAAATTGTACTCTTTCATAAAACTACTATTAAAAACAAAGGAAGACCTAAAAGGATAGATCGTGATGTAGAAAATCTATGTGGTCACTAGACACCAGAAACAACATATGTATATGTATGTATATAATTGAAAGAGGGTTTTATGTTTTGTTCATAAATTTATTGTAAAAAATAAAAACTTTGTTTAAAAAAAAAAGAAACATGGAATACAATGATGAATCAATCAATCATCATCTTTTAAAATATCTGAATGGCTCTCCTATCAGGAAAATTTGTCATTTGATAAATAGGATCCAGACCGCAAGTTCTATTTCCCAGAAAAGAGTGTATATAAACATTAGGAAGAATTTCCTGACAATTTAATTATAATATAATTATAATCTAGACACAAAACAAGGGCAGGAACTGCCCATTAGTCAGATCTAATCCAGAAACCAAAGCTTGAAGACAGCTTTCTATAAAGAACATCCAATCTTCACATGGTACTTTCTCTGATCACCAGAACTTTGTAATATTCTGGCAAATGGAGCAAACTGCTTTTTTCTTGAAGAGATGATTTTCTGGAATAAATGGAGCTGTCAAAAGCAGCACAAATTTGGCATACCTTCTGATAACAGGCAGATATATTCAATACAGAAACTGTTCCTCAGACTAGAAAACAAAAAATAAGATTCCCAGAGATAGAATATTTTAAGCTACAGCTTAATGACCAATGTCAGAAATTTTCCTACATTGGCAGATGGCTTCAATAATATTTTGTTCCCTTTCAATTCTGTGCTTTATTGGTTTGTACATAGAATAGTGCTTAGTCCAGCTTCCTGAATCTAGGAGATGTCCAAATGTGTGGTCATAAACTCCTAGCGATGCCCACACTAACTGTAGAATTTTGAGAGTTGCAAATATCTGGAGAATGCTTGAGGAAGACTTCGTATTTAAAGACTAAGTATGAGAAATTCAGCTTTATTTATTAGAATAAGAAAGTCTTGCTTTATCTTAAAAATACTAAACAATTCTTTCAAAATAATTTTTATAGATTGTAGTCCACTTTTTCAGTTGAAGCAAACTAATCATTGTTTGTCAAAAGCTTCCAAATAGTCCTGTTTATTTGGGCAACCCTTTCTATGAAGTTTGGTACTTTTTGTCTTTTTTTTTTAAAGCAAAGGAATGGAGCATTCAAAATTTCTTTTTTTCCCTCACCCTCAAAGCTTTTGCAAGCCAGTGATTAAAAATCCAACCTAATGACTAATGCTTTCAATAGTTGTGGTAATCACTGGTAACCATCAACATATTGCTTCATCTTCATATGGTCCAAAAGTTAGAAAAAACCATTCCTGCTTATTTGTTCTTTGCATTCATCATTGTAAGATTACTCCAAAATTAAAGCATGCAGTACTTGAAAGACTTCAAAAGCAAAATTTGCAGTTCCACTGGTTGAGCCTTTTTATTAGTTCATGTTTTCCATTTGCCTTCAACATCTTGCTTTGCTGATACCCTTCTAGAATTTCATCAAGTTACAGTTCCAGTTGGCAAGTACTTAATTAATACCGGGATGGCAAATATGGATTGAGGTAAGTTCATATCTTCTCAGAGGCAGGAAGTGATAAAGAATGTCACATTAAAAAAAAAGGATATACATATATACCACATAGAAGTTGCCCACGTGTTCCATAGGAAAATAAATAAAAATTCATTTAATCTAAATATATACAAATTATTTAAACCATCATGTAGCTCATATATGTTAATATAATAGAAACATGGGCTGCACTTTTTAAGATTAAGTTTTCTTTAAAAAAATGTAGAAATAGCTAATTTTGCATTAAAAATAGTGCCAAGCACAGAAAATGGGAAGCCTATAATTTTATATGATATCATTTTGTAATAAAAATTCTACAACTGAACTTAGAGTTATCAAGAGAAAATACTTTATTGGCCAAGTGTGATTGGACACACAAGGAATTTGTCTTGGTGCAAATGCTCTCAGTATACATAAAAGATACATTTGTCAAGAGTCAAGAATCATAAGGTACAACACCTAATAATAGTCAACAGGTACAAATAAGCAATCAAATCATACTAGGAAACAGTCAATATAGATTGTAAGGATACAAGCGACAAAGTCATACAGACACAAATGGGAGGGGAGGGATGATGAGTGATGAGAAAGTTAATAGTAATAGTAGTGCAGACTTTGTAAATAGTTGGACAATGTTGACGGAATTATTTGTTTAGCAAAGTATGCCATTTAGGAAAAACTATTCCTTGTGTCTAGTTCTGCTGTGTAGTGCTCTATAGTGTTGTTTTGAGAGAAAGAGTTGAAACAGTTTATGTCTGGGATGTGAGGGGTCTGTAAATATTTCCACAGCCCTCTTTTTGATTCTTGCAGTATATAGGTCCTCAATTGAAGGCAGGTTGGTAGTAATTGTTTTTTCTAATTGTCCTCTGAAGTCTGTGTCTGTCTTGTTGGGTTGCAGAATTAAACCAGACAGTTATAGAGGTGCTGATGACAGACTCAATAATTCCTCTGTAGAACTGGATCAGCAGCTCCTAGGGCAGTTTGAGTTTTCTGAATTGGTGCGGAAAGAACATTCTTTGTTGTGCTTTTTTGATGATGTTTTTGATGTTAGGTGTCTATTTTAGATCATGTGATATAATAGAACCTAGACATTTGAAGGTCTCTATCCTGTTGATACTGTGTTGTCTAGTATTGTAAGAGGTGGTAGTATGGGAGGGTTTCTTCTAAAGTCTACCACCATTTCAATGGTTTTGAGTGTGTTCAGTTCCAGATTGTTCCGGTTACACCACGAGGCAAGTTGTACAACCTCCCATCTGTATGCAGATTTGTTGTTGTCTCGAATGAGACCAATCACTGTTGTGCTACCTGCAAACTTCAGTATTTTAACAGATGCCATATTAACAGCATCATCTGTTGATCTATTTGCTTGGTATGTAAACTGCATGGGATCTAAAAGCGGATCAAAAGGCAAAACTTACATCAGGAATATTCTTGAAGCCATATAACAGTAAATTTAGTAATCTCTCATATCAACAGATAACAAAACTTGTCACAATATGGCAAAAATGATGTGTGATCAATTAGTCCCAATTTAATTTATAACACAGCAAAATGTTTGTGTTGTGCCCAACACGGTACAACAAATCCAAATAAAATGTCCGAAATTCTGATGTCTGTTTTAAATAATTTTTAAACAATGCTATAATATCTTTGGCATCACGTCAGTTCTAAATCAACAGTTTGCCATGAATTCATTCCTGGCCCAGAAAAAAGGAGCAAATCTGATTTTGATTGTGACACACAAGACTTGTTTCTGCATTCAGTGTGCAACAATGCCAATTATATCTGACAGGCCAGCTGTTCGTCTAGTTTTCAGAAGTAGTAACTCCAGTCCAGAACTACAAAAACGATGTCAATGGTGGTATCTGGCTCATCTCGCCTGGCCTCCAAAACTGCACAGCATCAGATCCAGCTGGTACCAGGCAGGAGGACCATCAATCACTCTGGATGAGGATGCCACAGCCCACTACTTCCCCCAGGGCAGTTGGCAAACCACGATGAGAATGACATCCCTGAAATTGCAGGGGTTTGAAATGAATTCTGTTGGCATTCTTGTCCAGATGTTCTTGCAGGGCTTTTTTTTGGGTGGGGGAATGTGGAAGGGGGGCTAAACTGCAGCTCCTTGTTTGAACAACCTGGGATTGCGAGGAATTTGGAATTTAGCAATGCAAATCACAGGAACAGCCATGAATGTTTCATTAAAACATTCGGGGTGAACATTAGCCACCTTTGATGGGCTGACACAAAGAAGAGGGAATCAAACCTATTTTCCAAAGCACCTGAGAGCAGGACAAGAAGCAATGGGTGGAAAGAAGCAACCTGACAGAACAATTTATCAGTGGAACAACTTAACAGATAACAGATAATCAGAGTTGGAAGGGACCTTGTAGGTCATCTAGTCCAACCCCCCCCCCCCCCAGCCAAGCGGGAGACCCTACACCATTTCTGACAAATGGCAATCCAAAAGTCTCAAGTGACTTGTCTCCAGAGGTTGTTGAATAGCCCAACACTGGAAGTTTTTAAGAAGAGCTTGGACAAGCATTTGTCTGCAATGGTCTAGGGTTTCCTGCTTGAGCAGGGGGTTGGACTAGAAGACCTCCAAGGTCCCTTCCAATTCCGTTTCTCTCTTATTCTGGCAGGCTCGAAGAGCCACACCGCGGACGTTTCACGATTAGCGCGTTGCACTGTAAAGGAGGCTCTAAAAAGAGAACCAAGAGTCGCTATTCACAGCACCATCGCGGGCGCCAGGTTGGGGAGAAGCAACTCGGCCGCTTGGACCTCACCACCCGCACCTCGAACCGCGTTTTATTTCTTCTCGAACCTCGTCGCCTCTCAGGGCCTCGTCCACTTTCAGCCCCGCCCCGCGCCTGGCAAAAGCCCGCCCCCTCCGGTGAGGAATCCCGCCCCCGACGCTCTCCGAGAAGCGATTTGCAAGTTTGGACTGAGAGCTTGCCGTAGTTTCGTATCCGGGACGCGCATGCGCAGGCCGGAACCGAGCCTCTGAAAGGGAAGGCGCTGAGGACGGCCTTGGGTCCGTAGGGGTCAGAGAGGGAACTTCCTGGTGCTTTGGTGTCGGGCGTGAGTGTCCGCGGAGGCCTCTTGCGCGGTTTTCTGCTTCCCTGCCCTCCGGGGGACGCCGGGCGGAGCTCGATACTGGGACGGCCCACAAAGAACAGGCTGCGGACAGTCCGGTGCCTCCGGGGAGCGGGGACTCCTTTGGGGTCTGGCTGTGGCGGTGCAGGTGGTGGGCTGGGCGGGGGGGGGGATGACTCGGGTGCGTCCGTCTGTTTTGGGGTCATGACTTGCTTTCTTCTCTCCATTGCGGTCGGTTGGCCGTGAATTAGGACGTCACTGTCCCCCTTGCCAATGCTGCAGATGATAGATTGTTTGTAAACTGTGATTGAGGAAGCTATGGATTGTCGTGCGGGAAGAGGCCACGTTTGCGGAACGGGTTGCTGCATTTTGGATGAGTGGCGGAATAATAACAATAATAATTTTAAAAAATGTCAGCAGGTTGACTCTGTACACGGGGAGCCCTTGCCAGGCTGGCAAGTTCACATTATAGATTCCCAAAGTGGAAGATTGAAACTCCCATATGCAGATGTGGAAAGGAAGGATACATTGTGCATCCCTGTTGGGAGTTTGCAAAGCTTGAGAATGAGATGCTTTGTCAAATGCAGGAGTTCTCTACTTAACCGATCGTCTTATTATTTGTTAAAGCAGCCACTTTATTTTTAGTTGCATTTCTGCTGTGTAGAAGAAACTGCTACTCCCAAATGTTTCTGCTGCATGTGTGCATATAGCAGCAGCAGCAGCTTCTGGAACCGTTCAGCTGGATTGCTTTAATTTGAAAAGTGGCCCTTTATGAACTTTGTCCTGACTATTACTGAAAATCTCTTTTCAAAACCTTTATAGAGCCCTAGGTTGTACCCCTAGGTCATTCTTTGGAAATCGTTTTATTTGTTAGAAAATACCACGCATTATGTATTTCTAACAAATAAAACAATTTCCAAAGAATTAATTCTATAAAAATGCCCCTTTTCTGGTATAGGGAACGCTTTGTAGTTGTGATTTTTGTTGTTCTTAATATTGTGATCACAATAGCAAATCCTTGATTTCCCCTTCTGTTTTAGGAGAAAGCTTCAGCATGTCTTCTAATCTGTTGCCCAAGCCACAAATGAGAGATCTCCTGGGAAGAATTGTAAGAAGGAATTTTCTGATAGGAGTTACCTTAGTAACAGGAAGCTTTTTTCTCTTGGAGGTCAGTATTTCTTGTTTTAAAACTTAATATAAACGGGATGTTTTTAAATTCTTAAGCGTAGTTCTTATATATTTGGGCAAGTCCTGCAAAATTACAGATAGCCCTTGTTTAACGACTATTTGCACAGTGTTTGCGATTTATGATGGTGCTGAACAAATGGTAGTTACAGCCAGTAATAGAAGCTATGGCTGTTGCAGTGCTCTCATGTTACATGATCAAAAGTTGGGTGCTTAGCAACCTGGACAGGTTTACAATCTCAGGGTGTGCTTCAATTGTCTCCACAACCTTCCTCCAAGGTTTTGCCTGGCTCTATAGAAGTAGCTCTGAAGAGCAGCAGACACCAAGCCAATTCTGTGTTTGCTGCTGTTTGACCCACCCGCCTGCCTGGGCTCTTACGTGTCCTTTATTTCCTGCTTTTTCAACCTCAGCTGCCTTGTGTGGCACAGCTGAGGTTGAAAAAGCAGGAAAAAAGTGGCTTTTCAAATGCTGCGCACCTGCGTGCAACACTTTTCAGTTGTCTGGACTGCACAGTTTAAGGTTTTTTACATGCGTGTACAAAACATCACCGAACCGGTAATAACACAGGTTGATTCCACCCCTGCTTCCTCCCCCACCCTTGGCTGCTAGCCATGGTATTGCAAAGCAACCACTTGTTCCAAGGGGGGTGGGCACCTCCCAGGAAGTAAATGAAAGCAAGAGAATAAAATCGAATAAAATGTAATAGAATCAGAATAGAATCAATAGAATAGAATAAACTTCTAGAATAAACTAAAGCCAAGTGTGATTGGACACACAAGGAATTTGTCTTGGTGTAAATACTCTCAATATACATAAAGAAAAGGTACATTCATCAAGAATCATAACGTACAATACTTAATGATAGTCATAGGGTACAATCAACAATCAAATCATACTAGGAAACAGTCAGTATAAATCGTAAAGATACAAGCAACAAAGTTACAGTTGTACAGTCACAAGTGGGAGGGGATAGCGGATCGGGTCCTTGTCATGACTCTTCATGATTTAAACTTTGTTTCTGCACTCTGAAGAAGAGTGTCAGTTTTCCTCAGCCAGCAGCTCTTTCAGTCAGCCCCCAGAGAAGAGAGGGAAACTTTTTGGCAGGTGGCAGCGGCTTGTAACCTTCCCTGCTGGCTTCCTCTTTGACTGTCTGGGAAAACCAGCAGAGGAGATTGCAAATGGCAATAACATGATTGTAGAGAGCATTTGACAACTGATTGTATGTGTGAACATGTGTCCAAGTGCCCAAAATGCATTCATGTGAATGCAGGAAGTGGGGATGGTGATGTTTTATTGGTTAGTGTACCCTCTGACTATCATTAAGTGTTGTATCTTATGATTCTTGATGAATGTACCTTTTCTTTTACGTATATTGAGAGTATTTGCACCAAGACAAATTCCTTTGTGTCTAACCACACTTGGCCAATAAAGAATTCTATTCTGTTCTATTCTATTCAGCTGGAAGTGGCTTATGGGCTATAAAGCACCCTTTCTGAGGCCATGATAAGTACAAATGGTCAAAAGTCTTGTACCAGAACTTCCATTTCTAAGTGGTATCACCTGTTTTGTTTAATGGCTGCTTCATTTAGTAATGGGAATTCTGGTCCCACTTAGGGTCTTCAAGTAAGTCCTAGGTAAATAGGTACAGGTTTGTAGTGTTAACACTGTACACGTTTTTCATCATTGCATCACAGTTTTCTCAACATTTTGTAAACAATTTAAGCTCCCCATGAGCAGTGTTTTCATAGTCATTACTCTTATTTTTTAAAAATGTGTTTATTTAGTATTTAATCAAGTTGCCTGTATAAAGCCTTGTAACAGTAACCTTTTCTCTTCAGTATTTTTTCATTCAAGGAAGGCAAAATCAATACAGAGATTTCTATAAAACATTTGACTTTGCAAAAGACTTTGAGGACAAGAAAAAAGCAGGAGTATTTCATAGTGTGAAGCCCTAATGACATCTATTAATCCTAAGTAAGCAATTGTTCAGTTTATGCTTTAACAATTCAAGGGAATGTTTCTTTTAAGCTAGGTTAGATAGTGTAGCATAGCAATTAAAATGCTGACATTGAGTGAGACTCCCAGGTTTAAGTTCTCCCTTATTAGAAGCCAGCTGGGTGATCTCAGGCCACACATTTTCTTTCTACCCTGACCCAGGAAGTCAAAACACTTTCTGGGAGAAGGCAGGCAACTGAACAGCTTTGTGGGTTGGGTGGCATAAATAAGACTGATTAAATCACTTTCACATTGTTAGCAAAAAAATGGCAGACCTGTTATTGGTGCATATTGAAATACGGAATAAAATATTGTAATTCACTTAAAGCAAAGTAAAATAATAAAATAAAAAGATAGATTTATTTTTTTAAACTGAAGTCACTCCTTTGGGGGTTTTTTTAATCTATTGGTGATGATGTGCTTTTCTTAATTCTAATATTCATGTGCTTTCTTGGAAAAATGTAGCCAGTTTCACTGCTGCTAATTTTTACCAGTTTTCAAATCATGCTGTTAGAAGCTTTACTAGTAAGGCACAAGGTGGCTAATTATGTTTGCAGTGGCATTTCATGTCATGAACTTGTTTTAGGGTTATAACTGTTAGACCTTTTGGACTTCATAAAACAAATATTTTATATTTTAAATAAGATTATATTTTGCATATCATTTTCAAAATGGAAGAATAAGTCCCAGGTTCTTAATAACTTACTTTTTTTTCTTTTTCAGAGCTTCCTTTGGAGGCAAAATAATTGAATATTATGATCAAAAACGATCACCTTCAATGTTGGCCCTGCTATATTGTGCTCATTAAATGAAGTCCTTATCTCAGAGTGTGTCTTGGCTTCTTTCAATTGGCAGCTCATGGAAAGTACTGCAGTGTATTATCATCAGAATTGGAAGGGACCTTGGGGGTCTTCTAGCCCAAACACCTGCTCCTTGGACAATGTTCCAGGCTGAAGTATCCCGAGTAACATATTTTTTTTTTAAAGTTTTCTTTCTAAAATAAAATACTGAAAAGGTGTCAAGTCTAAGGGACAACAGGAAAAATCTTGATATTATCAGTGGATCTTTTTAGCTTCTTTTTAGCAGCAGTATGTGCAGTACTGGCAATTGGAAGCAATTTTTTTGCCTCTCCTTTCTTAGGTTCTGCTTCACAGAGAAGTGAGCAGAAAAAAAGAATTGAAGACGACTGTTTTAAATGACCATGTGAAGGTCAAGTGTATGGCATCCACATTTTACATTTACCATGATAATTTTTTTTTTCTCAGAACATTATCTTGCAGATAGCACACTGTTCAATAACAACCAGGTGTTTTTTCTATTGTGAAAAAGTACAAAGTGTTGCTGTTCACAAGAATTCACTTTGTAACAAGTGTTATGGAAACATGCCACATAGCTGTGGGTGGGCAGATGCAAATGGATGCTTTAGGCTTTAAGAGCTGTGCTACAGTAGGCTAGCAGTGCGATGACCCAGGGTGGGGATACAAAACACAGTCACAAAAACCCGGTGAAGCCCCTTTTATTCCTTCACATTGCTTCCAAGCTCCAAATATCCTTGACGGAAGACAATAAACTCCCACACAAGCAGTTACTAGAAGGAGGGAAAAAAACAACACAAACCAGGCAAGATAAGGGCTGGAGTTCGTCCACAGATAACAGAACACACATTGAGAAGGACACCAAACCCAGAGAGGAACCATGCAGATATTTCCACCCTTTGTTTCCAGCGTTTGCCCATACGCCTGTCCCCTTATTCAGTTGTCACAGCTGCAGCCCATGAAGAGGATGAAGGCCCTCCTGCTGAGTAGACCATGTCTCCCTTATCCTCTCTTCCCTGCGTGCCCTAGGATGGATAGGGGATGGGCTTGGGTTTCTCCTCTGCTCAGCTTGGCCTCTGCCCTTCCCCAGCCTCTTCCACAACCTCCCGCAGCACACTTCCACTCCCTTTCGGCTGTTCCTCCTCTCAGAGTCAGTCTCCACTAGGGGCATGACAGGCAGCTTATCTAAGTTAGCATTAGTTCTACCAAAGCCCATCCAGAAATTTAGGAGCACTATTGTTGAAATGAATGACACACTGCCCTTTGGATGCCCTTTTGAAGTTAGTAGATAAGTAATTTTGTTCAACTAACTGGTCGCTTACTGCTTGATCCAAAATCTCTTCTGACTGGTGCCCATAAGAGGGAAAGAAAAAAAACTAGCAAGCAAATGAACTCATGACCAAAAAGGCTCTGTTGATAATGTATCCAGATAATTCTGTCAAGCATTGACCCATCTGGCCCAGAATTGTTTTCTGATGTATCAGATGACATAAAACAGGGCTGTCAAACTTCTGGCCCACAGACCAGATGCAACATGCACTGGTCATGCCCACACCTGATTTAGCGAAGGAGAAAAATAGTCCTGTGATTATATGAGTTTGACACTTTTCATAAAATATTTTCTGAATTGAACATGGCTGCTTTAAAGCAGTTCATCTCTGAATTCTCAATTTTTAAAGAACTTTTCAAGTACAGTAGAAACTGTTATTGTTGAAGACATTGAGGAATCTGGTAAGGATATATCTGAATTGGTGACAAGTGGCTCACAGGTTGTCTCGTCCTTATGTAAAAATGTGATTGCACTGTTAACCTCTGGCCCAAGTTTGTTCTCCCTGACCAGCAATGCCCTGTAAGGACCATTTATGGTGGTGAACCTTATATAGTGCACAAAAATAGTATAGAACCTAATAATTATTTCATGCTTTCGGTGTTCAGACATATACATTATTAGTTTCAATCCTTAGAATAATACTTTATAGTACTATATGTTAACTATAGTGGGAGGACTATTGACAGTTGAGTTACCTAACAATGCATTGTGTTTACAACAAGCACAATTTGTATTTCAGATTTCCTAATCCACAGCATAGTGGTTTTAGTGATGCCATAGGGATTCCAGGATTCACCATCCCATGCATCGCTTGCTATGAACTGCATGGTATGGGAAGGGTCTCTAAAGATGCCCTTGCTTTTTGTGGTCTCTTGCAGGTCAAGGAGGATATTTTTCTGTTTTGCTTCCAAATCATACTCTCAGGCATGACACTCAGCTTCCATTTTTCCTGCTTTGGTGATCAAAATATATTTTTCTTTGGCCAAGTGTTTTCTGCTTGAATTGTGATCGTAAAAAATTTTTCAGATTGTAAATAACACATTTTTTTAAAAAAAAATTGTTAGCTGCCCTAAATGTGTTCTGGGCAGAAAAGTGGTAGTTAAGTCTTATAAATAAATATTTAAATATGATTAGCCATGAAACTAATTTGAATCTTAAAAGCCAGTTGCAGTATAAGTGGTATTCAGAGATAATAGGAATGATAAATAAAAAGTAGCTTTGTAGAATGGAACCTTTGTCAGAACTGTAGCGAGGTCAGCAGTTTAATTGGATTTGTACAGCAATTACTATAATTTAGAATAGCGTTAAACAAATTTTGTTGTTTCACTCTAGCTGTAACCTTCCCTATTTGTGCTAGTTTATTATTTTGGCACTTCATAAATGCTTTCTTTTGAGTCAAATTGCTATAACAGTACTGTCAACAAAGTGGCAATATAACTCTTTATTTCTCATGAAAGATTCAATTATAAAATACAATATTTTAAAGCAGCGTAAGTAAACAATGACTAGTTTAACAAATAACTTATAAACATTTTACAAAGGGTGTACCTAGTTTGTACTGAGGATAAATCCAGTTTTCAAAGCCTGAATATTTTAAAAATGGAACACATAAGACATGTGACAAAATCAAAAGAGCTTTCAAAATCTCTGTGCCTAGAAATGTAATGGAAACATTCATGAAAATCAGTTTAAATCCAGTACCTAGCTTCAACATAGTTTGTAGTACAGATTGGCCTTGGACAGATTAATGTTGAGTTCTTGCCTTGAAAAACTGAGCAGGGTGTTAGAATGGGTGAGGAAAAGAGAAAAAGAAATGCTTAGGACCAAAAGTGTTAAATAAAAATAGATAAGAGCCTAGAGCAAACACACTTTTTGAATCTAAAGCCTGCTGATCCCAGTTCAATCTATTTAATAGCTATTTTATGCCGGTGATTCTTCTACAATTCGAAGTTGAAAACATGGTGAAGAATCTAGAAAAGATACATTTAAAAACATCCACTATTACCATATTAGAGGTCTCTGAAAAATTAATCTACACAGGAAATGAGAAATCTGATAACTAATCTAGTTACCCAGCTGTATGGTCTAAAATGGTTTGGCCCTACATCCATGAATTTTACTTTACTTTTTCTGGGTTGATGGTTTAGTGTAGAGCTTTATGTCACAAGTATATACTTTACTTAAGAATCTGCCATTTAATATTCCAGTGCAAGTATAACTGCTGGATACTCCAGCAATAATGAAACCAGGTACTAGTTTTATGATTTACTGATTCCTTTCCAATGGATTTTTGGGTTTAATTTTGGATGACAAAGGGTAATGGGGTTATATGAAAGCAGATACAGTGGCTACTAACCTGGTCAATTAAAAACTCAAGATGCTTTTAGAGGAAACTATGTCTCATAGCATTAAATAACATTTTCAGTGAATCTCTTACAGAAAACAGACAAACATGAGTTCAGGTTATGTATATTCTTAAAAAATGGCTATATAGGCTTTGAGTCAATCATGTATTTAGATGAGCTTACCCTATGCTGGCACCTACCCAGAATTGCTGCGACTATAATTGCATGACTTGGAAATATTACAATGGAACCTAAATTGACTTTGCTGTGGTGCTCTAGTTTGGATAGGTTGATCAAAATGAAAATGTGTCAATATAACCAATATGGCAATTATGATGTTACCTGGATGTAACTCAATGGAACATATTTTGAATAATGCATTTTGCATCAGTTGATTTAAATCACCTTCTCATTTTTGGTATCCTTGGCTAAACAAAAGTGGTAAAGCTTTATATAATGTAAGTTACTGATCCCTCATTAATAGTCCAAGAGAACTCTTGCATAATTTATACATCGTTAAACAATTGCAATAGCACATACATTCAACAATCTTCAGAAAACATTGCTATCTTTTATGGTAGACAAAAATAAAATCTCATAAATTAGTGTTGTCACCAAGTTGTTCTTCCAACTAAACAAAGGCACTAATTTATATTAAGGACTGAAATTTGGCAAAATTTCAGTCAATGAAAATTAATAGAATGGTCCGGAACCCTAGGTTATCACAATTCACTTAGCATACCTAAGTACTTCCAAACTGAATAGAAAAAATAATTTTGTATAGGTTGGGCCAGTTGCAGTACAAATTTCAACCCTGAGCAAGTCTTTAAAGCTAAGTTCTAAACCTTGCTTATATTAACTGGCACCACTTTAGGAATTGAAGAGGAAGACAAGAACATTAGAATGTTCATTCTGTGCATTCTGTCAATCCTTACACATTAGACTTCCAAATAAGATGTTTACTGACAGCTTATTTTATAACATATCTACATAGTTTTGTCTCATAAAGCAGACTACAGAATTTGTCTCAAATGTACTGAGTGCAAAATAGACTCTTCTTTTTAATGTGATAGTTCAATATCCCAGCACACTTAAGTTTACACTCATGTTTGCATGTGATGTGAAATGTAAAGTTCTTATCAGGCAACTGCATAGTCGTACTTTAAATCTGGAAACATTTTAGAGTGTTTTCAGTTAAATCCTCTACTCAAAGCTTTATTTTTTACCATCGTAAATTTGCTGAGGAATACATGAGCAAAAATGGGATTAACCAGGTATTGATGAGTCTTTATTGTTGCTGGAACTGGTTCTGCAGCTATGAGAGGTGCTGTGTTTTGTACAGACACAGGGACAGTAACCAAGTGGTAGGATGCTTTTGTAACGTAGTCAACAAGTCTGCTGTATTGCTGTTCGGACAGTCTCTCTCTGTTTCCATCTGCCTGAAATCAGAGAATACAGATTTATTGAAATGGGCAGTTTATTGCTAATAAAGTTAAAAAAAAAATCATGGCTATTTTTAAAGACTACAAATAAAATAAATCCAGAGCTTTACCTCTAGATCACAAGATACTCTCTGCTGTTTGAGCTGCACCTTCAACAGATTGCTTTGTTCATGGTCTAGCAGGCATTCAATTTCTGTCACTGGGAATGCCTGTTGCTGTGTGTCTTCATCAATGCTAACCACAAACAGCACTTCTGAGGTCAGGAGTAAACATCCTTCATGCTCTTGGCCTGATCCACTCACAATTATCACATCCAGGGCCATGTAGACCTCTGGTCTCCCCAGTGACTGGAGCATTTTCCTATTTAAAAAAAAGGTTCAAGATGAAGAACATGCATTCACCTGATAGTCAAAATTTCTCAGTAAAGTTGCTGTTTTTTTTTCCTCTAAAGAAGCAGTAGCATTACACAGAATTTTTTTTTCAAAACTTGCTATAATTTTAAATCCCAAAGAGGTCTTGCTTATTTTGTAATACTCTCAAACCTCCATCTTCTGCAGCCAAGGTGACTTAATTGATGGTCACAATCACATCTTTTTTGTCCAATTCATTTCTTATTCGAGCCTTGAATCTACTCCAAGGGATTGGAACTGGAAATTGGAATCAAACTGAGAAGAAACTACTGTAGCAATTATTTCTGGAGATGTCCAATATTTGGGCAAAAGGCAACTAAGCAATATCTTTTCTAAACAAAGACAGACTCGCATCAGATTTCCAAAGCTCAAAGGACAGCTGAGGGCCTCTGCTGAACTTTATGTTTAGCATTCCTATATATTCTGCTGTAAGTCAGCCTTTTGCTCTGTTAGGTTGACCAGAAGCCAGAATCTATTAAGCTACACTTGGGGTATCGAAATGAGTCAGTATCCAGATAATTTACCAGACATATTTGACGTGGCTGTTTGGTGCCTGTTCAGCATGTTGATCGCTTGGAGGACAACGCTGTTTAGGTTGCTGGGAAAGTCCAGCCCCATGCAAAATACCTGTGGTGATAAAAGTTAGGCTGTTTTGGGTTTTGTTTTTACAGGGTGAGAAAACAAACGTTGCAATGATGTCATTTTCTTAAGCAGTCCATAAAATTGTGCAGATCCAAAGTGATGTCACATCTTTGGATGCTCTAGTGGAGATAATTCATTCAATATTAGAACACAATAATCATGCACTTAACCATAATGGATTTTAGCATTAGCTAGAAATAAACAAAAGATGGATCATCAGTCACATACCAGCAATTAGGGAAAATTAAATGCTCTTGAGGGCCATAGATTTAGAAAAGGGATTGGATAAGTTAGTTAAGAATGTAAGCATATCAGTTCAAGACCATGGTTAACTTCCTTGCTAATATTCACATTCTTTCATGAGTATCTCACAATTAGCAAACACCAGCAGGCAAATTTGCCCAAGAAACTGCATTTCAGTGTAAATTACTTAATGCATCTGTAAAACATGAAACCCAAATGTTTATGAAGTCTCTTGGGGCACCTGAAATTTGAGAAATGTCTTCAACGTTAATAAGACTTCTGGACTTCAACTCCCAGAATTCCTCAGCCAGCTGGCTAAGGAATTTTGGGAGTTGGCAGTCCACAAGACTTAAAGTTCCCAAGATTGGAGGCCTGTGCTGTAAAGGAACTTCTCTTCCTGTTTACCCTGATCAGGACAACAAAGGAGTGAATTAGCATGTTGCTTTCTGATGGTTGGTACAGGGCACAGGCCTTATGCTCAGAAATGACAGAGAATCAATAACTGGATGGTTTACTTAAAAGATAAATGTTTTATAACTGGGATTGAAACCGGGGTGCATCTTAAGAGGATGGCAGAATTTCTGGATAGGGAGAGAGCTGAGCACTAATGCATCAAACATTTCTGCATCAGGGTAAAAATTTATAAAACGAATACCAAATTAAATAATGCACTGATGTCGTTCAGAAAGAACTAACTTTAATATTGAACATACATCAATTCCTGGTAATGTTCAAAAGATATATTCCATTTGTAATAACCAACTGATTGAAATTATTCAGTGTTATTGTAAATGAGAGTCATTGGCAGATGGAAAAGTAGAATGTGTGATTACTTCTGTGTGGTCTTGTTCTGCACAAAAGCATAAGCCCATTCACCCATTAGTCACAAGCAAGATACTACTCCATGTACTTCCATTTATTATGGAAAAGACTCAATTCTCTCAGCCAATAGACACAAAAAATAAAAATACAGTTGTCAGAATCCTGCACACTCTATCATTAATTCTTTGCACTCAGCGCAACATTACATTGCAAAACCTCTTTCAAATGGAGGAAAAAAGAGTTGCAAAAGAACTTGACGTATTTATTTTTGGAGAGATTGTTATTCAATGAACAACAACAAAAACTGTCTTCTGAGTTCTGCAAAGTTGGCTCTGCTAAAGTTGCTCTCTGGTTTCAAGCCACTGTTTGCATTAAAGTGCATCTTTCCATCATTTTGGGTCACTTCTCAATTGCCAACGTTTTTTAAGAATCTAAAACCTATGTAACGTGGAACATCTCTTACATTACCTTCCAACTTTTTTTCTTTCTCTAGTTTTCCTAGAATTGAAGTTTTATGTACAACAAACTTCCAATTGCTCAATAGACTAAAGAAATGTGCATATCTGATACACATGTTGGATAAACAATTATGTGAGAAAACAGCCACACACAACAGTTTCATCTTGTCCCTCCTAAACCTCCCCAAAGAATTAGGAAATTCTTGGAAAATCTTGGATACGGATTAGGAAGGAGGCATATGTTGAAGATGAAGAGTTGTAGCTGGCTTTTTTTTTTTTTTTTGGCTTCTTTTTATGCTTTTGGGCTGATGATGAATTTGGGGAAAACCTGTGAGAGTCAACCTTTGGATGACATCTTATTTCTTCAAGGGGTCTGTTTGAAACCTAGGCTTCTAATTTTATCATTTGTCCAAATAGGATCTTTAGCTCCAAGATGTTTTGAAAACCATGGAGGAGCAGAACAGAGTGATTACACTCTTCATTCTTTTGGGTGCAAAATAATGCCTAAAAGTTTAGTTAATGGAAATAAAAAAAGCTGCCAAGTGTAAACGGTTAGTGACTCATCTCAAGGAAGAAAACATTGAGCCAGTTAAAGGAAGATACTGTATGAGTATTTAGCAATAACATCTACAATGTTTGCAATTCTTGGATATAATTTAATATACCATTAATACCATATTGACACATCTGGGCCTGGCTCAGAGAAAGTGAGTATACTTTATACAGTGGTGTCATATGACCTGGTGGGAAAACTCAGAACATATTTTATTTGTTTCAGCAGTAAGTCTGGAAGCAGAAATAACAGCTGGCAACTGATTTGTATTATAGTTATCAAGACAAAAGGGTGATCTCGGTATAAACAGGCACTTAGCTTCCATTAGTCCATACTAAACTGTGAGATCATCGGAGCTTCATAGAATTTCCTCACTGAGATAGATAACAAAACTTATCAGGAATTTTTTGACCTAAATTGGCTATTTATATTTTAAGAAGATTTAATGTGATAATAAATTTCTCTATTAAATTGCTAGTTTTGCAATGCATTTTATATATACATTTTTTTGAAAAACTGGCTAATGAGAGCTAAGCATCTGAAATCGGAAAATAGTGTAATCTCATTAAAAGAATCTGATGGTAGGAGGGAAATATATATTTTAAATAAGATTTTACTATTGTAATACTACATGCTACAATTAAAATAATACATATTAATGAACATGCAACACGCTGAATGCATACATTTGCTCAAACCTACCATAGCCAGTCTGGGAAACTAACTCAGCTGCTCCTCCAATAGGCTTAGCAAAAACTCCCATGATTCCTTTCCCCACACCAGAGATCACACCTTTGGCTTTGTGTCCTGCTGAAGCCTGGGCTTCCAATGTTTTCTGGAAGTTCTGCATTGGCTGATCTACAATCCCAGCAATTGCACCTGTAATGAGTTTTCAAGAATGACAGCATGATATCTCAGAGACAGATGAAACATTGATTTCTGAACACTTTTGCCTCATTTCATTTGAATATTATGTGTTTGTCTAACACTGCAATAAGGAACTGATATAGGAACCCTTTAATTTAGGGTAGGAAAATTTCTGCTAGTCACATCTATTTCGCTTAAAAGAGTTCAATGTTTTGAGCTGCTTCACTGATTTTGATTACAGAGAGCATGTTATGGACCCTCACCCAGATTATTGCAATGATGGACGTACCCAGTTGCAAAACAGTTTACCGGAAAAGCAAATTCAGGAAATTGTTCCCCAAGGACCATTTTACTGGTTCTGAATATCCCATATCAACCAGTATTTCTGTTTTCTTTCTAGGTAGGTGAACATGTATGGAATTCAAAACATTACTGCAAATAAATGTTAATTTTTGTAACATGCTGACTTCACATTTACTTCTTTTAAAATGTAAAAAAAATCTAAAACAAACAAGTGAGGCATAAGATATGGAGCCTAAGAAGCACCAATGTAACTAACTGTTGACCTTTTGGTGCCATACTGGGGACTAGTGGATAAACATTAAAACTTGGCTTCATAAGGTGTCTTTTAAACTTCCACCATTTTTCTAAATAAAGTTGTTGAATGGTAAAATTGAATACTTTGTGTATATTTTGCTTCTGGATTTTGTGCTTGAGAGGGGAAAAATGAAATTTTGATATTGGGTTTTGCTGATAAGATAGGTTTGTTATAGTAATGGCTAGTACACATTAACAGGTAAAATTAAAAGGTATGGCTGCAATGTTATTACTTTATTCTACGGCGCTAAAAAGAGTTGGCAATGTTTGTTCTTTCTTTCTTTCCCTTCTTCCCCTATACTTTTCCCCTTCCCTTTTCCCTACATTATTTTCATTTTCTTTTGTATTTTATGTCCTGATAAACTTAATAATTCATTTTGAGAAAGAATATATTGTATATATGTGTATTTTAGATAAGAACAAATTTCTGCTAACATAGTGTGATTTTATACCAGTATTTAAAGTAAATCTCACAAACCCTTAAGCCTTTCCTATGTCCACTCTATCATTTTAACATGCCTTTATATTATAAAAATACTCATAAACCAATGCAATCTCTAATATATTACTAAGTTTATTAGAATTAGGCCTGGAGACTTTTGTTACTGTTTTTGTGAACACAACCATATTTTATTTTAATGTGTACAGGTCAAACTTTTACAAGTGCCTCAATGACCTCTCCAACTTTTCATATCAACAAAGAAGCAGTTTAAATCTTCCTAAATGTACACATGTATGTCAGGTGGGATCTTCCTTTGATCCTGAGTTTATTCAAGCCATGTATCCCAGAGATGTGTCTAGCTGTTGTTACTTTGATGGATAATTTATTTGGATCTCACTAAATGGATAATGATTGAACAAGATGACAAGGTGTTATATTATGAATCTGAAGTGCTAATGCTGAAGGTCATCATTCAGTATATAAAAGACTAGCTGAAGCTTCCAGATCTCTTTGTAATAGAATAGAATTCCTTTATTGGCCAAGTGTGATTGGACACACAAGGAATTTGCCTTGGTGCAAATGCTGTCAGTGTACATAAAAGAAAAGATACATTTGTCAAGAGTCAAGAATCATCAGGTACAACACTTAATGATAGTCATAGGGTTCTCCAAATAAGTCCTCCAAATATGGAAAAGATACTTTTTTCATCACATATGGACAACAATAACTATATTAGGGCCAATTGCTATTCATTTTGTGCATATAAACAGTGTCAACATCAACAATAAAAACACAAATATTTTTGCATGAAATGATTAGGTGCTTTTCGAGACAACAAAAATCATTGATAAGCAGAATCTCTACCCTCCATTAGACTCACAAGCTAGCCATTGCTCTCAGGTGGTTTCAGGTTGTCCTTTGCATCCATCTTACAATCCACCCATGAGTCCAGAGATGAGATGGAAATGTTCAACTCATGAGATAGAAATGTTCAACTCACCCTTCAACTCATGTATGACATGCACCAGACAACCCCCATGATGCCCAAGGATGCCACATTCTTTATCTGGCACTCTATCCATTTAATGATTCCTTAAAGACCACCACCAGGACTGCCAGGATTGCAGTCATTGAGTGAAACCATCACATGACATTTCGCTTAATGATTGCTTTGCTCAATGATCAAGATTCTGGTCCAAAAAGGTTTCATAATTTAAGCACTACCTAGAGCTTAGTAAGATTTTAAAACTTTGCTAGTGTTAAAATTAATACAAGGTTTCTGGCAAATCATACTTAAACAATGTATTAGGTATCCTACGTGTTTCATATCCTTTTTAACTGCTAGTAATTTTGGGACAAAAGAATGTACATAAAATGGGTGGCTAAGACAACATGCCATCTGGGAAACACAAATGGTGGCATCTTATGCTTCTCCTCCACTCCATTTGAGCAAGGCTCTTCAAGTGTTCATCTCCTTCAATAACAGCTGAAAAAATGTTGTATTACCAAGTTCAACATGTGTTGTTTCTTCCCATCTATCACAATATTAGATTCCTAAATTTGTCTTGGTTTAAGAAATAACTCCAACAAACCTTAGAACATGCAACTAGAGTCTTTCAAGGCTATCAGACACACTCATTTATGACATTAAGAAGGTAAACCAATGAAATCTGGATCGAGCCATGAAAAGATATATTGTTTGAAATCTTAACACACCAGAGGAGACAGGTGAAAACAGAGATTGCATAGAGATATCAAATAATGATGGATGCATTATTTACAGAATTGTCCACTTAGGCTGAGTTTGTGTTGAATGTGATATTTTAAAATATTAACAGATGATAAAGCCTGGTGCTCCTGAAAACATCTGTTTGTGTATTCATTACTCCTAAAATGAAATTTAGAGTGTTCAGATCCTTACATCACAAAGTGCTCGTAATTTGTTTTTAGTTAATTTTTCTGAGACTAAGAATAGTGGGGATTATTTTAGCAACGAAGAATTTGTAAACAGAATTTCAATGCCAGTTCAAGTCTTTCATTCTCATTAAGCAAAACAGTGCAGGCAAAACAGCCTAAGCCAAATTATAAACTCAAATTTCTCATCTATATCTTCAGTAAAGGCAGCAATTAAGAGCAAGAAGTGATCTGTTTGAGTGAAATGTAACAGATTTCCTTCCATAGCAAGGTCTAAATCCCTGAAAGATCAAGAAGATTCTGAGTCCAGTCACAATTATTCATGCAATAATGAGAGCCTTCAAGAAAATCTTCAGAGCTAGATAAATTCAGCCAATCTTCTATGTAGCTAATCAAAGAACCAAGAAAGTGCTGTGGCTGCTCTAACTTTCACTATATTGAAGAACCTCAGCAATTGACTGGTATTTCTAAAGTGTTTTTCCACAGAACTCTACAGTAATTATAGTCTGGAGTGCAGAGGCACAAATTAATGGTGAACATGTTGGTATGTATTAATCATGCACTACAAATTTTCTTTTGGGGTGATTGCCCATGGCTGTCATAGCTAAAATACAAAATGTTTTTTTGAAATATTCCTTGGATAGTAGTTTGTACGTGATGCTTTCAAAGTGTAAATGAAACTGTCTTTATAGAAATTTTCTTTTAAGATGTATCTTTCTTGGCAGATAGGTTCTTAATCTCTCTCTCCCCACCCCTCTTTCTGTGTATACACACACATGTGTATGTGTGTTTATACACACATATCTATATACAACTAAACACAAACACACATACGCACATACTTGCTGTAGGATTCTGTCATGGCATAACATAATTTTCTATCATTTTTATCACTTTTCTATCATTTGAAAAATTGAAAATTTCATTGACAAATTATTTCCAAGTAAGAAATATTTAAATATCCTATTTAATATATAATGATCCAGAATTTCAACAATTGCATGCTTTGTTGAATAAGTTATATTAATCTTGATCATAAATAAAACACATTGAAAAACAACAAACCACAACATGATTTAATATTATGTATGAACTAGGTGACTAATAATATTTACACATCAAGTATGGTTTGTTTTGCTGAACTCAGAGCAAGTAAGTTTTTCTTTCTATTGAATATCCTATTTAATATATTATTTGACTAATTCCTGATTTATTTTCCTACTTATTTTAGTGGCTCTTAATTTGCACCCTTTGAAGGCTAATTAGTATGAGATTAGGGGAGAGCATAAAAATAAACAAGCATAAGCTAGAAAGGTACAAATTCTTATTAAAAACTTGTTTAGTGTTTCATTTACACATCATTCTATATGCAAAAATGAATTATATTATGACATTGTCATGTGGAGGTCAAATTAAAATTAAAAAAAAATGAACTACCTCTAATGGGTCCCTTCCTTACCATGTCAGTACAATGTAAATTATGGAGTTAATATATGATATAATTAAAATGTCCTTCTATTGCTGGGTAAAAGAGGAATCCATAAAATTGTCCATTATATGGAACATCAAACACCCCATCCCCAAAAAAGTCAGGTTATGTCTAAACCTGTCAATGTTCAGGAAGTCACTCTACACTCATGTCACTAGACTTGGGGATCCCAAGGAATTGGTAACATTTTAAGGTAGTCCCCTGTTATGGATGATGCATAGTTGCAATATTTACTCTCTCTACTTATAGTTTGTGTACTTTATTTTTTAAGAAATGTTTTAACTTTTAATAATGATTACCTATTTTTACAATGATTATTTTTATATTATTTATTTGATTTGATTGTTGTACGCAGCCCTGGGTCACTTTCTGTGACATGGGCAGTTACATAAATTTAGTAAATTATTATAAACTACTCTAATCTAATCAATGCAATTATTATATTATATATTATTATGGTATATATTATGATATCGTATAATATTGAATTACAAGGCAAGGATTTTTTTTAAGAAACAGAAAAAATCTTTTCAAACAATATTCTTCTGAACTTTTATATTTGCTTATTTCCAGTCACTTTGATCTCATAGGATGATAATATGGCCTCATAATCCCATGAAAGCATTTGTCAAGCAATACGTATTTGTGATTTTTTTGGCTGGTTAAAAAAAAGTCTGTGTACATTCTTCTTTCACAATTCTAAATCCTACTTTCCTTTCAGAAATGTCTATATAGTGGTTAATTAAGTTGGCACAATGTGTCATCTTCTGCTGAAGAAATATTTTTCATCAACGTTTATGTGATATTTGAACTAGTGGTTTTCAAACAAAAACAAACATCTAAGTTAACCTTCCCCAACCTGGTGCCCCCAGATGTTTTATCATCTAGCAAACTGAAGCGCTGTGAAGCAATGGGAACATCTGAAAACAACACTATTACTTTTACAATACCAAAAGGAAAAAAATATGGAACTCATGTGTCTTTCTACTATTTACAATATATTAAAGGAAAATAAGTTGCTTTGCATGAATGCACATGTCCAGAGAGCCAGGAATGGCTCCCACAGCTGCTGCACAAGTTCCCCTACCCCCATCTTCCGAAACAACTCCTTTTAATGATTCAGATATGCTTTGTGCATGCTCTCATGTGTTGCAAAGACTTCATTTGCATAATTAAAAGATCCAAGCCTTGTCCAAGAGCCTACTATATAACAACATGCAAATAAAACAATATAGGTATTATTCTCCATAGCCTTTGGTTTGGGGCAGGTAGTTTCTGGTGGCTTTTTGATGATTTTTGATTTTTAAATGGGCATTCACCTTCAGTGAATTGTGTTAATAAACTTGCTTTGCTGCAGTGATATTGAACAGAGCATTCCTTGCCAGGATAAGCTATTTTGCTGGTTAACTAAGCACGAGGCTCCAGTATGATCTACTCAGTCCACACTGGGAGCAACACGGGGGAGTAACAAGCTAAAGCCAGAGGCTGAACAAAATCCATTTCTATGTAAACTCTCCAAAATTTGGAGTCTTGGCCTCGGGCAGTCATTGTTGTGAACCTGCTTTCCTTCTGAATTAGATTACTCTGTGATTCCCCATTAAATAATCTGTTCCCCAAGTGCGTATAATTCACATGCCGTTGCTGCTTACATATACAGCTTGGTGAAATAGAGCCTTCCTCTAGCATCGGTCTTACCAGATGGCTAAAACATCCTGTCTCTGCTCCCCTCCAAGGTTATAGAAACTCATAATTACAAGAAACCAGAGCTTTTTCTGAGTTCTCTTTTTTCTCAGATTAGATTAGGATGATGAGATGGGGGAGGGGGCAGAGGCAGGCATCCCTTCAAATCCGATATGATTCAGGGAGAATGCCTTGCCAGGAATAATCAGCCTATCCAGGGCCTGGCTAGGGAAAGGAAATCAAATAATGCAGGAAAATAATATATGTGCTTCCTCCCATCCCAAAGCACACTCTGGTTCCCTCCGGGAGGATCCCATCACAGTTGAGAACATAATTTACTGCCTCCAAGGCAACAGCCTTACTTTCTAACTGCGCTTTGCTTGCCCAGCCTCGGTTCCTTCCACTTGGCAATGGCTACCTCTGACACAAGCATTCATTTCAAATGAATTTTCTTATCCCCACTGAGGTAGGGATATATAACTCACTTTTGGTAAAATGGAAAAAAACTAGAGGAATTGAGAATAGTGGAGGAACTGTATTTTGCCAAGCTGAGATGGCAAAATCTACACTATGGGGCACAAAGATCTGGCTTCCGCCAGTGATCCTCTTGCTCCCTACTTTTTTGCCTCACTGAAGGGAGAATCTGGCATTGGACACTACACTCAATTTTTTTTTACTCAAGTTGGCAAAAGGAAAAGACCAAATAAATATACCTACCCTGTAGACATTGCCAGATCCCACTTTCCCAAATGCTGAACGTAATGAAGACCAAAAAGGGTGTCTTACCCAGAAGGCTGATGCCCAACCGGGAAAGGCCTTGTCTTAGTCCTTCTCCCAGATTTTCTGGCAGCTGCCTTCTCCATTCTTCTTGCCGATTGTAATGTTCTTCGTCCAAGGAAAGCCGATCCATATTTCGTGCCAGGCTTGTTGCTAGATTGGTAATGGATGTTAATGTACCTGAAGGCAAACAGATGAGTAAATGCCCAGTTAATTTGGAAAGGGCAAGAAACAGTATTACAGGTAGTCCTTGACTTACAGCAGTTCATTTCGTGTCTGTTCAAAGTTACAATGGCACTGAAAAAAGTGATTTAAGAGCTTTTCACACTTACAACTGTTGTGGCATCCCTATAGTCATGTGTTCAAAATTCAAATGCTTGGCAACTCATATTTATGACGGTTGTGGTGTCCGGGGGTCATGTGGTCACATTTTGTGACTTTCTGATAAGCAAAGGCAATGGGGAAGCCAAATTCACTTAACAACTGAATTACTAACTTAACAACTTCAATATTCACTTCGCAACTGTGGCAAGAAAGTTGCCACAAAATTCATTTATCAAACATCTCGCTTAACAACAGAAATTTTGGGCCAATTGTGGTCACAAGTCGAGGAATACCTGTATTTTGTTTTAAAATAATGGAAACTAATACAACTAAGACCTGTAACTCATACAGCTGTGTGAAAAAGTCTTGCACGCTTTACGCTTTATGACATTTTTTGGATAGGCCATTGATTTTATGAAATTTTATACTAACTGCTATGCAAATATTGTTATGCATACCCAGTGGCATACGTGTTCAATTACTAAGGCCCATGCTAGTGTTTTGTTAATTTTTATTGTTTGTGGCCCTGAAAAGGACCATTTAAGTAACCAAACATGGTTACTAATATGAAATTGGACAGTCTTTATTACTTATCACCAGGTATGCATCAGTTAATCTGTTTTCATAGTCATTGTAAGCATGCAGGAAAATTCACAATCCCCATCCAAACAGCACCAAATTGCAAAAAAGCTTATGCTTTTCACTTAAAAACCACCAGTATTTATTTAAATATAACAATATTTGCATAGCAGTTAGCATAAAATATCATAAAATCAATGTCCTATCCAAAAAATGTCATAAACTGTAAACCGTAAAGCTTGCAGGACTTTTTCACACAGCTGTAAAAATGGTATGTCACACTAATAATAAATGTTACTATTAATAAATGTTACCAATAATAAATATCCCTGATTCTTAATCCACTCAGTAGCCTTGATTATGAAGTCTGCTACTAACTATGATACAACAAAACTTTAACTGGGATTGGCAATGAAGCAGTCTATAATGGACTCCAAGGGAACTAAGTAAAGTTCTTAGCTTCCCCTTTTTTCCCTCTCGGTTTTCAAAAGGGAGAATTTCCATTTTCAAAATTTTTTCCACATCCAGGCCACTGCAGAAACAATCATGATTTTGTCTGGCTATCCTAAACCAGTATCCTAAACCAAGAAGCAACCAGCGAATGAATGTTCAGCAAATAATAGTACTACATGAAGATAATCTGACAGTGCTTTGAACTGCTGGCAACCTAGCAGTTTTCCCATCTCTGATTCTTTTCTATTTTCCAGCTGGCCTAGAAAGCCACAAGATGGTGCTATATCTGTACACAAATCCAGGGAAAGCCAGATGTGTGCTTGTTTTACAAATGTGTTCAGCAATATTTAATAACGGTGTCTATTATTATCTTTTCAACTACATATGATGAGGCAATGTGGTGTAAGATTTCTAAAGCACTGCAGAACTCCTTTAACGTTTCTGCTCAGTTACTGCATTACAAAATGGTCATGTGGGAAAGCTTAAGTCACCAGTAGAAACAATATTAGAATAGAAAAAATAGATGAGGTCTTCTCCCCCAACAGAGAGAGAGAGGGAGGGAGAGGGAGGGAGGGAGGGAGAGAGAGGGAGAGAGCGCAACCAATGCCTTTCACTGAGACTCAAGGAGCTTAAAGGAAGCTGAGGGGAGCAAGTTCATCTGAAACATTTGATACCTTCCTTTAAGACCCTCCGCTGATGAGAATGCAGTGGAATTAGAGGGAAAAGGTAGATACCTTTAGATATGTGCTTTACAAATGATGTGGTTCCTCTGGAAACCCCACTAACAAAGGCTCCTGGGCCACGGGTGAGACCTTCATAGGGAAGCCTGAAGAAGTCTGCAATCCCATTCCCAACACTTCTCACCAAACTGGCTGGGCTGCCAAGAATTTCCAGAGATCCAACAACCCATCCTGCAAAAGAACACATGATTAAAAAAAAAAAGTGTTGAGGCTCAGATGAACTTCACAGAAGCTGCATTTAAGTAAAAAGGACAAGAAGAAGGGGGAATAAAACCCCTCACTCTTGTCCCTCCCCCCTTTTTTAACTCTGAAATTTATCACATCATAAACTTCCTTTGAGAAAAACTCGGGAAATAGCTCATCCACTACAGATTTAGTTGCGGCAATCGTTCATGCTTTCCAAATCAAAGAAAATCTCTTTGGCAAAAACACAAATAACTTTCAAATGACTTCCTTCCATAAGCCTCCTGTATTTGTGCTAAAGCTATGTGTGGAGAGATGGGTACTGCAGTTAAGAGGACCGACCGGGAGTAATAGGACCAAAGGCTTATTTTTGCTTTGGAGGCTTTACATCTCCCAAAGCAACTTTGTTATTTCACGTCCACGCAGCACAAGAGTCGTGACAGCTAGTTTACAGTGATACACTGTCCCGCCTTGGGGGAGCGTGAAGGTCAGCCACTTGATGGGGTGTTGGGAAAGGGGATGCAGGTTTTTGACAAGCATGGGGAATTATTTTAATCCACCCAACAGCTCTGTGCTGATCACTTTCCTGTGGAGTCTAGTTATGGCCAGATAAATGACTTCTTGCTCAACATCACTGTGTAAATAGAAATGGCATTTGCATGCTGATTAAATTACTCAGAGGGAGGATCCTTATAAGTTCCCCACAAGAGCTTGAGGGTGGAGGAATTTCCAAGATTTAGTTTCTTACACAAAGTTACGGTTGCTGGCAGGGACCCTGACTCTGAGCATGTTCCAGCAATGCTAGTTCTGAAGGCAGAAGGACAAGAAGGTCACCAAGCCTAGGAGACTTTCTATAGCCAGGGCATTGCAAAGAGACTCCTTTCAAATTAGAAGAGCCTAGGCTTACACCTTCCTGGAGGCATGACTATCTATTTGTCCACGCTTGTTAGGATCAGCTAAGCGGCCACAATGGATGGACAATTTCTCAGGACAATTTCTCCTGCCAGTTCTTTTCAATTAATGCTGTATTTCTGCAACTTAGAAAAACATTCCAGAGTGAGAGAGAGGGCTTTATTATACTGATCAACTTACAAGGTTACAGAAAAGTCTAGTAATTTGATATACCAATTGACTTTCAAGCCAATAAGAAAAAAAGTGTTTCAGTGTTATGATTTTTTATTCCATTATTTTTAAGACAACTTTAAAAAAACACACACACATAAGTTACAGTAGGTAAGAGTCCACTCTGACAAAAGCTGTTCCTTTGATTCTGCAGCAACTGCTATGAAACTTTGCATTTCCTCTCCTTTTCCAGTTCCTCATATATCAAGAGTGTGCTTCTTCCTGAAACTTTTCAGTGAGTCTCAATAATTGAATAAACCTATCCACAAAAGTATTACGCAAATAAGAGATAACTTGTTTGACCACCTTAGGGTGGTACTGCATTTTCCACTTCAATTATTTGCCTATATCCAACAAGAAACAAACAACCTTACACTGTATCACAAAGTACCATAAACACTGTTGAAACAATATTCCTAACCTGATCTTCTTGCAAATACTTTCAGAATTCCAAACAAGCAACAGTGCCATCAGCTATTATTCCAAATGGCTATATGCCAGCAGGATACTATACTGGATATGTGCATACCCAAATTTGCATGGATACCAAACCTTCTAAACCAGGATCCACCTTTCAGATCATT
Organism: Laticauda colubrina; assembly: GCA_015471245.1. NCBI lineage: Eukaryota > Metazoa > Chordata > Lepidosauria > Squamata > Elapidae > Laticauda > Laticauda colubrina. The sequence goes on from BLBF01000002.1 coordinate 27,708,763, forward strand.
TCATTTATAATATTCTCATGCTGGCTCATTAAGTCAGACAATCGGTAAAGGTAAACGTTCCCCTCGCACATATGTGATAGTCATTTCCAGCTCTAGGGGGCAGTACTCATCTCCGTTACAAAGCCAAAGAGCCAGCACTGTCCAAAGACGTCTCCATGATCATGTGGCTGACATGACTAAACACCAAAGGTGCACAGAACGCTGTTACCTTCCCACCAAAGTGGTCCCTATTTTTCTACATACATTTTTACATGCTTTGAACTTCTAGGTTGGCAGAAGCTGGGATAAGTAATGGGAGTTCACTCCGTTACATGGTGCTAGGGATTCGAACTGCCAACCTTTCTGATCAACAAGTTCAGAGCCACAGAATATAAAAATGAGCATGAAATTGAGTTTTGTGCCTGTATGAAGAAGTGATAACCTGGGACCATGCTATTTTCAAAAAAGTTGTTTTATTTGTATTTTGTTTTTGTGAAAACCTAAATAAAATTTTCAAAAAAAACCACAAGTTCAGAACCACTGAGGCACTGCATCCCTCTGTGAGACAATACCTGACTTGAATCCAAGGTTTTTATGGAAAAGCACTATAAATATTTATACTGGTAAAAAGTGTAATATTTTCAATGTTTTGAATGCTTATGTACCTGAGATAGCTTATAATGTAAGCTCACATTTGTGTGATGGAGTTTCCCCAAGGAAAGATTTCCCCTAGGGATGGCAGAGCTGAATGAATTAACAACTCTTTTGCCAAGAAAACTGCAGGGACATGTCCAGGCAGTCTTAAGAATTGGACACAATTGAAAGAAAGAAAAAAATTATCCATAGATTATTTTTTTTTTCAGTTCAAGCACTAAAATGCCATTCTGAGTGGCATTTTAAGACCTCAGACAGTCGACTTTCCCCACTCCTACTGTCCATTCTTTCTGAACTAGGAATAATTTTTGGAGTCTATGCATGCAAGATAGGTGCAAACAATGGGTCATTTCTATGGTTTGTTTGTCTACCAATTCAAAGAGAAAAATATTTGAGTTCATCTGTTCTTTTTTTTTTTCCCCCAGTTAATCTGTTCTTATAAACAGATCAAACTGGCATCAGTTAAGGAGAATACCTGGTGCTCTCTATGCTTAGTTGTTTTCTTGCAGGCATATTATTTATTAGGTTATCTAGTTTGGATAATGAAATGTTTGCAAGAAAAAAAACAAACTCAGAGAACACCAAGAACCCCTCAGAGCAATCCGTATATGTCCTGCAACACTTACAGTGCCTTTGAATGTATATGAAATTAGTTCTTCCACTGACACCCATTCGCATAGTGGCTGACAGAAGCACACATTAGAATGATCTAGGTCACAACAATTGGAATGGAGAAAAATAATTGTTTCAATGCAATATATAAAATGTGCATAAAAATGTGATCCAGAGATTGAGTCATTTTGTGAATGTGCAGGTATGGAAGCAAGACAAGCTATCCATTCACCTAAAAGATTATTTGTTCAGTGTTGATCTTGCAAAGAATCAGCAAAACAAACACACTCCTCATATCAAAGGCAAACAAACATCTGCATGCCAGTCTAGTGTGAGGATTTTGTGAAGAAAGACCAATTGCTAATCATTAATGGCAGCCAAAGAGAAATTGAACAAGAACATAGTTTTCAATGGCCTAATTTGCTTCAAATGTACAGAGATGAATTGAATAATGCCATGAAAGAAATTCCTTTTGTGAGATCATGTTAAGAAATGGTTTAGAATTTTGAGCTGGCTAGCCCAGCAAAGAGACAACCAAAATGTAGAATCATCCTTCTATTTATCAAGGCTTATGACTATCCCATTAAAGTGTAAATAATTTTTGCTGTTTAATTTTACTAAATTTTCTTCTCATTTTCTGATGAGATTTTAAAAACAATATTCTTTGAGACAGCATTGTTACTTTGCTGAGCAATAGGAATGCTGACAATAAAAAGTAAACTCTTCTAATGTCTGCTATCTGAATACATAATACACTTTTCTTACCAATAGCATGGAAACAGTGTGGTTTCCCCTTTTTTTTTTCAGGATGTTTTCAATCTGGCCCACCTAATATTTAAAATTATATTTCCATGAATAAGAATTGAAGTTAATTATAAGTACTCTGTAGCCATAGCTACACTATCTGGAACCTACAATGATTAAGCTATGGTCAACTTATCTCACAAATGAGCTTTAGCTCATGAAAGCTTATGCCTTTTAATAAAACTTGTTAGTCAGAAGAGGTTCTGCCAGGCTGACTTTTTTTCTCTGTCCCAAAGAAATAGATATCTCTAAAAGAGCTGGGTGGACAACCATATGGTTTCTGGTCATCAGTGCAGAGAAAAGCATAGTGTTTATTGGGGTCTTTCAGAAATGCAGCCACACATTGTAAACCTAATTTTAAAAAAATGGGTACAACTATTAAAAAAAATCAACATACCTGCTCGAAATAACGCGCCTGCAGCATAATGCATGGCCAGGGCATGAATAAGTTGCCTGGCAGTTGTAAAAAGGGGTCCTCGTTCGAACACAGAAAAGGAGAGAGGGGTGTGATCCGAAGCAATATATATCTTCAGCGAAGCATGGATGCTCACCAAGAGGTTTACTGGCTGGATGGCCAGCTTCCTTAACTTCACTGGACTGACTAAAGCGTTTGCGTGCTGTCTCACCTGTTCTGGCAGTGCCTGGCTAACAGTTAATGCTTTTACGGAATGACAGACACTTTTGCTGTCTGGAAGATATGTCTCAAATAAAGTCTTAATGTAATACACAAATGTGTCTTCCACATACAACCTGGCTGGTTTCAATTCAAAATTGAGGTCATTCGCATGAAATAATAAACTCTGCTCTTTTGACAAAGTGACGCAAAGTTTTACAAATGCATTCTGGTTACATTCTTCCAGGTCTTTACTGGAAAGTGTTAGGTTGTGGATTTTCGCCCACTGAATGTTTTCGTTTTTTTCTCCTTGGCACAACACCACTGGAAAATGAAAATTGGACTTGTTGTAAAGCTGATTGTCTAGCTGAAAGTCTCCGCAGTAGATCTGGAGAGTATAAAACTGTTGAAGGCCACTGGTTGTCTCTTCTTGAAATTTGTGAAAGAGAGGTCTAAGGTAGCTAGCAACTGGAACCATATTAAGATAAATGTAGTCTATTGTGAATCTCAGAAGTTCTGATGATACTTTAGGGTTCGTGATGTCGTCATATACTGTGAGGCTCAGCTGATTAATAAAAAACTTAAAAACAAGGCTTTCCTCCTGGCTTCTGTACAAGAGAAAACAGCAACAGAAAGATTCCTCCAGTTTCAAGTAAAAAATAAAATATATACTTTATGCAATTGTTATGAACTGAATATGAGGATCTGGTCAACTTATGCAAAGAGATATAATTATATGTTCCAAGCTACACCTTTTCTATCCATTTAGCATAAATGAATATTTGAATTCTTAATGTAACGTTATGTTTAAACTTCCTTGTAATGTATTATGCACAGTAATTTTCAGCTGTGTTTGTAATGTAGTGGCAAGTAAATCAATCAGTGGAAAATATCTTCACATCTTGCTGTATATTTTGGGCTGTTTGACTAACCCTCCATATACTATTTTCTTTTTGTTTTAGCTTTGTCTTTATAGTTTTTAAACTAATTGTTGCCTAACAGGTTTATGATTGTTTTATATACCTACTGTTTTACTGAATTGCTGTATACCACCCAGAGTCATTTTCCATGAGATGGGCAACCATATAAATTTGATTAATAAATAAATATGGATAGTTTTTATTATGGGTCATTAATGTCACATTATGGAAGCAGCATTTTCCCCTGTTAAATCACCATGGCTGTTTTAAACTAATGATGGGCTGGCTTGATTCATAGCCTTTGCTAATCTTTTGCAAGCAAACCAGTAAATACTGTTACTTAATTTCATGGTGATTCCTAATTATAGAATCCTTTAAAACTACACAAACCAAGCCTGCAGTAAAATTTCTATGCTTTCTTGATGCCAAATAATACAGTCAAGCACTTTGCCAAGTATAAATAGGTGATATTATAAACCTCACAATAGAGATTTTGCAGTTTGGGGGCACCAAGGCAGTGTAATAAAGATGATCAACTACAAAGTCTGCATTGGATCATTTTTCTGTCCTGTATCATGAATGAGAACTCCCACAGATCTCAATGGGAGTTATGTGCAAGAAAGGTTTGCTGATCTGGCCAATAAACTTGAAATGTGTGAGTCTTCCCTGAATTTTGTTTATTATAACAGGCACTTCATGTTTATCCTTTGGTGACATGACCTCAGATGTTAAATTGTCATGCCTTACAATGATATACGAAATGTTAACATGTGGTCTAAACATACGCCACACATATGCTGTGACACCAGACAAAACAAATAGTTGTGCTAGTTTTAATAAGTCACTTCACACCTAGAGGGTTAAACAGCTACCCAGAACAATTTTCTTTCCCAGCAGTTTTAACATACCTGATCAAACTGTCTTGGTGTCCTGGCTTTCCTTCAGGTGCTAAAGTCATTATTACTGTCCCGCACTGATGAGCAATATCCACATAAAGGTAACCAAATCCAGTTAAAAACACAATCTGCAAAAAATAAATAGTACTTAGAAATCTAACAAAAGTAGCTCTGCCTTGATTCATTAAAATTGACGCTGTTTGGAATTATTTACTCCAGAATGACATCTATACAACTATAATGGAACAAGGGTTTTAAAGTGGCAACTTTTAGTAATACTCAGCATCAAATTAAACAAAAAGAGACCTACAATGCTAGGCAAAAATTGGAAATAATTCAAAAAGTGGATTCAATGAAAATAAAATCCAGAACATGAGGACTTGTTTTACATTTCCCCCTTATGCTTTATTCTTGAATTTGTCTTACTTACTTACATTTTATCCTATTTGTCCAAAATTATGCACAGGAGATATACCCAAAGCTTCCCCCAAAGTATAAAAGTTTACAATATAAGAAGAGTTTATATCTCTGCCCCTAATTATAAAAATATTATCAATTATACCTGATGAGCCTAACTCCTTGCTTGCACGTAGGCAATAATGGTGCTTCATTCAGATGTATCTTCATTCATCATATCTGTAGATACATTTTTGTTTCCCTTGGCCACAAAATACCACACTACAAGAACATTTATTTCCTCAGGAATGTTATGGTCTAGACAGCAAAAGGTAGTCCTCAACTTATGATAGTACCAGGAATGAAGGTCATGGCAATTGTGAATATTAATGTGATTGATTTTGTGACATTTTATGCAGGGGTAGGCCTCAAAAATTTGAGCAACCGGTCCTCTGCCTGGTGTGGAGTCTCTGCCAGGCTCCAGAGGCATTCCTTGAGCCTCCAGGAGGCGAAAATGGTTTCCCCTGGCTCCAGAAGTCCTCCGGAGGCCGGAAAGAGGCCTATTTCCAGTTTTCCCAAACTTCTGGGAGGTCCGTTTCACCCTCCCCGGAGGCTCCGGAGGTTTTTTTTGAGCCTCTGGGAGGGTGAAAACGGCCTCCCCTGGGATCTGGAGGCCCCCCCCGGAGGCCCATTTTTCACCCTCCCTGACTTTTCTATGTGTGCCCTGTACTTACCTGGCATCCAAAATGGGCCTTGTGGAGACTCTGAAGGGACGGGGTGGGTGGGTGGGGCCAGACAGGGGTGGGATTTGCAGGTTTTCCGACCTGGGCAGAATGCAACTGGACGATTGCCCAAACCCATCCGAAACTGCAGCAGCCCACCCCTGATTTTATGTTGGTTATTAAGTGAACACAGCAGTTGTAAAGCAATGCCACAGTTGTTAAGTGAACCCATACTTTGCAGTCGGCAGATTTTGCCAAAAACTGGAAGTAAATACTGATTTCCATTTTAAAAAGTCATAAATCGTGGTCATGTGACCACAGGATGCTGCAAACAGCTATAAATGTAGGGCTATTGCCAAGCACCCAAAATGCGATCATGGGACTACAGGAGGCAATTGGCTGTGAAAACTTTGAATCTAAGTCATAAGTACCCTTTTTGGGGGTCCATTATATTCCCACCAGTGACAAAACCTCATTGCTTCTGAGGCAGGAAAAAACCTGAAATGTGCTAACCTGATCAGGGGAATGGGAAAGAGAAGCTTTTCTCAAATGTATCCATGTTATTAAAAGCTTGATAAATTACTATTTTTGTTTCTAGATTATACTTATCTTGGTTTACCAATGTTATTAGTGGACACAGCATTCTTCTCTTCTGAAACATGAAATAGCATCTTGCTCAATTATTTCTTTGAAGATTTCCTGATGGCAATTAATTCCTCAGGTCAAATAAACATAGCAGAGGAAACCATACTATTTAGTTTCTTAGATTTACAGACATTTGCGTTCATTAAGTATGCTTTTAAACTTGCATTGTGAAAAGTGGTGAGGTTTTTTTTTTTTTTTTTGGCCATTGCAACTCCTGCCTGTTTCTGAACACTTTGGAATCTGAGCCAAAGTTAGCTTTGATAGCAAATGGCAGATGGGGATTTCAGTTAATATCTACTGAGTTTTCTTACAAGAAGAAAGAGCACTTAAATTAATGGCTCAACTGAAAGAGCAAACAGTTTGTGATCCTATGATATCAGAGTTGCTTTCATTTTTGTGCCAAAATTACAACCAGAACGAACCAATTCTAATGCAAAGGAATTGTGAGTTCTGCGTTTCTGAGAAATGATTATATACTTGATAGCACATTTTTTCAATATTCTGATTTCAAGATAGAGTTCCATTTGGCAAATAAGTTTTTAACTAATGTAACCAAAAGCTCTTTGAACTTTAATACATAACCAAGAAAATGAAACCTGCAGAAAAAACAGTGGGAGCCTATGCTCTCAGGATAAAAGCTTCCACATCATTAAACATATGAACTTTCACTGGGAAAACCCAGACAGACTGAAAGTGGCATCATTTCTCTGACTATAGGTTGCATTGAGAAAATCCATTTCCCCTCCAATCCCACACCATAATCCCAGACAACGTTGGAGAAGACCAAGGGAAGAGATAATATTTCTTCTTTAGGTAGCAATGTTATGATCTAAGTGTTTGTTCAGCAATAAACAGCATTTGCTTCTGGATTTTTATTTTTTAGCTTAATCTGGGAAAGATACAACAAATGCTGACAACAATCCCTTGGTAGCGTTGTGTTTATCATTCCTCTCACCTCCTTATAAGTTTTCCTTATTATATTTTCTCATTCCTTTTATCTCTTCATTAGCAACATTTGGTTTAGAAATCCCTGGCCAGGATTCCTTTCCTCTTTAAATCTATTGCTCTATAAACTTCATATACAGTATATTCACGGTACAAGTAAATAATACAAGGTTTCAGCAAAACAAGCTCTGCCACTTTTAAATATTTAAAATGAAAGCAATCACCAATGTGGGAGCTAATGTTTGTTCTTAAAAAGTTAAAATTATACTCTTATCCAGTCTTTATCTCTGCCCAACAGACTTTGGATAGGAATGTTGATTTGAGGCAGAAAAATGATACCATTCCATAATCTTTTGCTGGTTCTATTTTAAATATGGTTAAAAGGCACCAAAAAGCATTTTAATTGTTATAAGATAATCTTAGCTTCTAACACTGAACCCAAAACAAAAAGTGTTTCTGAAAAATGGAAAGCACATGTTAATTGATGACATTGAAAAATGAAATTTTGAAAAATGAAATGAAAAAAATGAAAAAGAAATGAAGGAAAAACTGTAAAAAAATATTTACAGTTTTTAAAAGCCAGAAAGATTGTATTTCTCTCCTTACAATAAAACAACTACCCTCAAATCAATAAGATATTATGAAGTGATTCTGCTTTATTTTTGAAACTGAATAAATATTTATATATATGGCTCTGCTACGGTAGAGGAATCACTAACACAATAGAAAAAACAATTATTTAAGAAAGGATTATTTAGAATCTCTTGGGAGGATCAAAAACTCTCTTTCTCTCCTTTTCATTGTAGATTTTTCTTGCTTTTTAAAATAAAATAAAAGAGCTTCTTATAAAATTAGCACACTTATTTAAACTGAGTAAAAAAAAACCCCTTCCTGCTAAAAGGAAATGCATTCAGGCCTTTTAGTTGTAATTAACTCCTGTTTTTAACTTGCAGGTATAACTTGTTATTATCTGCTCCATGAAAATGTTATCTTTTATTGTTAAAATACTTTATGCAATACAGTCAATTTAAAAGACAACCAAACCACGAACCTGTGTTCCTTGGTTATTGATATCAACAGAATCACTCCATTCATTTGTCTGTTCCTCCGATGATACAACTTTTAAAAGAATGCTAGGGACCAATTCCCTGGTTTTGCAATCTGGATAGCTGGCAATTTGATGATAAAGCTCATGGTGTACTGCACTTTCAGCTGGAATATGCTTGCAGTAAATCGCAAACTTTGGTGTGTCTAGAATTTAAGGAAATATCAAGCAGGCACTTTGAAGAAATGTCTCTGAATTTATGGTGCAATTCTACAATATCTCAATATGCACATGCAAATCTAGCCTGAAGAGAACTCTATCTGACAGATTATCAGTACATACAATTTCCTTGTTTATTTTATGGATCTCCTCTTTACTTCCTTGCCTAAGCATTCTAATGCTTGACTTAAATATGCTTCATTATGAATAAGTATACTGAAACCAAAAGCTGTAGCATTACACTGTAGCAACAAAAGTGACATACCTTTGATGTTTTCTTTCAAAAGCAGTGAGACAGGACACCTGTTATGGATAATTATGCGAGGGCTAGGATCTTCTGATAGAGTTAAGTATGTCACCCCAAGATGTTCCTGGTAAGTCAGTACTATAGCTCTAAACAGGAATGCAAATTACACACTTCTTTTAAAAAAGTTCATCTGTAGTTAAAAATTGTACTTTCTTAGTAAGAGTGTAAAGATTTGAAATTTTTCTACCTAAAATCAAAATCCTCCTATCTTAAAAATATACATTATACTTATGAAAAACTTAAGAAAGAAAAACAAGACAGAGAAGTGGTTATAATACAAAAAGATTTCATGTAAGAAAATATTATCATATGTACAAGATTTCCCCTAAAGATATCCTTCATTTAAAAGGACAATTCTGTAATATTAATGTGACTACTCCAAAGCACTCTACAGCACTAAAAATAAATACCACTTATATTAAATACATGCAAAATAGTAATAAAAAGCAAGATGTATAAGCAAGATGTGTATTTCTTAGCATCAGGAATGATTGTAATATGGGAATATGAATGAAATCAGATTCTTATAATTTATATATAACATATAAAAATAAAAATATTAATCAACTTGAATGAGCATGTTAATACTTACCGCCATGAAGTTAAAACTTTCCTTTCTACATTTTTACAACAAAAGCAAATAAAGCAAACCAACTGGTTATATTATTATTTAAAAGAACCTCATATTTGCTTAAGCAATGCTTTACCAGAGATTCTTTTCAGCAACGTGTCTGAACAACTTTTTTCTGGAGTAACATACAAGTAGCAAAATGTAATATGCTCAGTTTTTAGTGCCTGCATATACAAAGTAATTGAAATATGGGATTATTGGCATAAATCTCATCCAGATAACAAAAAACTAAAACTGTAAGGTTTTACTCAATCCCAGATAATTTGTTTTGGACTCAATTTAAGAATGTATTACACTTTTAACAACATTCCTATGTATTAAATAGGTTGTTTAATATTTCAGAAATATTTATTAGTATTTATTAGCTGTGCATATAACGAATGCCTGATTTTAAGTTCTGAATAGTTTTAAAAAGATCCAGTGAAAGGAAAACTTGGGCACGATTTTTGAACTTGAATCAAACAAATTGTTTTTTCTTCTCTATTTTAAATAAGTTTGACCTAACATTGATCAAGAATATTAATTAGTATTTTCCATGCTGGAAAAGTCAACTATTTTCTTTACATGCTTTCCATGAATAAAATCCAAAGTTAGTTTGGAAAAGCAGACACTAAAGAGAATGAACTGATGCAGTATTAGCAATTGCCTATGTTAGTTTAACGGCCAACTGTTTGAAACAAATAGCCCATTTTAACAATTATCCAGGATCTGTTTATATAATTGAGATCATTTTTAAAACAATCTACACATCTTTATCCCAAAAATAATACCATACAAACACATATAGCCACAGAAAAATAAAAATAGTGTGCAGTATGCAGCCAGAAAAAAGAATACAATTATTCCATTATTTAAGGAGAAATGAGCAAATAACCGAGTCTCGTGTCTATCAAGCATATCCAGTCTACACAGGGTTTTTATAGCAAAGCAGAGAATAAACTTAAAATAAGTGAATAAAAATATATCAACTTCAGAGCCAGGAACCTTTACTTTTTTAGAATTTGCTAGTGTGTCCTGCTGATGTCTAGGAGGATTACTGTGTTTTGTCAGCAGCTTTTTTTTCTAAGGCCTATTTTGGAATCTCTTGAAGCTCAGCCATACTATTCATAAATCATCCAGAGAAATCACTGCTGAGTGATTGAAACGATATAAGGTATTCTCCTCCTCAGTGCTTGGGGATTGAAACTCATTGTCTTCAAAGCATCTCCCACATAGCTCACTCTAAAGGCAATACCATATGGTTGATTTTGATCTTACTTAACTTTATATAGTTTCTTATTTATATCTACAGCATATTCTAAGAACAAAATCAGTTTCAGGACAGGAAATAGAAATCAAGATTTCTAATCAGCAATGGAATTTTTAATGTAAGGAGTCGCTTCGTTTCAATGGAGAAGGCAACTTTGGATATAGGCTGCCTTTAAAACTTGGACACTTTCCTTCTCTATTCTCCAGATCATCATGTCCCTCATTAATTTTCTTCCATATTATGCTCGTTTGTTCTTTTTTCAAACAAACTATGCAACAGCTGCAAATGGCTGTAAACAGCTAGCTTTCCCTTCAACTACTGCATCAGAAGAGATCTACCTCATCCAGTAGAAGAGGTTGGATAATGAAAATTTCACAGTTCTCAAAATACATGAAGGTTTGAGAACAAAATTATTTATACCATTGATTGCTGTCATATATAAGGAATGAAAAGCAGAAATGTGAAACAAATAAAAGAGGCTTTTTCACGTAACAAGTACATTATTTTTCACGTAACAAATACATTATTACATTTTCCCACCATTCAAACAGCAATTTCTCCATTCCTGCTATTAATAGTTGCATCTCCTATGTGAGATGAGGCTGCACATATCATAGGACTATATCATTTTTTGATGAAAAGTACATCCAATTCTGACTGGCCCATTCCAGAATTCCTAGTGCTTTCTCAGGTTACTAAGACACCAACTTGAGTGACCCTCTGAAGAGAAAGAAGATCTTATAACTGAACTGTAGTTGGTAATGGTAGTACTCAAGAATAACTTTCATTTTCTGAATAAGGTATTCTGACAGAAGTGTCCAATTTCTATGGTTTCAGATGATTTGCTATTTCATGCGATTATGGATAAAAAAATTATTCATTTGTTTAATTTGTATTCTGCCCAACTCCCAACATGTAGGAAGAGATATCTATTATGTCTATGGTGGCAAAGAATCAGAAGGAATCTGGAGACTTCTTTTCCAATTAACAGATTTTATTAAAAGGCATCAACTTTTGTGAGCAGTGGTGCACTTCATCAGATATATAAAAAATCTCTAATCTGAGTTGGAGTATATTTTTGTATCAGTTTCTTGACACTGTATTTTATTACTTCAGATTGGGTCTAATTAGAATCACAGAAAAATAACATAGCTACCTTAGTGCTGCTCCTGCTACTTTCCTCCCTGGCATATATGTATACATGTAACAGCTTTTGTAACTGCTCAGTGATTGAAAGAACTAAAGTAAATAGCAAGATGGTCATTGAGCTGCATCATAGGCAATAGTGGTAACAATATAGCCTTGTCAAAAGCTGAGCTTCACATCATGCCAAGAGTGCCATGCACAGGTGTAGGTCAATTACATGTGTAACCACAAAGAAGAACATTCTTGTTTTGCAGAATGGTGGTATTCTCTGGCTCACGTTAACCATGTCAGAAAAGATATGTCCAGTTAAATATTATACATTTCCCTTTTCTCCTTTCCTTTTCTTATTGGAAACACACAGTGAGTACATACAGTGAAAAAAATTATCTTTACTTTTTCTAATAGCATTGACTATATGAAAAGTATATCTGAATTTACTATATCAAACACTGTTTCTGCTTACATGAAAGCTTCATTCTCTTACAATCTACATACCTGGTACAGAATTCCTTTTCATCTCTATTACCAACAGGTACAGCTATGCTCTGCCTTGGGAATTCCTGTCTAATGACAGCTGGTAAGCTCCAGCATGGCGTGTCAGGACCATTTCTGTTGTGTTTGAAGCTTAGCAACATATACTTCTGAATGGGAAGCTCCTCAGAAATGAATTGACTCATGTCAGGCATCAAGTCCCAGTAAAGCACAGAACAAGCTTGGGCAGCATCTGACTCTGTAGCAGAACCAACACTAAATATTCTGCTGTCTGGAGATGGTAAAAACTAGGAAACAAAAGGTCAAGAAAAAAAATAAAATAAAAGGAGAAACAACATACATAACTGTTATTTGCCCTTAGATCTGACAAATTGATATTGTAAACTTCTGAAGAATATGCTATTCCAATGTGTAATAAAGACATTGTCCGGATACTTCAATACAAGTCATTTCAAGTGCACTGAGGACTGCCAGATGTTATTTGTTTGGTTTCAAGGAAGGGATTTATCAAAGAGTAGCATTCTGCATCTTTAAATGTATTTTATTCACATGTTTTGTATATAGAGCTTGGGAAATGCTTATAAACTAACAGAGTTGTGTTGAGGTGCGGCACACAGTTTCAGACTGTCAGCAGATGTACCCATCTTATATGAAAATACTGTAACTTAGTTCTCAGAACTGTTCAATAGTTATTCCAGACTCTGTGTTACTCCTGTTTCAGCAGCTTAAAATATCTAAAGAGAGCCAGCTAGAACTAATACTATGACCTGGCAAACAATCATTTTCTAGTTCCATGACTGACTGTATTGTAGCATCTACTGTTTAACTGGAATAACTTAAAATGACTACTTTTCCTTACCAATTGATTCTTTTTCAGTTGAGAAAAATATTACTTCCGACTCAGATTCCTCCTGTTATAAATTCCTCCTGTTTAGAGAGCTAGCTTGAACATATATTTTTTAAAAATGTAATCAAAGTTGTACCTCTTCCCTGAGCTGGGAATTCATAGCAGAGAACAGCGGCCAGCAACTGATTTGGAATGGAGTGTAATTGACAATTATACTCTTGTCTTCAATCTGCAGGATTTGAATACCACGGCGAACAATGGAAGAAATGCAGAACTGACACAACTGCAGAATAAAGTAATAGAAGGTTAAGCATATACAATTAATAATTTGTTTTCATGCTAGAAAAAAAGTAGAAAAACACATTGTCTTGGAGAAAGATAGATAAAAACGCTCCCTTCTTCCAACACATATATTTCTTCTGAAGTCTATTGAGCCCTTTTTTCTTAAGGCCTTCCTTCATTAAGTTCAGAGAAACAGACACGGGAGGCTTCCCTTACAGGAAGTTCTCCATCTCTGTAACAGATAACTTCACTGACAGTTCTCTATTTCTTCTGTATCTTCCACCACTTCATTTATTGCCCCCTTAAGCAGGAACACCTTTGCTTAACCATATCAGAGGAAAAAGTTGAAATAGTAGTTCTCAAAACCATTCTTTGGACCCATTGCTCCCTATACTACTATGCTATACTACTACAGCTTTGGGATTCTTGGATAATATTTTTAGTAATTAGCAGAATAAGTATCCTGGTGCTGTGCATTTCATAGCAGGGGACTTTAGTAAAGCTGATTTAAAAGCAGTGCTCCCTAAATTCTATCAGCATATTAAGTGTGTTACTAGAGGAGCAAACATATTGGACAAAGTATATACCAACATCAAACATGGCTATAAGGTTATGCAATTACCACATTTGGGACAATCAGACCATATGTCACTGCTTTTAGCACCAGCATACATCCCTCTTAGGAGACGGGCTCTGCCTGTAATAAAGACAGTGAAATTTTGGCCAGAAGATGCTTCCCAACAACTTCAGGATTATTTTGAGAACACAAATTGGGACATCTTTTACCACCTTGACCTAGAGGAGCACACTGCAACTGTTCTGTGCTATATCAAATGCTGCACAGACACTATCACCGTGGATAAACGTATTACGATCTATCCCAATCAGAAACCCTGGATGACCAAGGAAGTCCAGCACCACTTGCGTGACAGGATCAAGGCCTTTAGGTCCAGTGATGGGGCAAGATACAGTGTTGCCAGAGCGAATCTGAAGAAAGGTATTCGGAAGGCCAAGACTGATTATAAGAGGAAGATTGAGGATAATTTCTGTAGCAATAACATGAGGCAGGTGTGGCGAGGGATTCAACAAATTACAAACCATCAACCAACCAATGTCATTCCTGCTGAGGGAGATGCTTCATTGGCAGAGGAACTGAATCATTTCTTTGCTCGCTTTGAAATGGAGACATCAGAGATAGATAAAATACAACCACAAGCCAATTGTAGCCCCCGCCTCATTGTAGAGTAACAGGAGGTGAAGAGCATTGTGAGGGCTGTAGACCCTAGAAAGGCTGCTGGTCCTGATGGTATCGCTGGCCAAGTGCTTAAAGACTGTGTTGATCAGTTGGCTGGAGTCTTTACCAGGATCTTCAATCGGTCTTTATCCCAATCCACTATTCCATCTTGTTTGAAAGCTTCCACCATTGTTCTACTGTCAAATAAGTTTCCTATCAATAACCTCAACGATTACAGACCAGTGGCACTCACTCCTACCATCATGAAGTGCTCTGAGAAATTGGTCTGCTGGCACATAATTTCTGGTCTTCCGCATACATTTAATAAACACCAGTTTGCATACAGAAAAAATAGATCTACAGAGGATGCTATAGCCATCACTCTTCACACTGCTCTGACTCATCTAGAACAGTGGGAGGGGGGTATGTGAGGATGCTTTTTGTGGATTTTAGTTCTGCGTTTAACACAATTCTTCCACATAGACTAGTGTTTAAACTTCTGGACCTTGGACTTTCTAATTCAATCTACCTTTGGATATGGATTTCCTGTCTGACTGCTCACAGAGGGTCAGATTAGGTAATCAAACTCTTCAGCCCTTATTCTTAACAATGGTACACCACAGGGTTGCGTGTTGAGTCCCTTACTCTATACTCTTTATGTGCATGAGTGCATTCCCACTCACGTTAGTAATACTATTGCTAAATTTGCAGATAAAAACAGTGTTGGGACTCATCTCTGGGTGTGTGTGTGTGAGTCTATCTACCAAGATGAGGTGGACCAGTTGCTTTCATGGTGTGGAGACAATAACTCAGTCCTCAACACCAATAAGATCAAGGTGCTTATAGTGGACTATAGAAGGAACAGATCAGACATCCAGCCCTTGCTTATCAATGGAGACTGAGTGGAGCAAGTGGCCAGTTCTAAGTTTCTGGGTGTTACCATAAAAAAAGACCTGACTTGGGGTGCTCACATTGCAGCCCTGGTCAAAAGGGCCCAGCAGAGATTATACTACTTGAGACTTCTCAGAAAACAACAATTGAATGAACAACTGTTGGTGACCTTCTACCACTGCACCGTAGAGAGCATTTTAACTTACTGCACCTCTGTATGGTTTGCCAATTGCACAGTGGCAGATAGGAAAGCACTCCAGAGGGTTAACGTCATTGCCCAGAAAATCCTTGGTTGCCCTCTCCCCTCTTTGGAAGAGCTTATAGCTCCCGCTGCCTTAAGAAAGTTCAAAACATTCTCAAAGATCCATCTCATCCTGGGAACCCTTTTATTAAACTATTACCATCTGGCAGATGGTACAGAATAATAAAAACAAGGACAAATAGGCTGAAAAACAGCTTCTATCCCAGAGCAGTAGCTCTTTTGAAGTCTGCTATATAGTGCAGTGTTGGTGTGGTGTCGGGGGTTTCTGGTTCAATATGTGGAGGGTATAGGATGTGTTTAGTTTAATGGTCATGGTCATGATGTGCACTGAAGATGGTGTTTGATTTTGTTGTATGAGGTACAATGACAATAAACTAAACTAAACTAAACTATACAGAAAAATTAATGATAAAAGATGTAGTTTTTGATATTGTCTTGTTTGCCAGATTAGTTGAGAAATGGGATCCAATCTGCAGACAGAATTTAGTTCTCCATTCCTGGCTGCATGAAATGGCAGAATTGGAATCCAAATGGTTCTCTTCTAAATAATAGGCACAGGAGAAACAGTAATGGCTTCCAATTCAAGTGTAAAACCAGCTATTAATTGCTTAATATTTGGAATATCTTTAATTATCTATTTTTGAATGAGGGTATTTTTTAAAAAAAACAAACAACTTAATGGCAGACTGTTTTTGTGTTTATTGCTTTTAAAGAATAGTTTATAATTCTAATAGGACTAACCTTTTGATGACCTGGAAAAGATCCAAGTCTGATCTCTGCTTCTACAAACCCTTCTTCATCCAGTGTTACCACCTCCTCATTGTCACCATCCTTCCATTTTGGAGATGTCATGTTGTGAACCAGCTTAATGGCGATTGACTTGTGCACAGTGTTACTGTTTGCCCAATATATTCCAATTTGAAAAGCTTCCTGAAATAAAAATATCTGATTACCCTCAACACTTCCATTTATCAATACTTCCATTTGATACTTAGGCAGAGGAAGTTTCCAGACTTATATTATCCCAAATAAACTTTGGAACCTCTTTTACAGGACAGTCCTTCAGTTTGTGAAGATAAATATTTTATTTCTCCTGTCATGCCTTTACTAGGCTAAGCATAATCAACTCCTCTAGCCATTCCTCATTAAGCTTTTATTTTAGACCACTTTATTTGACCTTCTTTGGTTGTTCTCTGATTTACTTTTCTAAATGCAGTTGCAAAATGAAAGCAGTATTTTATGTTTTAACCAAAGCAGAATAGAAAGGAATGAAGATTCTGACACTTAAACTTTGCCCATGCAGTTTATTTTTCTGCTTCCTTGTATTACTCTTGTTCAGCTTCTGATCTACTAAGGTGCCCAGATCCCTTTGATGTCTAACACTATCCAATATTTCGCTCCAATACTATACACAGGGCTTTGATTTCCCTCCCAGGCTAGATGGAATCTGTGAGTTCCTATCAACATTCATACTTCTGGTTTTGAAACCCAGAATGATATTGCTTTCATAGCTTTATTTTTTTCTACCACACTATACAAAGCTTTGTACAATGATACCTTAGTATGATAAACAGACCAATCTGTTTATATGTTGTAGGAGAGACAGTCAAGTAACTTCTACATCTGCCACCCAACTAAATGTATGATTCATGGCTAAGATTAATTCTGTACATTCAAATAAATGGCTTAAAATTGTAAACAGAGAAAGCATCAGAGAGCCATGCACAAAAAGTTAAGTAGAAGTATTTTAGATCAACAAATCAATCTGGCCTACACAGATAATTAGAGATAGTTAAGTTATATTAAAAGGGTTTAATCCTGTTTATTTAAGGACCATAAAAGAATAAATATAAAAATTGTGCACGCTTTAGAAATGATTTCTCAGAAAGACTTTGGAATTAGCACTTCTCTTGTATTAAAAAGCATGGGGGGGGGGACATTTTCTTTGAAAATCAGAAAAAAGTGGGGGATTATAACTCCTAATGCTTTAAAAGTTACATTAACATTTATGAGGGAATTTATTGAACACAATGACACCTGAAAAAATTGGGCTACTCTAATAAAAGAAGGAATGTGCCATGCTTATTTGAATTTTGAAACAATTCTGAAACATTTTCAAAGCATGCACTAGCCAACATGGTAGCCCTGCTGTTCAAAGTCCTATAAAAACCCCTCACACTTCAAATAATGGAAGCTCTCATTGATTTTAAGAAGAGATTTCTCACTGTTTGTCCCACATTATGAGCAGAATTAACTGGATAGGTGGGTCAATTTTCAGCTGGAGAGTGAGCAGACAAATGCCTCCCACTTATTACTTATGAGATTCTCGACTTGTGCATCTACTGACAAAACCAAGATGCATTGTGCCCTATGTCATGGATCAGCAAAACTTTCTGACCTCTGATTTGACATGTCTCATCTACATGAAATGAAAAGGAAACTTTTTCAAGAAAATAAACATGTATTTCAATGGAAAGCCTGCCTGGAAGTTTGGCGGTATCATTGTTTTCCCAGTGGGAATCTGCAGAACAATCTTTTCTCCTTCAAATAACCACAGATCCCACTTGGACTGATTGATCAGCAGAGCCCATGGCTGGAGTTCTATCAGCAGCGTTTTCACACATGGCTTCCACACCGACAGCTTCACGCGCATGGGGCTATCCCACTGAGTGAGCTGTTCACTGCTGTTCCAAGGAACATATCAAAGGGGAGATAAAAGAAAATGGTTAATTCATTGGTAAGATTTGCAGTTTATCATCCTAGCCATTCATAAAGCTTTGGTTACACTGTAGCACTTCTGACACCAGGTATGATTCTGAAAGACAGTCAAGGCAAACCTGTCCGTGATTTAGGTTCTCTGTTTTGAATGAAATAGACCTTTATTCAAGGATCAAAAAGCGACTGAGATTTTTAAGTAATCTAATTAAAAGTTTTTCCTGGGCAACACCTGGCAATGAGACTCTTGGCTAGTTTCTTATTCTTGAAATGGTGGTACATATATTTTCTGCATATATGTCATATTTTTTTAAAAAAAATATTAACTCTCATCCCTCTCTTGCCCCTATGTTGCCATGTGAAAAATTACCCTCTGTCCTGGAATGTAGTTTAGGTGGGAAGTTACAAAAGGAAAAGATTAGGGTCTCCCAGATGGGAGGGAAATGCCAAATAGATACTGAAATATGCATGAGTTCAAGGAAGTATTCTTGATATTCCAGTTGCTTATTTGTAGGATTAATATAGATCCTTCGGGAGCTGAGTACATTTATTCAGTACATATCCTCATTTACTTATTTTTTAAAAGAGAGATCTGGCTACAGTTACTCAACTCTCCTAATCATCTCTGAAAACTGTAGAACTTAAAGAAATATGCAGGAAGGGCAGAGATTATCACCAGACATCCTTAGGTTGCTACTGGATGTCCTGCAATCTGCCAGTCCATGGGTGATACCCACCCTGTCCTACTTTTTAAATGTAGGACCACATCTATGACACACCCTGTGTTTATATGTCAAAAAGGGATTGAGGCATTGCCATTCTCATGGCCCCTTTGTACCTCTGAATTATATTACAACACTGACAAAAAGGAAGGACTTTGATTGTGAATGGCACAATTGACATTTGCTTTTTTTGACCTACCCAGGCATTTCTAATGATAAACTGTGTTGAACATTTTAAAAATAAATAAATATAAACAACATCTCAAACTAAACCAAATGCCCACCTGACAAATATTAAGTTTACAAGCATCTTTTGTCTGACTTAATTTTATTTTTTTATTTCTACTGATGTGTAGAAGTTTTTATATATTCATTCATGATTTCTGGTTATTATTACTTCAATGATAATTGATGAATTGGTACCAAAGTAACCTGTTCAGTATTATTTGCTGAATTAGGACTCTGAAACAAATCTGTTAGTAAAAATACTGCATTCTGTTTCTGGTCTGGTCTGCCCTTAGGTCTTAAGGCTACTGTACCTTTATTATAATTAAATTATGTATTCAATATGCCTTTTTGGAACAATAGCAGTTTCTCTGGTGAAGCAAGACAGAGAGAATAGTCTGAATTGCAGATAGAAGAGACATTCTAGCATTTTGGAAAGGGAGCTTTCTCAACTCTGTCCTCGATATGTTAGTGAGAGAAAATGGGACATTTTACATCCAAGGCACATTCACCCCTTTCTCTTCTTTAGGAAAGAAAACTTACTTGAAATATGTACATTTCTTATTTGAAGATCACATGCCATTTGCAAAGATATTTCTGCCACTGCACGTAGAATAACCCCAAAGAAAAATAATCAAAAGGAATAATACCTGGCGAAATCCTTCTTTGTGTAAGGCCAGACAGATTGAGGCAAGTTGTTGCACCCATAAAAATCATCAAGTATTTCATGTATGCCATTTGTATTTGATTTGGTGGCTATCTGTTTAATAAGTGCTGTTGAGATAGGCACTGCACATTCTGAGGGATTATCTTCTTCCCTGCCATATGGATGAAAAAAATACAAAAGGTGTGACATTCATTGCATGAATTTATTAAGAAAGCAACTGTTAAACCTTTGGCAGCTACACGAGTTCAAAACGATTTTTCCAAGCATGAAAATGCCAAGGATCCTTCTTAACAAATTTATTCAGATAAAAATAGTAGTGTCGTTATTATAATCTCTAAACTAGCACTTTATTTAATGTCTGCAAAAAATTACAGGACTTTGGTGAAAACATTGACATTTTGTGATCTGTGTAAAATTCTGGGCATTCTATAATAGTTATTTTTATTTAATTTTAGAGCCTTGTGGATACCAGTTGAGGGCCTGGCAGATATGGTACTGTCAACCTTTAATTTATATTAGGGTCTGAAAAGGTCCCAATAACAATTTGGTGTTTCTTGTAAAGCAAGCGTTTGGGAACTAATGCTCCAAATTTCCATTTTTATATGAAATTGAGAGAATGCTGTATGGAAACAAAATCGACCTTTAAATTTAACATATTTAGGATTTTTTTTTACCTGGCTTGGAAGATTAAATGATGGATTAGATCTGGTTCTATATTTTGCAGAGATTTTTCTTGTCCTTTTCCAGGAATTATCTGCATTTCACTCAGACCCAAGTTTCTTTTCTCTAAATGTATGATGATGGGATCTGGAAGATGGCTCCTTATGATAAAAAGAGGGCTGAAAACAATCTACAAAAGTAAAACAGCAGAGCAATATTGGATGCAGTGTTCCAGCTCAGTCTTCCAGTTATAACAAACTGTCAATAAATCTCTGTTTTAGGGTCAAACTGACCGCATTCAGAACAGGAAGAGTAAGATCAATTTGCACAACGGAGAAAGTACTCACAATTCGTTGTTGGATTTGTGACTGGACCTCCAACGTCAAAACCGTGCACCATACATAAATAATAGAACTATTTGATGATGGCACCTGCAGTGGAGGAAAATATATTCATAGGGATTAATATAGCCTCATGGAAGTAAGTAACCACAAACAAACAGACTGCAGAGCAGAAAGATCATTTTCAGCAGAGAAACAAATTATTATTTGTAAAGAATGCTTGTTCAGAGTCCAACAAACATTAGAGAAATGGAAGAGGCCATTTAGGCCTTCAACTGCAAGCCTTTGTTGAGTTCAGGAATCTAAATGAAAGCATCTGTGGCTGATATTTCTTGAGCTTTGGCTCCAACATATCTAATAGAGGTGGACCTTTCTCCCCCCCCCCCCCAGCCAGCCGCATTGACAACTCATATTTAATTTATAAACAATTGTTATGTATAATCAGTTATTGCTTAAATATCTTTTTTCTGCTACCAAGCCAAACTTTTCCCATTCTGTACCCAGATATTTAATTTCTGTTAACCCTAAAGCCCCTGTCACACTGCACCAACGGATGCAAAGAGGATGTAAAACGGACAAAAAAGCTTGCCATCCGTTGGTTAATGCGATGTACTCACTGCCTCCGTTTTGCTTCCTCTCTATCCGTCCAGCAACCGTCTATTGACATTTCATCCGCTCAGAAAGTTTTGAGCTGCTCAAAACTTTTGCGTGGAAAATGTATCCAATTCGTCCGTTCTGCATCCACTACGCATCCATTCTGCATCCGTTACGCATCTGCTATATCCGCTAGGCGTCCGCTGCGCATCCGCACAACTCGCATCTGCTCGGACACAGGGAGGAAGCGGAACGGACGCAGAACGGATGTAGAACGGATGCCTAGCGGATGCAGCACAGAAACAAAGCGGAAAACGGAAAAAACGTCAGCAGAGGGGATCTATCTCGGATATTAAGGATGTCTAGAGGATGCCTAGAGGATGCCTAGAGGATGCAAAGGGACACCTATACTGCCTATAAAAAGGGGGAGCAACACATCTGGATCTCACTTTCAGACCAGCAGCCCTGCTGCAGACCTCTGCAGCCTTCATCTGACTCTTGCTCTTCCACAGCATCCAGTCATGTCCACCGTGGATCGTAACACAGTCCTTTTGGCAGCCACCATCCTTCTGCAACAGTGCGAAGCCATCTACAGGCTCTGTGAACTCTACTACGGGAAGAAAAAGGGGCGGCCAAGAAGCGTCTGGGTACGAAGATGGTTCGCCAGAAGAGCAGAGGACGGACTGTACAACAAGCTGATGGTGGAGCTCAGGAACGAAGACACTTGGGCATTCTAGAACTTCATGAGGATGCCTCCAGCCATGTTTGACGAAGTTGTGCAGCGCCTGACACCCAGGTTGACCAAGGCAAACACCAACTTCCGGCCCAGCCTGGAACCTGGGCTCAAGGTGACACTGACTCTGTGCCACCTGGCCTCAGGGACCACCTACAGGAGCATGCAGTACGGCTGGAGGGTGCCACCCAACACCATCAGCATTGTGGTCAGAGAAGTGGTGCATGCCATCATCGAAGAATACAAGGAGGAGCTCCTCCAGTGCCCCTCCACTGAAGAAGGATGGAAGAAAGTTGCAGAGCAGTGGTATCAGAAGTGGAACTTCCCCCACACCGTTGGAGCCATCGATGGCAAGCACGTGGCCTGCAAAGCTCCAGCCAAGTCGGGGTCCACTTATTTCAATTACAAGGGCTTCTTCAGCATCATCCTCTTCGCCATGGTCGATGCTGACTACAAGTTCATGTACATCGATGCTTCAGGCAATGGCTCATCTTCAGATGCCCAGGTATACAACGCCAGTCACCTCAAGGAGGAGCTGGAACGCAACCTCATCGTGGGCTTCCCAGATCCAGAACCCCTGCCCAACGACACACAAGATGTGCCCTACTTCATCGTGGGGGATGACGCCTTCTCCCTCACAACCTACCTCATGAAGCCCTACACCTCCAGATGCCTCACCCATGAAGAGAGGATCTTCAACTACAGGCTGTCCAGGGCAAAGCGGGTGGTGGAGAATGCCTTTGGCATCCTGGCTAACAGGTTCCAGGAACTTCTCACCACCATGCAGCATCGCCCAGAGACCGTGAGGAGGATCATGGAAGCTTGCTGCATCCTGCACAATCTCATGCACACCCGCTACCCAGTCTTGCAGAACAGGCTCGTGGACCTCCAACAAGGCAATGGGGACATGGAGCCTGGGGAATGGAGGCAAGGGCGAAATCTGATCGACACTGAGGATGTGCAAGGCCCCAACAGAGCCTCACGTGAAGGGAAGAAGCAGCGCAACCTCCTGAAACACTGCTGCAACTCCCCAGTTGGAGCAGTGGAGTGGCAAGACAGGATGATAGATGCTTAATGGATGCTTCCTTCAGTCTGTCTCATCACACTGATGAGATTGGGCCATGTATGTTGGGTGGGCCTACAATGAACAGGGCATTTAATAAAGAGTTGTGTTTATGTTGAAATGTGTGGATCAATGCTTACATTGTTATTGATAATAAAGGGCCAAAGGTGTGGCACCTGGGAGGGTGGACCATACAGTCCCACTATGCTTGCACTGGAGGTTTATCTATCCCACAGCTATTACCCATCCCAAAGGTATCCCTGCCCATCCCACAGCTATCCTTACCCATCCCGCAAGCATGCAAAGGCTTAAACCATTTCTAAAAGTTTCCACCAAGACTTTATTAAAAAAAAGAAACGAAGCAAGTGTATGAATCAAAAATAGACTTTACTAACAACAAGTTATAAGACAAAAATGAGTCTTTGGCACTCCTCTTGGTCACTCAGTCTCAGGGGTGAAGGATCCAGGTGCTGTGGAGGTGGCTGGTGCTGGAGTGCTTGTCATCAGCTCCTCCAAAAGCAGAAGCAGCAGAAGCCCCAGCCCCAGAAGAATGAGCCCGTGCTGCAGAAGCTCCAGCAGAACCAGAGTGAGGGCCAGGGGGCGGGATGGTAGCCCTGTCCCTCTTGCAAGGGCTGGCAGCAGATGGCTGAGGCTTGCTGTGCTTCAGCATGGTTGTGGGGTTGCTGGCTGGCAGGGAGGCTGGCAGGAACCAAGGCTGGCAGGAAGGCTTGCAGGCAGGCAGGCACCAAGGCTGGCAGGCAGGCATGAACCAAGGCTGGCAGGCAGGCACCAAGGCTGGCAGGCAGACTGGCAGGCAGCAAGGCTGGCAGGCAGGCAGACAGCAAGGCTGGCAGGGAGGCTGGCAGCAAGGCTGGCAGGCAGGCAGACAGCAAGGCTGGCAGGGAGGCTGGCAGGGAGGCTGGCAGCAAGGCTTGCAGGCAGACATGCAGGCAGGACAGGCAAGGCAGTCGATGTGTCTGGAAGCAGGTCTTTCCTCTGAATGGCGACCTGCTTCCGAGCTGCTTCCGTTATATCCGCGGGGCTGACGCAATGCATCCTCCCCGCATGCGCAATTAACGTTCGGCATCCGCTAGGCTTCCGCTGTGCATCTGCTGTGCATCCGCTGTATCCGTTCCGCATCCACTTTGCTGAGGTCCCCCGGAAGCCTCACGGATGTGCCATCTGCTCCCATCCGCTTCCATCCGCTGGGCTTCCGTTCGGCATCCGCTTTTCATCCACCCTGCGTCCTCCCCGCGTCCGTGTTATCCGCTCCGGTTATGCATATTTTTGCCCCTTCTGAGAGCGGATAACAACGGATGGAACATTTTTCTCGTCCGTTGTGTCCGTTTTGCATCCGTTGGGCAGTGTGACAGGGCCTTAACCCAAACCAAATAACTTATATTGGTTTCTGTTACAATTGTTTATTTTTGTCAGGTCATTTGTCTAGCTTAAAAATCTTTTAGGATATATATCATATTTTTTCAAAAAAATCTTCATTCTTTTATCCAAGTCAGTAATAAAAATGTTGAATTGGATTTGAATCTTGTGGTATATCATGCTGTACCTCATTCCTACTGGATAATGAATTGCTGGTGATCTTTCTGGAGCAAAATATTTAAGCTGTTTACGTAGCACTTAATTGTCCTGCCATTCACATACATCTTGCTGATTTGCTAATAAAAATATGGGTATTTTTCCGAATATATAATCATAATATATGATGTTTATATATTACCACACTATATTAAGAAGTTATCTTATCAAAAAAGATATGATAATCTTTTGAAGATTTGTTCTTGATAGGCCATGCTCTACATTGTTTCAAATTCCTTAAAGATTTATTATCTGTTGTATAATCTTTCCAGGTATAAATGTTACCAGTGGATTAGTTTATAATTCTTTGGATTTTTTTCCCCATCCTTTTTGATAATAGGGATAGTACTTAATCATTTTTAATGCAAGACTGGCATAATTCTTCCAATCATATGGCATTTCAATGGTTCTTCAGGATTTCTCAAAGACAATATATTAAAAAAATGCCAAATATAATCCCTTCAGTACTATAGGATGGAATTCATCAAGCTCTGCAGATTTAAACTAACTGAAAGTAGGATGTTCCTTGACAAAATTTCTGTCAATCTCAAGTTTCAGTCTAGTGCCTTTAATTTACAATTGTCTCAGGTAACACAACCACACTAGTTGGAGAAGACTAAGCAACAAGACAAGTTAATTTGCTCTAACTTTCCTCAGTTGCCTATCAGTATTTTATTTTCTTCACTGAGAAAAAAATGTCTTTATTTTCAACATAATGAAGTTTTTGATTAGCTTTCATGAGGCTGTCTCTATTTTTGTTCAGAGTGGAAATGGCACCATGTACACTCTTCACAAGTGAATAGGATTAAAAAAACACATATAGGAATTAACTCAATTGAACTGGGATATTTTTAGGTTGGGGAGAGAAAGAAGAAAACATTAAGCAATTTGATTTTCAATTTGACTCTTTCTTCCTCCACCACCCCCACCCCCATTTGTTTCCATACCTGGATGACTGTGCTATATTCAGTCAGCTTTGACTCAAGTGATACATCTCTTGACCAATCTTCATCCCCTTTAGCTTTTACGCTCAATTCTGTCAACTCATTATTTTCTAGAACATATGATGGTAGTTTCTGCTTGGGTTCAAGGCAATCAAAGTGTTCTTTCACAATAGCCTGTCCATCATGCCCAACATAATGTTGAACAACTTTCAATTCAATGCTTTCAGATAGGTAACTACATACAATTTGTCTTCCAGAAATAATTATCTAGATTAAAAACATAGAAGAGTGTTACATATGAATCAGTTCACAGACTGAAAGCTAAAATGCATCTTGCACATATATTTACATTACAGCAGAGTTCCCCAACCTTTCTGGCTTTGCAGATTGATTGTGTGTGTGTGAGGGCATGGTTCCTTGCGAGCGAAGGGCAAGTGTGTGTAGTTCCATTTGTGCAAGTGGCAGGCATAGATGCCCATCACTTGCACAAATGAAGCTGCGCACGCATGCGCCACGTCCACGGTCCAGTTCTGAATGGTTGGAGATCCATTCATTATAGAAAGATGCTTGTAGAAGACAAGAATGCTCAGATGTGACTATCTTGGCCAGGAAAACTAATGTTTATTACACTGTACTGAAATCAGGCCTTTTATCCACTTGTTCTGAATTTTTGAAATTTTCTTTTCCATATTGAGTTTGGAGAAATAAATAACACATTCTTAAATAAGTTTCCCATGTTATCCGAATTGGGATTCTCTGTTTTAAGTATTGACTTTAAAATCAGGGTTGGTGAATACAGTTATCAGTGTAAAATTTAAAAAGCACAGGCTTGTTTTTAACAGTTCCAGACTGAAAAGAAAAATCATGTAAAACTAAAACCAGCTTCTCTCCAGGCTGGTTCATCTCTTGATATCATGCTTGACATCATCTTGTCTAGAATACTGCAATATGCTCAGAAACGTGCTACCCATAAACACAACCAATAGGTTTTAATTAATGCAAGTTCCTACCTGTGATCATATCATGCAATGAAATTCCTACATCGGTTGGCACCTGCTTCCAGGTCTGAATGGAAGCTGTTATCCTTAATATTTGAAACCATAAATTGCCTAGGCTGTTACTATCAGAGAGGCCACTTACATGTTACGAATTGTCATTTGTTTTATATGCTCAGCAGGCACAGAGTCTGCAAACACTCATGTGCTGTTGCTGTGTTTTGCTCAATAGGAGGCTGGTGTTTTCCCTTCCCCACACATTTTTACAAATGACTATATTATATTATATTACATTACATTCTATATTCTATATTCTATATTCTATATTCTATATTCTATATTCTATATTCTATATTCTATATTCTATATTCTATATTCTATATTATATTACATTATATTATGATATATTATGTTATATTTTAAATTGGGTTCTTAATCAGTTTATTTTCAGTTGTATTATTTCCTTGCATGGTTGCCTGCATTACTGTGAAATTATGATCAATGTAGGAAATCACTTTAGACACGAGTAACTAAAGATAGAGGGAGGGCAGAGTGTCCAGGATTTTCCAAGAGGGAGTATTATGAGGGCACCACAAGTAGTTCTTGACTTACAATGGTTTGTTTAGTGAACGTTCGAAGTTACAATGACACTTAAAAATTTTTTGACTCATGACCATTTTTCACACTTACAACCACTGCAGCATCCCCATAGTAACTTGGCAACTGATTTATATTTATGATGGTTGCATTGCCCTGGAGTCATGTGATCACCTTTTGTGACCCTCTGACAAGCAAAGTCAATGGGGAATCCAGATTCACTTAACAAGTGTGTCACTAACTTAACAACTGCAGTGATTCACTTAACAACTGTGACAAGAAAGGTTGTAAAATCAGGCAAAACTCCCTTTAACAAGTGTCTCAGGAACAGAACTGTTTGGCTCAATTATGGTGGTAAGTTGAGAACTAACAATAGTCCTAATGTATAAAACTGAACCTGCCACAACTGGTAGGTTTTCAATTGTTTACTATGATTCTTGTTTTCAGAATTAATGCCTCTATTAGAGCATCCACAGAAAGAGGAGAAAGGGTGGCAAGAGAGAAAAATACTTCGTGATTATGTCTGAACTGAAAGCATGAAAGTATCTGTTGCTATTGTGCTATTACAAAGCATAATTATGGCTAAAGAGCAACCCTAGATGATATGATGGGGGAAAAAAATCCATGTAGAAATGCTCATGGATTGCATGCAAGCTTTCTTTTTTTACTTACTTGTTTTTGTATTCCACTGAGCTGCTGAATCTTGATAATAAGCGAAGCTGTCCTTCCCTTATACTGAATAGTTCTGATAAATGTTCCTGAATTATCTACACTAAATGGCTCAGACCACCGCCAGTTTCCCCAACCTTCAATACAAATATGTAGCAGCTGAAAAGAATAAAAAACAAACAAAGCAGAAATAAACAATAAACATGTTAACTGATGATCCATAATAACCGGTTAACTTTATGGCAAGAAACAAGTTTTGTTGTTGAAAAGGTTCTCATTATGAGAACTGAAAATGTCTATTACCTTTCATTGGAAAAATAAACAAGCTGCATGACCCATGTAATCTAGCATTCGAGGACATCATAAGTCTTGATAATCATGTGTTTTATATTCCAGAAAGCAAATAAACTTCCAGTTTTGAAAAGACAATTTCTAAGCACGTTAGCCTATTTTATCAGAGGCTAACTTTTACATGAGGGAAACAGCCTACCATAAAGTTATTTATGATGATACCCTTTCCTCTACCCCAAAGGTTACCAAGTTGATGTGTTGTGAATACCAAAAACAAAAATAAAACCAAGGCCCCAGAAGGAGATAACAACCCCTCTACTTACAGACTGAGGACAATGAATCAAGGCTTATGGAACTCACATTTTGAAATTATGCTTTCCATCCAGTGAAGGATGACACTGACCTTTAAAAAGGAGGCACACTAGCAAATGTCTAAATGTTGCAATCCAGTAACTTGCTGGCAATTTTTAGTCCATTCAGCACAAAACTTGAATATAAAATAAACACATCCAGTACAGTGGGTGGCTTTTGAATGACAAGCGCTAGCCTTGATTACTAACATAAATATACAAGACAATAAGTACCTTGAAGAAAAAAAATCGTTCTCTGAAACAACTTTGATATTTAAATCTTAGAACCAAATAGAGAAATAGAATTGCTGTTGCTGAAATCAAAATGACATATAAACGAAATACAAGGAATAAGAATTTGGAGAGAGAAAGGTAGCTAGAAAAACAAAATGGAGTATGGTCTATAAACACTAATCTCATTTATGGTGCAACACTAAAAAATAAAATGTTCTGAACTAAGATACATTGTTATTTCAGGCATTGAGCTAAAATAATTGGAGCCCCTTAAGTAGGGCATGTTGACCAGCTGACCAGTTTCTGCCATCTTGTCACTTTCACTACTGTATGCTTAATGAAGCTTTGTGGTTTATTTTTGTGCTGAGCACCTCCCACAGTGGCTTGCAATTGGATGGTGTCTAAGTAAAACACAATGCAATGCAATGCAATACAGTGCAGAATATATATATAACCTGAATGTAGACTATTTGTGTCAGATAATTCTTCCCACCTTGAATAAACAACTACCTCATTAATAAGCATTGCCAATTAATCTGCTATCAGTTTTCAATTTTCAGTTTTCAACAAAAAGTTGCTATCTTTTCTAACTTTATATTACAAAAATTATTTTCATCTGGCTTTCCATGAAAGTTGCAGTTGGCTGACACTGTGGCTCTGCATTGGAAAAATTATTCAAATCATCTTCATATTTAAGAGCCTTGGTGGTGCAGTAATTAGAATGCAGTATTGCAAGCTACTTCTGCTGATTGCTCGCTGACTGTAATTTGGCAGTTCAAATCTTGCCAGGCTCAAGGTTGACCCATCCTCCATCCTTCCGAGGTCGGTAAAATGAGGGCCCAGACTGTTGGGGCAATATGCTGACTCTGTAAACCACTTAGAGAGGGCTGTAAAGCACTGTGAAGCACTATATAAGTCTAAGTGCTATTGCTATTGCTATATTTACATTCCAATTTGGGGCATTGGGTTATGCTACAATTTCTTGGCCACATGTGCTCATCATGTTAAATGATAATTTATGTGGCATGTCAGCTGCAAACAAGTAAAATGGCTCTGAGGCTTAGGTCAAGAAGTTTCTTCCGCTACATGTCAGATATTCTGAGATTAAATTGAAGTACTGGAAGCACTGTTTACATGCTCCCTCTTCCCTTTTTATTGCAGTTATATAGAGGTCTTGGATAATGTACAAATTCACTTCATGCTTTTAGAATATGATTAGGCCTCAAATTAATCCTGTACAATTAAGTTGCTGCTTCTGGATATGCTTCAGTTTCTTCCATCCTCTTAGTATATGAATGTGTGGAATTTAGCCAGCCTCTTCCTGATGTCATTTGTAACATTTCAAAGGTTTTGTATTCATGGGTAATATTTCATATAGGGACTATTTGTAGGACTGGGTTTGGCTAAATTCTTTTTAAAAATGCTGATATCAGTGTTCCTATTTTCTTCCCTACATTGTTATTATTTGAATTTTAGTCTTTAAAAATAATGCTAAAACTACTTAGTAGTAAACTATTAAGCTATATGCTACATATAGTATATGACATGGCAATACCAGGATTTTTAATCATAATTTGAATAGACCACAGGGATCAAATCTACACATAAGACTAAGCCAAGATAAATTAGCAAAACTAATAAATTATGGTATAGTGTTGGTCATCAACATGATTGTTTTGTTTGACAGCATGCAGAATTCTGAAGTGGCACAGTCCTTTACAATGCTTAAATCTATGACAGATTCAGATGAAACTAATGGAGTTTGGTAAGATGTCATCCATTAATTGTAAAAGTTAAAAGAAGCCCAGATGTAGATGGTTTGAAATTAGGAAAGTTCAAGAAATTAATGAAAAAGGAATTTACTTTGAAAATTAATTTATCAGAGGACATTGGAAAAAAATAATTTGATTTAAAAAAGGCAGAAGGACAACTCTAGATATACCTAGCAGAATGATAGAAGGCACAGATAAAGAAGAAGAAATTCAGATTAGTGTATCTGTACAAATACTGTTTGTACAGTATTTGTGTATCTGTACAAATACTGTTCAATATTGTTGTGAATCTCAACTTTAACAGTCACGAATTTCTTCCTTGCATTAATTTTTTCAAAATAAACTGGAAGAGATAACCCAATTACATCACATTTTAATAATCTGGAAAAACTGTATAATTCCTGTGTTTTCTCTTTAAAAGGGAATTGTCTGTTTAGCTACAAAGTCTCAGATGAGAAGTCCAAATTTCCAAACATTTGGATTCTATAGTACTTTGTAACTTTAAGCCCCTGTCACACAGCACCAACGGATGGAAAGAGGATGTAAAACGGAGAGAAACACTTGCCATCCCTTGGTTAACGCGATGCATCTGTTCTGTACTCACTGCGTCCGTTTTTCATACTCTCTATCCGTCCAGCATCCGTCTATTGACATTTCATCCGCTCAAAAAGTTTTGAGCTGCACAAAACTTTTTGAGCAGAAAATGTATACAACGCGTCGGTTATACATCTGCTACGCATACGGGGAACATCCGTTCTACATCCGTTGTAATCCGTTACGCATCCGCTAGGCATCTGCTGCGCATCCACGCAACTCAAATCCGTTCCAGCGGAAAACGGACACAGGGAGGAAGCGAAACGGATGCGGAACGGACACAAAGCGTGAGTAGCACGGACGGAGAAAGGATGAAAGCGGATGCAGCTCGCATACAAAGCATTAAAACGGAAAAAATGTTCGCAGAGGGGCCATATCTCGGATATTTAGGATGTCTGCAGGATGTCTAGAGGATGCAAAAGGACACCGAGCGGAAAACCTATATTTCCTATAAAAAGGGGGAGGAACTCACCTGGATCTCACTTTCAGTCCAGCAGCCCTGCGGTGCAGACCTCTTCAGCCTTCATCTGGCTCTTGTTCTTCCACAGCATCCAGTCATCTCCACCATGGATCATCACACACTCCTTTTGGTAGCCAACATCGTTCTACAACAGTGCGAAGCCATCTACAGGCCCTTTCACCTGTTCTACACGAAGAAAAGGAGGCAGCCAAGAAGTGTCTGGGTCCGAAGACGGATCGCCAGAAGAGCAGAGTACGGACTGTATAACAAGCTGATGGTGGAGCTGAGGAACGAAGACCCTCATGCATTCCAGAACTTCATGAGGATGTCGCCAGCCATGTTTGACGAAGTTGTGGAGCGGCTGAAACCCAGGTTGACCGAGCAGAGCACCAACTTCTGGCCCAGCCTGGAACCTGGGCTCAAGGTGGCACTGACTCTGCACCACCTGGCCTCAGGGACCACCTACAGGAGCATGCTGTACGGCTGGAGGATGCCACACAACACCATCAGCATTGTGGTCAGAGAAGTGGTGCAGGCCATCATCGAAGAATACCTGGAGGAGCTCCTCCAGTGCCCCTCCGCTGAAGAAGGCTGGAAGAAAGTTGCAGAGCAGTGGTATCAGAAGTGGAACTTCCCCCACACCGTTGGAGCCATCGATGGCAAGCACGTGGCCTGCAAAGCTCCAGGCAACTCAGGGTCCACTTATTTCAACTACAAGGGCTTCTTCAGCATCATTCTCTTCGCCATGGTCGATGCTGGCTACAAGTTCATGTACATCGATGCTTCAGGCAACGGCTCATCTTCAGATGTCAAGGTATACAACACCAGTCACCTCAAGGAGGGGCTGGAACGCAACCTCATCATGGGCTTCCCAGATCCAGAACCCCTGCCCAACGACACACAAGATGTGTCCTACTTCATCGTGGGGGATGACGCCTTCTCCCACAGAACCTACCTCATGAAGCCCTACACCTCCAGATGCCTCACCCGTGAAGAGAGGATCTTCAACTACAGGCTGTCCAGGGCAAGGCGGGTGGTGGAGAACACCTTTGGCATCCTGGCCAACAGGTTCCAGGTACTTCTCACCACCATGCAGCATCACCCACAGACCGTGAGGAACATCATGGAAGCTTGCTGCATCCTGCACAATCTCATGCGCACCTGCTACCCAGCGTTGCAGAACAGGCTCGTGGACCTCCAACAAGGCAATGGGGACATGGAGCCTGGTGAATGGAGGCAAGGGCAAAACCTGATAGACACTGTGGATGTGCAAGGCCCCAACAGAGCTTCACGTGAAGGGAAAAAGCAGCGCAACCTCCTGAAACACTGGTGCAACTCCCCAGCTGGAGCAGTGGAATGGCAAGACAGGATGCTTAATGGATGCTTCCTTCAGCCTGCCTCATCACACTGATGAGATTGGGCATGTATGTTGAGTGGCCCTACAATGAACAGGGCATTTAATAAAGAGTTGTGTTTATGTTGAAATGTGTGGATCAATGATTAAATTGTTATTGATAATAAAGGGCCAAAGGTGTGGCACCTGGGAGGGTGGACCATACAGTTCCACTATGCTTGCACTGGAGGTTTATCTATCCCACAGCTATTACCCATCCCACAGCTATTACCCATCCCAAAGATATCCCTGCCCATCCAACAGCTATTACCCATCCCAAAGGTATCCCTGCCCATCCAACAGCTATTACCCATCCCAAAGGTATCACTGCCCATCCCACAGCTATCCTTACCCATCCCACAAGCATGCAAAGGCTTAAACCATTTCTAAAAGTTTCCACCAAGACTTTATTTAATAAAATAAATGAAGCAAGTGTGTGAAGCAAAGATAATCTTTATTAATAACAAGCTGTAAAAGAAAAATGACCCAAGTGTCCCAAGCAAAGATAAAGTCAACAGGTAGCCACCCAGTCTCTGGCACTCTTCTCAGTCACTCTGAGGCATGCCCATAGTCTCAGGGGTGAAGGGTCCAGATGCTGTGGAGGTGGCTGCTGCTGGAGTGCTAGTCTGAGGCGCCATTGGGGTGCCTGGCCCCGAGAGGACAACAGGGGACGGAGTGTGGAGGAAGCTCTCAGAGAGCTGGCTCAGTCCTGTGATGTTGAGAGCCCCTTCCTCCAGGACATGGGGTGTCAGCCCCAATACCGATGACAGATGTTCTGAGGCCGGGCTTGGCTGTGGGGTGGAGGAAGGAGGAGTGTAGTGGGGATATCTGGTCTGCAGCTGAGCGAGGTGAGGCGTCGGTGGCATCTGTGGCGTGGGTGGCATCTGTGGCATGGGTGGCATCTGTGGCGTGGGTGGCATCGGTGGCGTGGCTGACATCTGTGGCGTCGGTGGCGTCGGTGGCATCGGTGGCATCAGTGGCATCGGTGGCGTTCGATGTACCTGTGCCTGGACTGGGAAGGGCTGCCTCTGCTGCTGGAGCTCCTGGTAGCCGTAGCCTTGGTAGGTGAGGTCTGTGGAAAGCCTTGGAAGGGCAGTGACATCACCTGGGGTGGAGGAGCAGACCTGGACTGGGTGGGAGCAGGTTCAGCTGGGTCTGAAGGGTTGTGAAGAAGACTGGTGATCCTGTCCTTGATCCCCTGGTACTGTAATTCGGACATGTTCATGAGGGTCTGGTTGACATTCGTGATGAAGGGCTTGCGGTTGGAGGGTGGGACAACAGTGTGTACCAGCTGAGAGAGGAGATCTACACTGATTTTGATGGTGTCCCTGATCTCCAGCAGGACAGTGTGGCTCTGCCCCTCTGGTCTGCCGCTCTGCCTGCTTTCTGTGGAAGTGGAGCTGGGGGTGGATGTGGATTGGTCTCTGGTGGAAGTGCCCTCTCCTTGCTCCCACTGCGTCAGGGGGTCTTCCATGCTCTCCGCCACGGGAAGTGCAGCTGTTGGGGGGGGGTCTCCATCGTGGCACGCTCCACAGATACCTGCCTGGACACAGGAGCTGACTCTTGGTCAGAAGAGGACTGGCTCTCTGCGGGCTGCCTGAGAGAGAGGGTTGTCAGAGGGGCTGCTCCTCGGTGGCGGATCTCACCCTCCAAGAAGCAGCACTTGGCCATCACGTAGGACTCTCGGTCCATCAGCTTGACCGTGGCCTGGCCAGATTTCTTGAGGTGCAGCTTCCTGTACCAGGTGTGAATGTGCTTCCACCAGCCAAGGAGCACCTCCGAAGTGTAGCCCAGGCTCTCCGCCTTCTCTCTCCAAGCAGCTTGCTTCCTTTTGGTGTCTCGATAGAGCCTGTGTCCCTTCCGCCAAAGATACTCGTTCTCCCTCAGCCATTCCAGCACCTCATCCTCATGTTCCTCTTCGATGGAGTATTGCCTTCTTTCCCGTTCACGCATATGCCTCTTCCTCCCTCTGGCAGGGCCATCTGAGCCCTCATCAGAGGGGCTTCGAGGTTGTAGGGGCTGCTCAACCACACCACCACCACCACCAGCAGCAACAACAGTAGCAGCAAAAGCAGGACCAGCAGCACCAGCAGCACCAGCAAGACCAGGATCAGCAGCAGCAGAGTAAGCACCAGCAGGACCAGCAGGACCAGGAGCACCAGCAGGACCAGCAGGACCAGGAGCACCAGCAGGACCAGGAGCAGCACCAGCAGAGTAAGCACCAGCAGAAGCCCCAGCAACAGCAGAGTCAGCCCCAGCAGCAGAAGCCCCAGCAGAAGCAGAGTCAGCACCAAGGGGTGGGATGGTGGCCCTATCCCGCTTGCCAGGACTGGCAGCAGATGCCACAGGCTTTCTCTTCTTCCCCATGGTTGTTGGCTGGCTGGCTGGCTGGAGCTGTGTCTGGCAGCAGGTCTTTCCTCTGAATGGTGACCTGCTTGCGAGCTGCTTCCCTTTATATCTGCGGGGCTGATGCAATGCATCCTCCCCGCATGCGCAGTGAACACTTTGCATTCGCAAGGCTTCCGCTAGGCTTCCACTCTGCATCCGCTCTTTCCGTTGCATGTCTGCTTCGCTGTACTCCCCCAGAAGCCCTGCGGATGTGCCATCCGCTCCCATCCGCTAGGCTTCCGTGGAGCATCCGTTTTACATCCTGGCTACGTCCTCCCCCCGTCCGTTCCTTTCCGTTGTTGTCCGCTCTGTTTATGCAAATTCGGGGCACTTTTGAGAGCGGATAACAACGGATGGAACATTTTCTCGTCCGCTGTGTCCTTTTTACAAACGTTTTGCATCCATCGGCCAATGTGACAGGCCCTTTAACAAAGAAGAGTGGAATACTTAATGTAGCTAATTTCCAGAAGAGCTTAAATGGATGTCAGGCTACTACATGAAAAAAATAACCTTTTTAGATTGGATCACTAAGTGTTATGCTAGTGCAATGCCAAGAAGTCCTTATTTTTGCAGTGCAGGTAAAAAAAAATTGGTGGAAATATTTACAATCAACTTGCCAAATTGGGAGACATGTCACAAACAAATTCCACTTGTACTTCATTTTTGGCCTCTTTTACAGAATGAACTACAGTTTACCCCTATTAATTTAATTTGAATGATCTTTGAGAGTTCTAAACTACAAAATTGTTTATGGACTGCTATTAATAATCAAGTATAGCATTAATGAAAGTTAATTTTGCAATATAGAAAGCATGTGACTGAGGAACAAGAAGCAATTTGAAATGTTTCATAAAAGGAGGAAAATTAATAGCACCAAATTAGTAATTCAGGCCATATGTTACTGTTAAAGTAGAAATTGCATTAGGGTTAGGGTAAAATAAAGCATGAGAAGAAAAAGACAATCAAGATTTCACAGGAAAAAAAAAGGAAATATATAAAGCTAGTAGTAATTTAAACAATACTATATTTTTAAAAAAGAGAGCCTTGATAAAAGTAACCAATTCAGTAATGTTTAAAAGTTTGTGAACCCATTTACATTTGTATTATCCTCCCACAAAAATTAACAAGTATAATGTTTTTAATTCATTTACTTATTTGAAGTTCATTTATCTTGTTTTAAGACTTGTGTGGGGAATGAACACATCACGTTTTAGGTCATGTTAAACAGAAATATTGCAAATTTAAAAACGTTCACAAAATTTAAAGTAATATAAATTGCTATAAAACTGGCAGGACAAAGGGTTCAGGATAGTACCTCTTCCAATAAAACAGAGGCCAACCTAAAAGAATTTCCATAGAAGTCCATACCCCAAAGTTATTGACTGTATCACATTATTCATACTCTGCTCATTGAATCATCCATCCACTTGTGACTGTATAACTGTAACTTTGTTGTTTGTATCCTTATGATTTATATTGACTGTTTCCTAGTATGATTTGATTGCTTATTTGTACCAGAGGTGGTATTCAGCAGGTTCTGACTAGTTTTGGAGAACCAGTAGCGGAAATTTTGAGTAGTCTGAAGAACAGGCAAATGCCACCACTGACTGGAGATTTTACAGTATCCTTCCCTTGCTACCCCCATGAAGCCACGCCCACGAAGCCACACCCACAGAACCAGTAGTAAAAAAATTTAAATCCCACCACTGATTTATACCCTATGACTATCATTAAGTGATCTACCTTATGATGCTTGATGAATGTATCTTTTATTTTTATGTACACTGAGAGCATATGCACCAAGACAAATTCCTTGTGTGTCTAATCACACTTGGGAAATAAAGAATTCATTCATTCATTGAAGGCTCCAGATGTGTAGGATTTCAAACCCAGAATTCCCAGCCAATATGAGGGATAAATCCGGTGATGTGGAATTGTGGGTGGTGTAGTTGGTGTACAATGTATTTGGAGGCTATTAGGATAGAAAAACTTGGCATAGTACATTTTTTTCCTTCCAAACAAGTGGCATACTTGCATGCTCTCCAACAGCCATAGTGGCACAGTGGAATACAATATTGCTGGCTAACTCTGCCCACAGCCAACAATTCAATTCTGACCGGCTCAAGGTTGTCTCAGCCTTCTGAGGTCAGTAAAATGGAGACCTAGATTGTTGGGAGCAGTCTGGACAGCTCAGAGAATATTGTAAAGCACTATGGAGTGGCATATAAGTCTCAGGGCTGTTGCTATTGCTCTTAACAACATTACAATTTCCAGGGGCAGGAAGACAATGTACATTATAGTTTTATGCACCAGTTCCTAAGTATGAAGCAGAGCAGAATTGTGCACGGGTAATTCTCAACTTATGACTGCAATGGAGCTTGCCCATTACAGTTACAATTTGTGACAATAGTAAAAAAGATCATCACACGACCTGCCCATTTTTATGACCTTTTGTTTGCAGTGGCTGTTAAGTGAACCCATTGTTCATTTAACAGTGCAGGAAATCAGGAACCAGAGTTATTCATAGAAGTACAAGTTTATTCCATGATATCTCTAAACAAGAATCTGAACTACAAATGGTTAAGATAAATTGGTGGTAGATAAAGAGTCCAAGGAAATCAAGCTGGGCTGGACTTAGATCTCTTCTGAGCATGAAAGGACACCAAACTGATGATTCACTTGACCCCTTCCTTGGGCTTAGCCTGGTCATCTTCTACAGTCCTTTTTCCAAATACCAGAAGTAAACATTTTCTGGCAAAAACATTGTAAATCAAGGTCACATGTCCATGGGGACTATAAACAGTTATTATTGTGGGATGGTTGCTAAGTACCCAAAATGTGATGGTGTGACCACCGGGGGGGGGGGGGTCATTGGAACTGGGTTGAAGGGTCTGTCATAACTTTAAATGGTCACTAAGCAACCAATCATAAGTTGAGGACTACCTGGACTCACGAAACATCTTGAATATAAAGGTCATCAGAACATGTGAGGGTCTCTCATCATGAAAGAAGCGCGGTAGATATATTATCTGCTAGAGAAGTACAGTTTGAATAAAATGCAGTGAGATGTTTAGAAGATAATCATAAAAAGAATAAAGGGAAAACAGTAATTCTGAGAATTATCTCTTTTTATCCATATGTACTCAATAAGATATGCAGCTGTTTTCCAAAATATGGGAATCTAAAACTCTATCTTCTATTTATTGCTGTTTTTAAGTAGCTATTAAATAAAGGGTTTACTTCCAAATCCCATAATTTGATTCTTTTACCAAATTTACATCTGAAACAAATATGTCTTGAGGTTTTAGCTGTATACCACTGAGGCAAAACCAAAGGAATTTTAAGCCTCTTTTTATTTATTTTATTATGTACTTTAAATGGGCAATTACAATACTTCTTCTCAACTATAATCAGCAAAATAACAATTGTCTCTAAATCATGCAAATGTTAATGATATTCAACTCTTTGAAAACTATTCATTTTCATTAAAAGAACTGCTTTGCCATACTTTTAATAAACATTTTTGTAAAGGTTAAATATTTTATGGCAATCACTGCAGCTTAGTGCCTCTGTAACAAGAAACATGAGACACAGGTTTTCCTTCCCAATAAGTGAGTGTGGTATTTGAGACCTGATCCTAACTCATTTTATTCCCAAATGAGAGTTGAATAAGTCAAATATGAACTAATGCCTAGAGGAACTTTTCTGACTCCGAAATATGGATTATTTCATATTTTACATTTATCTTAAAATCTGCTCCCAGAGTTCTTAAAAATCACTAACTTGGCAAGATGAGAATTATCATGAGGAATGAAATAGCTTCAAAATGATGAAGTCATCTCACATTCCATTAAACTGACACTTGCATGGTTTGTCCACAGTTGGGCACAATTCTAACCTCCAGATAATAAGTTCCTCAAGAAGAAGTCCAGCAGCAAAAGTGTTTGGAACATGCAACAATATAATATACCCATGCTGAAGTTCTAATGAATTTGTATTAATCTTGCATTCCTACAAGCGAATGCCTTTGAAAGATTAAGACAGATTAACAATTAAAACAAGAACTTTGCTTTTCTGGTCCCCCAGGTAACAAGCTATTTGACATTTTTTACAAACTACCTTTCCAAAACAGCCGCACAAATTACATGACGCAGGTGTAGCTTTAGAAGAAAAGAGAGGACTGTATTGAACCAAATTTCTATGTTTTCCAATGGATCACTTCCACTTCTCAATTTTGGTGTCAGGGAACAGTATCAACAGAATGATAATAACATGGAATATTACAAAGCTCATTAACTTAATAATTACCAAAATCTTGGGTTTCAGACAGCCAAGCATTGTAGTGCTATTGATGATAGAGAATGCTTCACTGCTGTTTTGCTTTTTTTCCCTTCTGGCCTCAACCAAATGTGCATTACAAAGGAGTCCATGGGAGTGTGCCAAGGAAGAAATGCTCTCCAGAAAGAAGTTATGTAAGGGGCTCTCATAATTCCCAGATGGATCCCTCCTCCTCTGTCCTTGCTCATGTTGTCTAGAAGACAACTGCAGGAAGAGGAGAATCCATTCTAAAGTTATGAATGCCCTCTGGAGAATAGTAGAGTTTTTCCCCTGCAATTATGTTATTTGTTTAGCAAGAAACTTCAACAAATTGTCTTGTTCTTTTTTTATTTTATCTCTGAAATCTTCTACTGTTTCATTTTAGATAACTAACTTGTGCAATTAACTGTTCATATTGAGAAATGGGCATCTCATAGTCACACATATATTAAAAGCAAGAAAACTCTCAACTAATATGTGGTAATCTCTGATGTTTCCAGACGAGGATACTTTAACAATGCCCAATCAGGGTTGTTTGTATTTCATTGCTTGTGGAAGACTTCTACTGTCCTTCTTGTTTTTAACAAGCCAAATAACATTCTGCAGTTAGCAAGGCAGTCTTACTTCCTGAAGTTCTAAATGTTGGCAGAAAGACTAGTGGGAAAAGTATGGTTTTCACTGTGTTGAGATAAAAAGATTTAAAAGTCCTGACCATGATTGGCTCAGTTTTACTGCAGTTTAAAAAGAGACAGAAAAAACTATTTAAAAATGCTATTTCAAAGGGAAAGATTAATGTGAAAACACTACTTCCACATAAGAAAAAAGCATAGAGAAAAATAGAGATTTATCAATTATACTGGTCATAACTTGCCGATCATTCCCCCACCTTAAATTGCTTTCTGCAGTGGATAATCTATAGCAGAGTAAATTTTAAAGCTGTTCTTTTGCTTTAAAAAAAAATAATGTGTGAACTCAGTGTGGTTATTTCACAGTAAATATATTCTATGTCCAGGTTTCTGTAATTGACCTTAGCTGCTCAATTAACCTCCACTCAATTTACAGATCATAAAGATTATTTTCTCTATGATATGCTACATATCTTCTTGCTAAGGAAGACTTCTTCCTACTAAGGAAGAGGAAAAAAATAGAGAAAATAGTTCTCCCCAAATTATTGTATTTTCTCACTATTTTTTCCCCCAAGAATAACATATGGCATTGCCAAGTCTTCTTTCAAGAGTGCCCAGCTCAGATTATTCTGGAATATCAGCATGATCAGCAGCGGTCAAGCAATATATGAAATTGTCCTTCAATCACCAGGCTGCTACTTTCAGAGTTTTTCAGTCATCATCTAATTTTCCACAGTCCAATCCCTTTCTTGTTTATGTTCAACAGCAAACAGCACACTGCAGTGATCTTCCTATTTATACATTTGTTATTTTTGTCCAAAGCATGAACAAAAATAAGTAAATATTAGAAGTGTTTGATTTTTTTTAGAATCTCTTTTTATTATCATTAGAACATCTTCTCATTGTAAAATCTAAGCTTTTATGAAGAAACTAATCATGAAAAAGATGAGGGTTATTTGCTCTGTTGAACATGAGGTTCTTCACTGCAGTTCTGTGCATATATGCGCTATACCTGTACCCAAACTCTATGAAAGCATACGTAGTTTAAGCATATATACGTAGAGAGGAAAATTTCTCATCACAATTAGATGTTGATGAATATGGATATCTATGAAATCCCTAAGAGTGGTAAAGATTGAGATTTCAATGTCAGTATTCTTGAGTATGCAACCAGCGGTTATCAGCAAGGATATCCTTTTCCAAGATCCCTATTTCTGGTTCATTGCTCAGTTTTGGGATTGTCATTTTCAAATTGTCTTATTGTATTGTACTGTCAATTGTATTGTCTTATGTCAACAGAAGGTTTGTACTCACATTGTTAGGATTAACATCCCAAAAGCTGAAGAGGTTTGCTTTCTCTCAAGCCCAATGAATTATTTATGTGCTCACATACAGAAGCCTGAAGTTCTTTTAAAAAAAAATAAAAATAAAATAAAATAAAATTGGACTGTGTAGGAGCAGAGAGCAGTGTTTCTTAATCTTGGCAACGTTAAAATGTGTTTAACTCACAGAATGCTGGCTGGGGAATTCTGGGAGTTGAAGTCCACACATCTTCAAGTTGCCAAAATTGAGAAACAACTGCTGTACAGCTCCAAACCCGAATGAAATATAAACATTTCTGGGTTTGCTCATCCTTTTTGTTTATCTCCTCTGTCTTGTAGTTTAAGCATGGATCTTTGGCTGAAACATGGAAAACTACGGATAGGAGAATACATGAATTCACCTTCTTTCCAAAAACTTAAATTGAATTATTTCAACACTTTCCATTTTTAACAACTGTTGCAACTATTGCACTTGTATGGCATACATACCTGTGGGGACTTGTGAGAGCGCCAGCTATATTGGTGACTATGAAGACTCTCCAGCAGAACATTTTCATCTGTGTCTACTTGGCCAAACCGCAGTGTCTCCTGTGTGTCATTACAGATTACAAAGTGGCTAAAGACTAGCTGTTCTGCCTCAGGGCATTGATTCTGAAAGAAAAAGAAGAGAAAACCAAACAAGCTTCAGATTAATTCCAGGATGTTTGGCAACTATCTGTCCAATGGTGGAAATTTTTGTATCTTCGCTAGCATAAGCTTTCCTACAAAGCATTCTTTCTTCATAACAGAAATATCAGAATCTTTAATGATCCTCGAAATCTATTCCCATTTATATACCTTAAATTGCTAACACAAACAACAAAACAAAGGAACTGCAATTTTAAAAATATCTGATATAGGTTATAGACATGTGAACAAATGTTATCTACATTCTATAGTTATACTAAAACTGCCAATATTAGTGAAGACCGACCCTATTAGGGTTTTTAATATTTTAGGAAAAATACATCTTAGGTAATGTTTTAAACTAATCAACTTTTCTGAACTGTTTTTAAACATTAGAGTAGTGTCCATTCAGTTTTCAGAATGATCAAGCAATTTAGATGTATTTTGTACACATTGGAAACAAAAGGATTTAATAACTTTTGAATGATAATAAAATAGTTACCATTCTCATAAGGGCGAGTGTGTGGGTAGTTGGGTGGGTGGGAAATCACTATTTTTCTTTTAAAGTAACTCAGCAACAAGTGTAGTATTTCATTTCATGAACAATTTGTAGTATTTCATTTCATGAACAATTATCAAAGAATGAAGTCTTCCTTTATGCTTGTGGACAAATATACAAATGTTCAATTACCCAGAAATGCTTCTGTGTCTTGGAACATCTTTTTCAAAATGCATACAGAACAAGGCATGTAAGTGAAAAATAAACAATGTACTGCAGATCACGAGAATAAGGTATTCATGCATATCATAAATTTCTGACATTCAAATTAGAGAAAAATTGTTTATTGTATGTCTTCAATCAATTGCATTTGGCTTGCTTCTACTTTTAAAAGATTAGACTAGAACAGCAGATATATTAGACATCTTTCCATACAATATGAACAATTTCCTAATTTGACAGTGCATAAATTATCAATGTCTCAAGAGTTTATTAATCCCTATAATACACTGTGTTACAAAAATGGTTTGAATGCAGAAGAGTAAGTGGCAATGTTACAATGAAATCTTCAAGGCATTCTTCCTTTTACATTGTTTCAGTCTATCAATTTGAAGCTGATTGCTAAAGTCTCAGTATCCTTCATTCAATAAGTAAGGCTGCTGTCCACTTCTCCTGACGCCTACAGGACCACAACTGATTTCCTATTTTCAGTTCCATTTTCCTTATTATATTTCCATTATTTTTGGTTACATTGTTATGACGATTGTCAGTTTCACAGCTGGAATTATTTTCTGGCTGATTTTTTTACTTCTTCAGTAGAATCTTCTGCCACCAGTGGGTAAATTCTTTCCTTGTTGTTTAATTACTGACTGTTCTGACAGCAATATCATGGAAGCATATAAAAGCGAGGAAGATATCCAGATTTCTCAACCCTTTCTTGGCCATCAGATTTCTAAA
Organism: Laticauda colubrina; assembly: GCA_015471245.1. Taxonomy (NCBI): domain Eukaryota; kingdom Metazoa; phylum Chordata; class Lepidosauria; order Squamata; family Elapidae; genus Laticauda; species Laticauda colubrina. The sequence goes on from BLBF01000002.1 coordinate 27,752,941, forward strand.
GAATGCACTTTAGAAAATGTAGTTGTCAACACTTCATTTAGACCAACACAAAAAACTTCTTTCTCAGGTCTTAGGTGCACAAAGTATGTAACCCATTACTTTTGAAAGTTATGCAAAATCACCCATGATAATGTATGTACCTGTTCCTTGCAGAACTTAGTTTCTATGGTGACCACCTGCTTTAATGTATATGCTTCATTTTACTGAATCTGTTTTAAAAATACTGCATTCTTCTATTCACCTAACATCTCTTCTTGGCAGGATTGAATTGCTGCATCCTTTCCACAGAGGCCATTTATATAATCCCTGCTTATTTCCTCTCCCCTTTTAAATGTATATGTACTCTTAACTCCATCCAACAACATGGAAGTTAGAAAGGGGGTTCAAAATAATGGAACAGAGGCAACAAGGTCAAGAGAATTTGATATTACAGACTTAATGTTATACAGTTATAATGTTATTAATTATGAATACTATAATTTAATTAAAATGTTTAATAACAATTGAAGAAAACAATACGGTCATTCCTGGTGCTACAAAAGAACATGTTTTGTTTTGACATTCTTTAATGATACATCACTGATTACTATTAGTCACAGACATGGATTTACTTATTACCAGTTTATAAAGAGATTTTCCTTAAAGAAAGATTTTTTTTAATCTGAAGAATAGTGTGTTAGAGTCTATAATATCGAATATTATTCATGCTACATAAATCTGTAGACTGAAATATTTTATTGGGCCAACATTTTGTTGGCAAAATAATCCAGACTTTAAATCTTTACTATAAATGATGCTAATCCTTAAATGAATATATCTTATTGTATTCAAATATAAGGAAAAACCTATCAGACATACACATAAGCATTTAGAATTTCTGGATCATTATGCCCCTTATGTTTCAGAACATTTTTTCCACTTAAATTATGAAATCCTATAGAAACTCAGAAAGGTATTCCTATTAAGTTGAACAAAACTTGCTCCCAACTAAATTTTCAATGCCCTGTAAATTTATCATCTTGGAATTTGATCAGATGACCTGGAATCATAAAAGCAAACAACTTGGTGATGCCTGTAATGCCTACTTCTATTGTTAAAGCTTCCTTCATTATTTTAGAATAAAATTAGTTCACCTTTTGGGAAAAACAAATTCTGACAGAGGCTTCCATATATCTTGAACTCCTGACTTAAAGGTGTAAGGCCAAATTACTTTATGCTTTGTATGTCAGCTCTTATCAGCAATGTGTACAAAATTACTTGTTTCTGATACTTCAGTTAGAAAATGTGAAGAATTCAATTAATGGTGGTGCTCCTCATTTGATCTGGCAGAATTAACCATGTTAATTGTGAACACTGAACATCACAAAATACTTACTAGTGGGAAGTTAATATTCACTATGTGGTAGAAGAGAACCCATTGAAGAAACATGTTGTTACCAATTACCGTTAATATGTAGTTCAGAGCCCACCTCAATAACTAATGCACCCTAATGTAAAAATAGGACAAGTTTTTAATCAAGGACACTCTCAGTTAGAGACTCACCCACCACATCAGAAGATGGTGGCAAAAATGCCCGAGATCAGAGGAAACAAGGAAATTGCAACAACAATTACAGAGGCATATCCTCTGTGGGTCATTTGAACATTGCCACCCCTGCATATAAATCAGGTCTAACTATTCATAGAATGTACCTGACTGGTACATCTTATAAGGCAACATATGGCTCTACTTATACAATCCTGTTGTTTCCAACTCAGGGTATTTCTTTAAAGGCTCCCTATAGTTTAAGTCGGTCAATCATTTTCTGATGTGGTCTTACACAGTTAAATATTTATACAATGCACTTTATTTGTACATATGTGATACTAGAGATATTTTTTTTCACTGCACAAAGCAACGAAGGCCATTTTGCAGTAGTTACTACTCCACCAGCCCATGCAAACAGGCCTCCTTCAAAATTGTTTGCTTGTTTCACATTGCTCAAAATATGACAAAAAGCAGAAATTGGAGCTACAAAGACTCTTTTTTTCACAATGATATTTGAACCAGATGTAAAGATTTAAATCACACTAGCTCTTATTTTATGAATGTCCTTTTACAATAAGAAAACCCTGGAATGCCTTGAAAAAAGAAAGTCTGATGTGAAACAGATGTTTTATCTTTTGTAGCTTTGCAATTGTAGTTTTGTGATGGGCAATTAATGTGGAAAACTTTGTATAGGTATGGAGATTGGTAAAGAGAAATCCTGGGATGAGATTATTTGGATTATTGCAGAAAATATTATTTGGATATAATTTTATTAATTTGGTCCATCAGTTTTGTATGAAAAGAACATCATACAGTTATAGCAAAAACCTTCATTAGAGTAACAGGCAAGATATGTGTCAGATATCAAACATAATAAGATTATTTTTTTTTTCATTCAACAGGATAAACAAGAAATTCAGGAAAAGTCTAACTTTAAACCATATCATTTGGAGGGACTGGGTGAAACATTCTGTGTTCCCTGGTTATGCTTTCTATCTGAACTAAAAGAAAAGAACATATGAATATTTTTCTATGTTATATATAGATTGGGCCTAAGTAGGTTGTTAGTGCTTATTTGGTTATTATTAGATGAGAAATATTGATATTACAATTATTCCACAAATTATATTCCAATCTCATTTACACAAGCTTAAATCCATCCAAACTGGTCCATCTTTTCAATGGTACAATAGTAAGAACTTTAGTGAAAAATATTCTTTCCTGCCATAATTGTTTAATTTATTATTGCCAAAATGGATAATAAAACTAACAGGTTATACTTGCTGTAGCTTCTGCCAAGTATTCCCCAGAGGTTTTGGTCTGCCTAAGATAGCCATTCTCTGTCAGATGAAAATTCATTATTATAGTCCCTGCATCAATTATTCTGTGAATCAGCTTAGGATACTGTATATCCTACTGAGATAACTTGAGAAAACAGTTGAGCCAGGGTATCTTCTGGCTCATTCAGACTTTAACTGAATTCAAAGATGAAAAGAGCACTTTTGTTCTTGTGTTTTCCCACTGACAATTGACAATTTCCTTGACATTTGCTACTTCTTAAATTCAGTCTGCATCCGTCCAGAGTCACTCAGTGACTTGCACACCCTGAAAATCTGCTCTCTTGCTATGAACTCATGTAACTTTTCCTTAACTTTGCTCTCCTTGAATATATACCTTCAGTTTCAGTTAATTACTTCATAATAAGCACAAAATTGCATTACAAGGTTGGATCTGAACCTTCAAATTATGATTTGTGCTTATTCTCCAAAGTGGAGAAACCATGTCCAGATCATTGCTTGGATTTCAAATGTAAACAAAACCCTAGCTTACTGGCCTGGGTATAATGGCAAAAACCACGCAATCGCTAGTTTCTGCTAAATGGGAAAGAAGACTCCATCCTTCGTGTCCTAACATTCCTTTTGGGGAAAATGCAAAAAAGCAGGAAAATTAGATGTTTCAAAATTTTAATTTATGGAGGGAGGAGCTGGCGTCGCAATGATACGGCATGCGATCTTCGAGGTCTGAGATCGCTGACGATATTTTTTCTCCTGGACGGTCCAAACAGATCTAAAACGTCCCGAAGAGATGGTGAATGTAAAGAGCACATCCTGTCGATCCCAGGGATACCGCAAAGTCCCTGGTAGATCCAGGAGAAGCTCTTTTTGCCAGCGGCAAAGAGGCAGCCATTAAAGCTGCTGAATTTGGGACAGCTCAGAAATGAAAGAAAACGGAAAGAGAGAGTGTGCCGGTTTGGTGAGAACTTTTTCTTTGTTTTAAGATTTGAAAGGACACCCTAAGGAAAAGAAAGAATCTGTAAAAGTTTTGACAGAAGTGACTAAGCAGCGATTTTAAACAGGAATGTCAAAGTAATATTTTTATTTTTTTCCTCATTGCTGGATTTTCTGCACATGATTTTATATTTTGAAACTGGACTGGTTTTTTTCTCTTCTTTCATCTATTCTTTTTCTCCTTTTTGATTTTATAATATTTTAGGCTAGAGACTCCCTTTTAGTTATGTTTTAAAAATATATTTTTCTTTTTTTAATTAATTCTTATTATATTTTTCTTGGAAAAGGAGGGGGAAAGTGAAAGCAAAAGAAACTTTGGAACACTGCCAACTAGAGGCTTGGAAATATTCTATTTCTCTTTTGTCCAGACAAAGCTGAGAAAGAACTGAGACTTCTTTTCAAGGACATTGCCTGCAGAGGGAAGACCATGGGAGAGTATTATTGCAGATGCTCTTCTGGGTTTCTATCAACAGCTGGAGTCTGGTGTTGAAGCTTATAGGAAAAGAAAAGGTGATAAGTTTCTGGAGAAGAGAGTTATAACAAGAGCCTTGGATAATTAAAAAAAGTGTAGTGTGCTCTTTTTATTTTTTCTAAGCTATGCTACCCTTCCTCATCAGTTTACTTTTTGTAATAGCTATTTGGATTTTTGACTCTTTGGAACTTGTCTTTGTTTTTTTCTTTTCCTTGTCTTTGAAAGTTGAATTTCTACGGTTGCTTTTTATTTTAAAGGAAAAGTTTTAGTATCAATGATTCCCTTCCTTTTCTTTTTCAGGGAGTAGCCTTGTTTTCTCTCTCCCTTCCTGGTATTTTTGTCTTTCCATCTACCTTCCAAATTGGGGTTGTTGTTGTTTTTTGGTTTATTTTTCTGGCCTTCTTCTTTTTTTTTTCCTCTTATGCATCCTTTTATATTTGAGACCTCTTAATTGGATTAAGATGTTGAAGAACCTGAAGAATTTCCTTTTTTTAGCTTTTTATTCTTCACTTTTCCACCTTTTTTAGGATTTTACAACTTTTTCTTTTTTGTGTGTGTTAATGGCCTTTTCCTTCATTTTTGAATTTTTACTGTTATCTAACCAATCGATTGGATCAAGGTACACAAGAACTTGAAGAATTTATTATTATTATTTCTATTTGGCTTCTTTTTTCCTATTATTTTTATTTGGAACTGGAATTGGTTATTTCACAATTGGATTAAGGTCTAGAAGAACCTGAAGATTTTGAATTGCTCAAAATGAGCAGGAAATTAACAGCTCCTGGTTCCTCAACTTCTCCTTCTTCCTCTCCACCATCTGGAGGAAGCTGAATCATTTTACATAGAATTTTTCAGCGGGAAAGAGGAAGAGGCAGAAAAAGAAATTTCACTAATTGAATTCCAAGAGGACTGCCAAATGATGACTGAAAAAGAAGGTGCAGTAGGTGGAATGGAGGAAGCCAAAGAACAATGGAAACCAAGATCCATGAGAGCTGTCAAACCTAACTACAAAATATAACCATGGAAGAGAAAAAATTGATTACATTGAATATAAATGGACTTAATTCACGCCGTTAAAAGAAGAAAAACCTTCCATAAATTAGAGAAATTAAAATTTGATATAATCTGCCTACAAGAAGTACATATTAAAAAACAATATGAACAATTGTTGATACAGCCAAAATTAGGGAAAATATTTATTTCTTTGACACAATGTAAGAAAATAGGAGTGGTTTTATATATTAAAGAGACCATCCCAGCGAAATTGATTTATACTGATGACGACGGAAGAATACTAATGGTGGAAATAATGGATAATAATATGAAAACACTCCTGTTGCAATCTATGCCCCGAATGACAATCAAGAAGAATTTTATAAAAAATTATATATGAAAATAATTGAACTGGACTATGCTAATATAGTTATGATGGGAGATTTTAATGGAATTGTAGACAACAAACTGGACTATACAGCACAGAAAACAATAAAGCAAAACAGAAAGACTTTCCCTAAATCTTTTTTTGAAATGGTAGATGAAATAAACTTAAAAGATACATGGAGAGAAAGAAATGCTAAAACTAAACAATACACTTTCTACTCAAACAGAGATTTATCATGGTCCAGAACAGATATGATATGATATGGATGTCAACAGAATTGTCAACTAATATTCAAGAAATAAATATTGAAACAAGTACTTGGGCAGATCACAATCCAATGACAAATGAATGGAAAGGACTAAGAAGAAGATCTAGATGGATGTTAAATAATACTATTTTAAAGGAAAAAGACTTCACACAGTGGATGGAGAACGAACTGGTTTTTTTCTTTTGAGAAAACAAAAAAGAAGATATATCAATCCAGAATGTATGGGATACAATGAAGGCATATGCCAGAGGCTTGATAATAGACTATACAAGGAAAAGAAATACCATGAAAAGATTAGCCTCTAAGGCATTAGAGGATGAGTATAAAGGACTTGAAAAAGAACGACAGAAAATAACACAGAAAAAGGACATTAAGTTAAATATGGATATAACCAAACATAAAATGGGTCTAATAGAAAAAGAAGAATTAGTACAGAAAATTAGAGGTGCTAAACAGAACTACTTTGAAGATGCAAATAAACCAGGTAGATGATTAGCATATAAATTGAGAAAGGAGAAAGAATCAAGGAAAATATTGCAATTAATAAATGATCAAGGCCAAGTTTGCTATGGTAGTAAAGAGAAGAAAGAAATCATTCGAGACTATTATGGGAAACTATACACACAAGAGAATATTGATGAGGAAAGAGTTAAACAGTACTTACAGAAAGATAATTTACCCCAGATACCTAAAGAGAATGAAACAATGTTAGAAAGCAATATAACGATGATGGAGTTAACTGAAGCACTCAAGAAGCAAAATAATGGAAAGGCACCAGACCCAGATGGACTTCTGGCAGAATTTTACAAAACATTGCAAGAATCATTGAATCTTCCATTGCTAGAAGTTATGAATGAAGTTATGTTAAAGAAGAGGATACCAAAATCATGGTCAGAAACTTATATCACACTTGTTCCAAAAGAGGAGACCGATCCATTTCAAATCAAGAACTATAGACCTATTTCCCTACTAAATGCAGATTATAAAATTTTTGCTTCAATATTGGCAGAAAGACTTTAAAATATTTAAATAATTTTATCCATCCTGATCAAAATGGATTTCTACCAAAGAGACAAATTAAAGACAATATGAGAGTAATCTTGGACACTTTGGAATACTACGGGGCACATCCTGAAAAACAAATGGTTCTGATATTTCTAGATGCACAGAAGGCATTTGATAATGTGAATTGGCGATTCATGTTATTACTGCTGGAACAGATGGGCTTTGATAGAAAATTTATTCAAGCAATAGAAGCTACATATCATAAGCAAACGGCAAAGGTAATGATAGAGGGAGAACTGACAGACTCTATCGATATTAGAAAAGGAACAAGACAAGAGTGCCCACTATCAGCTCTGTTGTTTGTGTTAACTTTGGAAGTGCTAAATAGAAATATTAGAGATGAAAAGAATATAAAAGGGATGAAAATTGCAAAGGAAGAATTTAAGTTGCAAGCATTCGCAGATGATCTGGTTTTCATTTTAGAAGACCCACTAGAAACAGCACCAAAATTGATAGAAAAGATAAAGACATATGGAAAGGTGGCTGGTTTGAAAATAAATAAAGGTAAGATAAAGATCTTGACAAAGAATATGCTATCAAAACAAAAGGAAGAACTGGCAGACCTATTGAAAATTCAGGTCACAAATAAGATCAAGTACTTGGGAATATACTTCACAGCAAGATGCAGTACACTAAAAGAGAATAATTATATCAAACTTAAACAGCAGATAGCGCTAGATTTGACAAAATGGGAAAATTTCCAACTGTCATTAATAGGGAGAATATCAACAATCAAGATGAAAATATTACCCAGAATTTTATATTTGTTTCAAACAATTCCAGTTAGGCTTGGAAAAGACTACTTTGAAGATTTAAATAAAATTGTGTTAAAATATATATGGCAAGGTAAGAAAGAGGGAATAAAGTTAAAACTTTTGCAAGATGCTGGAACAAGAGGAGGATTTGGTTTGCCTAATTGGGAGTTGTATTACCAAGCTACAAATTTGATGTGGGTTAAGGAATGGATAACATTAAGAAATACTAGATTGTTGACATTAGAAGAACATGATCTGTTGTTGGGGTGGCATACTTTTCTATGGTATAAAGGAACTAAAATACAGGGGTATTTTTGAAGAATATACGGAAGTCTCTGTGGTTAAATTGGGTGAAGATTAAAAGACAATGTTATTTGACAATTCCAGTCTGGCTATCGACTATTGAAGCATTTTCTTATCTTATAATATACAAAAAGGAACAAACAGTTAGATATGGTGAAATATTGAATGAAAAGGGTGAACTTAAATCTATACAAAAACTAGAGGAACAAGGTATAATGATGAATTGGTTTTCATATGCGCAAATACATTCAAGGTATGATAAAGATTCTAAAACAGAAGGTTTCTATGATAAACTGACTGACTTAGATAAGATTTTGACAGGTACTGATGAAAAAGTGATTAAAAAATGATATGCATATTTGTTAGAAATTTAACTAGAAGAAGAACAATTTAAAGAAACTATGATTGCTTGGGGGAAGAATTTTGGATATGGGATTGATTTAGAGAAATGGCAAAAATTGTGGTCTCAAAATTATAAAATGACAATGTCAACAGCATATAAATAAAATTTGTATAAGAGGTTATAATTTATACAAACACCAATCACTGTAACTCTTCATATCTATCTATCCTTGCAAACCAAGTCTTGTTTTTACTATATATGAATTCATACATTTCCTTTTGTTCCTTAAACTTCCCTCTTTCTGTTTGATCATCAACTGCAAGTACTACCTCTAGTCCAGAGTATAGCATAGCTGGCTGGGAGTTGAAGCCCACAAATCTTAAACTTGCCAAATTTGGGGGCCCTTGCTCTAGCCTTTCCTCCCAACCTATTCATATTTCTTCATATATATCATTTGTAATTCAATTCTCATTCATTTTCTCTTTAGGACTTTTGTATTAAATTCACATTCATTCAGCAACCTTTCATTCATTTTACTTAAGTGAGATGAACAGTGTAGAAATTTGATAAGTAAATAAATTTTCTTCTCCTTGTAAGAGCAACCCCCCCCAAATCCATACATTTACCAATCATGCTTATATAACACCAAATGATATGTAAATAGATTTTATGCATTTCATTTCAGACCTATGTGCTTACCTGTTGCCAAGCCTGAAGGGTTTTATGCAGAGAGTGGATGGTATGTTGGCCAAAGCTGATGAATACAGGATCCACTACCATATTTCCATCCAAAATCTTTTCTATGGAATTGCCAGAAACAGAAAGCTGCCCAAATATACCAAACGGTTTTGCAACAGTTTGCTTAGTTAGATTTCTACACTCCAAAAGTTTACAGTCAATTCTGGTAGATAACTGCATGTCTCTGAAGACCGATCCATCACTCCATTGCCTGAAATAGGTATGAGGTTCTTCAAAAGAAATGATTGAATATTCTAATTCAGATGGCACATTTTTATCAGAGATAAATGGATACAGGAACTTTGGTGGCTCTGTAGAACAAAAGATAAAGCTAAATCACTAATACATTTAAATGCATACATTTAATTGTTCCACTATGAATAAGTTAGTAAAAAAAACCCAGCAATTAAGAGTAGCCTTAGTTTAGAAAAAGATTCTAAAAAAGAAAAAAAAAGAATCTTTTTAAGGACCGCTGCCTGATTCCGGCTTCCTTTGTTCCTTTCGCTGTCATTTGAAGTGCTAAAAATATTAACTAGAAATGGGGAAACTTGGAAATGTTGAAGAAAATGTTAGTCATTCACCATTTTCAAAATCATCATTTAAGCAATTATGTCATGCTTTATAAATTGCTGAGATATTTGATCATTTCTCATGGAGAATATTGTTTGAAATTACACCATACAATCATATGTATTGGAAATAAAACTGACAATAATGCAAGCGCACATTACTGAATGAACCCAGGTGGGTTGCATCTCTACTCCCAGTTTCCTTTTAAAACAATACTGTAACTGAGTTTTGAATACTTGGTACTTCCTTTGGAGTCTTTTTGTTCAAGGGCACATAAAGCGGGGCAGGTTTGCTGGCAAAAGTGAAAAGCAAAATTTATTCCATTAGTCTCACAATGAAGTGAAAGGAGAGGGGGCATCTGGGCCCACTACTGAAGCTTAAATAATGAAGCACCTTCTGCAATTACTGCCTTCAAATACATCTGCTTTTTGCACATTCCTGCTACTGATAAGTAGGTGTAAGCTATCTGAGCATATGGTCCAGGGAATAGAAGAACTGCAAATGTAAAGCAAGTGGGGTGATGAGTAAATGGAAAAGCAATAGCTACAACTTTCTGTTTCAGAATTTAAGACACATACCTCTGCCTAGCTGATCCAGATGATGGCAAAGATGAAGTTCGGCCTGAGCAAACTGAATTGAAATCCCCAGGGCAGGCACATACCAGGGAGTGAAGCATGAGTCTACCCTTGTACAGGCTGCTAGGGCAGTAGGAGTCACAAACTGATCAGATGAACTCTGGGAACCCGATTCACTTTCTGAACTGGGAAAGGGATGTGAAAAAAAGACAAAAATTATGTTCTAATATACTGCATTAAATCGTTTTCTAAAATAGCAGCATCTTTGAGGCTCAGAGCACCAATAATGTGGTCCTTATTAAACACTATTAATTTGGAATAATTATTTCAATAACAGCATTATAATAAGAATATATCATGTTCCATTTAAGTGAAATAAACTCTTCTTAGACAATATTCTCCAAATCTGTGCCTGAATTGTTTTCTAGGGCATTAATGCTAGTCATTAATAAAAAATGGTGAGAGAGTAAGGCATTCTTAAATGTTGGACTAGAGTCAAGAAAGAATAGATTCTATTCTTACTTAGCCATGAATTCAATTTTTACTCAAATGAACCTGTGTCAATTATTATCTGTTTGAACTCAAATGAATCTGTGTTAATTATTATCTTTTTGACTGAATTAACTTCATCAGATTGCTGAGGGGACACAATGTAATGGAAATAAAGTCCTCACTTTGAACACAAATATAAATTTACAAACATTCATTTCTATTTTATTATTTGAATTCAATATATTGTAGTCAATTTTGATAATTTCTTTGAAACTTGGCCAAGTAAATACAGTGGGCTATGTACTGGACTTATATCAACAAAACACAATTAAATATAACTGTAGCTTAGGATTCAGAGGTAATACCATGATTTATTTAAAAGAAAAAAATCTTTGTGATCATGCCAGAGAAAAACAGGCGGAGACTTCTTGGACCCAACAGTTACCTAGACTTCTTTATATCATGGCCAACCAAGCTATCCTGTGAAAGGCTTGGATAATTTTAGCATTCTTCTAGGTCTGTAAATCTAGAGCTGTGTAATGTGGTGTTTCAGTCATCTATTTCAGTAAGATTTCTTTCAGCAAATAATGAATTGTTTGAAGAGTCATGTGTTCTTGTCTGTTTTAGTGTTTTAGCTTTTGGTTAAAAAAATAAAGCACGCTCTGTCTTGGTGAAATAAATTATGTCTCATAATCAACACTATATATTTACCTTTGGTCATCCCCTGAATTCTGGTTGCTGTTCAGAACAATTCTCCAAAGATCTGAAGCTACAAACTCTTTTGGATCACTTATTAAGTTGATGCTTGGCAGGGTCAACTCACAAACTTTGCTTTCTGATAAGCTGAACTCTCTGAAAGCAACAAATAACTTCTGGAGCTCATCCCAGTATTCCAAACTGCAGGGGATCTGTAACAATTGCAAATCTTAGTTGTCTGGCATTTCTTGACAAAGTCAAAGACCTTTACTTGTAGTGTAATATATAGTTGTGTTATTTGTTTGTCCCTCCCCACAGAGAGAGAGAGAGAGAGAGAGGGAGAGGGAGGGAGGGAGAGAGAGAGAGAGAGATTCTTTCTGTTTATGCATCCATGCATCCATTGATAAATATACGCATACATAATGTTTATCTGTCACTCTGTCCATCAATCCCACTGAAATCCCAAAGGACTCTTGGCAGTTCACACTGATAAAAGATATAATGACACAATCCACAATCAAATTAAAATTGAAATATAGTTTCAAGTCCCAATAAGAATCAGTCTTTAAATCTCAGCCAAGATGACATCACAATCTAAATACCCTCTGGAAGAACTTTATTTTGAGCTGTTTCTGGAAAGCAATAAAGATGGAAGTCAACCACATCTCCACTGGGATGCCATTCCAAAGGACCAGTGCTTCCACTGAGAAGCAGTATTTTGTCAACCATCTTAATATATTTTAAAATGTTTAATATTAATACAATTTATTCCAATATTTATCTCACTGGGATTAGAAAATATTTCTTACCACACAAAGGGAATATTAACTATCATACAATGTATACAAATTTATCTAAATTATGCAAAGTAAAATGCTAGAAGATATTACTATAATTATTAAAAAAAAACAAGTGAATGAATTCTGTGTTCATATTTAGAACACATTTACTTAGATTTTGAATTGGCTTTTTTAAAATGCCATTTTCACATACACCAAAAACTAAGACAGAAATCAGTATTTCCCAGGGCACATCTGTAATAGATCAGGAAATATTTTGGAGAACAATTATCTTCTTGGAAGTTTTTCGTGCAGGGTGTGACTCAGTTCAGGATATCCACCTCATTTCAGTCATAAGAGAAACCAACCATAAAAAAAAGTTCTTATCTAGATCAGCTTGTTAACCTTTAAACCACCAATTGCTGTATTTAGGTGACAGGTCTGATTTGTCACTGCTGCTTCTTAAACTGCTGATAAAGAGAAATTTGTAACCCATACCAAGTTCTAAAATTCTTCTTCTTCTTCTTTTTTACTTAACAGCTTTCAATAGAAATATAAAAAGAGAGGTAATAAAGCACAGCATGAAAACCCAGACTATGACTTAATTAATGCAAACAGTTTCTACTGACAACAGAGAAGTTTGGTTTTGCCTCCAGTTTTACATGGTCCCTTAAATCTGATGGAGAATATCTCCGGATATGGGATTTCAACCCAACTCTGAGTATAGGTAGTCCTCGAGTTACGATCACAATTGAGCCCAAAATTTATGTCGCTAAGTGAAACATGTTAAGTGAGTTCCACTCCATTGTATGAGTTTTCTTGGCACAGTTGTTAAGTGAATCATTGCATTTATTAAGTTAGTCATGTGGTTGTTAAATGAATCTGGCTTCCCCATTGACTTTGCTTGTTAGAAGGTTGCAAAAGAGGATCATGTCACCCTGGGACACTGCAACCATCATAAATATGAATCAGTTGCTAAGATCAAGTGAGGTACGAATACCACTATAAAGCCTTAGTGAGACCACACCTAGAGTACTGCATCCAGTTTTGGTCAGCACACTATAAAAAAAATGTTGAGATTCTAGAAAAAGTACAGAGAAGAGCAACTAGGATGATTAGGGGACTGGAGACTAAAACATGTGAAGAACGGTCACAGGAACTGGACATGGCTAGTCCAGGGAAGAGAAGGACCAGGGGAGACATGATAGCGGTCTTCCAATATTTGAGGGGTTGCCACAGGAAGGGGTCAAGCTATTCTCAAAAGCGCCTGTAGGCCAGACAAGGAATAATGGATGGAAACTGAACAAGGAGAGATTTAACCTGGAAATAAGGAGAAACTTTCTGACAGTGAGAACAATCAACCAATGGAACAACTTTCCCTCTGAAGTTGTGGGAACGCCAACACTTGAGACTTTCAAGAAGAGATTGGACTGCCATTTGTCAGAAATGGTGTAGGGTTTCCCGCTTGGGTGGGAGATTGGACTAGATGACCTATCAGGTTCCTTCCAACTCTGAATTTCTGTTATCTGTTATCTGAATTTTGATCATGTAACCATGGGGATGCTGCAATGGCCATAAGTGTGAAAAACAGACTTAATTCACTTTCCCCCCAGAGCCATTGTAACTGTGATCGGCCACTAAATGAACAGTTGTTAAGTCAAGGACTACCTGTAATCCATGTATATGATTTTCTGAGAAAAACATGTATGATTGCTTTCTGAAAATGCAGCTTTAAGTAGCATACAAAGCAATTGAATATCGTTTTCTGAATTTCCGCTATGGCCTGCCAGAATAATTTAATAGATAAATATAATATGACAATCAGAGGGAGCACAACCCCTGAGTGTACACAACATATCTAAGAGTACATAATTTAATCTTCACTTTCCAACTCTGAGAATCCCCAGAAACTCATCAGAGTTACATGTATGCTGGCACCAGTGGAATTAATCTGTTTAGTGGAGTAGGGGGTGAACTTCGATTTCTTTCCCCAATTGTCCTACTTTATTTTGCTTATTTATTAAGAAAATTTATATGGCCATCCTACCCAATCATGGTGATTCTAGGTGGCTTACAGAAGTAAAACCCCAAATATAAAACCCAATTACCCAACAACAACAACAATTGAACAAACCACTTTATGAGCTCTGTATTACTCTGGGGTCCACAGAACCACTGGCAAACCATGTCTTTAGGTCCATATCCATGTACCCCAACATAATTATTGTATGGTAGGAAATAATTTAAGTGATTTCATTTTTAGGCAATGTCGTGATTTGGAACATCCTCTTAATCTCTTGAAGCCATTTTATTACACACCAGGAACTAACTATATAATCACTGACAAGTTTGAGTTAATTATTTAAAGATGCTAGTTTTTACATTGGTTGATAAGAAGCTAGGCAGCAAAAGAAAGCAGGACTTTTAGCTATAATCCTTCATTTTAATATATGCAATACCGAAAAGCCTGTTAATATCAGCAAGCACATGGAATACAGGAAAAACTGAATTCGTGTTAAAAAATGCATTCTTTTATGTTTCTCACTGAGTAACTGCTTGCCAAATGCTAGGTCTTGGGAAGCAAAAAAAAAAAAAAAAGCAAACTACCTAATATGAAATATGAAAAGGCAGTTATAATGCAGCACATAAATGCCTAGGAAGAGACAAAATCTCACCAAAATGCACAGGTTTATAGCAACAGAAATCTCTGTGAATTGAATTTGGGAATTTACATCATGTATTTCTATGGATACCACATTATTTATTCTTTTGGGTGGGTAGGTTATGACTAGTGGCCCAGCTTGATAATTTTAAAGGAAGACGAATGCTGTATGCAATAGCAGCTGCCAAAAATAATAAGTCTAAAACTTGAATATCAAGTATATTATACAAAATGACTCATGGGCAGGGGAAGTGAGATTATTAGGTGCCATTGAGAGTCCCATAAGAAAAATAAAATTGTATTCCTTTTGTCTTGAAAAATAAGATTAATAGTCTTCCTACATGTGAAATAATACTTATTCCAGAAATATTGCTGCTTTCATTTCTGCAACATGAACATTGGTTTCAATTTTGCTGAGACGAGTATTTCATAAGAAGTCGTAACACAGCAGCTTTCTTCATTTGAATACTATGACCACTGACTTGTTTATTTATCTGTATGTAGTCTATCTTCATTTTTTTAAACAAATAACTTGTGACAGCAAACATATCCGACATCCTTTCCTTCTCCTATTTTTCCTACAACAACAACCTGTAAAGTGGTTGAGAGAGTGAGTGACTGGCCCAAGATCACTCAGCTGGCTTTCATGGCTAAGGCGGGACTAGGGCTCACAGTCTCTGGCTTTCGAGCCTGGTGCCTTAACCACTAGGCCAAAATGACTGTCTTCCAAGGCTGGCACAAGTTGAAAGGCAACAGCGATAATCATTTGGACTTTATCTCAAGCAAACTAAATAGTCATCCAATAGCATCAAATCATATTTCTCCAATTCTCCAACCAGGAAACCCACATGAGAAATCCTTGATTTGATCCAAGATAAGAGTTCTGATTAGAAAAATAGATTACAAAAACATAATGCTCAGAATAACATGTGGCAATCACAATAATTTTCAATTGTCTGCTTTTTAAATTCCAACTCTCCCCATTGTTTCTTTTTACAGTACTGTTCTCCTTTATCATAGCCTATGATACCATTATTACTGTTCATTCATTCTCTTCACATCAACAATCAGGATCCTTGTTTCAGGTAAGGTTGATCAAAGGTTGCTCTTGGTTTGTCATGATTTTATGTAGTGATATTTTTACCCAATCTTCTAACAATTAAGCTGGAACCCTCACTTTTTTCCTTACCCAATTTCCTTCCTGGCTATTCAGATATGCAGTTTACTATACCTAATAAAGCATCTACTGAATCCAAAATTGAGATTTTTGTTGTTCTATAAATCTGCCAATTCTTAATTCATCTGTTTTGGTGCTCTTTGGAATGCTCTTGGCTATCAAGCAAAGAGCTCATAACTGGTGAAATATAACTTCATAAGGTTTTTGCAATGAACACTGTTAGGAAACTTTAAATAAAGAGGAATTTCTGGACTGGGAGAGCTATTTTAAAAATGGAACAGCCTGCTTTCTGAGGTCATGGTTCTCCATCATTTTAAGTTTTCAAGAAAAAATTGGACAGTCATTTATCTGGATGGTACGAAGGTACTGCACTGGGCAAGGAGGTGATTAGATGACCTCTAAAGTCCCTGTGATTCTGTGTTGTACATTTTATAAATAAAATAATACATGGTAGAATTTTTCCAATTTTTTTAAAGTTTAGGAGTCCTTAATCCAGAATAAAAAAAATTAGCATCTGGTTGCTCATTCAGGACCTGGAGAGTATGATATCTGAACATGTTCTGGTTTTGGGTTTTTTATGCTTTTGTAACCCTGCAACATTTGACATTTTAGAGGACAACCTGAATGCATTTTAATTCTCTACAGACAATTGGAAATTTGTTTCTTCATTTATTTCTCTTCTTGTTCCTTTCAAGGTTTATTATATCTTTTCACATGTTCTACCCTCTCACTTTTCACCTACAATAGAGTTTTCCTTGATTTGCACAGCTGACAAACCTTGATATTTACCTATTTATGCTGCCATTGCATTCTTTTTTATTTTTCTGGTAAAGTATTCAGAATTAAAATGTTCCCAAGGGATTATATAATTAAGTTGCTTTCTGTTTTGTACTCTGACCTATAAAGTATATTTTCAGGGATGAATATTTTAACAGTTCTCCTTGGAAGTTTTTTTTCCTTTTGAAAAAACATATTGTTTTCTCATGATTGCGTTCTATGAACATCACAAGTTCAACAAGATATGAGTAATCCAAGGCAAAGCAGAACATGTTTCAGACAGTAATTAATTTGTGAAACAAGAGGTATTGGATGCATGACTGCATGGAAATTAGCCCTTTAATTTGAAAATTTTATATGGAAACCTTTAATTTGTATTATTACATGTTAAAAATGTAATAATATTAAACCTCGGTGGTACAGTGGTTAGAGAGCAGTGCTGCAAGCTACTTCTACTGCAATTTGGCAGATCGAATCCCACCAGGCTCAAGGTTGACTCAGCTTTCCATCCTTCCGAGGTGGGTAAAATGAGGACCCAAATTGTTGGGGGCAACATGCTGACTCTAGAGAGGGCTATAAAGCTCTATGAAGCAGCATATGTCTAAATGCTATTGCTATTGCTATGTATGCTTGCAGATTTAAAAAAAGGAGAAAGAGAAACCTGTACTTAATATATCAAAAATTCTCTTTCCAGGTCATGATGGTAAATAGCTGGAAAAAAATGCTAGAATCCAATATAGGAACTACATGTAAAAGTTGGCATTAACAAGCATTATTTTGCTTTGGTGAAGTGAATCCATCCAATAAATGACATGGTTTAATTTTGCAGACTAAAGATATTTTGAATATAGGCTGTGCAGAGAATTACCTTGCTCAATGGCAGGTCATTTCAATACTTTATAATGGTATTTTAGTTTACCTTGACATTGAGACCCAGCCTCAGTTAATTTTCAGAAGCCTTGGATAGCTTTTCTATCTTTTAGTGGGGGAACATGAATCAAGGTCTGGAAGCTTTTTACATTTTTATAGACTTACGAAAATGACATACAGTAGGCAGACAGAGGATTTTTATGGAAAGGTAATTTTGGGTAATTTTATAAATTCTTTATTATAAGTATTACGTTGTCATAAAGAGGACGGGGTCAACTTATTTTCCAAAGGGACTGGAGGACAGGACAAGAAACAATGGATGGAAACTAATAAAGGAGAGAAGCAACCTGGAATTAAGGAAATACTTACTAACAGTAAGGACGATTAACAGCTTGCTGCCAGAAGTTGTGGGTGCTTCATCATTGATTTGATGACAGGATGGTACCAAAGTATTGTGGTTTATTTATGTACAATAACCAGAAAGATTTAAGGTAGATAAAATATTTTTTTAAAAAAACTTTGGTTTAATAGTCAGATAGAACAATGTAGTCTAAAGGGCTGAAATGATATGATAATTTTAAAGATAATTTTATAAAATTAAATATAGTTGGCATATTTTACTGAAGAACTGTCTAGAATGTAAAATTTATGTTGGAAATGGGAACAACAAGAAGGGACTTTTTATCATGCTTGGAAGATATGTAAAAAGCCAGAAAGTTTTGGATTCAAATACATACATTAATTCAGAATATTTTAAAGATTAATATATACAGTTTAAACCATAGCCTTTTTCTTTTGGAATAAATAGTTGGAAAAATATAATGGAACTTTGTTAGCGAGATTTTATATGTGCAGAGGTAGAAAATCTGACATTACCCACAATGGAGGAATGTATGGAGTTGATGGAATTGAAATGATCAAATTGGCACTTTTGATAGGAGAAAAGATATCTCAGTATATGGTTGACGAGAGACACTTTGTAGACTTTTTGCAAGAAACAGAAAAAGACAAATGTATGGCCTATGGTTTTGATTATTAAAAAAGAGATTATAGAAAATTGAAAATCTTGACGTATTCACAGAGGAAGAGGCAAGTTCATTTTTATAACTGCTGTAAAGAAAATCAGAAGCTATTTCTTCATAACTCCTTTTTTGCTTTTCGTTACTTTCAACTTTGTTCCCTCTTTTTCTTCTCTTTTCTTTTTGGCTTACTCCATACATTAGTTTCTTTTAGTTTTTTTCTGTAACTCTTTTTAATAATGTTATATAGAAAAGAAAGATGGAAGAATAAAGCCTGTTGAATAAGAGCCTTTCATTTAAAGTACCCAAGTGAAGAGGAAATCGATTCTGGTTATGAAAATTTAGAAATTGTTAGCACATCTAGAGTGATATCAGTCACCCACTGAACAGATAGTAGTGATGACAGATATCTCCCAATCATTGGTAGTACTTAAACTATTTTGTAAGGTCTTATTGCTACTGCAACTAATATAAATAGGAAAAAAGGCTTTTTAATAAATTCCTTCTGTGTCTCTCATATGATCATTGTTTGTGAAGCAAAACACAATGTCCTTGGTTACAAGCTTTAGCTGAAAATTCCAAAGTATTTCTCTCTCCACATAAGAATCTGGAGACATTATGAATAAATAAATTATTTATTTCTTGGCTAATTTCTGTAACTTTACCACATGCCTTGCAAAAGCTGTTTCTTTAGGCATTATACCAATTATAAATATTCAGAATACCTACCTTTTAAAATAGTGAACTGAGCCAAAAAAAAAAAAGCAACACCAGAAGTAATATACTCTCCATAGAGTTAGAGACACCGAAACTACAGGTAGTCTTTGACTTACAACCACAATGGAGCTCAAAAATTATCTTGCTAAGCAAGATATTTGTTAAACGAGTTGTGCATGATTTTATGACCTTTTTGCCACAGATGTGAAGCAAATCATTGTAGTTGTTAAGTGAACATGCAGTCGTTCAATGAATCTGGCTTCCCCCATTGATTATTCTTGTTGGAAGCCAGTTAGAAAGGTTACAAATGGTGATCACATGACCTGGGACAGTACAACTGTCATAACACATGCCAGTTGTCAAGCATCCAAATTTTAATCATGATACCATGGGGATTCTGCAATGATCATAAGTGTGAAAACTGATTATGTCCCTTTTTTTCAGACATATCCATATAATTTTGTTGGAAACAGATTTAATTCTGAAGTTCTTTGTCTTAGATAAGTTGGCTTTAGATCTAAGGAACAAGCCTCAAGTCTTATCTTACTGCTACTGTTGGTTACCCTTACTTCACTGCTGCTCACTGCTGCTTTTAACCTCGCCAGAAACAGTAACTTACTAGGAACTCCTGTTAGCATCAGTTTGAAGCTAATAAGCCTTCTTATCATGTAAACAATTACTAGCAACCTGCCTTCAATAGAGGACCTGAGGACCTGTATACTGCACAAGTCAAAAAGATGGCAGTGAAAATATTTACAGACCTCTCACATCCTGGACATAAACTGTTTCAACTCTTTCCCTCAAAACGACACTAAAGAGTACTGCACACCAGAACAACTGGACACAAGAACAGTTTTTTCCCGAAAGCCATCACTCTGCTAAACAAATAATTCCCTCAACTGTTCAACTATTTACAAAGTCTGCACTACTATTACTATTAATCTTCCTTACCATCTTTTAATCTTACCATCCCCTCCCACTTGTGACTGTATGACTGTAACTTTGTCACTTGTATCCTTACAATTTATATGGACAGTTTCCTAGTATGATTTGATTGCTTACTGTACTCTATGACTATCATTAAGTGTTGCACCTTATGATTCTTGACTCTTGATGAATGTATCTTTTCTTTTATGTATACTGAGAATATTTGCACCAAGACAAATTCCTTGTGTGTCCAATCACACTTGGCCAATGAAGAATTCTACATTTTTTTCTATAAGGGTGGTAACTCCATAACAGGGCTACGCCCTCTTGTATCATTGGTCATTCCACCAGTTCAGATGAAGCTAATAGTAAACAGTGGCCTAATCAAGGAACCATCAAGATCACGCACACCCAACACTGACAGAGCAAGGCACAAGTGTATAAAAAGAGAGCAATTCCAACTCCATTGGTTGTGACTATGTTACCCAGTTGGGTAATGAAATGTCTGCAAGAAAACAACCCCAGAAGGCAACACCACATTCAACCATGAGCTACAAATATTATCTTCTATTGTATAAATTATTATTATTAATTCAATGTCCTGTACTGATTTTTTTTCTTACACAGAAATAAATCAAATTAAAAAATACTTTTTATTCCATGTTACTGCATTTAAATTTTTATTATCCAGCAGATAATATATAGTGTACATATTTTACCAATACTTGGACAGATATGATTTTTATTAAAACCTATGGAATGCTCAGTTATACAGCTGAAATGTCAAGAAAATCCAAGTTTGCTTGAAAAAAAAGCTTTTTTAAAAAACGTATCTCTCTGCCTTTTAGATTACTTTGGAATGAGGCTCTTATATACATCTTCAACTAATAGAAGCCATAAAAAAAACTTTTGTAATATTGGAACCAGTTGAGAAACCACAAGTATTCAAATGCAGGAAATCATGATTTTATAACATTTTAATGTGATCTCCTCTTGGGAAACAAAGTTAGCCAAGCCTTATTTCTGTACAGGAAATATTCACTGTATATTTGTGGTATGGGGCACAGCTGCACGTTTTTCACCTGTAATGCCCACTGGTATTGTGGCTTATTGCATTGCATCAAAATTGCTTTCCTGTGCGGAAAGCCCTCTAAGTACAAACAAGATTCTGAGCTGAGGTTTTATTTTCCCTTGGTATCAGAATATGGTAATTCAAGAGGCATGAGAAATAATTTTAACCTTTAGGAAGAAATACATAACATTCCATTATTTTTAGAAAAAACATGTGGCCAGCTTATCTTATCAATTCATCAAGCTACTAGGTTTAGAGCAAATGCAGGTGTGCTGAATAGATCTGTGAATAAAAATGTGTCACAAAACCTGCATGAAGTCTCACTGAAAGGGGGAAGGGAAATTACATGAACAACTAAACGTACATTAAAAGCAGTCTCTCAAAACACACAAAATCAGAGGGAAAAGAAAAATGCATTACCCATAAAATGCGTACATATATATGGAAATAAAGTCATACAAAACCAGTATCGTTAGGAGAAAAGCCACTAGGGTTTTTTTTTTACTTTGTGTCTATCCACAAGCTATCTTAAAACTTCAACAGCAACAATAGAAAACAAGGAATACTTTCAAGAATTCTGGCTCTAATATTTATCTGGCTTTGCATTTTATTGCAGTAAAGCCACTATACCATTGTATACAAAACTACCCATGTGAATCAGATCATCAAGACATCTAGCCCAATATTTACCATTTTAATTCCCCACATTACTACCTGAGATTTATCATGGAGTTGTGTACATGTCAAATGAGAGAGAGAGAGAAAGAGAGGGGGGGGGGGGAGACAGAGAGAGCGAGAGAGAGCTCAAAACTCATATCTTGACCACTGTTGTTTTTATATACACAACCCATTTCCATTTTGTGGTTTCCTCTAGATGGGTTTGGAATATAAATATATAATAAAGTCTAAGTAAAAAGAAATATTTTATTCCATACTTTATATTAAACAAGGAAGACGCCACCCTCAATTCCAATGGGCAAATTGATCTACGGTTTACCTTCCCCCCACAGAAATAGTCACTGATGTATATGTATCTATGGTAGGACCTGCAAAAGGGAAGGTCAAAGAACATATGGTATCTTGGATATGTGAAGGTGGTCCTTCATGTATCCAAGTGATCTCGACCCAAGCTTTGTAAAAACAAAACTAGAACCTTGTTTTGAACCCAGAAAGAAGCAATGACCCAACAAAGGATATTGGGACATTTGCTGGAAATACCATTCATCTCCTCTGCTAATAGATTCTTAGCCAAGTACAAATTTTAGACTGTCTTTAATTAATTAATCTGCTCAATTTCTCATAACCCAAGCCTGTCTTCACAACCTACTATACAAAAAGGAAATCATTAATAATCCAGTTTGGAGCTTTCAAGTGTCACCATCACTAAGTCTTTCTTCTACAGGAATAAGTGCACCTGGTTCGTTGGGAGAAACTAATAAAAATATCCTTCACAAAGATATAGTACTAAGACTAACCTGCTGATAGTCAAGATAAAGTATGAGTTATATTTCCTTGAAAACAAGAGACAGTTGTCATTCTTTACAGATATTAAAATAAAACATTTAAAAAATCAGTGGCATCTACTTTTAATAAAGCAAAATAAATCTCTACCACTAATTCTTATTACTTCCAGATAGAACAATTAATCAACAATTAATCAACAATTAATTGACTCCAGAAGTTATCAATGCTCCAACGCTGGAAGTTTTTTAAAAAGAGATTGGACAATCATTTGTCTGAAATGGATAGGATTTCCTGCCTGAGTAGACCAAGATTCCTTCCAACTCTGTTATTCTGTATTTCTGTATTATACAATGATCCTCCAATGATCCTCCAAGTGCAGGAATTCCAACATTCAGTTACTGCCTTCTTGGTTTCGAAGCCAATTGTTCAGATTAACATCCAACCCTGAATTTTTGCAGAAAACATTTAGGATCTACAGGATTTATTGCTAAATCCAGTGCAAAAGAATACAAAGCTGTACTAAGTCCATTTACCAATTAAAGGCAATGAAGACTTTTAAACTAGGGAATAACTCCTTCCTTCCTGATAACTGTGGTAGAAGTTTTATGGTTTTCTTTGCTAATACCAAGAACTTAAATCATTGCATGTCATACACAAATTATTTGGATTTCCAAAATACTTGCTTCTGAAATGTGAGAGATGACTCAAACATCAATAAAATGTGTGGTTTTCCAAAACGTTCTTTTCCCAGGCTCTTAATTGCCAACTCAACATTGTAATATCAATGGAAAATGTAAAACAAAAAGTCACAAGTGAGCACAAAATGAAGTATTCTCTCTGAAAAGAAAAAAATATGAATGCTTCTGATGCGCTTCGTAATTGTTTTCTCATGGATTACTGTGTCAAATATTTCTTAAGTTCAAAGTTACTTGTAACAAATTTCAAGACAATTGCCCCAAAGCCTATATTTTCTTTAGGCCCTATTTTAGGGACTGCTGATTCATGTAGCACTCCTTAAAATAGTGCCTAAAGAAAATATAGGCTTTGGGGCAATTATCTTGAAATCAGTCACAAGTTCTATACTATATATCAGACATGTGAAACTCAAGGCCTGCAGCCCAGATCGCCCCCCCCTCAGGATGCTTAGATCTGGCCCATGGGGCCACCCTGGAAACGGCAAAAGTCCGGCCCACGGTGCCAGTGAAAATGGAGCTCAGGAGGGCCATGTGCATGCCCCCACCTCCATATTTGCTAGCAGAGGATTACAGGAGGCCATCATGGCTGAAAATGGAGCTTGTGAAGGCCACGCACTGCCTCCCTGGAGCTCAGACTTCACTGGCAGAGGGCTTCAGGAGGCCATCACAACCAAAAGCCCGTTTTCTCTGGCAGAGCACTTGGGCCACAACCCCCCCCCGACGAGTGATATTAAGTTGGCCACACCCACCCTGGCCATGCCCCCCCTCCAGGTCAAACACAACCCTGATATGGCCCTTAATAAAATTGAGTTTGACATCCCTGATATAAATAAAAAATATTTATATAATGTGTGTGTGTGTACATACACTCACATATTTTAGTTCAGAAATATTTCATGTAATTAGATAATGTACATATACTATTTCTTTTTACATTTTCTAAACGAATGTAAATTATATTACATTGGCCTCCAAGAACCCAATATAGCTTTCCTGTCTCAACCAACCCTAGGTAGTTATGGGTTGATGCTCTTTTTTGAGTCATACAGGTTATTGTGGGAGAAGGAAGAGAAGGGAGAGGTAGAACTCCTCCCAGGTAGAAACTACTTATTATCCATGTTGCATATTCCTTCTTTTCATTTTGTATTTATAGAGTGCCAAAAATGCAATTATGGCACACAAAAAACCAAAATCAAACAAATTTCCTGCATTTCAAACTATTTATTTCTGAAGTTTGATTTTCCCTAAACTTCAGTGAAACCTGTTATAAATGGTTACTGCTTAAGAATTATGGGACGAAACGTATTTTTCAAAACAATGTGAGCAAAAATAGCACTGTATATTAAATTTATGTTCTCTGTTTCCTCTAACAAGTTCAAACCTGTGAATGTGATTCAGCTGCTCATGCTTATATTCACCAGGAATTCAACGAGGTAAGCAAAAGTTAAGGGTGAAGGTTCACTCAGAACTTTGTGGCTGTCGTTTGAATTAGTCCTCATTCAATGCTTTTACCACAACACTGAACGTTTTTGTTTTTTATACTCTGCACAAGTAGTTACTTGACTTATGATGGCAATTGGAAGTAGAATTCACCAAGAGATGTGATGATAAAGTACAACTGCATCACTTAGCAACAGGCATCCCTGTAATTCATATAGCTGTTGTTAATTGAATCCCATGGTTGTAAGGTGAGGAAATTTCCACAACCAAACCAACAGGGAAGCCCACTGGAAGTTGCAAGTTCCAGGCAGCTCATAAGCAGGCCAACCTAGGCAGCTCACAACAGGGCCAGAAGGCAAACAAGTGGCGGCTGCTGGGAGTGCATGGGTGGTCAGGCTTGAGAAAGATATGCAAGTATACAAGGAAGTGTGACAATGTTCCATAAGGGCAATGGTGGTATTCTACCGGTTTGGCCTGGTTCTGCCGAGTTGGTAACGGTGATGAGCAGCAGAGACCAAACCGGTTTTCTCCGATGCTTGTGTTGGGCCCACCCACTCACCTGGGCTCTCATACTAACCTTTATGTCCTGCTTTTGAAGCACAGCTGCTTTGCGCGGCATAGCAATTTGCCGTGCGGCAGCTACTGAAGTGTCAGGGAGAGTGCAGGATTGCAGGAGATGACTTAAAATGCTTCTGTGTCTGCACAAAGTATGGGTTTGGTGCGTGCGCCCACCAAGCCATGCCCAGTTTTTCATTCAGTTGTTGTATAATCACTGAATAAGTGATTGCTGAACAAGGACTATCTGTAGTTAGTTATTTCTAAGATTTCTATGTGGTTCCATTCCAGATTATTCTAATTTACTTACAAGACAAAGCAACACACTATAAATATTACAAAAACATAGAAAAAATA
The DNA here is from genome assembly GCA_015471245.1 of Laticauda colubrina. Classification (NCBI taxonomy): domain Eukaryota; kingdom Metazoa; phylum Chordata; class Lepidosauria; order Squamata; family Elapidae; genus Laticauda; species Laticauda colubrina. Next base: position 27,778,926 of record BLBF01000002.1, read on the forward strand.
TATTAAATATCAATTTTCTTTCTGATATTACATCTGCAAAGTACCATGTATTTTTCTTTTTTCAGATTTACTGAAATCAAAGATAGGAATTTATTTGAAGTCTGGTGAATTACAAATTTAATACATGAACGCTAACAAATAGAGACTCCATAATTTACGAAGTGCCACCGTTTGTTTTTTTATAATCCAGGAATGTATTTTAATTTTTTAAACTAATTCCCCATTGGTCTTCTGAAAGTTGTTTTCCAAATGAATAAAGATGCTACCAACCTGAAGTACATCTCCAAGATCTGCAGTGCTAATATCTGGATCTTCAGTGGTATTAAAAGGAACTGGGGTGATTCTCACAAGGGTGAGTACTCTGGGCTCGGGATATCTCCATAACATCATTCCTGGATCATCCTCAGTTTCATTGCAAAACACAACTTCATAGGCACCTGGTAGTTTTTGTGTATCTATAAAATTGAGGTGAAATGGAGGAAGAAGAATATTTTATCCAAAGAATATCTGAGTTTACATGAACAATGAAGTTAAAATAAATTAAAAGAAAAAATAAAATGAAATCCAAATTTTAAAAGCACCACAAACTTGAAAACAAACAAAAACAAATGTCCTTCTTAATTTGTTAAAAAATATCTAAAGAAAAGTATTATTCAGTACTCCAGACGAGTACAAAGTTATTCCATGACTACTGTGTTATACCTGCATCTTGTATATACTGGAATAGGCCTGTTCGTAGATCATCTGAAGTATGTTCTGTTTTAGAAATCTGGTTCTTCTCCATTGAAAATTGTACTGGATATAACTGACTGGCCAATTGTCCTTCTATCTTGTCTTCTTGAACAAGGTAGGTTTGCAGAAGTTCATTAAGAAGAACTAAGCAGTTCAAATGTTCTTGTCCCCAAAAAACCTTGTAATGAGAAAACTCATAGTGAGAAATTTGAAAAAAATTAAATATTTTAAATCCACCTCTCTATAGTAACTTGTCTTAGAAAGTTTATTCGACCTTTTTAGATTTAAAAATTCAGATCCTGGTCCTGAAGGCAGAAAGTATTTATAGAAGTACAAAAAATAATTACTGCAAAAATCTTGAAGCAGGATTTATTTTAATTATAGAGAAAAGTATAAGCTCTCTTAATAGTGGCATGCAAGAAATTTGTTTTTGTCTTTCCTTTCAATAAATAAATGATCAAGTATATTTTGACTCATTTGTTTAATTGTGTTCTCTTTATCTAGTTTCAGGATTTTTTTTCAAACATATCAATCAGAAATACTGAAAATTTAAGAGTTCACAAACTTTAAAGCACTACTGTAGATGATTAATTTTATATCACCTACATACTTTAGTATGTCTTTCCTATATTTGTTTTCTACATATTATTTCGATTTCAATTCAGGTATCTCTAGTCAGTCTAGGGATTAGATTGGAGAATTATGGGATAATATATAACGGTGAACAACATTGTGCATCTATTCCAACAAGCAAACTAGGAAAGGAAAACACTGGAACTATCTATCAGAAAAACAAAATTGTCTAACAACAGTTCGTTTCTTCAAGTCTTCATTTCTCTCCCAAGACAGACTTCTCAAGTCATATGGCACAGAGTGTTTACATACAGCTATAGTTAAGTAATGATACAAACTGCTAATCCAATGGGTTTATATCTTTCAAATCAGCTAACCCCTGTCATTCTGCAGCTAATTTTAGAGGAAGGAGCTGCAGACTGAACTGTGTAATGAAATCTCAAAGGCCAGGAGGTTCTGTTCTTCAGTGAAAAGGCACCTTCTGTAGGGTGGCACAATTACCAATAGCCGTTTTCGAATTTTTAAAGAAAGAAAAATCTGGAATTGTGACGATGATATCAAAGAGTAGTAAGTATCTGCATTTACGATTAATATGTTCTTTTTTGTGCAATCTAATTGCAAACAATTTTAGGACTCCATCTCGGCTAAAAGTAGAATATAAACAGTGTTATTGGGAGAATATGCTACCAGTGTCTGGTCATCTGCCATATAACTATTCTGGTTTTATTTTCAAATGATCTGAAGTTATTACATAGAAGGAATATAAAATTATATATAATAAGCAATACTGTGAAGTCATTTCCACAGCAATACTGTGAAGTCATTTCTTTGAATGTTTTCAAAACAGTTGAAATTCAGATTACGAGACTGAAATTTATTTAGAGCTGTAGGAAAAAAATGATACACATTATATATTCTGCTTTGAAAAGGATCTTGTTAATAAGTCATCAAATATTTCTAAGGCACAGAGAACTATATAATTTCCACATATTAAGATAAAATACACCGGATCTAAGATTTCCTTAAATCTGAAGTATTTTCTCTAACGCAGCAAAACTATTTATTATCCATTCTCATTCTGTCCACAATTTCAAATTATTTTGTACATACAGACCTGGATCAGTCCACCTCTTATATCAATACAGACTTTTGGAGTAACCAGTTCAGAACCAGGATTCCCGCTATGCTTACACCACTTAGCTTCTATGGTGACAGAGCAGCACATAGGTCCAACCAGAGTCCTGTTTTTCTCCTGAAGACTTGTCTTTATAAGAAAATCACTGATGTCAAAGGTAAGTGATGATTTATTAATTATACCTAAAATATGCATAAAAAACTACCATTAATTATGCATAAAGTATATGTTGCTTTTCCTTTTCAATAAATAAAATACTTACTTTTAAAGGAATAACAAGTATGTACAAATCATATATATTTAATGCTTTTACAACTAAAACTTTACTATTATTTTTTTCTCCAGTCAATTATAATTTTTTCATAGAAGCATTAACTAATAGTATCAATATGTAAAAAGGAAGTCCTTCTAATAAATTGCATTTTTTATACTAAAGGGATGTTCATGGAATATATAGCAAATAATTTGGCAAAATGTGAATTTGCATTTTAATTTATAAATGAATTTAAACTGCTGTCTTGTCTATTAAGTTTTTACCATGATAAACATAATTATTATATAAGAAAATGAAAGTATCAATGATGAAATATGAGAATGCAAATAAAAGAAAAACTATTTGAATGAGAGAGGAAATCACAAAAACAGAAGAACAAAAAGCACATTTTCTAATAATTCTTAAATGTTTTAAATGGGCTATGTTTATTAAGAGATTTGAAAGCAAGAATCCTTTCTCCTTTTTCTGGGTTTTTTTTTTCAGAAAAAAAAATAATATTGAACAGCAGAATACAAACATGGAGCCCAAAGCTATTTGAGTACGATAATTAAAAAAACTGAGCAACTAGAAGAAAATCAATGAAATGTCTTGATGCACTACACTAAGATAAAGGTACTTATTTATTTATTAAACGTTTTAATGCCATCAAAATCAGGATGATTCTTGACAGCTTATAACAAGGCAGAAGTCATTTTCTTATTGAGAAGAATACTTGCAAAAATTACTAGATTATCATTCTAAAGAAATGTTCGGATGAGTCAAAAGTGGAAGTTTTTTCCTTCTAATTTCTAATTTCTTTTTCCTTATTGCAAATTTTGAAAAGTAGCTATTATGCCAAGAATATTTTTTATAACAAATTGAATTAATGCTCTTTAAAAATAAGCTTTCTGTAACATAATGTAATAGCAAATTTTCCCATGGTAGAAAACAACAAGCTAATAGTTGATTAGTCTATTGCCAAAAACAAGAAATTGTTCAAACTATATTGCCCATCCAAAAGAGGATAATTTATAATCTTCGACATGCTGAGTATGAGAAAAAGAAATATCAGTATTTGAACACTGAGTTCATTATAGACTTCACATTAAATATATGGCATATGCTTTATGTCTATAATATACAAAATAAATGTTATAGAATAAATGTAAAATGTCAATAAACAACAAGGTAAAACTGCCTAATGTCTTCATAATTATCAGCTTAAAAAGGAAAAGCTATTGAACCAGCTATATAAATGAATAATATGAATTTGATAGACAATATTATTTACCATTAAAGTATAATCTTATATTTTTCTGCCAGTATGTCCTATGATCTTCACTGGACTGATATTTTAAGCATTCTTATTATTAGTAAATGAATGTGTAATATTTTCAATAGCAATAATTATATTCTGGATCCTAATATTTAACACTGCTAAAGGACTTGATTTAGCTGTGATACGTTTATTCTATAGCTCTGCACTAGTTGCAGCTACAAAGAGGAAGACTTAAAGATAGGATGTTGTGCGTGCAAAGATCATTTCCAGTTGTTTGCATAACATTTAATTACAGATAAACATTTACTCTAAAATGGGCAATTGTCTATCTTCCATTTGCTAAGTGTATTTTGTGACTTCAATAATTTCTTCAGTCAACTGATCTATGTATCATACACTTACAGTAAAAAAATATTTTCATAACATATATTTACAGTTTAAAACATTACGAACTTCACTAAATTGGGTGGAAAATATTTATTTTGCAAAAAGTATTGTTTCAAAATTACAGACTCATAATCCAGCTCTAAGTCTTTAAAAAAATATTTAATTTCCTCTCTTATTACAATAAATTGAAATGAACTGGACTTCTCAGCCAGGGGTACCCCCCCCCCATTCTAACTATGGTCCTTATATTTGAAATTGTCATTGTGAATATTGAATTTCACTATACTTAATTTGTAATGCCTATGGCTTATTTTTCTAAAGAAATTTAGGATTTATAAAAATGAACTAAAAATATATCCAGGCTCTACAATAGGCAGCTGTTTCATAGAACAGGATCTCCAAACCGGTGATTGAACTGCCCCAACTCCCCAATCCTTCTCTAAGTCAGAGCCTTATCCCGTGTGTGTAACATAAAAGCTTTTGCATCCACTGTGTTGGGGAGAAAAGCGGGAAAATGTACTTATTAATTTCTTTCAGAAATTAGGAAAAATTGTTTGTTTCCTTATTGTACATTTTGAAAAATAGCTATTATGCCAAGAATAATTTTATAACAAATTGAATTAATGCTCTTTAAAAATAAGCTTTCTGTTACATAATAATGTTTAATGAGTTCACAGAACAAATACTTGCTCAGTTCTTTCACTGAATTTGATAATAATGGAAAAGTAGAATTCAAGACAAGTGTTACCCAGATCCTGCTGTTCAACTTGAAGCAACATGTGTGCCCAAAAATCACATAGAAATTACTTCATAAACTATTGTGCACAACTAATACAAACCTGATAAGAGATATTTCTCAGTGGGGAAATGTTTCCAAGTAAGCCAAAAGAAGGCACCTTTATGTAAAGGTAGATTATAGCCTATTCTAAATAGGTATCCAGACCATTTTTCAGTGACCCATCCATTGCTTGTTTAAGCAACCTCTCCCACTCTGCAAGGGTGAGGGAATGGAGAAAAGGAAACCATAGCCATGGTCATGTGATTTCTCACCTGGCAACCACTTAATAAAAGAGCTGCTGGTTGCAATTGTGGTTGCTAAACGAGGTTCATGGAATAACTGCCTCTTTATTTATTTTTTTCAAAATTTGTCATTGTAGTCCTGTCCCAGTGTAACCATCATAGTTACACCTCATGGCCTTGATAACTTCACTAGGCACATGATGTATTATATACAATGAAATACCCTGCTGCATTAGACAATTACATGTATATCCTAGTATATTCATAAAAAGGGACTGTAACCCCATCCCTCTTTAGGCCTGTCTTTGCCTCTGATGCTGTCAATTTGTGCCTCAGTGTAATGTGGTCTTCAGTTAAAAGGCATCCCTAACATGAAAGAGGACTAGGGGAGACATGACAGCAATGTTCTAATATCTCAGGGGTTGCCACAAAGAAGAGAGAGTCAAGCTATTCTCCAAAGCACCTCAGGGCAGGACAAGAAGCAATGGGTGGAAACTAATCAAGGAGAGAAGCAACTTAGAACAAAGGAGAAATTTCCTGACAGAACAATTAATCAATGGAACAATTTGCCTCCAGAAGTTGTGAATGCTCCAACACTGGAAGTTTTAAAAATATGTTGGATAACCATTTGTCTGAAGTGGTATAGGGTTTCCTGGCTAGGCAAGGTCCTATCCAAGGTCCCTTTCAGCTCTGTTTCGTTTCTATTCTATTCTATTCTATTCTATTCTATTCTATTCTATTCTATTCTATTCTATTCTATTCTA